>OX439381.1:4268229-4902494 GCA_949319315.1 Zelleria hepariella
CCATTTTATGAAGATTGTCCGACCTCAATAAAACTCATGTCAAATGAAAGCTCTTGAAGAGTACTTTAATTTATTCTATGGCAGCTTAGTCGAAATCGAGCGCGAAAGTGGTGTTTTGGGGATGGGCATATTGGGCCCGCTGACAGTTGACATTTTACTTTGTCCGACCTCAATAAACTTTATGTCAAATGAAAGCTCTTGAAGAGTACTTCAATTTATTCTATGGCAGCTTAATCGAAATCAAGCGCGAAAGTGGACAATCTTCATAAAATGGGACAAATATGCCCAAAAAAACATTTTCGCGCTCGATTTTGATTAAGCTGCCAAAGAATAAATTAAAGTACTCTTCAAGAGCTTTCATTTGACATGAGGTTTATTGAGGTCGGACAATGTAAAATCTCAACTGTCAGTGGGCCCAATATGCCCATCCCCAAAACACCACTTTCGCGCTCGATTTCGACTAAGCCGCGATAGAATAAATTAAAGTACTCTTCAAGAGCTTTTATTTGACATGAGTTTTATTGAGGTCGGACAATCTTCTTAAAATGGGACAAATATGCCCAAAACACCATTTTCGCGCTCGATTTTGACTAAGCTGCCTTAGAATAAACTGATGTACTCTTCAAGAGCTTTCATTTGACATGAGTTTTATTGAGGTCGGACAATATAAAATCTCAACTGTCAGTGGGCCCAATATGCCCATCCCCAAAACACCACTTTCGCGCGCGATTTCGACTAAACTGCCATAGAATAAATTAAAGTACTCTTCAAGAGCTTTCATTTGACATGAGTTTTATTGAGGTCGGACAATCTTCATAAAATGGGACAAATATGCCCAAAACACCATTTTCGCGCTTGATTTTGACTAAGCGGCCATAGAATAAATTGATGTACTCTTCAAGAGCTTTCATTTGACATGAGTTTTATTGAGGTCGGACAATCTTCATTAAATGTGATAAATATGCCCAAAACACCATTTTCGCGCTCGTTTTTGACTAAGCTGTCATATAATAAATTAAAGTACTCTTCAAGGGCTTTCATTTGACATCAAGTTTATTGAGGTCGGACAATGTAAATTTTTTCATCAAGTGTCAACTGTCAGTGGGCCCAATGTGCCCATGGTCCTTTAGGATGATTTTGTCACATAGTTATTCTTCAGTGCCGGGTTTCGGGATAACTTGTATCAGCCATTTTCCTGTTCTTACTCAGGACATGCAAAAGGCTAAGAGCTAAACTTTACCTAAACTTTCAAGCTTAGGAGTCCATGATATTTATTCCAAGAAGACTGCAGCAGTCACTCAGACTCAGACGTGTATTTTCTTTGGCGTAGATTGACAGATACTCTTTTGTTGTGGTGGTTGTTGGTTACTTTGTCATACAAAGATGAGTCAGACATTTCACCTATTACTATACAGACTTAGTAAAAGAAGCCAAGCCAAACACAGTGTACCTTAGGCACCAATGAAAGTTTTGGAATATAGAATACACCACGCAGATCGGAGTTTCAGTTTGGCTTACTATTGTGTTCATACTTAGAAACGTTCATATACTGTCTATATAAAGACCACTGATCCATTAACATCTTCTCGTTACCATGCACATGAACACCGCGTGTCTAGGAACTAGACCAAATGAAATTAATGGTGACGGCTGAGCTTGTCAAGCATACAGATACAGTTCTCAACAAGTCTTGAGTCCATCCAACTGGCCAAAAGAATTCATTTAGAATAAATACAGATTTATCTATGATTTTAATACTTGAATTTATTAACTTACAGACTATGAACAGATTTTCAGTCTAAAAGTCTGCTGCAAACTACCCCAAGATTGGGCGTTTCTAAATCCTTAGGATCTAAGTTTGTGAGTATTTGATGAACCAAATGAGGATCTCTTAATCTTTGTTTTGAAGCTCCTTTGTGGAGAGTGTTTGTATCTTCAGTAAACAATATATTTTATAAATGAATTTCATGTTACCTTCATATATTTTGTGTTCAGCTTCTATTGGTATTGATTTGCCTACGCCAAGTCAAGTCTCGGAAATTTAGAACCCGGGTAATAAAAATTTCATCGTCAACCAAAGCGTATCTCAAGCATGCATACAAAAACGGTTGGTCAGTCTATAAGAAACGACATCCGTGTGTCATTTCAAATCCTTGTTAAAAATAACTCTAGTGAAAGTGAAGGTCCCAAACAGTAGTGTGTAATTTACCATCATGAAGTAAGTATATTTGTTTTCCACCATACGATACACAAAGTCGAAACTTTTATGTTATGGTTTTGTTTTGATTTTTAGTTTGTTCCATCCGTTTAATAAGTAGTCGATTTCAGTGATGGTTTTGTATTAAAAATATTTTTCGAACATAAAAAAGACGTTATTATTAATCAAATCTGCTTTAAGTGGTATAAACAATTTGAATTATTTGAATATTTGAATAAACGATCTAATTTTTTTCGTCCAACCTCCATGCAAACTATCGTATCTGTAAGATATTGTCTTAGGCTCAGCTTAATATTGCAACGTAAATAAATCTAAGTGACACATACAATAGTTAACAGGTTCATATAAACCAAGTAAATAATCGTACGTGTTACATACGATACAACATCACTTTTTATCGACGTCGTACAAAATGGTATGTGTAACATACTATAGCATACCCCCTCGAAAAATCTACGTACGTAATCGTATGTGTTACATATTATAGTTTTGAATAAGATTGATAGAAAACGCAGTAAAACTAACAAAACTGAATACTTAACATATTTAGTAAGAACATGCGTCATCACAAAACACAAGCTCAGATCTACGTACTTCCCACGTAGAGAATGGTAAGATATACTTACGGTAGGCGTAGCATGCAATGTGTCCCACGTAAACTACCGCAAGAGGTCAATACGATAGTTTACGGCGCGCCCGTGATCAACATACGATAATTTACGTCTGAAAAAATCTTCATTTTTGAATATTATTAAGTTTTTGTTTTTGGGATACATGCGAAATAATCATCTAATGTTAAAAAACGAAAAACATGAAAATCGCCATTTTGTGGGATACGGTAGTTTACGTAGGAGCCATCGAGATATTAACCCAGGTGACGCATTCACGATCATTCAATGGTTCAAGTTAAGTACCTAAATAAGATTAGCAATTACATTGACAATTCAACAAAAAAAATATATATTAATAATATTGGCGGTTACAACATTGCACGAAAAAACAATGATAAATGGCAGGTAGACACATTTTGTCGATACACTAATACAATAATACAATTTGTTATCGATCACGTTTGAATTAAGACCTAAACGGGATATTATTTCCTAATATCAATGCAGGTTTAACACTACTTCTGGCAAGCAATAAAAAATACCTTACGTACAATACTTAGTCAAAAACGGTTTGTGTACCTATCTCAGACATCAAAATGTTTTGTGAACAACGAAATACTCAAATAGCACATACTTAGTGGGAATCGAGTAAAAGCGACCAAATACTCCCAAAATAGATTACTGACGTATTCAACAAATTTTAATAAATATTATATCAGACACGCTCATTATCTACACACACATAAAAAGCGACGGAGAAACGTCATTTCCACTAAGGAATACGTAACGTAATGAAAGTCATCAGTCTGCGACAAAAAATGAGTTTTTACGAGTCGCTTGTATGAAGAGAATACTTCCCTTCGCAATGAGCGCGCGACTTTAGAATATTTGAGTAATTTCCTTTTCACGGTGTTTATCGGCCTTTAAGGTAGGACGATAGAAACGTGGCGGGAAATTCAAAATTTTCACAGTTTTTTTATATTTTGTAGCTAAACTTAGCTATTTTTATTCAGCGATTTTTCGTTCGCGGAAATAAAAAGTATTCTTTTCATTATTGTAAACAATAAAACAACAATAATTCAGCCGATTATGTGTTCTGGTCTACGAAGCAGTGGCACTGCCCAAAAAACTTGTCGTTGTAGCAATGCTCTGATCTCCGACTGGTCACGGATCAATGAGAACCCCAAATTATGGACTCGCGTCCATTGATTGATACGTCAGTGCCCATTTGCCACTCCATTAGTTAGGGTGGACCAGACGATTCTAGGATTGCCCGCATTTCGGTCTTTGACTACAGCATATTCATAAAGGAGCAAAGCCTGGTCATAAAATAAAAATAATAACGTTAGGGCATGTAACGTTGCTATAATTTGGAGCTCTAAACCGGGATTACATGATTGGTTGTCAAGGGTTACTAATGTACATGCATTATTACTGACATAAATATGTTATTATGACAATTCGATGTATATTGCGTAGTCGTTTTGACATGAGGTTACAAAAAACGTTTGTTTACAAACCGACCTATCAATGGACATCGAATTGTCATAATAAAATATTTATGTCAGTTATATGAAACGCGGGCCAGGTCATCAAAAAGTATTTTGGGCAGTGCCACTGCTTCGTAGACAAGAACACAAATCGGCTTATTGTTGTTATGTTATTTACAATAATGAAAAGAATCCTATGTTATTGCCGCGAACGAAAAATCGCTGAATAAAAATAGCTAAGTTTAGCTACAAAATATAAAAAAACTGTAAAAATTTTGAATTTCCCGCCAGGTTGCTATTGTCCCACCTTAAAGGCCGATAAACACCGTGAGGAAGCCTGCCGCAGTGGGCAAGCTCTCTCTTTCTGAGAAAAGGCGTAATGCCCAGCAAGTGGGGCGTATTTACATAAATACAACGTGTTACAAATCATCCTAACTCTTTTTACAGGGTGTAACCTACTGATCAACAGGATGTCAATTCTGTAAAAATAAGTTGAAAAAATCAATTTTTATTTTATAACCTCAAAATTGAAAATTTTTCATAACTTTTTTGTTCTTGGTATTAGCTCAAATTTAAAAATTACTTTGTGGGTGTAGGTGCATTTACATAGGTTTGAGTTGTTAAAACATTTTGAAAGTCAATGAAAACAATATTTAAAAAATACTTTTCTCCCGCCACAGTGTTCACATTTTATTAATTTAAAAATCAACGGAACGTCAAAGAGCAAAAAAAATTTGGTTGTGATCCCTTTCACCGGGTGCTATTACCCTGTAAAAAGAGTTAGCATCTTTTGTAACACCTTGTATGTTATAAGAGATATCGAGGGGTAAATTTTCATAAAATCGTATTACCTGTATTTTTAATTACGTAACTTTTTTTATGAATTTGTAAGCAGGTGCTACTACATAGTTAATTTGTGTAAAGACCTAAGCTTCATCAATACTTGGAATTGCCAAGTTATGATGTACTGTTTCTCAAAAAAACAATATTCAGCACAGCACAAATACCGGGATTAAATTATTCTTATATGCTCGTTTGTGTTTGTGTTTTGGTGTTGAAATATTTGGACGGCTAACGCCCACGCTTACGACCGTAATTATTCAAACATCAATGGAAGGAGGTATTTTTGAACCTTTTTGTAGGTACGAATTTATATTCCTGACCTCACCCAACCGTCCACATCCGTAGCAATTTCAAGGGCAAAATGCCCATTGTGCGAAGTATGGTAACAATTTCAAACACAACGCCTCCCGTGCGACACTTTACACCGATGTTAATTCCTGAGCAAAATGGGGTTCCTAAACAATGTAGCTTTAATTAACTTGCGTACCACAACCTTTTTGAAACCACTTAATCCACGGTAAGTACTATGCGTGGTTATTTATTTTAGTGTGTTTATGGTGTGTCGATAAGTCAAACAACCGATTAGCACAAGAACTGGTTTATTACTGACGATAGTCTCTCAATATACATCGATGGTAGGCATAGCTACCTAGCTATAGATATGCGTACATAGCACCCCTTCCACATTAATTTGGGAACCTAGAAATAATAGAAACACACTGGATAAGTTATCGCATACTTGCAATGAGAAAACTTACTTAACTTAACCTAAACTAGTTAGCTAAATCAACCTACCTACAAAACTTATAAAACACTTTATTTATTTATAATTAACTACTTTATTTCTTGGCCTCAAATTGTAACGGTGACGGGCGCTGTCAGACCCCTCGCCCTGCACACCTCCAGGTACATTGTCACCAACGCTCAGCTGAGCATCAGCTGGTGGGTTAATCTCAGAGAGTGGTCTGGCTGCCTCCTCCCTCATTAAACTCTGGGCAGTGGGCACGGTTGGCCCTAGCGCCGTAGCGCTCTTATTTACATTATTATTATTAGATGATTCACATTCATGAAATTCCTCTTGAAATTCACTTGGAGCTTCTGCTCCCTGGGAGTGGTCTATAATAATATTATCTTGAGTACTTTGAAAAGTGTCATGAGCGGATCTTGCCAACGGCTGTGGGGGCGACGATGAGTTTTGTGACAACATGTCTAAAGTACTACTTGTATTTTCGACCGGTTCATAATAAGCCCTCAGCTGATCGACATGCCTTTTACAAGTATTCTGGTGACCCTCGATTTCTATTGTAAACATTCTGTTCCCTAGTCTATCAACAATTTTACCTACTGACCAAACCGGCTTCCGAGAAACATAACATCGGACCCAAACTTTCTGACCAATACAAAATTCCCGGCATCTTTGCGCTGCACCTACGCCTTCTGTTTTGATCGGTAGAATTAAATCGAGTCGGCCACGCAATTCTCGGCCGAACATCAACTTGGCAGGTGATTCACCCGTAGAACAGTGCGCGCTATTGCGGTATTCAAATAAAAATCTGGACAGGTTTTCACTGATAAGCTCTAGTGATGCATTGTTGTTATTCGCTAATGTACACCTAATCATTTTTTTACACGTTTTCACTGAGTTTTCAGCCTGTCCATTACTGCACGGATGATAAATTGGTGATGTTAGGTATTTTATACCATTTAACTTGCAAAAGTGTGCAAACTCTTCGTTGTTTATTTTCGGGTCATTATCCGAAACTATCAATTTTGGCAAGCCAAAAGTGTAAAACAATGACTTTAATCTTTGTATTAGGGACTTAGTTGTCATGTTGCACATGTGCAGACATTCAACCCACTTGCTATAACTATCTATGACGATTAGAAATATTCTTTTGCCTATCTCCATATAGTCTATATGGAGCCGGCCCCAAGGTTGCTGATCGCGTGGCCACGGCGCGGGAGGCGCGCGCGGCGGCGCGGCTCGTAGTGCACTGCATGTGCTACACGCTAGCACGGCCCGCTCGATGTCCGCGTCGATCCCGGGCCACCACATTTTACCGCGCGCTAAACTTTTTGTTTTGACTACGCCCAGGTGACCCTTGTGCAGCTCTTCTAACATTCGGTCCCGGAATATACCCGGAATAACAATTCGATGACCACGCAACAAGCAACCATCTTCGACATCTAAGTCGCTTTTACATTTGAAGTATGGCGCTATATTCTTACATTTGATTTTTCGTGGCCATCCGTTCCGCATATATTTTATAACGGTCTGAAGAGTCCTCTCTGCTGAAGTAGCTTCTTTTACGTCAGAAAACAACAGTGGCAGCGTCTCATCGCTCATGAAATTTAAATACGATCCACCCTCACAACTGTCTGGTTCTGTAAAGTCGCTTTTTACAGGAGACCGAGAAAAATAGTCAGCGATCAAATTATTTTCGCCTGTCAAATATTGTATCTCGTAGTTGTAGGCGGACAGAAAAATTGCGTAGCGTTGTAAGCGCGAGGCTGCCATCACGGGGACTCCAGTACGTCTACCAAATATAGCTAATAAGGGTCTATGATCGGTTTTCAGGACAAAAGGGACGTCCCTTCCATATAGGTATTGGTGAAAATGTTTTACACCAAATATGATAGCCGCAGCCTCTTTGTGAATCTGGCTGTAATTCTTTTCACTGGGTGTAAGTGACCTTGAGGCGAAAGCGAGCGGTCGCTCTTCACCCTCTGCACCCTGTGCTAAAACAGCCCCTAATCCACAAGGGCTAGCGTCCACGATAAGACAAAGCCTAGCTGAAGCCTCAAAATGAGTTAGAACCCTGTCTGAAGCCAGCTCGCGCTTCACTTCCTGAAAAGCCCGTTCGTGCTGTGCGCCCCACGTCCACTCTGCGTCTATACGCAGTAAGTCGTGCAGGGGTGCTAGTGTTGAGGAAGCTCTAGGTATAAAATTACGGTAGTAATTTATTATACCCAAAAAACGTTTCACCTCCAGCACGTTCGTTGGTTTCGGGGCCCCTAAAATAGCTTCTACCTTTTTTTGAACAAGTTTTAATACCACTGCTATCAATGACATACCCTAAGTATGTTACACTTTTTTTGAAAAATTCACATTTTTGTTTTTGTAATCTTAGACCAGCCTTTTTTAATCTACCTAGCACCTCACGGAGCCTGAGCAAATGTTCGCTTCTAGTAGGAGCTGTCACGCATACGTCATCCAGCCAGCAACTTACACCTTCAATACCGGCTAACAATGTTTCCATTGTTCTCTGGAAAATAGCGGGTGCATTAGCCAGACCATACACGAGGGGTATATTTGAACAGACCGCGCGTCGTATTTATTGTCGTGAGTTCCTGTGAATCATTGCTGAGCTCGAATTGGTTGTAAGCGTTGCTAAGGTCTATTTTTGTATACCTTTCGCCCCCACCAATTTTCGCAAACACCTCTTCGATGCGGGGCATGGGGTATTTATCTATGAGCATGTCTTTGTTTAGGGTAATCGAATAGTCGCCTGCTATTTTCACTTTGCCATTCTCTTTTAGGACTGGCACGATAGGCGTTGCATACTGTGAACTGGTAACCGGTACTAATATACCTAAAGTCGTTAACCGTTCTAATTCGTCGTGGACTTTATCTTTCAGTGCAAATGGTACGGTTCGGGGCTTAAAAAATTTCGGTTCTACATTTTCTTTAAGGCGTAACTTTATTTTGAATTCATTAAATCTGCCCAACTCATCCTTCCACAAGTCAGAAAACTCGCTCATGACATTCTGTAATTCGAATTCGTATTCATTTCCTAAAATAATGTTGTTGTTACCTACGGTTGTAAACGTAATGCCAAACTTTGACAAGAAATCACGCCCAAGGAGCGGTGGCCCACCGTTTCTAATGACAAAAAACTTTATTTCCTTCGTTTCATTCTGGTATGTTACATTAACGCAAATAAAACCCAGGGGTGAAATCTTGTGACCGTTATACACACACATTTTAATGGAACATTCGTGAAGTGGAACCGAGGAATAATGAGTGTTGAAAAATACTTCAGAAATTACAGAGATGCCTGAACCCGAGTCTAATTCCATGCAATATGTTTTTTTATGGATACTAATTGATACAGTAATAGGAGAAAATTTTTCATACCTTATGTTATACAGAGCGCATTCCTTACAGTCATCGCAGTCCGAGTTGGAACTACCTTCCTCCGTATTTATGTTGTTTACCCGAACCTTACACATTTTTCTCATGTGACCTTTCACACCGCACTTTTGGCAACGATAGCCTTTGAAACGACACTTTTCACTACTGTGATTCTTCAAACCGCACACAGAACATCGGACACCATCATGATCGCGCTGGTGATGGGCGGAGTGGGCGGGCCCCGCAGCGCGGGCTCCCGGCCGACGCGCGTACTCGCTCGCCGCCCGGTACACCGGCTCCTGCTTGATTACCACGCCAGCTCCATTATTCACCATCGCCTTGGCTTCCCTCGCACTTTCTGCTTGCTCTGCTATCTCCAGCGCCTTCGCGAACGTCAAAGTAGTTGCGCTCTGCTCGAAGAGCTTGTCGCGTACGGGCCCTACGCCCAGGCCAAGGACGAAACGATCGCAAAGTATCATCTCGAGGGCGGAACCGAAGTTGCAATAACTCGCTAGACCTCTTAGTCGCGCCGCCCAGTCTCCTAAGGTTTCGCCTGGACTCCTTGTTGCTCCGTAAAACTTAGCTTTGTCCGCAAAACAACACTGCCTTGGTTTGAAATGATTGTCGAGCACTTGAACCAGTTCTACATACGATAACGCGTCCAAATCCTTCGGATAGACTAGGTTACGTAATAATCGGTACGTTTCATCCGACAAATGAGTAATTAACACCGAATTTTTTTTAGCTTCAGCGATGTCATTTATTTTCATAAACTGTGTCAATCTTCCTTTAAATATCGGCCATTCACCGGTTTTATGATCGAAATTGGAAATACTTCCTAAAAACGCCATTTTAACAAAATAATTTTACACTGCGCGGGTAGCGTACTTTTACACCTCGATCGCCAATGGTGTGTCGATAAGTCAAACAACCGATTAGCACAAGAACTGGTTTATTACTGACGATAGTCTCTCAATATACATCGATGGTAGGCATAGCTACCTAGCTATAGATATGCGTACATAGCAGTTTAATATTACTCTCTCTTGTCACACAGATACCTAGCTACAAACGGGATATTTTGATGCACCCTATGACGTATAGAGAAAATTCGAACTATATGAAAGTATAGAGAAAATTCGAGAATTAGAGAAAATTAGAGAAAACTCACTATCACAATCACCAGTTATATGTTTTGTAGCTTATAGTATTTCAAGCTAACCTTAGCTTTTCCCTGTTTTTCGGGCCACGGCAGAATTAACAATAAAAGATTTAAACTTTCGTGTGCACTGCACATTTTTATCTATACTTATAATAAAACTCTAAATTTTTGTCTCTGTCTGACTCTACCTGTCTCTCTCTGTCACACTGTCTGTCCCTATGTCTGTGTGTTACCTCATCACGCGAATACCGCTGAATAGTCTTCAGTCAAACAGTCGTACCGTGATAAGACCTGTTTCTGGGCACAATCTAGGCTATATTATATCACGCTACGACTTTTGGGATAAATAATAAAAGTTGAATTAATAAGCATTGTCGGGCGATACAGAACCATCCCATTTGCCATAGTAAAAAAAAAACAATATGACTGTTATTCGGAAAACAGATCTAAACTTTATACATGATAAGGTTGTGTTTTGCATACATGCGATCGGCATGGCCAACTCGATTATTTCATTTTTCCAATATTTGGAAAAACGAACTAACCTAATATGTAATAAGGTTGTGTTTTGCATTAATGAAAAAAGCCATGACCAACTGGATTTCCTACCAAAAGTATTGCAAGGAAGTGTTTGCATTTTTCGTCAGGTCCCAATAAGTAACCGTAGCTCAGGCGGTACTGCTTTGACTTCGTGGTCGATAGGTGCTGGGTTCGAACCAAGGCCTGGATGATTGTGTCTTTTTTTTTCGTTCGGTTAAGCGCATTTTTCTTTTTGTATTTTTAGTTTTTTTAATTGGTAAGAAAAAACTTAGATTTTGTTACTTAGAATTCCAATATGTTAAAACTGTAATTTTTTGTGATGGTTCTTTTTTCAGCAGGGTTTGAAATTATCAAGATAAATAGCCCTTTGATAATTATCATGATAATTATCCGATAATTATCAAACAGATATAAACCTAGCAATCCTTTTTTAACTGATATCGGATAGATATCCTGATATCCTTTTTTACTGATATCAAAGTGGTGCTTTGCCCAGCAGTGGGACAGCGTAGAGGTTACATAAAAAAAAAACTTTGTTTTTTTAGTTTCGGCCACACACAGACAATACAAAACGTAAAGAAAACCCGACGATGCGGGGAATCCCCGCTATTGACGGTAAGTGGCGCGTTCACAGAACAATATTGGCGCGTTCCAATACACGCAGTCGTTGAATGCAAAAAATTACAAGTGGCAAATATTTTCGATTATAGTTATCAAGATAATTATCAACCTATATTTATCTTGATAATTAACACTTCGAACCCTGTTTTTCAGTCTGTGCGAGCTTTACTAAGCGCAATTAAAAAATATCTTTCGTGAAACCCTCCCAATTTCTTAAAGTATAGCATTTTTAGAACTAGAAACTAACCACATTTTAATTTAAAGTCTTCATTCGTTCGTGAAACTTTGTCTTCTTAGCTGAAACGCTAAATGCATTTTGCAACCATAAATACTAATACTTACTTAAATCGGAGGTTTGTGATTTGTGGGGTACTAACATAGACATAATATTCTATAGGTATGGGTTCTCTATCTGCCGGTTTCTGATTTGAGAAATTCGCTAAGCAAGCACTTAAATATCGTTCTGCCTCTGCGGTTTTCTCACAAAAGAACGTGACAGAACGATAGTTAAGTATTTCCTTAGTAAAATTCTCAATTTAGAAACCGGGCCTATGTCGTCTCCAGTGGTAGCAAACTTTGCACCGAGGGCGTGTGTCGTTAAAGTGACCCGCAAGGATACCCTCTACTGGCTTAGCATAAGAATGGGTTAGACCTTATCTATGGGCCATGGGCGTACTTATAACTCTATCTGTCCCACTCTACGTCGATCAAAAGAGTGAAATCCATATAAACTCCTTAACTTCTTAAGCCATTCTAATGCTAAGCTTTATCACGTCTAAACAATACATTTATAAACCCGCCGCGTACGTGGCAAAGTTCCTGCTTTATTAGAAAATTTATAAATATGTCGTATTGTTTAGATTAAAGATTTTAAGGCTTAAAAAATGCCTAAAATTAAAATAATTATTTATTTAACAAAAAGGTGTATCCTAGATTCCTAGCGTTTTACGTACTCTATTTATTGTTCTCTTTTGAGCCTTGCTGCCGCAAGTCATGAAGTAAAAATAGCCTTTCTATTGAGTTTTCCTCCACAGTCGGATTAAAATTAAATGTCTTTGTAATGTAGTAATTTTGCGTTCTAGACACTCTTAAAAAAAACGGGTCAAGTGCGAGATATATTCGCGAGGAGAGGGTTCCGTACATCCAAAGTTCATTTACGCACAAATGTTGAGAAACCATACAGCGATCCGCGATGTAGGACTGTAGAGCGCCATCTGTTGGCTTATATGATCATTTTCCTATATTATTTTATACACCGTGGACTTCTTATAGATTTTCCTGTAATCTATAGGTAAATAACTATTACATGTATTTTTTTCAAAATTTTAGGCTCAGTAGTTACTTAAATAACTTCAAAACTGTTTATTTAAAAATGATTGAAAAAATATTTGAGATCCTCACAACGAGCCCTTTCAACTTACTTATGTGTCCCAAATTTAAACACGATCGGTTCAGTAGTTTCGGAGTAAATTGGCTGTGACCGATGGACAGGTAGAGGCACGAGTGATCCTGTAATGGTTCCGTTTTGCCTTTTGAGGTACGGAACCCTAAAAACGCATACGAAGTCGCGGGCACAGCTAGTATTAAATAATGTAAACGTCATCACACAATCCCACATATTAAATCACACAATTTGCGGTTACTCAAACGCAGTTCGAGACTAGCTGCGGCGTCGCGAGGGCCGTCTCGTTCTCCATGATTAAGGTCTCCGAATGAGAACCAAAACTAGTCGTAAAACCGTGATTTTATTTTAAAAAAAAACAATAAAAGACTTTAATATCCAAGATGTATCTAAGGTTAAACCGGCCACAGTGCAAGGCATCCGAACAATTCCCAACACAAGCCAACGGCGCCCATTCAGCACTCTCAAGAGATTTATGGCGAAAACACTGCGAACTTACCCGCAGACGTGCACGCTAAAAAGAACTTTAGAAACTGAAGAAATGTTGATTCAATTGTGGCCTAGATAAAGTTTGGAGGTGTGGGGAAAAGGGGCTCCTTCAGATTTATGTCTCTGGACCAGAAGGATATGTAGAATCTTTTAAATTCCTGCGCTACGATTGTTTTATTCTCCGCTATGATAGAGTTCACATTTCTGTTAAAAAGTAAGTGCATACCTATAATAATTAGGCCACAAATGCTAAAAACAAAATATGCTACTGATGACCGTAAATTAATAGCCTACATCAAAGCGATAACTAATGCTATTACCTACTAATGAAACGTGAATAATATATCATACATAACACATTGCGTCGCGTACGTTATATTATCTGTGACATGATATAGAAACTCATATCGAAGACAACCGTAAAAATGTTGAACATTGCACGAAATGGCTATCGTTTGAGAAAAAGCGCCTCGAAACCACATAAAAATCACAAAATATCACTTTCGAAGACGAACAAAACATGTATATTTATCGAAAGTGCAACTCGAGCGTACATTTACCTACGAGTTCACTTAATATTCAGTTGAAACTGGCACGAGTCGCTTCAGCTGCAGCATCGCGCCCGATTTAAATATATTGACAAAGTTTCGCGACCCGGGGCCCGATTGTCTAACCTCTACATCTGTCGCGACTCGCGATCGATTTCAACTTGACACTTATAAAATTGGTACGTACCAAAAAAGATTATGTGTGTGTTGCGTGCTGGTTCACTACGAATGACTCAACACTGTCATGTAAGGGTCCCTTCGCCGCTCCAGTCTGCCCGTGATCGCGGCCGCTCCAACGTAGCCTAAAAGTCGAGATAAATAAGATAACTTATCTATTTTACCAATAATAAACTCAATTTGGCTTGTTTTGAGTACTTACCAAAAAAGATTTGAAAGTTTTGGACAAACTTTAAGCGACATTAATTTGACATGAGCTGTTATTTGCGCAATTTGTGATCGTTTACATGAGTCGTTTTTGAACGGCTCAACTCAACGTTCTTATTTGTATGCCTTGGAGTCGAGTACCTATATTAGCAATCATGATTTCATTCTCTAGTTATTGTCTCTATCGTGATCATAATCATGATAAATGTTGAAGTTAAAGTATCGTCTCTATAGTGATCACAATCATGATAGATGTTAAAGTTAAAGTATCGTCTCTATCGTGATCATAATCATGATAGACATTGAAGTTAGTCAATTCGACCCCGGGGTCGCAGGAGGAACTGGAGGCGACCGCGAGGGCAAAAACTAGTCAAAGACATATGTGCGTACCCATGTTAGTGTGGCTCCGAACTTTCATATTCGCTCGTGTCTTTTCTCCATTGATTTATCGCTGGAACTAAGGGCGCCTGTGGGTATGAATACAAACAAAGGAACGCTGAGGGAGATATTTACGCGTGCTGACGGTACCTTTTGGTCTTAATTTGCAAATTGTGATAAAAGTCTAGTAAAATACTGTGAACGTTTATGATGGAAGTCTGAAAATAGGGTGCAATCAGGCATATCAATCGTATTTAAGTAAGTGGCGATCTGGCTCAATTTCTACTAAAATTACTTTATTCAATCTGAATAATAATATACTAGTGGTTCGCCCCGAACTGTGAACTCGCGACCCCATTTAAACTGAGAAATTGGTCGGCGCTTAAGGAACCGGGGCTATGACTACCGTTCCGGGGCATACCTGGCGTAGAGGATTTCCATGGCGGTGCAGCGGGGGAATGCTGCTAGCGTCATGGGTACCTTTGTGTCGGGTGTGTTGCGGGGCGGTATATTTGGTTAATGTTGTTTTTGTTTTGAACTTTTTTTTGTATGTACTTGTGTGTGTTTATCTTTTTTTTTAATGCCTTGCCCAATTTTTTGACGAAGCTTTGTGAATTTTTTGTATTTTAAACTTAACAACCCTATATCTCGGCAACCCCTCGACCGATTTGGCTCATGTTCGAACTTAAAAATCCTTTTAATTTCATTTACCCGCCTACCAAATTTGTAATGCAACACTGCAAATGAAAGATTTTACACCACAATCTTTGGTTTCGTTTTGGGCCTGCCTGCAGCAAACTTAAAGACCGACCCAGATGTAACAAAACAGGCGTTTATTTCTTATTTAAGCCAACGTGGACTCCGAACTCGTAAAGATAAACTGTTGTCCATTGTCCAACACAAGGCTCTATTAATGAATCAATTCCTTGTAAACTTTGACAAGGAAACACGCTATTGCACTCTAGTTGCTGGAGTCGTAGGTGGGTCAACCGGAGTAATGGGGGCCTTGCGCCGAAGTATTACACTAGTGGTTCACCCCGAACTGTGAACTCGGGACCCCATATAAACTTAACAACCCTATATCTCGGCAACCCCTCGACCGATTTGGCTCATGTTCGAACTTAATAATTCTTTTAATTTCATTTACCCGCCTACCAAATTTCCTAACGATCCGACCAAATTTACTCAAGTTATCGTCGAACGAACATTCATACATACATACAAACATACATACATACATACAAACGTACAAACGCCGGATTGTTCCAGTAGACCCGGAGAACTTCGCTCGCTTCGCTAGCTCGTTCAACTAAGCAAAGAAGATTTGGAAAAAAAAACCAGACAAGTGCGAGTGGGACTCGCCCACTGAGGGATCCGTACCGCAATACACTAAGGTGTAGAGTTTGTGAAGTTAGGGCTTGTAGGGTTAGAAGCGTGGCTCTGAGCAACTACCACGAGTGTTTACCATCACTGTCACCGTAAGTAATAAGTTGGATAAACAACCTTACTACTACGTGAAAAAAATATCAGCTGTTTCATACATTTGGCGTAGTACTGAGTCGACCTTTTGTACGGAACAGCTGATATTTTTGTCGCTCCATTTTTTTAGCCACCTAGTAAAAGTGGTTTGTATTGATCAGTAGGTAGCCTACTTAAAGTTACGCTATCGACTAAGAGTGCACCCTGTAGAATAACTGCTGTATATTTCGCAAGTAGGTGCCGGCAGGTATCCAGGAGTTAATTACGACTAGCGAGAGATGGGGCTCTTTCATAAATCACAATCAATCCACGTCAGTTTTGACCTAATTCCGGGGTAATTTCGAGGCGAACTTTTTATCAGATCGAGCATAAGTCTCTTATTTGGGCTAGCGAAAACTTTACTTGATTAAAATTTGTAAGCTCTTTGTGGACTGGATGTAAAAGAGAAGAAGAAAAGCATTGCTTTCGACGGGGTGTCTACCGTCTCACTTTGATACTTATATTGTAAGCACTATTACTTCTACCCTGCAAACAATGATATTTTTTCATTACCATAATAGGTATTGATCTATACGGTGATTTTGTATTTTTTTTTACTGGGCAAAAGCCACTGAAGAGATTTATGGGTAAAAACACTGCTTAAAGTTTCATATGAATAATAATACTGTACTACGTCGGTAAAATGGACTATTACGAGTACTACGCTCGATATACCGCTCTCTAACCCGCTCTATGTAGGTAAACAGAACGATAGAGAGCCTACATCGCAGGCTATAGGCTCTATAATAATTAGTATTCTCTTCAGTTACGTGGCAGGTAATATCACTAATCTGTGGCGGTGCAGGGTGCACGGTGTCGCACGTTTTTATCTTCCTAATGACTATATCAGGATAAAAAGATTATTGATGCGTCGTGCCGCCAGGGCTGGTCCAGATAGGTACAGTAAACAGCACGTAAACCTTTTAATTTTCGTTGCAAAGTCGCCCAAATCATAACTGAATAGAGACTGAATAGGGTAAGTGTCGAGACGCTTTCAAATGTACCGTGTCAGTCTTATCTTATCTCCTTCACATTCTCAATTACGAAAAAGGTTCCCGGGCAACTAAACAATCTACAACTCCCGACACACAAATCAACCACAATCAACCGTTTTCAAGAACACAAAGGAAAACAGCCAAGCGCCTCGTTTGATTCCAAGATGTACGAAGAAGTAAAACTCTCTTGCACCAGCAGACGTATTCAAGTGTAAAAGTTTGAAATAACTTCCCCGGTCTAGGTTATTTACTTAGCAGTCGGGTACCCTCGCCATGGAGCTGAAACGGGTGAAAGTTTCTCTCCTGATGAGTACTTTATATTATTCTACCCCTAGACATGCGCGAAACAGTCGACTTTGAAGTTATGATATATTTCAAGACATTTCAGACCGCGTGATATTACATTTTAGCATAAGGTACACCAAACATGACACATATTATTGTGACGAATCCAGTACATGTCATGAAACATGAAAATTCAGCACACGTCGTGAAACATGACATCGTCATGAAACATTGCTGTACCTACAGTTAGGTAGGTAATCGTATGAGGTAGAGGTCACCCCTGGTGTCAGAGTTTTTAGTTTAATCTAAACCTTAGGTCCTAAAAATAGTTAAGGATTATCATATATGTTTCGCGTTTTGCATAAAACGCATCCAAAAAGTGTGTTTTTGTGCCTCGGTTATATTATCAGTACTTATCATCTTAAATGTACAAGATTTTTTTGTGATGAATCCTTACAGTACCGTCTGATTATCATGTTCGGAAGTGCTCTCAACGCCTAAATACCGATCTAAACCTATTTTAGATAACTCCTGATGAAGTTATATGTTTTCAAATTAGAAAAAGCTTCTGTAACTTTCCAGTTAACATTAGCAGTCTTGAACCCACGACCCGCTAGTTCAGGAACTGAAATATGTCATAGAGTAAAATATGCAGGTAAGGAATGAACTGGAAAATTTAAGTGACTCCCCATGTTATTGCTCACCAGATGCATTTCTCTCTTTGGCTTCTGTTTATTCTTTTAGTATAGTGAAGATTCTTAGGGTGGTATTCTAGAACGCTACTTAAACTCAGTTTAAACAGAGTTCAGACTGTCGATAAAGCAGTGCATGTTTTGATATGAAGGGAGGGATATTCAAATCAAAACATGCACTGTTTTATCGACAGTCGACACTACTAAACTCTACTTAAACTGAGTTTAAACAGAGTTCAAGGAGCTTTTTAGTTTGAACTGAGTTTAAGTAGCGTTCTACAATACCACCCTTAGAATAACATATTTTTTACATTCAAATACATTTCTCATAAGAATGAAGAATTAAACGTTTCTCATACGAATAAAAAAGGTTAATTACCAAAAAGGTTTTGTAAAAAAATGAGGGCAATATGACAAACCAACCCAAATAATCACTCGATTTATGAATGTGTGGCTAAATCACTACAGTCATGCATGATGTAGTTGAGCCGACCATTTCATGAAACCAATATACTTTTTTAAAATTATGTACTTTGCATGGAACGCATTCATCAACTAAATAGGCTGTTCATTTTTCCGAGAATCTGATCATGTTCACTGGATATACATGAATCGAATAAAATTACAGTTCAGATCACTATATTGATACAATTTCAATATGCTTTACAGGAACATACCAATGAATTTTCTTATTTTATAATGAAACACAAACTTTAAATAATTTGTTATTTCAATGTTTCGTCAAAAATATTTGCGGCGTAAAATACGTGGGGTGAGTTTCATTGTGGTTTTCATTATAAACTTTTCGTTTCAATGTTGGTTTGGGTTTCTCGGGCATCCCTTTATGTAGTTTGAAGTTCGTTTTGAAATTTATAGATCAGCAACCGCAGAACGGGACTCTTTGATGTGAAATTGTGAATCAAACAGTCGTATTGGCGACTGCTTGGTTCACAATTTCGACTCGCGCAACTAAAGTTCCGTATCACCACATAATACCTCTGTGCTGATAAAAAACTGGTACTGAGTGACTAGGCTGGTTATCCAAATTCATGGACACTTCGCCGACACAACGATATCGTCCAACCATGATTAGCCAGTTAACTCTGAGTTAACGTGAACAACTGTATGGAAATGTCAAATTAACTGAGAGTTAGTTGGCTAACCCTGACTGACGTAAGTCCGCCATTTAGGTCTAACTTATTACGGGAGCCGTCACCGAAAAGGCTACCCGACCTCAGATTGGTGCCGGAGCTGAGTACTAGAAGGGTTTCCGTAACGTATTATGGAAAAAAGGCTGGTTATCCAAATCCATGGACACTTCGCCAACACAACGATATCGTCCAGCCATCGAACTGCTGGTCTGCCCACCGACCGTCATCCAGTATTCTGTTGCTGCCCTTTATGAATCTGTTCAGATTTAATTACTTGCAGGCCTGTCGTTTCAGTGAGTATTGGGGTACTTTATTCTTATTTAATTCGCAATAAAGTCGGACTTCGTGCAGCGTGGCAACGGTTTAAACTACTGACATCAACGTTGAAATGCAGACTTGGACTGTGGCCCAAGTTGAAATAAAATGCTTTGAAACGAATATAACCTTGAAGGCTATACAACATATTAAGCAGCCTCCGGAACATAAATCGGTCATTATTAGCAGTCAATACAATTTTCAGTTTGTGAATACTGCATTTTAGAGATAAATGCCTATCAAATACGAGCATTATCAATACATGCAGTAAATTGTGTTGACTAATCTATTAGGCATTGGATGCTTGGTTGGTGTGTGGCTTGTTCTAATTATTTGATCGGTCCACCAGGACAAATGTGTTTTTTTTTTCATGGAAAATCTTGTTGAGTGATATCTTGTCAAAGGCCTCTCCTCAGAAAATCTTTAGGCTCATTTGACTTTTCAGACTTATTTGTGTAATAGTACAGGTTTCCTTGCCTGATGGTGAGTATCTTTCGTCTATCCATCCAGACCAGAAGCGTTGCTGAGGACAGGAAGGCGTGGCGTGATCTTGTAAAGGCCCTTTGTACCTCTGGGGTACCATAGGACAGCAACAACAACAACAACATCCATCCAGATGTTCCCTCAACGCTGAGGATTGTGACCATCACATATAGCTTTGATCGGATAGCTTTGATCCGTCCATCTAGCGCAGTGGTTCTTAACCTTTTCGTGATGGCGGACCATTTGACAATATTTCTGTCTTGCCACGGACCACCAACCTGTTTGGGGGTAATACATGTTAATCTAAATTATTAAGGGGTTGTTTAATCTCTAAATAAAATACGCATAAAATTATTCAAAGCTTATTTTTTATTAGTAGTAAATTTCTTTCTAATCGTCATTTTACTGTACTCATATTCGTGCGTCACAAATACCTTTATTGGCACAAATGCGCGCGCAGCGCGCCCGAAAATTCACCGATTTTACCCTTGAGATTTGCTTGTTTATAAATATGCAAATCACGCCTAGTGTGTCCGAAAATTTATCGATTATCCTAAAACCTTCTTTTAGTTCATCCTTAACATGTAATAAATGCGCGCGCAGCGCGCCCGAAAATTCATCGGCTTTATTATAGGATATATGCACCAATTGCACCTACCCTTTTTTATAACAGAGATTTCCTTGATTGTAAATTGGACAAACGCGCCTAGTGTGCCAGAAAATGTATAAGTAGATTATGTTTTAACTTTCTTTGAGTTTGGGTAAACTCAAAGAAAGTTAAAGTATAATACCTATACTGATTGATTATGGAGAAATGCGCGCGTAGCGCACGCGAAAATGTACCGACTTTTTTACCTGCTTATAAATTTGAGACTATGTAATTAAGATAAATGCGTGCGCGGGCTCGTAAATTCCCTGATTGCCCTGACCTTTTCCATAATAGAGATTTCCTTGTAAATAAGTTGTAAGTAGGACAAACGCGCGCAGCGCGCCCGAAAATTTTGCGGTGTTTTTAACGTTAAATTATGCCTTTCAAAACCACAAAATGACTAAGACATTTTTCGGGTGGCTTCGCGGACCACTTCGGGTGCCTCCGCGGACCACCAGTGGTCCGCGGACCATAGGTTAAGAACCACTGATCTAGCGGGATCTACCGCGAGCTCCCATGCCCTCTTTTTTTTGCTACGATAATTATTTTTTCTGTACTATCAAGTCCTCTACAAGCTATGTGACCGAAGAAAGTTGAAATACCTACGTGGTTGCCATAGATATCTCGTCCATAGTTATTTCTAAAGCGGCCTTTCCATTGAGCTCTGCCCTCTACATAATTCAAAGAAAGGCCCGCCTACAAAAGCGCGCTCTCCGAATCCAACAAACCGAATTTAACGAGGGCGTTAAAAATAAATGAAGTCGAAAGTGCAATTGAATAATGCGCTTTCAAGTAGCGGTCGATACAGCGGTCGTAGCCGGTTTCGTAAAACCTTGGCGGATCTGATTTTTAAAAGTCATATTAATCGCAATGAACCACACTAGAATGAAACCTGCATTGTTCTTTTTCGTTGTAGGCCAATAGTATCGATACACAAATTAGGTAACGATATTGTTCATGTAAAAAACAATTCAGTACACAACATATTCAATAATATTCATTTCCAGAGGCTACCGTTCATGCATGCTGAATTACGACAATGAATATAAACGCACTCGTACGAATTTCACAAAATCAAATTCAGCGAGTGAAAAAAATAATAAAAATCAAAAGTATGATTGAATTATGCTCTTTTCTGTCGCGAATCGCGATCAATACAAGAGCTGTGTGCAACTGCCACGTGAGGCAAAGCCGGGAGTAGATTATGACATGTAAACTCCGCGTATTTTGAAGGAAACTAAAGCAAAAATTCAAGTGGAAATATCTAAAAACGTAAGTAGTAAAGTTGTATTCCAACCAAACTCAAGGTTTGCCAGCGGGCGATGGAGCGCAGTATGCTAGTGTAAAGAGGATCGACAGAGTTCGGAACACTACCCTGCGCTCGAAAACTGCGACCGCTGGTCTCAAAATATGGAACTGGCTGGCCACATTACTGCCGTTTGAGCCAAGACAGGTAGGCAAAAAAGAGTAACTGGGTATAATGGGGTCATACGCCTCGAGGGAAACCAGGCGCCATGCTGGAGCCTTAGCCTGTAACACAATGGCGTATCAATGGCGTCCCACGTAGAAAGACAAAACCGGGATTTTTTCGTTGCTCTTCTACAACCAGCGAACTAATCCTCTAGAGTTAGATTCATAATATTCTTTGCTGTACTACAAAAACATTAAAAGGACCGACACTGGACCGACAGCATTCTTCTTCTTCTTGTAGTGCCGTCTCCTATCGGAGGTTGGCAATCATCTTGGCTATTTCTTCCTTTGAGGCTGCCAAACGGAACAAGGAGCTCGTGGATTGTTGGTACCAATGGCGTAAGTTCTCCAGCCATGATATCTTGGGTCTTCCAGGTCTCCTCCTGCCTGGTATCTTCCCTTGGATGATTAGTTGAAGGAGTCCATATTGGGAATTGCGGATTATATGACCAAAATACTCAAGTTTGCGTTTTTTGATGGTCTTCATTACTTCAACGTTTTTTCTCATCCTCTGGAGCACGGTGGTATTGCGGACTTTTTGGACCCACGAGATTTTGAGCATTCGTCTGTACACCCACATCTCAAACGCTTCTATGCGTTTGGACATATTTTGAGTGAGTGTCCAAGTCTCCGCTCCGTAGAGTAGCACAGAAAAAACGTAGCATCTAGCAATTCTCGTGCGTAAAACAATGCTTAGGTTACGATCACAAAGAACTTTTTCCATTTTGCGGAACGCAAACCGACAGCATTAATAAATCGTAATTAAAACCGTCAACCGTGAGCCCATTTTGGCACCATAATGTTACAGGCTAAGGCCCCTGGTCTAGAATGGCGAACCCATTCAGAAGTACCTTAGTGGTGAAACAACAGTGAAACAGTAAGGAAAAAACAGTTAAACGATAATTGGGTTCCACAAGACGGACAACGGCGACGCGGGAGGCGTCGATGGCGAGATGACCTAAATACAAGGTTGCCCAGATTGCTGGAGGTGTTCTAGGATAGAGAGCGATGTATAAAAAAACCTGAGGGCTTTACCCAACAGAGTGACTCCATAATCCAGGCTAATAAGAAATTAATTATGACAGTAATTTGCGTTCATCGAAGCGTCGATAAAGTTTCAAGCGAGCTTCGAACCAACACTGCAGTCTACGTTACTTCCATCAATATGAGTTGAAATACACTGTTAAGCCGATCTAGGTCAAAACTCTGTGCACTGACGCTACTACCAACCCAATCTTATTTCAGAAGAAAGTGCACCCAATAAATTAACTTGCAGCCATTCGTTTACGAAGATAAAAGCAATTTGGCTATAACTTGTCTATTTGTGAACCGCGAACGGATTAACTGATATCTTTCGTTTAGATCTCTCCAAAAACTAGCTTCTAACTGAATGGAATAAGGCTCCGATTGCAGCGTTCGGGGTGCAAATTGAACTTTGCAGAAGTTGAAATAGTAGCTCCGATTTTGGATTGTGTCCGACCGCCGCTTGTTTCGCTTCCAGTTTGATAGATTGCCTTACCTAATTCCTATTAAATAAATGGCCTCCCAGCTTTATTCCTAGGTGTAATTGTTTTGTTTTGACAGCAGCGATAAATGACAGTTAATTTATGGCATGAATATTTAGACGAGGGACTAATTTGCACGCAATTTGGCAGGTAGAGTAATAGGTATACCCTATATTGCCACCCCATATTTTGCTTTTTATATAAAAAAATAATTAAGTATCTGGCTTTTTCAAGAACGCTGCTGGATGCTGGATACCGAAAATGCTTTTTAGTCGTAAAGTCGTTTTTGCCAGCATTGAGTTTTTGTAAAACTACTGGAGAAACGAAAGAAAGTTACGACGATTAAGAAATCAATTTAATTTAATTGGTCGTGCCCCTGCCCCTGCATATACCTGCGAGTGGTAGATTCTACACCTATAGAACACAATATTGTGAAGAGTTTTTACCTACTTACCTTAGTGAGTGTCACAGTGTATACCTAAGTGTATGTGTATACTCTATGAAAATCTGATGTGCATCAGTGGATGAATGGAAGCTCCCAAATTAGTTTGGATTGGAGTGCCCAAATAACGGCTCCATGTTAGCTAACCTGTCACTGCAACAAAGGAAAATAAAATATCTACAAAAAATATGCCGCGGACTTTTTAGTCGTTTTAGCTTCGCTACGACGAGTGAGGGATACGTGCGAAGTTCGCCGAGTCTACACAAACATTACAGTCCGGTGTGTGTAAGTGTATATAATTGTTATGTTTGTCCGACGATACAAACTAGAGGGTTAACGTTTATCCGGACTTAAGTAAATTAATGAGCTAAAAACCATTTTTTTATTTATTTGAACATGATCTATAAGGGATTGTAAAGAACATCGCGAATTCACAGTGCGGGGCAAATTACTCTAGTGTTTAGGTATTTACAAGTTAAGTGGTGCTCTGGCTTGCCACAATCATGGGTGTTGTTATTTTGTATTTTATTGAGATTTTTTAAGCATTGTAGACAATTCTGATGAGAGTTCTCTTTTCGAATATGGAGGTGAAATAATACACACGACAGCACGTAGACGCTTACAGTTTCGTTGCAAAGTCGCCCGAAACGTAAGTGAATAGAGTGCACGCATGTAAGTGTCTACGTGCTGTCTTGTGTACAAACAACGTAGTTGAATACTAAGCTATCGAAAAACCGGACTGTATGTACACACGACAGCACGTCAGACTGTTCATTATTGTTGCAAAGTCGCCCGTAACGCGACCGAGTAGAGTGCTAGCGTGTAAAGGTCGACGTGCTGTCGTGTGTACACAAGACAGCACGTCGACGCTTACACGCTTGCACTCTACTCGGATACGTTACGGGGAACTTTACAACAAAAGTGTACGCTCTGACGTGCTGTCGTGTATTACCTGTGTCAATAAAGAAACGTATAAATGGCGGATACTCTTGCGCCCTCTCACCTTAATCATATCTCCGTCTACACTCACACGTAACGTTAGCAAAGTCATTTTAGGCAGTCTTGATTAGTCACCTACGCTGGTCTAATAAAACACGCCAAAATAAGTTTGCCTGTTAGGGTGGTATTCTAGAACGATACTGAGTTTAAACAGAGTTCAGACTGTCGATAAAACAGTGCATGTTTTGATATGAACGGAGGGATATTCAAATCAAAACATGCACTGTTTTATCGACAGTCGACACTACTAAACGCTACTTAAACTGAGTTTAAACAGAGTTCAAGTCACGTTCTAGTTTGAACTGAGTTTAAACAGATTTTAAGTAGCGTTCTAGTTTGAACTGAGTTTAAGTATTGTTCTAGAATACCACCCTTAGTGTTTTTGTAATGTTTATCGAGTTATTTCTTTATTGTAGTTTACGTTAATTGTTGTTATTTGTTGAGGTTTGTATTATTTACTACGTTTCAATTTTTTTGATCTTAGTTTCATGAATATTGTTCTTTAATCGCAAACCCAACGTAGGACAATCGCCTAAACAATAAAGAAAGCATCGTAAAACAATATTTCCTAACCAAAACTTTAAGAAAGTTTTAGGTTTGAACCGAAATCGTATTTTCGTAACCTCTTTTTCCGACCTTACCGTACCCGCCGCCATTTTCATATCGTTTCTCTATTGACACGGCATATTATATAGAATCGCATGCGATACTCGTAGTGCAGTCTCGTAGTCGTAACTAATGGAAAGCCATAGGTGTGCTCACTCAGTTAATTACAGCGATCTCACAGAGAATCTGAAATGCAATTAGTTCGTGCGTGCATTCGACGTCGCTGCGAGGTGGTTGCTGACTGTTGAGGGTCGCGGTACACTGAGTCCGTTAAGGTTTCATTACTAAATATATTGGGCAACGCCTGGACGTATAAGCCCTAAGAACCAAATATCATGTTATCAAGATAAAACATACAAAACACAAGACGTTTTGTTTAATGATGTTCAGAATAAAATTATGATGTTTGTCTTTTCCCTAAAATACAATCATAACGTCAACATCCATCAACCGTCAAAACTGTTGCTTGTTAGAAAATAGCTCTTATTTAAAGCAAAAATGTTTTGTCACAGTAAACGCGGTGGATTTTAAGCGAACACATGCGCCTATTGTTTAAAAATAGCTGTTGTTCAACCAGGTGGACCTTTATATTTTTACGTAGCCTACATGAAAGAGTCTCACTGCAGGGCTACATACAGCCTCTTCCCTCTCAGCCCAGACTTTTCAATCAGCCCCGATCACTACGCCAAATATACGTCAAAATCGTCGGGCCATCTTCTTCGGCCGGCCTCGACTGCGCTGGGTGGGTACTCATCAGTTTTGTGACATATCTGGAACATTGAATTATGTGGCCAAAAGGCCCGGCATTTTTGCTCTGGCTGGCGGTAGGTAGGTCTGCAAGGGAAAATACAGGGTCGCCGAAGACCTGGGCGCCCAAAAACATCATGGCTGCAAAATCTCGCAGAATGGTTCAACACAAGCCACTCACAACTCTTCCGAGCCGCAACATCACGGGCCAAAGTGGCCGTAATGATAGCCGACCTCCGATAGGAGATGGCACCAAAAGAAGAAGAAGAAGGCGGTAGCAGTGCACCAGAACATAGGGTCGTTTCACACGGTTCCACTTGGCAGGATCACGTGACATGGAAGAGCATTAATGGAGGGATATTTACTATTTCATCCACTGCCGTGTACCAGTATATCGATGAAATTGCATTGTTAATTGCAAGTGGGTGGCGGAGATAGCGTTCCATGAGTGTAATGTTTGCTTCTTTTACATATTTTTCTAAAGTCGTAAAGTTGGTAAGTAACATAGAAACATAAAGTACCGACTCGTCAAGAGAGACGTAGGTAGAGTTCTCGTAATGCAACCATTATTTTGATAGCTACCAGTACCTACCTATTTTTGTTTCATTGCGTATGTACTCTGAGAATATACAGGGTGCACTCGAATTCGATAGCGAAACTTTAACCTCCTCACTGAAATTGTCCTACGGGCAGTACATAGAAAACAAAAAAATCCTAGAAGCAAAATATCGACATTTATCGAATGAATTACTCATAGTGCCATCTAGTGTTAACTTTTTATCCTGTAGGAAGTGAGTTGGTCGCTCGATCGAAGGTCACTTGGGCCAAAATGGCTTCCGGATCAAGACGTGTCTTCGCGCGTGCGAGAAATGGTAAGTTAAATCCAGTCGAATCGTATGTTTATGTGACAATACTTATAAAATTATCCTCGAATTATATTTAGTACTTATTTTTTTAGTATTTCAAGCCAATATTTGAAAAAAAAAAACATTATTACGTTACTTATTACGTGCTTAAGTTTTATGTCCTGTATACAGGAATCACGCAGATTATTATTACAAATATTCTAGTCTAATGTTCTAAATACAGGAACTTTGCAGTCAGTTAAGTGATTAATTATTTTGTATTTTTTTTTACAGTCACATCTGAGGCTGAAATTCTTGAGATTCTCGAGGATTCTGATGTCCAGCTCAGTGGCGAGGAACACCACCAACGACCACGAAGACCCAACCTATCAAGAACAACCAGTGGAAGGCCGTCAAAGATTTGATTCAAGTGATTCATCAAGCAGTTCAGAGACGCATGATTCACCACTACCAGCTAGTCCTGCAGTATCTAAATCTTCTTGTATACTGCCAGAGGATTGCGGCGAGGCAGAGGTTCTCGTAGAACAATACAATCAGGCCGAGGGCAGACTTTACCATCATCAAGATCTCAACCTTATGTCGTCGATAAATGGATTGGATCATTTGAGCCAAAAGACATACATTTTCATGAACCAGCCTATATGCCTGTAGATGACGGTGGGAGGACATTTCAACAATTTTTTTTAACAATATGTCGACAGCAATATTTTGTTTTGTTTTTACTTACGTAAAATAAAATATTAATACTCTCCATTTGTCTTAGTGGCAGGACATTAAAAAAACCCAAATTTTCTAGGGCTAGATTTTTTTCAATATTTTTTTAGTTAAAAAGTAACCCCTAACGAACTTCAATTTTGAATTTCATTCATACCCGAAGAAAAAAAGGGTCTCAGTAGTGAGGAGGTTAAGGGGACATTCCAATCATGATTATGAAAACCACAGTAGTGGTCTTAAAGCATCCCGGTGAGATGACTTTTTATTTTTTTCTGATACCACAAACTACCTTAGTCAATCATAAAGAAACGATATCAGTACTAAAAGCTACAAAAATCATATTAAAAAAAATTCAAAATTAATCGATTAAATTTAAATAAATCACTTTTCAACGCAACGACACACTTTCGATCATATGTTCACCTTTCCGGTCGACAAGTTGGAAATGCAATAATCGACCAAAAGAGAAACCACTCCTAAAGGCATCAACATAAGATCCAAAATTATAAAATACGCACTGTCTGTAGGCCCCTGTAGGTAAATTCCGAGCAAAAATCGCAAGAGTAATGCAATGCATGCTTTTTAAAAATCACCCCTATTACAAAGACCGAAGGACGATCCATCCCTCCCTACGTATTCAAGGCTAAAAGCGCGAGCGCCGAAAGGTAAGAGAAGGACGAAGGACCTCCAGTGTTGCCACAAATATGGGTTTTTCCGTATTTGTACGGATTTGGGTAGTCTTTAATGTATTACTTTAATGTAAATGTAAAATTAGCTTATTAAGTAAGTATTTTTATACGGACTTGCAGTCTTTTTTAAGATACCTACCTAATTTAAACCCGTATTTTCGTAGATGTAACTTCGATCGTTATCGTAGGTAGTTCAGTACTGAGGACTTAAGTATGTGTTCGATTTTAGCCAAAAGCGTAGAATATAGGTACAGTCGGCCACAGTCTCAGATACCCCTTTTTGTTCGATTGGCGCCCTTATGCCGCGCGCGGTAAGAGCTGCCATAGGGTATCTGAGATTGTGGCCGACCGTACCTACCTATGTAATAATGTAAGGCACGCCGATAGGCCCGGATAAGCCCCAGATAAGCCTGAAAATATGGACGAAGAACAAAACACACCCTGGCTCCGTTGAGGCGTTTCAAAGACGATTTAATTCACTTTTATATGGAATTTATAATTCACTTTAAATAACAATACATTACATACCTACATACGGATTTTAAAATGTAATAACGGCGCCACATGGCAACACTGGGGAATTTTGTTTTAAGTGCCTACAGTGCGTTTCACGAAATAATTCCCTTGGATGAATAAAAATAGTCCCTATTACATTGTAATAAGAGTTTCGTCAAGGGAACTCTCTTGCGTGAAACGCACACTACTACGTAAAAATATTGAGTGGCGGCGCGTGCGTGCCTCTCGCTCGCCCGTGATTATAGGTCATTTTGTAGGCGGGTCACCGCAGGTCAAAGCGCGCGGTGATTGATAAGAGCTATACGCGTAGTACAGTCGCGTTCATAATGGGGTTAGTTAATAATCGTTTTATTTTAAATATTTTTTGATGCAATTTTTGTAGCTTTTAGTACTGATATCGTTTCTTTATGATTGACTAAGGTAGTTTTTGGTATCAGAAAAAAATAAAAAGTCATCTCAACGGGATGCTTTAAGACCACTACTGTGGTTTTCATAATCATGATTGGAATGTCCCCTTAAAGTTTTGCTATCGAATTCGAGTGCACCCTGTAGATATCACTCTTAAATGATGCTCTTTTTTTGATAACAATTAATTTAGTAACGTGTGCAGATCCCCACCCCAACTACCTTTATATCTTCATTTCAGATTGGCACAGTATTACAGGGGCAGTATACTTCGAAGATCAAAGATATTGTGAATTGGACAAATGAAAACACAATCATACATACTGCTGAAGTACATGTAGGTACACAACACACATCTTTACGCGCAAAAAAACGGGTAAAACCGGATTCCGACGAAGCCCCAATTCAATTTGTCTAAGATTTATACCCGCAAATGAGTGTTGATACCATAGACAGATGGTTTCTGTTTGTTACCGAGACCGAGGCGGTACACTCAAAAACAAAACGATCAATCTGCAAAGTATCAATAACGAGGCGAATTTTATTAATCGCCGCCAATATTTCACGCAGCCCTTTCCCTTGGAGTAGATAGAGCAGATGTTTAACTCTATACTGACTCAAAATGACACAAATAATAGTTGGCTCCGTACGAATTGCAATTGTGCTTCTTATGTCTAGCTGCCCGTGACGCAATTTTTTAAATATGGCGCTATTTACAACATTTTTTTATATATATTTTATAATTTACCCCCCAAAAGTGACCCCATAATTAAATCGTTTTTGATTCTCCGATATTGAAATAAGTACGGTCGGCCACAGTCTAAGATATCACATGGCAGCTGCTACCGCGCGCGGCGTAAGGGCGCCAACCGAACAAAAAGGGGTATCCTAGCGTGTTGACTGTACCTACAAGGCAGTGGCGGCAGCGGTATACTGATGGCCCAAACTGATGGCTGATGGCTTAGCCGCGGACTAGTATGTAGGTGAAAGACGACAAAGTTATTCTTCTATTCTGTTTGTTTTTCTCCTTCCTCTGAAAGCTGAGAGAGGAAAAACAACGGAAAATATTTACAAGCTCACAAATAGCGTCCATTATTGGGGACAAAGAAAGTATTAATCAGAACAATTTTTCGCTAGACACAAGGCCTTTCTTCTTTAATACCTCCTTTACAACTCGGCAGTGTTATATTGCCGTGTCTGCCCATTCAAATAAAGGTCTTATTTCTTCGGTAATAAGATACAGGAGGCACAATTCATTTGTTTCGTCCGTAATCCGTCTCAATCAAGAGAGGGTTGGCATCGGCTAACTGAATCGGGATACTTACGCTCTCATGCATTAAGGTATTTTCTGCATGAATGTACGTCGTTGTTAACGTTTGTATTTCTCGTAATAAACGAGGATATTAAACGGATTCGGGTCTCTACGTAATATTATTTTATTGCCATTTATTGCTGTTGCTTTGTGGCTTCACCTCAAAAAAAAAATATCTTTCGTTAATCCAAATTAATTTTCATTACCTACATTCCTACATATTACGCAATTTTCAGCGTGATTGTACTGAGGCTTTAGCATACAATAAGCCTCTGATAATTGCCTCGAGTAAAACCCCGGCCGACTTGTACGTTTCTTTTTTATGAGCTACGAAATGTGGCGGTCCTCAATAAACCTCCCTTATCTATGATGCCAGCATTGTCTCGTTATTTTGTGCAAATAGTGCTGAGTTGCTGACATCACTTAAGCCGAGATGGCAATCTATTTGCTGAATAAACTTTTTATTGCAGAAAAAGTAATACTGGCTGGATCTGTGACTTTAAAAATAATAAACGTGACAGCTGTTTTATTTTTTATGAGATTTCTAGCCGTGCTGTTTTCAGCTTGTTTCATAATTCGAATCTTGTGAAAGTATTAAAAAGTTTCCCCATAAAAAAAGTTAAGCAGATGCAAACAACAATAAAGAACAATTCGCGAAACATTGGTAAACACGGCTTTGGTATCGGCTGCCATACTTGGCAAGGCTCACTAACAATACCGTATTTATGGCCAATATTGCTATTGCGGTTGGACTCCCCTCTTTGGGCAATATATCTCAACTTGCAACCAAGTTCCCGCGAATATTTCCTTAGGCCTAATTTATCGGCCAAAACAATCGTTTGTATCAATTTACTGAAGTTTATTATGCGAAATCGATAAATGATTTTCCTCTCTCTCTTACAGATGGTGATTTGTTGTTGTATTTTGAAAGTTTTACGTTACGTTGTATCATTATCAACCAACAACTACATTTTTATAAAATGGTGAGAGGAGGAGTAAAATCGCGTAAATTATTGTTTTTCTTGAAGTGCCTCTCCATCACTGAAGGTTGACAATAATTGGCAGCCAAGATAATAAGAAGGGTGTTTTGGAAAAACAACCAAGGTCACATTGAACAAATTTTACAGGAAGTAAATAAAATGGAAATAACACTCGAATAACAATAGAACAACACTCGAATCTTGAACCCATGTTCAGACCGGACATTGGTTGTTTTTTTGCTCCTTAAGTTAGACCTAAAGTGTAGCATAAAGTTCAAAGAGTCCATAGAGCAAAAAAAATATTTTTTACAGAAATGTGACTTTGGTTGTTTTTCCAAAACACCCTTCTGCCAGTGCAAAAACTCAAGCTGATCCATATCTTCAATGACAGAACTGACGAGTCAATGTAACTCGATTCTTTGTATTGAGTAAAAGGACTAGATTGATGGAAATACCCGTTTATTTTTTTTGAAAACTCGCAAAAAAATCCAACAAGTCGTCGTATCCGCCATGCTGCAGTGCAACAGTACGGGTATTAATCCTTTTATGAACCTTCGTGTGAAATTTCCTCTTGCGTGCTAATCTCGATTAGCACCGCAGTATTGCTACATTGGTAGTTGATAGAGCTTTTAAAATACGCACCCAAAATACGCAAGATGTGACGCCTCCCGCACCCTTTCCGTCGCCTCTCCGATGAGGCCCGTTCCCTTCCCGTGCTCAGAACTCATATCGCAAAAAAGGCCTTTGCATCTGTAATGAGATGATTTACACAGCGTCCAGTGGTACCTTTACTCACACTAGATGGGTGAAGAGACCACACGGCGCTGCATTGCCTGGGATATCGCTAAAGAGACCTATATATTGTCTACTGCGCATGTCAAACCACGTGGTGTGTCAAGTCTCACCTTTCGTTGCATTGGTGTACGGTTTCTGTAATATCACCTATGACAATGCATGAATTGCACGCTGTAACGACCAGCTCTAGAACTATAATTTGCAAGCAAACCTTTGCGACTGCAGCAAGTACGTTGTAACACCACTTACTGGGGCGGTTAGTTAGCCAACAACGAGCACAGATTTGCGCACACAACGGCACCGCAACACATTAAAAACCACGCGCCCGAAAACAAAACTATCAGGAGCAACGTGACTATTTAGCAACGCATAGGGGGAGCACAAAATAATAGTGACAGAATTAGGACTTGGCTACACTCGCATCAGAAAAATCGCACCTTTTGAAGGGAATTTTTAGGTATCATTGAATGTAATAAAACAGACTATAGAAAACGTTAAATGAAAAATGTTTTTCTTTACCAGAGAAGAAAAAAGAACAAGTTGATTTTCGCGAAAAAAAACTGTTTTCAATACGCTTATGAATTAAACAAAGAAAAAAAAAATAGGTTTCAAATTACTCTAAAACTTAGTGTTGCCTGACCTGATAACAGCTTCCAATACGATCTCTCATGGACCTGCATTGGAAGCTGCTTAGAAGCGCCGACCTTCTGTCCCACCAGCTTAGGACATAAGTGTCCCACTTTCGGTCCCAGTCAGCTATTTTACTGTCATTAACGCCGATCGGTGCTCGTTCCCCGGCAAATTAAGCCAAATTGTCCCCGGAGAAGTTTGTTGGGACGTTTGCGTCCCGGTAGCGCAGTGTTTTGTACACAATGCCCGTGAATGAAGCGGTTTATGCGACACATGATAGTTTTGGGAGTGTTACAATGGTGTAGGTACACACGACAGCACCTTACACGCTAGCACTCTATTCGGTTACGTTACGGTTGACTTTACAACAAAAGTGTACAGTCTGACGTGATGTCGTGTGTACACTTGTATAGAAACAAGGAGGCGGTTTTTATTTTACCTTATTCAACTCCGCGGCTACTAAGGGTCACGCAGACTATGTGCTAACAACGGTCGAGAGAGACAAATCTGTCTCTGGCGCAAGACTTATTTAAAAAAACGCTAAATATTCACAAGGAAACAATTGCCAAATCCCCAATAATATTTTCGTTTACACTCAATAAAAAGTGGGCAGTATCATTAGCTATAGCCGGCGAGCAGAAGATAACTTATAGCGTATAACGGTGGGAATATTATGACAGCGTTAAAACTACAATACAAAAAAATACTGCAAAAATGTCCGCCATTGTGACCCGAATGAACATTCTAAATTGTATAAAAGGTGAGGCAACAGTGACAAATCGTACCCATTTGTAAACCTTCAAATTCTTCATTTACATAATTGGACGCGAAAAAAACGGGACGGCAAAATTTGCTGATTATGAACGTCAGAGCAGTCGAGTTCCTACTTAATTGGCATGAAATCAAGTAATTTAAGTACTAAATCCAATTAGCATTACGAGCCGTGATTCACGGATGTTTAGCCTGAGACAGTTAAGCCGAAATTAGGGCCAGCAACACTGACAGAGACCCATGACTCTACCGCGATTTCGACATCACGATATTTCGATCTGTTTGGCGAATAGCGAGGCAAAAGTCGTATCTTCCGTTAGCTCCGTTTGCCACGGTTATTTTCGCCTTAAATCGGTAACGTAATGTAGATATAATGTGTATACTAGGCTTCCAACATTATTAAATTGATTATAGACAGCCTTGTTAACAAGGACTGGTAAATGTGAAAGTTTGTGAGTGTGCATGACATGTGTTTGTTACTCTTTCACGTTGGAATGGCTGAGCCAATTTGAATGCTATTTGGAATGGAGACAGCTGGACTACAGGAGAACACAATCTAAAACTGTGACTTCTTTCTAACGGAGTCTGAAAGAACGAAGCTGCGGGCAAAAGAAAATAATTTAATAAACCCATACTGTTTTCGATTCGTCATGGCAACAACGAACTCGTGGGAAGCCTGCGTAAGCGATTCACCCTGGAGCCAACGACTCCGCTTAACTACTACTGAGTAAACTTGCCAACTATCTGTTGCTGGTAAGCCTATTTCTATTACGCGGGGATAAAGTTTCATTTGCATTGGCCCGAGTTTCTGTTTTGATGGCGCAGCAGTAAAGCGATTGTGTCTGCCTGCATGCATCGTCCGCGTAATCCGATTTCCAAAACGAAGGATTTTTGTTGCTTGCATTTCGTATCCTCTACTCTAGGAAGGAAAGTAAAAATACACATTTGCAACTTTTTGCGATTCAAACACATTGAACCTACGCCCACCGTAGATTCCTGTTTTATAATAAAATGTCTAAACATGAGTTGCCTAATTTAGGTAATTTAGGACTTAAGATGCCTAAAATAAAATTAATAATTTTATTAATTGAACAAAAATTGGTATCTTATCGTGTAGCTTACTGTACCTTTTATTTTCTGTCGAGCCCTGTTGCCGCAAGTCATGATTATTAAGAATAAATTCCTTGTGAGTTTTCTGCCACAGTCGAATTAAAATTAAATCTCAAAGGTGTAAAAAACGCAAACGAAGTTGCGGACACAGCTAGTTTCTTTTCTACACAAAATTGTTACTTTTTTATTTATGATATTTACACATAATTTGGTTTGAAACTGATCGAATCGCGATTCAACCAACTAACCAAATAAAACACTAAATTGGTTTACAAAGTGGTCCAAATCCGGAGTTGTCGGTAATATCGGTCCAAAATGTGTGATTATTTCAACGACAGATTTTTAGGCGCCGCACATTCTTGTACTGCCCCGGAGTCCGTGTTCCGAGTTCTGAGTTCTCAGATTTGCTTCACGAGAACTCTGCGTTTTGACAGCTTGAATGTACATTAGAAAGAACGCGGGACGCAGAACTCTGAACGTGGAACGCAGAATTTGGGGCGGTGTATGCGGCACCTTAGTGCACAAGCAAACAAGTAAATACTAGGGAGGTACGCAAGATGAATGTACGATACAGTAGGTACATCGAGTCAAAGTTAGAGACCCGGTGAATGCCGTGCGAAGTGGCGGCGGGACGCTTGCAATGAAGACTTACAGCCTTTGTTGTAACACCGAACACTTTCTTATAAGAATATATTGCTTATGTCCCAAAGTAACTTTGTATTTCTGTCTTTGTAACTTTGAAACGTTCCGCGGTACGATACGAGTTTGCATGAGTCTGTGACGCGCTGGAAAGTATCGGGTGGAGTTGGGATATTAACTTTGGCTAACTTTTATCGACACGGGTGTATCATTTTGTATTCTTACGGTACTTTGCAATTATGGCAATTCAATATGCCGGAAAACAGTGGTTGCGCCTGGCGCAGGACCGTGAGAGATGGGATGAGCATGAAGAGGCCTTTACTCAGCAGTGGGCGTTAACAGGCTGATGATGATTGTAGTGTCACTGTTTATCTTACCCACTGATATTGGCTCCCTCTGCACAAGATCACCTCTTCTATTATTTATTACTCACGCTCGCGTCCGTCTACCTCGCTCGGTGATCCGCTAGCAACTCCCTCGGTCCCCGCCGCCTGCGGCCAACCGAGGCGCTAGTGTGCATGGAGACAACAGCTAGTATATGCATGTGTGTGTGCAGAGTTTACTTGCACACCCAAACGCATACACTACATCCCTTCCTTGTTTTAATAAATAGAACATCTCTTTTATATAAATAAAATCAAATCTTCTTTTATTCCCCTTACTAGGTTTCATTTCAACAAAATGTAAATTTCTTGGCTGCCTTCCATTGCTCCTTTAGGTCTTCCTCCTTTAGCTTTCAATTTGCAATTAAAGTATTTATTATATGTACTCCTTTAACAATATTTAGGTATAAGCTTCCTTCACTAATAGCTTCCTCGCTTCCTCTACTGAAATTATAAGAATATCAATTCCACATCAAATAATTCAATAAATTCAACAATTTACAACTTCCTTCACTTCCTTCTGCTGCATTGTAATTTTAACTTTTTTTCGCTTCCAATTTGCTCTTTAAATATTAAGTATGCTTCTTTCACAATCATAACCTTTAGTTATGAACTTTCTTCACTTCCATCTTTCAATACTAATATTAAAATGGAACCAATATTAATTCCACATCACCTACAGTGATCCGTAATAGTACTATAGTAATAGGTCTTACCCTTATATCCTAACTAGCCTTAATCTTCCCAGTCTCTCTCTTTTTAAAAATCTTTGTTTAGTTTTGTTCAGTTTTCGCATTTTCTTCATCCTTGTTTACATCAGAATCTTCCTTATCCAGTACTTCCCATTGCCCTTCAATGCTTTTCAGCCGTACACTATTTCATCTAAGCTGCTGTCCTGTCCCCTCTGTTTTGTTCTTCGACATCCACACTAGTCTGGGGTTTTTTACAGTGTGGGGTGTAGATTCAATTACTGAACCAGGGGTATTTGGATCAAGGCTTCTTTAAATTAGGATCAGTAGCTTCACTTGGTTTACGTTCAGTTCAATCTTCAAAACGCCCAAAGCGATGGCTGTCTCTTTCCCTAACAGATTGCGAGTCCTTTTCTTAACCACATAGAAAGTAGAGTTCTTGCTACTACTACTAATTTGGATTTCAGATCGGAAAGACTCCAATAGTACTAGAGGGTTTTTTTTTACTGCCATACGTCATAATTTTTTTTATCTGGAAACGGCACTTGGTCCGCGACTTAGACTTTATTGAATTCCATTTCTTCCCAAGTCTTATCCGTGATTAAATCTTACTTGCATTCAGAATCAACTACCATTTCGACGGTTGTCCCACCGATCTTGGAAGTAACCATTGTGTCAGCATCAATGTTAAACACATAGTGAATAGCATCTCTTGGTTCTTCATCTTCAGTTTTGTTCCTCACCTATGACCGTGTTCTACATTTTTTTTTTCTCTTGCATTCTGATTGTCTTGATTTTCATCACTCTTTGAGTTAAACTTATTAGTCCCGTGGCAGTAATCCTTCAAATGGCCAATCTTTCCGCATTTTAAACATTTCTTAGCTTTCGCCGGGCAGTTACTGTCGTATGCAAAGTGATTCCAGCTCCCACATCTAAAACATTCATTTCTCTCTTGATTTTGGTTGTCCTTGTGTCTTGATTCTATTTTATTTATGCTTTGTGTTTTTATCTTTCTGATGAAAACCTTCCAGTTGCCTGCTTAGCGCTCTAGGGCATTTGCTCCCGATATAATCTCGTTTAGAGTTACTTTATCTACAGACCGTAACACCGTCTTTCTTAATTTTCTGAAAAGCACTTCTCAGTTATCTGATCTATAATATGGTCATCCACATCGGTGAACTGCATTTGGTTGCTTGTTGTCTCAGTCGTAAAAGGAATTGTTCGAATTTCTCCTCAGTTTCCTGTTTAATTTGCCTGAAGATTTATGTCGTTCAAAACGTTTACTTTGTTTAGGCGCAAAGTACTCGTCGAGTTTCGTTACTGCTACTTTAAACACATCAGTACTGCCATCTTCAGCAGATAGTATGTCTGCTCCCGGTATATTATAAAATATTTCCTGTAGCTCCGGTCCTCCAAATCCAAAGTGTAACAAACTTGCATGCTTCTGAGCGGCGCTGTCAGCCTTAACGGCTTCCAAATATATAAATAAACTCCTCTTCCAACACTCCCATCGAACTCCTAGTGAGCCCGTGTCTCCATCACATTCGAATTTATCTAGTGTAAGGTTTGCCATTGGTCACCCTGAAGGCAAAGAAAACATGACTATAGTCCAGGTATTTGCCATAAAATGACTGAGTCACTTTCACCATACATTCATTGCTTCCTTCCATCCATATCCAAATCCAACACATACATACACCTCCTTCAAGGTAGGTACTATTTATTTTAATAATAACAGACGTCATCTGTTTATTATTTCTCTATGCCTTCCATCAATTCTCTACATAAATATTTAATTAAGTCAAGGAATATTTAATCATAATGATAATAACAGTCGTCAACTGTATATTATTGCACCCTGTCTTCCACAGATTTTCTGCATAAACCTTTAAATAAGTAGGTACCATTGAATAATAACAGTCGCCAACTGTTTATTATTACTCCGTGTCTTCCATTAATACTCGACAGAAACTTTAAAAAGTAGGTATAATTGAATACTAAGAGTCACCGATTGGTTATGATTGCTTCGTATCTTCCATCAATTATCTCCATAAACATTTAAATAAGGAGGTACAATTTAATAATAACAGTCACCAACTTTTTATTATTGCTTCATTTCTTCCTTCAATTATCTACATTAAACCTTTAAATAGTAGGTACTATTTAATAATAACGGTCGTCAACTGTTTATTATTGCTTCATTTCTTCCATCAATTCTCTACCATAACCTTTAAATAGTAGGTACCATTTAATAACAACAGTCGCCAACTGTTTATTATTGCTTCATTTCTTCTTTAAATTCTCTACATTAAACCTTCAAATAGTAGGTACTATTTAATAATAACAGTCGTCAACTGTTTATTATTGCTTCATTTCTTCCATCAATTCTCTACATTAAACCTTTAAATAGTTGGTATTATTTCATCATAACAGTCGTCAACTGTTTATTATTGCTTCATTTCCTCCATAAATTCTCTACGATAACCTTTAAATAGTAAGTAATATTTCATTAAACCTTCAAATAGTAGGTACTATTTAATAATAACAGTCGTCAACTGTTTATTATTGCTTCATTTCTTCCATCAATTCTCTACATTAAACCTTTAAATAGTTGGTACTATTTCATCATAACAGTCGTCACTGTTTATTATTGCTTCATTTCCTCCATAAATTCCCTACGATAACCTTTAAATAGTAAGTAATATTTCATCATAACAGTCGTCAACTGTTTATTATTGCTTCATTCCTTCCATCAATTCTCTACATTAAACCTTAAAATAGTAGGTACTATTTAATAATAACAGTCTTCAACTGTTTATTATTGCTTCATTTCTTCCATCAATTCTCTACATTAAACCTTTAAATAGTTGGTACTATTTCATCATAACAGTCGTCAACTGTTTATTATTGCTTCATTTCCTTCATAAATTCTCTACAATAACCTTTAAATAGTAGGTACCATTTAATAATAACAGTCGCCACTGTTTATTAATGCTTCATTTCTTCCATCAATTCTCCACAATAACCTTAAAATAGTAAGTAAGATATTTATTCACAAGATAAAACACAGTACATTAGTAGGTACCATTTAATAATAACAGTCGCCAACTGTTTATTATTGCTTCATTTCTTCCATCAATTCTCTTCATTAACCTTTAAATAGTACGTAGGTACTATTTGATAATAACAGTCGCCAACTGTATAATTATCACTTCATGACTTCCATCAATTATCTACACAAACCTTTAAATAGGTAGGTAATTAATAATACCAGTCGCCAACTCTGTATTATTGCATCATGTCTTCCATCAAACCTCTAGTTACATAAACCTTTAGATATTATGTAGAATAGTCGCCACTTTGAATGATTGCATCATAATATTGTCTTCCATCAAACCTCCAGGTACATAAACCTTTACAAAGTCAAGTACCTATTTAATAGTCGCCAACTGTGTATTATGGCGTTTTTTCTAACCATCACCCTCTAGGTAGGTACATAAGCGTTTAAATAGGTAGGTACCTATTCAATAATAACATATGCCTTTAGTTTATTATTTCCGCCTTACTTCATTCATATTAACTACACTTCACGTTAACATTTATTTAAACGAACACAAATTCGGCCAGTACCTAAATTAGTCATCACGCGTTTTGGAACGAGTTAGCCATCGCGAATTTTGGAACGAACCCTACTCAACCAAATGTCCAAGGATAAAATCTTAATTACATAAGTATGGCAACATTGGCGAGTAGCACGAGGTAATTTGAATCAATCATCACCGGCATCAATCATTAGTATCATTACTACTGTTTTTTTTTTTTTTAGTATAGTACATAATCTTTGCAAACAAATCTTGTAACACTACTGTGGCATTCCTATCCGAATGAACCCAGCAAGTTTAGATGCACAATACATATAAAATAACTAGTTTCAGGCCCGTAATATCAGCCACGAATTATTCAAATCACATTCGAAAAACTTCAAAACAAAACGTCAAGCTAAATGTCATAACAATGCGGTTCTGCCAACATAATATTCTTAACAAAACTCGGGGAAACAACATAATGAATGAGATTGACATCACAACTTTATTAATCACGAATTCACGACCTTTCCTGCTATCATTGGAGATAGGAATCGTAAAGTTTTCGCGCGAATCACCATGCAAAATGAAGCTTCGCACAATTAATTCACTCTACTCATAAACATACCCAACGTACGCTATGAAACATAACTTAAATACATCTCGAGTTTCATACATGCCGCGCTCGGCTACTCAAGGTCAGCGGCACTTGACCGCGCGTGGGCTTCAAAATGTTAATTCTTTTTTTCTTACACTCTTACTGAGTATTCCAGATAAATTATTTAAGTTTTCCTTTCTTTGCATTTAGCATGCGAGCAGGTATTAATTTCATACAATACAACAGCACGGCAAAGCCGCCTCCAATGCAACCGAGCAGAGCGCCAGCGTGCAAAGATCGAAATGCTGTCGTGTTACAAACTTACAACTCGTACAACATTCGTACAACATAAAGTCTGTGCGTACAACCCACAACAACACAACCCGTCTACGCGCTAGGCGCTGCGGTACCTATTCAAGGTTAATATTAGATTAGCAAGCTGTTGTTTAGATAACAAGTACTCCCAAATGCTTTCTTTACTAGAAATCTAGGTTTTATTATTTTAGTCACCGTCCTTTTATTACCAATGTAAATAAACAAGACCTACATAAATAAACATCATGGCCGCCTCCAGCCCGTCCTCTGTTCTAAGCTGTAAGTACGCATCATTAATACGTTCGCATCTATTACAAGTTTCCAAAGCTAAAATAGTAAGCCAAACCGAATTTAACGTTAGCTTTTGTACCACTTATCAACATTATCTCAATTAGGTACATAGATTGCTAAAATCTTCCATTGTTCTTAGTTTTTCCAGCATCTTATTACATTATAAAGTACTTACAGTTATCCCATCCTCGTCGCCATTATGTAGTGTCACTGTTTATCTTACCCACTGATATTGGCTCCCTCTGCACAAGATCACCTCTTCTATTATTTATTACTCACGCTCGCGTCCGTCTACCTCGCTCGGTGATCCGCTAGCAACTCCCTCGGTCCCCGCCGCCTGCGGCCAACCGAGGCGCTAGTGTGCATGGAGACAACAGCTAGTATATGCATGTGTGTGTGCAGAGTTTACTTGCACACCCAAACGCATACACTACAATGATGATGATGATGATGAATATGCATGAGTGGATGAAATAAATTGCCTCATCCTCTTATCAAAACGTGAGAAAAGGCTACACTAATGACACCATGACATGATTCAAATTTAGAACCATTGAATAGCAACTAAAATTTAAAGTAACTGTTACCCGATATAGAATTGTAGCCAGCTATGCTACCTATCTATCTACAGTATTTTGCGAGCGAAGCCTCGCTCGCCATACAACACCAACACAGCGCATGCGCGCAGCGGCGTGCCGCGCGTCCATCGCCCCCGCGTTCCTCACCTCACCGCAGGCAGCGGGGCAAAAGACGCGAGCGCCGCCTCCCGCCAGTGCTCAACCAACCGTCGTACATAATACCCGCGTTCGAGCTCTCGCGACACACCGCGTCTCCGCGTCATACGACTTCGCCTTCTCTCGCGCTGTACATTTGTAATATAAATCGTTTAGACTTAAGTACCTTACTTATAGTGTCTTCATCCTTCAGACTTTGTAAATAATATTCCTTCTTTAGATTAGTGTAAATAAACTGTAAATAAATAGTGAGTTGTTTTAGTGCAAACCTACCTACACTCAGACAGTGTAACACTAGGACAATAAACTCTATATTGGTGACCTTTCGACTAGAACACAATGTCGGATACTGAAGACAACGCGACAGGCGGGATTGCGCCCGCCACAGCCAGGCCCGCGAGTACAGCCGCACCGGCGAGAACAGCGCCCGCGAGCACAGCGCGCACAGCGCGCGGCGGCGACGCCGTGCAACAACCAAACAAAAACACCGCAGCTGAATTTTTCCAAGACGCGCGTGCAACCGCGCCTGCATCGGATGTATACAGGGTAGGAGTGCGTTTGCCACCATTTTGGCCTAATAAACCTTCGGTTTGGTTTAGCCAGGTAGAAAGCCAATTTATCATCTCAGGCATTACCCAGGACTCCACAAAATTTAACTACGTGGTGTCGCAACTAGAGTATCAATATGCGGCGGAGGTAGAAGATGTTATTGAGCGCCCGCCCAGAGAGAACATGTATGGCACCCTAAAGGCCGAACTGATAAGACGCCTCTCCGCTTCGCAGGAGCAAAAGGTTAAGCAATTGCTCATGCACGAGGAGCTTGGCAACCGAAAGCCCTCGCAATTCATGCGGCACCTAGCTCACCTCGCCGGACCCAACGTACCAGAAAATTTTCTACGAACCATCTGGTCCAGCAGGCTCCCACATAGCCTTCAAACAATAATAGCTTCGCAAACAGACATGCCTTTAGACAAGCTGGCAGAATTGGCAGACAGAATTCATGAGTTGTCTGGACCAACATCGCAGATAGCTGAGATAGCACCGTGCACATTAGCGAGCCAACAAGCAGCTCTTCCAGCGCCAATGGAAGCAATGGCGATACAGATCGCGGCTCTGACCAAACAGGTAGCTACGCTCACGACCATGGTGCAACAAAACCGGAACTCCAGATCTCGCTCCAGGTCCAGGTATGGACGATCACCATCCAGGTCAAACTCGCGAACACACAGTACCTGCTGGTACCACAGAAAGTTTAGGAATAAGGCGCAAAAATGTACGAGCCCATGTGACCAATCGGGAAACGCCAAGGGCAGTCAGTAGTGGCGGCTACGGATGACTGCCACTCCTGCAAGGGCCGCCTATTTGTCACTGACCGCAAAAGTAAGATAGAATTTCTTATTGATACTGGATCAGACCTCTGCGTGTTTCCTCGCGAAATGACTAAAGGAAGACGCCCCAAATGCACATACGAGCTATTTGCAGCCAATGGCACGACCATCTCCACCTATGGCCACCTGCAACTTCACCTGGATCTAGGACTTCGTAGAGACTACACCTGGAAATTTGTCGTCGCAGATGTATCGAAGCCTATAATCGGAGTCGACTTTTTAAGTTTTTATAATTTATTAGTCGACTGCCGACGCCACCAGCTCATCGACGGCCTCACCACCCTCTCTATCGGAGTACCGCACAGAAAAATGCAAGAAGTCGAGTCAGTCAAAGCAGTCTCAGGCAAGTCTCAGTTCCATGAACTACTTCGACTCTACCCAGACCTCACCAGACCTGCAGGTACACCTAAAGAGCCAAAGCATAACACCAAACATCACATCCGTGTTACTACTGGTCCTCCTGTCTCAGCACGTCCACGACGACTAGCACCAGACCGCTTGCTCATAGCGAGAAAGGAGTTTGAGGATATGCTACAGGCTGGAACAGCAAGACGCTCAGAAAGTCCGTGGTCCTCGCCACTACACCTAGCCCGCAAAAAAGACGACGGATGGAGACCTTGTGGGGATTATAGGGCTCTTAACCACCGAACGATTGAAGACCGGTACCCCATAAGGCATATCCAAGACTTCTCGTATCAACTCTCTGGTTGTAAAATATTCAGCAAGCTGGACCTCGTCAAGGCCTACAACCAAATACCGGTCTATGCGGAGGATATCGCGAAGACGGCCATAACAACACCTTTCGGCCTCTTCGAATTTCCATTCATGACGTTTGGCCTCCGAAACGCAGCACAGACATTCCAGCGGTTCATCGATGAAGTTTTGCAAGGTCTCAACTTCACTTTCGGTTATCTCGATGACATCCTTGTATTCTCGCGCTCCGAACAGGAACATCACGACCACTTAAAAACCCTGTTTGGCCGTCTCAAGGATTACGGCATCCTAATCAACACCTCCAAGAGCATCCTAGGTGTGGACGAAGTAGAGTTCTTAGGATACCAAGTCTCTGCAAAAGGCACGCGACCATTGACCACCAAAGTCCAGTCCATCATAGAATACCCAGTGCCCAAAACCGCTAAGGAGCTGAGAAGATTCCTGGGCATGATAAACTACTACAGAAGATTCGTGCCCCATGCAGCTAAACTACAAGCCCCACTGAACTCTGCTCTCTGTGGTTCGAACATGAAAGGATCAACTCCGGTGAACATGACTGAAGAAATGCTTCAAGCATTCGAAGACTGCAAGTCTTCATTGTCCGAAGCCACACTTCTATCACACCCAAACACACAAGCCGACCTTGCTCTTTACACCGACGCCTCTGACGTAGCCATAGGAGCTGTCTTACATCAACGCCGTGACGATAACTGGGAACCTCTTGGATTTTTCTCCAGAAAACTATCACCACCTCAGAAGAACTACAGCCCCTATGACAGAGAACTCCTGGCGATATACGAAGGCATACGTCATTTCAAATATATGGTCGAAGCTCGAACGTTCTCAGTGTTCACAGACCACAAACCTATTACATTCGCGTTCACAACTAAGAGAGACAACTGTTCACCACGTCAACAGCGCTACTTAAACTACATTGCCCAGTTTACGACTGACATAAAGCACGTTCCCGGTCAAGAAAACGTAGTCGCTGACGCACTTTCACGCATTGAGACCATCTCCAGTACCATAGACTTCAAAGCTCTTGCTGCCGATCAGGATTCAGATCCTGAACTACAAGAACTTCTTCGCAACGGTACCTCATTAAACATGCAAAAAGTGACAACAGAAGGAGTATCACTCTTCGCCGACCTCTCAACAGGAACTGCAAGACCCTATGTGACTCCAACATACAGAAAAGCTGTTTTCAACACGCTACATCAGCTCAGTCACCCTGGCACTTCAGCTTCAGCCAAGCTGATTTCTCAACGCTTCGTGTGGCCGGGTATCAAACGCGATTGCAAACTCTGGGCTCAACAATGCGCAGATTGCCAACGCAACAAAGTTACCCGTCATACCACCTCTCCTCTCCTTCCATTTTCCTCTCCTTCCGCTCGATTTTCCCACATCCACATGGATATCGTAGGGCCGTTACCCATTTCATCTGATTTCAGATACTGCCTCACCGTCATCGACCGATACACGCGATGGCCTGAGGCGTATCCTCTCCGAGACATAACGGCGGAGACATGCGCATCCACGTTCGTAGCCGGCTGGGTAGCCCGCTTCGGCTGCCCTCACAAGGTTACAACAGACCGCGGAAGCCAGTTCGAGTCCCAGCTGTTCCGTAACATCACAGCACTCATCGGCGCCGAACTACGAACGACCACATCATACCACCCTCAGTGCAACGGCATGGTTGAGAGACTTCATAGACAGATGAAGGCGGCCATAATGTGCCACAACAACGCCAACTGGACAGAAACCCTTCCACTCGTTCTGCTAGGCATGAGAAGCGCCTGGAAAGAAGACCTGCAGATGTCTGCGGCCGAGCTTGTATACGGAGAACCTCTTCGCCTTCCCGGCGAATTTTTCGATCCAGCTCTATCACTCACCTTCGACACCAGCGACTTCGCATCCCGCCTGCGAACACACATGGCCAACTTGTCACCTCAACCAGCATCCTGGCACGGTATGAAAACGTTTTATATCCCAAAAGATCTGATGAACACCGAGTACGTTTTCCTCCGACAAGGCCCCGCACGCCGATCGCTTCAGTCGCCGTACTCAGGTCCGTATAAGGTGCTAAAGCGGGGACCAAAGACCTTCAAGCTGGAGATAAACGGGAAAGAAGCCACGACAACAATAGACAGACTCAAGCCAGCATACATGGCACAAACGGATAACACCACAACTCCGAGTCGCGACACAACAGATCATCAACAACAGACAGACCTACCAATACCGAGGCCATCAGCAACGTCTGAGCAACCGACAGACCTGCAACCAAAGCGAACTGAAACACGAAGCGGTAGAAGAGTGAGATTTCCTGACTACTACCGTGACTACTATCGCCCGTGATCCGGTCTCGGCAGGGGAGTATTGTAGCCAGCTATGCTACCTATCTATCTACAGTATTTTGCGAGCGAAGCCTCGCTCGCCATACAACACCAACACAGCGCATGCGCGCAGCGGCGTGCCGCGCGTCCATCGCCCCCGCGTTCCTCACCTCACCGCAGGCAGCGGGGCAAAAGACGCGAGCGCCGCCTCCCGCCAGTGCTCAACCAACCGTCGTACATAATACCCGCGTTCGAGCTCTCGCGACACACCGCGTCTCCGCGTCATACGACTTCGCCTTCTCTCGCGCTGTACATTTGTAATATAAATCGTTTAGACTTAAGTACCTTACTTATAGTGTCTTCATCCTTCAGACTTTGTAAATAATATTCCTTCTTTAGATTAGTGTAAATAAACTGTAAATAAATAGTGAGTTGTTTTAGTGCAAACCTACCTACACTCAGACAGTGTAACACTAGGACAATAAACTCTATAGAATAAAGTTAAACAACATTTGTAATTAACCAAGGGTCCAATATTTTCTTAGGTGACGGCTTCCGTTCCGCCTACAATATTATTTACTTTTCCTTTCGCCGCGAAATCGCTACAATATTCAACGATAAGGCAAACGAGCCAACCTCCTTTTATTGTTTTCTTTTTACTCCAAAACACATTTTGCGTTTCGGGATATTGTTTTCTTTTAAAATTAATTTTGAAAATGGAACTCGCCGACGGAATTCCGATATTCATTTGTTTCTCATTTTATTTCCCATCCGTTCTATTGCCATCGCATTTTTGATCAAATATTTCCCAACGCCTTCACAGGCACATGACACTGCTTGATTTTCTGAGAACTCCGAACGCTAGCCGGGATTGAATAAAACGCGTCGGCATGAAATGAAGTATGAAATACGCTTCCTTTCACAGATTAACCTCCATTGTCGTGGCTCGCACGGATATCACCAGGAAATTGTCTAGCACTCGGCTCGGGGATACCTATATAAGGAGAGGAATTTATTTATCGACGATTGAATCTAGCTAACAGGCGGGCGGCAGAAATGGTGATTCGATAAAGGCTGTCGCTTCGAACATCCGAGTTGTAAGAACCAACCTACCAAAAACATCAATGTTAATAAAAATGGGACAAGCTCTTCATTCGTGCTTGTTTTTCCAGAAAAAGTCAATCTCTTGATATCTAGAAATCAGCTAGAAATATCTATTCTAAATGGGTGCAAATTCTCGGGTATGTCGTATTCGAGATTCTACGAAGAAAACCTTGGTAACAACTCACATTCGAGATTGCCGAGAATTGGCCCCCTGGTATTTAACTGCTCTGCTAACTTTCTACTTTCATTAATATACCCGTTATTGATTGAATTTTAAATTTTATTCTGTGACACTAATTCTGTTGATTGGATGTTGCTTTTCAGTTTCTGTTGAAACAAAAATAACAAAAAAATATAAAAAAAATATTACGAGTACGAACTGTCCGACTTTTAAACTGTGATTGTAAATTGTGATGTTTTACTTTATTTAATTTGTATCGATGTTTTTAGTTTTTAATCTATGGAAATGTAACGTTCAGCAATAAATGTCTTGAATTGAATTGAATTATTTTCGACTGTGGGAAATTGTATCGCAAGAGTTATCTCTCTTTCCAATTCAAAAGGTAACTACTTAGTCAGTTTACAATAAACTTGTTGGACAGTTAAGCTTAACGATTGAAACGGAAATACAACGCGCCCCTAGTCGCCAAAACCATTAAAACTTGGCGAAATGCAACTTTTCATCCGATGTCCTTGCATAAAGAGCCTGGATGGCGACAAATAACTATATTCAACAAAAGGATAGCTCTACTTCAAACTGATTGCAATTTTATGATAATTCAATAAAGTAGGTACTTTCTAGTAAGCAATAAAAAAAAAAAAATGGGTAAGCAAAATCACTTAGTGTAGAGCTCACTCCATCAAAGAAGTCCATCTGCAAAGTCCTTAAGTCTATTGCACTAAGAACCAAAATTCTTTGACCTGGGGGACTGTTTTTTTTGGCGCGAACTCTGGTCGACTGAGTCTACCTTATGCAAACCTTATGTATGGAATAGCAGATTTGTTTGGGCCGCAATTTTTGCATTTATTCCGTTATTTATTTCAATTGCATCCTGTAAATAGTAATGAAACTGACTCGAAGTTATTCTTCTGTTCTTGTGCCTTGTTCGGTGTGTCCCACTTCGGAGTTTTAATGACAAACTATGTAGCCAGGCTATACGCGACAGCACAATAAATATAATATTTTTCCTTACATTTACAGCAGGTTTCACACACGACTTATTAGTTAGTTATTAGTTCAAAAAAAGTAGTAGGTAAAAAAAGATGACTAATACAACCGAGCGACATTCCACCTCCACTCACACTAGAAACCCAAATGACAAAGCAATATGTTTGGAATATTTGTGGTCATTGATGAAAAAGATTCATGATTATCTATCTCATAAAGTCTATATCGACCCTTATCGTCTTAAAGCAGGTCAGCTGGAAAATATCTCGACGCTAACGCCAGCACCACAAGAACTGGCCCATAAGATAGCACGTCTAAGTTTACACGCTAGAACTCTACTCGGTTACGTTACGGGCGACTCTACAACAAAAGTGTACGCTCTGACGTGCTGTCGTGTGTACTTGGATTTTTAGTACCAAAATTAAACCATAACAGACTCTTGTTATGGTTTAAGTGATTCTCCAAGATTTAGTATTGCGAATTAATTAGGCACATTAGACAGTTGGTCCCAGTTATTCTTGATGTTAGAGGCCCTGGGCGGGCTGAAAAATCTCTGTCCTAGGCAAGTTATAACTCGAGGTGACATTTAATTTTCTCAATGGCCCGTTCTCAACTGACCGTTAAGGTGATGGTAAAGGCACACTACGCCAATAAAAGAATACATATTTATCTTCTTTTTGGACGCGTTTTTTGCTAAAAACGAACCGTAAATAAATGAGAATCCCTAGGCTAACTATTTTAGGAACTAAGGCCTAGATTCCAGATCCTAGAGATCCAGATACCTACGAATAAATAAATCCCGCACAAGTCAAAAGTGGTAGTTTGTTTCTTGTGCGGGATTTATTCGTAGGTTCTAGGATTTGGAATCAAGGCCGTAGCTCCAAAAAAATTTGAAGATTAGAGCAAAAATAATATATTATTTTTTATTGGCGGCGCTAGTCATATTATCATATTGTTGTGCTTGGTTCACCACAAGAGTGCATCTGAATGGAAACTCTTCTTCTTCAACCTAAAACCTCCCAATGCTGAGTGTAGGTCTCTTCCATTGCACTCCCATCCTTTACGGTCTTGGGCTTGGGCTTTTCTCACCCAGTCTTTTTCTGCCATTTTGACCAGGTGATCGGTCCATCTTATCGGTTGCCTGCCCACATTTCTACGACCTGTTCTGGGTCTCCACTCGACTCGCTCAACAGCAATTCAAATAAAAGCTTTATTAATTATAGTGTCAAAAGAAGTTTATTATATTTTCAAAATTTCAAATCCTGAATAGTTAAAAATTTATTACACGTTTTCTCTCACCTTCTCACGCAAAGACTCTTGGCCTCTTCTCTTGGCACTATTTTTCAAAGCGGTGCAATACAAGGCCTTATAAAAGATCCTAACTTTTTAAACAAAATACAGCACCCGGTGATAGGTATCACAACTAATTTGTTTTTGCTCTATGACTTTCAGTTGATTTTTAAATTCATAAAATGTAATAAAAACTAAAAAGGTGTTACCTTGTAAATTCTGTCCGCAATTAGTTCGCTTTACAAGTCACCTTAGGCAATCATAAGTTTAGTATAACAAAATATATCACCAGACATCAGCTGTACAAACTTTCTGTACTTATACCTATTTATTTAACCAAAATTAAAACATATCACATTGAAAGATAATTATTTAAGTCTCCCGTCTTTTATAAACTTTTCTTGGTTTCTGTCTCATCATCGCTGTAAATGGTTGGTGTTTCACCGGGCTTGAGTAGTTTACCGACGATGTCGTATTTTTCTGTAAGAAACGAGAAAATTTTAATCAGTCACAATACCACTCGCTAACGGTGAAGAAAAACATCGTGAGGAAACCTTAGCTTATGAGTCATATACCCGTGAAAATCACTAATTTGTATTGAGGACGCGTGGTAATTAAGCTCGAACTCTCTCCCTGAGAGAAGGCCTTTGCCCAGCTACAATTATTGTACATTATGTCCCACTACAATACAATTACAATAATTGTACAGGCTACATCTTACTTTTTTTTACCCTCAAACATGAAAGCATCGTGAACCCACGCACGGCTCCGCACGTATTGACATAATCTATCCTATGGACTAGGCCGACTAACCTGAGAGGATGGCACTAGTGTGCTTATTCTGTAAAAAAAACCGCAAAGTTGCTAGTTCTCCAAACCGGTTTATTTGCAGAAAAATGGCTCTTATCGAAATAAACATTACTTTTTTAATATTTTCCCGCAAATAAACCAGTTTTGAGGACTAGGAACTGTGCGATTTTTTTTACCGACTGAGCACACAGTCCTTCTAGTTATAGTGGAGGACCACGCTGTATGCATCATCTAAAGAAATATATAAAGGTGCCAGACAAACAGAAGAGACTACGAAGACGCAGCGTGAATACCACGTCACTGTCATATCACTGTCATACAAAATGTATAGAAGCGACGCGACGCAAGACACACAGAAGAGACGGGGCGCGGGCAAAGCAAAACATCAGGGGCCTTATCCTGTAAAACAATGGCGCATCAATGGCGCATCTGTACTACAAAAAAAATTAAAAGGATCGACACTGGACCGACAGCATTATAATCGTAATTGAAACTGTCAACCGGGACAAGGGCGTCACCAGCCGATGGCGCAGGGGGGGGCAAGTTGACTTTACCTATTACAATTCATACTTTTCTCTTTCTCTATGAATGAGAAAAGTATGTATGAATTGTAGGTAAAGTCGACAGCACATGAAGCTTTTCACTTGTACTACGAGCCTTACATCTACAGCCAGAGCGTAGTTGAGCGTACGGAATATTAGGAGTGGAATTGGTGAATTCATTCGAGTTTCGATGAACGGGAATGATTGTTCAAGGCTTGAACTTCAAGCAAATTAACTCAAAGACTTAGGACTTTGGCTGCATTATATTTGGCAACTTTTTTAGAATCTCTAGGGGGGGGCAGCTGCCCCTCCCTGCCCCCCCTTGGCGACGCCCTTGAACCGGGAGCTCATTTTGGCACCATTGCGTTACAGGCTAAGGGCCCTGGTCAATATAAAAAGTCACGTCCGCGCCGCGTCCTCGTCCCACGTCTCTTCTGTGTGGCTGGCGCCTCAGCGACCTAATGTCCGTTTTCACTAACCACCCTTTATTTTGGGCGACCTTTTAACGCAAATTACCTATCTGCACCTCCGCAAGTCTAGTGGTCGTGGATGAGGGACAATATAAACTCAACTCTCAAGCGTTGTGAGTTCAGTTCGTATGGTCCTTCGTCCGTGACCGATAGACTTGCAGAGGTGCAGATAATTTGCGTTAAGAGGTATTTTAAAGTTAGGGGGTGGTTGGTGAAAACGGGAATAAATCACGACGGGAATAAATTTCCGGTTGCCCACGACACAGGCATAGCCTAGTGTGGGGACACTATAAACCTAGAAGATAAGCTTATTTTTGCTAAATTTTGATTTAAAATTAAAAAAAGTCATAATATTATGAATATTATTCATTGATGAGTTTTAATCGAAACGTGACAAGCAGACTGTTTTAATAATAATTTCGACTGTTCTTTTCTCTCTCTCTCTCCTCTCTCTTACTCTATGACTCAATCAAATTATCCCTTCATTTAATAAAGCTAATCTAAAATGGCAATTTAATTAGTATAATTTGTTCTATTCCAGAGCGCTCTGACTTTTTGACCCAACAAATGATAATACCTAGAATATAAAGTTAAAGTCTAACTTTGTGCTGAATTTATGTACATAAATCTAGACCCTAATGGCTTGGGAGCCGGTTTTCTAGTAATTATGAGTCAGTGTTAGAGGACGAAAGGACTAAAAGAGTCCGAACTAACTTCTGTAATGTCTGAACACAGTGAAACTTTACACTGGGACAGTTTAGACAAGGGTTTCGACAAAAATGCCTTGTCAGAGGCATCATTACAGCGCATGGTTTGTCAGAATATCCTTGTCTCAGACGAATAGTCGTCTGAGACAAGGATATTCTGACAAATAACGAGGCTACGTAAAAAAAAAATTACAATCTTTAGGGTGGTATTAATAGTAAACCACCCTAAAGATTGTAATTTTTTTTTACGTAGCCTCGTTATTTGTCATTATATCCCACTACTGGACAAAGGCCTCCTCCATCTCTGTCCAGGATTTTCTGTCCTCCTAGAACACCCCGGCAAAACGCTTTATTTTGCGGTCTGCCCCGATTCCTATATCAATAGACAAGAAAAAGAGAAATGCTGACCGCAGAAATACGATTCCCATCTGTGACGTTACAGAAATTTTTCATACAGGGTGTTGTTTTGGTCAGTGACACCCGACTCAGGGACAATAGTTTAAAGTAACGCTTGAAACCTAAAATAAGACTTTTTCAATCATTTTTTTAATTCACAAATTACCTTGTTTATGTTGTTTAACAAAAACCTTGACGTGCGGACACCCTTGGCCTTCTCAAAGCGCGCGCGTGTTGTGGCGCCCGATATTGCGAGTGCGGTCGCAATCGCTAGTATAATAAGGAAGGCCACAATTTAATCATTTTTGGATATTTTTCACTGAATTAATTTTATTTTTTTTTATATTTTTTTGCTTTAGTATCGTGTAAATAATTACACTTCTGTCGGGTGTCAAAACAACACCGTGTATTATGATTGCTATTTCAGCCCCTGTATTATCTAAAATACCCACCGTAAAAATAACGGTTTTTAAATGTCAAAAAATAGATTGTTAATTTCAATAAGGGCTATTTTCGAGTGTTTTGACGCTCGGAGGTTAAGGCGCTGGGCATAGTGAATCGCCCGCGCGCAAAGAAAAATGCACAAAATCGAGTCCTGTATCAAATACACAAAAAAAATCGAAAATTTTCACATATCAAACCCTAGAATTAGGTGAGAGCTATCTAAAACAGCCAGTTTTGTGTTGATACCCATAACAGATTGCAAGATATTTTGTTTGAAAAAAAGTGCGCCGCCTATTTTTTTTCATCAAAAATATCTTCAAAACGTTTATGAATGTCAACACGAAACTGGCTGTTTTAGATAGGTCTCACATAATTCTAGGGTTTGATATGTGAACATTTTCGATTTTTTTAGTGTATTTGATACAGGACTCGATTTTGTGCATTTTTCTTGGCGCGCGGTCTATTCACTATGTACAGCGCCTTAAGGGTCCGTATAAGGCTAACTAGCGCCACCAATGTTGAAAAAATCATATCTCGCTTCAGAAGAAGTTTCTGACAAAATCCTAAGATGAGCTCATGCGCCATGCTTTTCTAGATTTTTAAGTGTGGGTACCCAACTCAATTTCTAGTCTTAAGCTAAAAAATTTTCGATAACCGCCAAAAACGGCCGTTTTTGGCGGTTATCGAAAATTTTTTAGCTTAAAAGTAAATTTCGAAGAGGGTATCTACACTTAAAAATCTAGAAAAGCATGTCGCATAGGCTCATCTTAGGATTTTTCCAGAAACTTCTTCTAAAGGAAGATATGATTTTTTCAACATTGGTGGCGCTAGTTAGCCTTATACGGACCCTTAAGTGAAATTTTTACATAATAGAGGCGCAGGAAGAGATATTCAGAGATATAACTTTTTTGGATACCAAAACTAATTTAATTCGATTTTTTCTTAAAATTGACGTTAGATTATTGTTAGGAGTTGAATCCATGAATCCAAGAAACAAAATAAACCATTAAGCTCTTATTCCATAGATGTAAAGCCCATTTTACCGCGCCTGTTAAGAGCCACGTATCGTATGGAGATAGAGCTACAGGCATCGCTCTTCCCGGGTTGTCTATAAATATCGGCATTACTTATTCATCCTCGCACAAAATAGAATTTATTTACTCAGGGGCGTGTAGTGGATTAGCTGTGCTCTCTGATAGTGTCAGTTTCTACGAAGCCGGATTACAACTCTTGCTCGTTTGCTATAAAAGGGGTAGGTAGAGTAACCAGGGTAAGTACTTTCCATTCTTTCTTTTTATTCTTGTCGGTCAATTTCTTCGAGTCAGGACCACATATTGAGTAATTGATCTCGTTGATGGAGTAAATATTTTTAGAAAAAACTGATCATTAAATAGTTTTATCAAAATCGGTTCAGCCGTTTATAAGATATGCTAATTTGAAGCCTAAATGACGGGGGTAGTTTAATTTTTTATTAATAGGTAATTATTATACACTTTACATCACTTTATATCACTCAGAAGATTTACTGAAGATCCAACGGCATGTATAGAGGTTGGCCCAGTACCTTACAATCCACTCAATTTAGTTAGCCTAGTCCACAGAGTAGCAACCACGAGTGCGAAAAAGCTGTGCCGGACGTCTGCCGCACGTCTGTCATATTGTATCCTAATACTATTAGTAGTAAGGCTGTTTATCCAACTTATCACTTTCAATGACAGTGACGGTAAGCACTCGTGGTAGCTGCTCAGGAAAGACAAGATATCGATGCGGAGCCAACTAAGCCGCGGATTTCCACCACCGATAGCGAAAGGATCTTGTCGGTTACTGTGTTAGATCTTAGATCTGAGTCGTATAGATAAAATCCAATTCGAAAAATGTCGGGAAGAAAATATTCTCTATTTCTCAAACTGTGTTTTTTAGCAGCGAGTTTGCTATACCTGTGCTATCTAGCTTTAATTGCATCTACATATTGAGATGATTTATACAGCGCCCAGTAGCACCATCACTCGGAAGCTGCAGAACCTGGATCATTATTTGAGATAGAGCAGGCTTGCCCAGCACCTAGCCCACACGATTCCGAAAGACAGACGGAAAACACTGCCAACTAGCACGACTAATTAAAAAAATCATAATATCTTATTTTTTGCAATAAATACTAAATTTAAAATACCCCTCGCTGAGCATTCGTTAGAATACCTGCTTTCAAAAAAAACCGCATCATTAACTTTGACTTTGACTTCTTGCCACAATAGAAAAAAGGTTGTGAGGTCGTTCCGCCATCTTTATCTCAGTCTGCCGCGACTCTAGAGCCCATCGTGTGGGATCCAATTGGTTACGATTCACGCTCACCTACTTAGCTCCATGCAGCTCTAGGTAGCTAAAAACCTTTTTCTATGGCCCTAGGTTGCTAAAAACCTTCTTACATCGCCCTAGATTCTTATCTTATCTTATCAGTATGGGGCCAGGCTAAGAGCCTGGGAAACTTCGATCCAGTGGGATCTTTTGTGTCACCCCCGTCCTTATTCCTGCTCAGGACGTGCAAAGACCGAGGTCCTAGGTTGCTAAATACCTCACCTCTGAACTGATCCTCCCACTCCTTAGCCGCCGAGACCTCATCCGGGCTGAGGTCGCTGACGTCATCGTACTCCTTGTCTTCTGCTGCCACCACGCCGGTCGCTAGGCCTCTGGTCGCGTCTTTACCCGCGAACGCCGAGTATGGCCCGCCTGTAAAGAGTTAGGATTTGTTTTAAATAAAAGGTTGTGTAAAGAAAATCTGAGCATCTGAGGCTGATGTATTATCAGACCCAAAAATTGTCAAGCCGCGGTAGGCACTTATGGTGATAACAGCTCTAGTCAGTGAAATGAAAACTTGTACGTCATGCGTAAGGCTCTGTCATACTTTGTGATATATTAGTCCTACTTTGATATACAAGATGTTACAAAAGATGCTAACTCTTTTTACAGGGTCTTGGTACCTGATGATAGGGATCACAACCAAAATATTTTTTTGCTCTTTGACGTTCCGTTGATTTTTAAATAATTAAAATGTAAGCGCTGTGACGGGAGAAAAGTATTTTTAAAATACTATTTCCATAGACTTTCACTATGTTTTAACAGCCTGAAGCTTTTAAAATACAGCTAAGCAAACAACCAAATTTTTTAATTGGAGTTATATCCAAAAACAAAAAAGTTTTGAAAATTGTACAATTTTGAGGTTATAAAAAAAATGTTGTGTTTTTCAACTTTTTTTTGCAGATTTGTCATTATGTTGACCAGCAGGTTACACCCTGTAAAAAGAGTTAGTATCTTTTGCAACACGTTGTATTAGTCCTACCTACTTTTGAGCAGTTGGGTAAAAATGGTAAAAACTATTCTAACTTTACTACAAAGGCTTTGTTTGACACCGTTGATTTTATGTCGGAGTCTGTCATACTAATATACTTATTTGTCTCTTCTGTGCTCGTAAATAGTTTTTTCATAAACGTAAAAAAAACGAAAAAGAAACAAAAAACAAATACAATTTTATTGTCGTGAAACCAAAATCGCTGAACGAGGATTATCTCAGTTTAGATAAAATCAACAAAATCAACTGTCAAAAATTTGGGCTTTCCTGCCATGCTAATTTGGTTGAACCTTAAGGGTGGACGATAGCAACGTGGCGGGAAATTCAAAATTTTTACAGTTTTTTACATTTTGTAGCGCAAACTGAGCTATTTTTGTTGAGCGATTTTTCGTTCGCGGCAATAAAACAGTATTCTTTTCATTATTGTAAACAACAGAACAACAATAATTCAGCCGATTATGTGTTCTGGTTTACGGAGCAATGGCACTGCCCAAAAAACTTGTTGTAGACCAGAACACATAAACGGCTGAATTATTGTTGTTCTGTTGTTTACAATAATGAAGAGAATACTATGCTATTGCTGCGAACGAAAAATCGCTGAACCAAAATAGCTCAATTTAGCTACAAAATGTAAAAAACTGTGAAAATTTTGAATTTCCCACCACGCTGCTATCTTCCAGCCTTAATGTCACATTGTGCAATAAATTATGACTACTCAATAATTAACTATTGACGTTGAAAGCGAAGCATTACGGCTACTTAGCTTGAGGTTGTCAGTTAACAATTAACTTCACATTGTGAGACCACCAATGTAATGAGTGTAGTTAGAGAAACCACAATCAATCAGCAGCTGTAATATAATTATACTGCTAGTTTAAATATCGTTGGCAAAACCGTAAAAAATCTATTCATTAAAATAGTTAAAAATGTTGCGCAATAGGTAAAAAAATGCATCGGTAAAGGTTCCTTAAACCCGTAAACACTAATCAGAATTTGAAAATTACTGACACTTGTACAAATTATTTATTAAATAATTGAATCTGTTAGCAGCATTACTATTACTGCATTACTGAAAGAGTAGTTGATACCAAGAATTATTGTAAACTAAACATTCCCTCCCATACTTACAACCTTGGCAAATAAATTATGCAATAAAAGGTCAAAGTGCATTGCCAATCAATAAAATCTCTGATAATCTCTACATATTTTCAACTCTTCGACAGATTGTTTAACACATTTATAGAGGTACTAAACTAAGGCCTTTTTGCATCTACGTAATGAGATTATTTATACAGCGTCCAGTGACACCTTCTGGCACACTAGATGAGTGAAGAGACCACTCGGCGCTGCAGTGCCTGGAACATACCTATTAAAACATACCTATTTACCTCTAACGTTTGAAAATAATCAATATCGTAGTTTACGATTGGTAGTGCTATCGCGATTAGATAAGACAAAGAGTAGTTCATTGTATTATACATGTAAACTACTAACAAAACGCACAATCACGTGCAATTTAAAATAATCATGTGACCATTTTATATTGGTTAACGAAAATATAACAAAAAATCTAAGTATACGGTTCCGAAGAACTTACTGGAATCAAATTAACAATAATGAAGCATGGAGTACACACGACAGCACGTCAGACTGTACATTTTTGTTGTAAAGTCGCCCGTAGGGTAACCGAGTAAAATGCATGCGTGTAAGCGTCTAGCTGCTGTCGTGTGTATACTCTTATCCCGCTGGTCTGAAGTCTTAACTAGCCCACTATAGGCGATTTTTCGCGTCGTATTATACCTCAGACGCTCAGGTTTCATCACGATGTTAGCGCATTCCTATTGCAATGAAAAAACTCAAATTTACTTAAAGTTGAACAATACAAAATATAAAGATTTTTATAAGGCTAAAAAATTCGCTCGGGACAGAATTTGAACCCACAGCCTCTTGCATTCTGTGCAGGCGCTCTACCACGGCAAGTTCCCTAGCACGGGTTAGTTCTTTGCAAAATACAAAAAGTAATACAAAATATTTATAAACTCCGTAACAAAAGTGTTCATCCAAGCTTAGCAATCTTTCCTATCGTTTTCACGGTATACCCAATAATTCTCCCACGTAGAACAGTAACTAGACAGTGACCGATACCATGATTGAATTAGTAATAATATCCTTCCCCACAAACTGTAAGTTACCGTTTCGTAACTTTTCCACCATAATCCGTTCATCTTTAGCAAATATAGAGCGCAAGTAACACAGGACATGGGAGAAAGCCGACCTTATTCCAATAGTTAAACATAATAGTTTCCCTTGACAGTGGTATTTTGTGAGAAACCACGTGTTTTATAAACAACATTACCTATCACCTCTGCATAACAGTAATTCAACGCCCGGCATTTGTTGACATTGATACTACCGACTAGAGTTGTAAACTCGCAATCACTTGGTATCTATACTATTTTACATGTTAAGGCGCCGTGCATAGTGAATCGCCCGCGCTCAAAGAAAAATGCACAAAATCGATTCCTGTATCAAATACACGGAACAAAAAAAATTTCACATATTGATATGTCAAACCCTAGAATTAGGTGAGACCTATCTAAAACAGCCAGTTTTGTGTTGATATCCATAACAGATTGCAAGATATTTTGCTTGAAAAAAAGTGCGCCGCCTATTTTTTTTCAAGCAAAATATTTAGCATAAATATGTAGCATTATCATTCGTTAACTGTGGAGGAATACAGCATGAGGAAACCTGAAGCATAATATCCTTAACTAACCGACCAGCTCGCGTAGCATAAGGTTGTGTTAGAGCGTATCCATGGGTTTATAACTCTAGCTATCCCACTCTACGTCAAACAAAAGAGTGAAATGCACATAGTTATAACCTCTTTATATACTGCCATCTGTGATACTGCCTAACCCAGCCTTATGCTACGCTTGCAGCACTGGGCACGGTAGGTAGAAGAAGGCCTGCGCCCTGCTTGTAAGATCACCCCACAAATGTAAATGCGAAAGTTTGCGAGTGTGTCTGTCTTATAATTCTTTCAAACCGAAACGGCTGGACCGATTTGGAAATAGCTCATAGACCATTATAACATAGAGGCTATCTTTTGTCCTAAAAAGCATTCTTCATCTATAGAAGTTTGCGCGGACATAGTCGCGGGCGAAAGCTAGTAATCTATAACCTGTAAGCGTGGCCGTCATTGGACATTGGATACTCAATAAAATAAATTGCCACATGCAATTTATTTACTTGCTAATAACGTAAAATTACCTAGATCATCATAATCATCAGGTATAGGCCTCTTCATGCTCACGCCACCTCTCACGATCCTGTGCCAGACGTAAGCATGGTTTTCCGTGTGTTCCGTAACCTTGTTTATCCTCAAGTTTAAACTCAGAGCAGTAACAAAAGAAAAACCATTCAAATTAGACCCACGTCACGCTCACGCATCCAGAAGTAAAATTTGCTTCTATAAACCTACGTAACCAGATCCACTTAAGAATTGTAATTGTTTCGCTGCTGCTTGATTATAGGTACCTAGCGGTCAAAGGTTACTCGACTCTGTATAAATGCTGTCGAACGCTAAACATACGTGTTTAGGTTAGAAAATAAATGTAGAGTCACATTGACTGGCCAAATATGTAGGTACAAGGTGTTACAAAAGTACCTAACTCTTTTAACAGGGTGCAACCTACTGGTCAACAGGATGTCGAATCTGTAAAAAAAAGTTGAAACAAACAATTTTTATTTTATAACCTCAAAATTTAAAATTGTTCATAACTTTTTTAGTTTTTGTTATTAGCTCAAATTTAAAAATATGTTTGTGCGTGTAGGTGTATTTACATAGCTTTGAGATGTTAAAACATTGTGAAAGTCAATGAAAACAATATTTTAAAAATACTTTTCTCCCGCCACATCGCTCACATTTTATTAATTTAAAAATTAACGGAACGTCGTAGAGCAAAAAAAATATTTAGGTTGTGATCCCTGTCACCGGGTGCTATTACCTTGTAAAAAGAGTTAGGTACTTTTGTAACACCTTGTAGATATCTCAAATTTTTATTTTACGTATTTGGCCAGTAAAATTGACTCTACATTTTATTTCAAGCAAGAATCCATCAAAAACCTGTATCTTTATGTATGTTATCTAGGAAATAATAACTAAAAACAAACGCGTTTGTTGAAATTCACACCAAATCTATCTTTTTTGGTCATATTTTATAGTGACTGTCATGTTTTTTATAATATTCCCAAAAATTTAAAAACAACTTTCACGGAAAATTGACAAAAAAGCCGCAGTGACCAGTTGCACAGTATATTTGATTAACAGTTCCTTTTAACTGCACGCCAGATTCCAGCGCATTGGTCCGTGGCACCATAAAACCGCTCACCTGGCCCATAAAAGCGTTTCCCTCGGGTGACGTCGAAAATCACGCCGTTTACAGCCAACAGTACCCTTCCATCGGCTTGGGTCCCATCGTAACTCTTCAGCTGGGCCACGGTGAGGTCCTTTCGGAGTTTGGCGATCGGCGGCGGCGGCGGCGGGATCTCCTGGTCACCCTCGAACTTGGACTTTAGGATCTTGTAGATAAGGTACACTATCAGCAGGATGAGGAGCAGGTTGAGTGGGCTGGTGACTTCGTCCCACAGGGTTGCCTCGGTCGTTTCTGGCACGTCGGTTGTCATTTTTTTTAATTTTTAACGCGCGTCTCTCTTGGCCAGCTAGTTGATAAACACTGGCTGGCGGAGCGGTGGCCGTGAGCGGTGACGCGTCGATGTGTGTTCTAAGGTCAACTGGTATGGTCTTATCAATTGAGTAGGTACCTACGACGCAACGCTTCGCCGCTTCCCTACGTCTACTCTGTTGCGTTGCGTAGAATGCTCTAAATGTAGGAAGTTATGTGAGCTATTATTAGCAACTATTTACTGGTATTATGACGTCGTGCGCGCATGGAGCATTGTAGAGTAACTACTTTTTGCCCGTAACTCCGCTATGAGTGCATTTGAATTTTAAACTTTGTCCTTATGTTCTTTGCAAGCATGAGTTAAAAGTCAGCGCAATAATAATATTTGTCAAAATAACCTTATGCAGGATAGGTTATTCAAAGGTGATACCTCTTGTTATTCAATACTCTTTCTTGTGTAGCGCGAGATAAGAGTTATTGTTGACTAGCCATGACTGTCTATTTTATTTATTTATTAAATTAGAAAAGCCAACAGCCTTCTTGACAAGCATAACAATTATAATTAGGTAGGAAAATTATTATTTTCTTTTCGAGGTGCAGTGCAGCAGGCACTACGAAAGGATTTCATGAAAATCATTCACAAAAAAATAACAGTTTGTTAAGACTCCTAGTTGCATATTATGTCCAGAGATCAGAGATGTCGCTACAAGTATTATTTAGATTGCGATATCAAAACATAAAATTTGGTTTAGTTATCAATACAAGCTCTCTTAATTCACAGCAATTTTTCAGTATTATTTCAAGTAGTAGCCAGTCATAAGAAGTCCTCAAGCATCAGGGTGAACCGTGTTCACGAAAATGTTTAAAGGGACAAAGTCGCGTGGGAGTGCTAGTAGACTGTGGCCCGGTTTCTGAGTTGAGAATTTTGCTAAGCAAATGGGTAAGTATCGTCCTGTCTCTGCAGATTGCTCACAAAAGAGCGTGACAGAGCGATACGTAAGTATGTGCTTAGTACAATTCTCAACTCAGAAACCGGGCCTATATTCGTTATAAATTATTATTATACCTCTGCTTGCTTCAATTATTATTATTAACTTTACGAAGTATACTGTACCAACGTTTAACACAGCCAAAATGAAAGTTAATGGTTGTAAATTTGCATTTTGTTTTCATTAAAATGTTGATTACTAAACCTATTTAAAGGAGCAGGTACGCTGTAAACACGCAGTTACTTAGCGAAAGTTACGTGTACGAGAAAACAGTTTTAAAAGCGAGCAACCCCAAGCGATCCGCCTTCAATTAAAAGGTGTAAAATAATAATGCGATGGATTTTATAGTTTTTTTTTTCTTCTTGTTTTCTGAAAACTTTGTACGTTTGTACGTTAATTGACAACTTCATTACATCGGAAAACGAAAAATGAAATCAATGTCCCAGGCACTGTAGCGCCGAGTGGTCTCTTCACCCATCTAGTGTGAGTGAAGGTACCTCTGGACGCTGTGTAAATCATCTCATTACGTAGATGCAAAGACCTTTATTAATTGCATCGGAATAAGAAGAACTTAACAGCCACACTGTTTATGAAATCTTTGTCAGGTTATTCTGAGACTCTTTGTAAATCAGTTTAAAATATTTGCATTTAGTTATCGGCCCCATAACTGTGGGCATTGACGTCAGTAAATAATCGAATTCATGACTGAATAATGAATGTATCAATTCTTATTTTCGTGAATTCTGTTAGGCACTCTCGATCCACGATATAAAAATACAACAATGTCACAGGAGTGTATGATTATAAGGTTGGGCAGTCCCCGTAGCATGACTTTTATCGAGGCGGATTTATCCAACAAAATGGCGGTTTATCAGCATTTTTGACGTCTATAGTGGGTTATATATCGCTCTCGACGATGGCGGTTTATCAGCATTTTTGACGTCTATAGTGGGTTATATATCGCTCTCGACGATATATAACCCACTATAGACGTCAAAAATGCTGATAAACCGCCATTTTGTTGGATAAATCCGCCTCGATAAAAGTCATGCTCCCCCCCTCAGGACGGTACAGCGCCTGCACGGTATAGGTACGGTGGGCCACAGTCATAGATACCCCATGGCAGCACTTACCGCGCGCGGCATAAGGGCGACAATCGAACCAAAAGGGGTAACCTAGAGTGTGGCTGACTGTACAAGAGGTTGCTGGTTCCTATATCGAGCGAATTTTAACCTGAATTTGAAATGTTCGATTGTTAATTTCTCTCAGTACATTATTATCAGGGTAGTCGTACTCTCAATTTAACTTTTACGTGAGCTACATATCATATAGCACAGTGGCCCATCACACGGATGAAGTTAAAATAAATCCACTCACGACCCACGATTGCACTGAATACGGAAATCCAGATTTAAATTACGAACGACTCCGATTTAAACCTTTTTTTAAACGAATCGGCTCGGTGATTTTAAAATTGGACTCCATTATTTCGAATAGTCCGTTACACATCCAATTAAACAAGATCCCTGTCAGTTGAATATTTAATTTGTTGTCTCTTACGCAAGCGTATGGGCGCGAATTGGTATTTATGAATTTCCAGAGGGAATTTTAATGGTTTTCATTTACAGGCTCTGAATCGTAAACTCCATGACACATCGTGGGTGCATCCTGCCCATCCTGTGTTATTTTGTTAGATCAGTGACGCTGTAAGCTAGTAGGTTCAAAGTTGTGGGGAAAAGCAGCTAAGTACCTAAATGGCTAAAGGCCGAGCATTTGGCTAAAAATCAGAACTTTAGTTATCATAAAAAAAGGTAACTTCCATAGCTTTAGGTATAAGCGGATTTGACAGAATCTTGTAATTTAAAAGTTAACATTCAATTTAATTTAATATAAATGGAGTATTTCGTACAAAAAAATACGGTTTGTTATGGTATATTGGTGAATAAATGTATGCGGTTCGATTATCCGAACAAATCGGTTATCCGAACACCGATGTCCCCCAATTAGTTCGGATAATTGACTCTCTACAAAATTCCCAAAAGTTTTAGATAATAAGTATGCATTTAAATTTAGCGTGGAAAACCGCCCCTAAAGATCGCCTGCGGCTTTAAGGTCTTCTTATTGGATGCGTTTTTTGCCACTACCGCCGCCACCGCCAACGCCAAAAGTGGCCGTTTTTGGCGGCGGCGGGATTTATTCGTTGGTTCTAGGATCTGAGGGTCTACCAGGAGTGCGTTTGGACAGACGTCCGGCAGACGTCCGGCAGACGACCACGCGACGTGAAAACAAATGAAAGTGTGCTGCCAACTTGACCATATACTTGCCAGAATTGACATAAGTCATGCGTCCCTCACTTTCACTCAAGAGAAAACCTGGAAAATCTTTTGGAAATGAAACCAAACTAAATTATGTATTTACAGCCGTAGTACTTCTCGGCAGATGGTTACTCAGGTTCAAGTTTACGCAGATAATACTTATCCAACCTAACCTAAAACAAATCCATTGAGTCGATCATACAAGGCGCCTTTAGTGCAGTGCTGTGGGCATGAATTTATGGCACAAATCCAGCTAAATATAGAGGGAGAAGACAAGGAAACCTAACCCTGCCAAGAAGTGGGGCTAAAAACACAAGCATAATCTACTCTGGCTCTTACAAATAATGTCAAGCAAGTCATTAAGCTACAAAGATATTTTATGGCTTGTAGCTTAAATTACCAAATGAATAAAGCTATCCAAAAGCACCCGCATGAGCCACACAACCCTCCGATGACTTGATAGTGTCGTGATGTGATACCGCAGTGACAGAACTCAATGGAGACTCCAATGAGGAAACAAACGACTGGATGCCGCTGCGACCTGCAACTAAGTACTGCATCCTGAAATTGGTCCGTCAAGGTCAATGCACGTGCTCGCTGGCCAGGCTCTGTGCATGATAGTTTTTCTCATTGTACACGCAATGGGAGAATGGATGGAGGCCATTTCCAGACGCGATTATTTTGGGCGACAGTGGAAACGGCCTTCGACAGTGGCTGATTATTCCAATCTTATAAACCACGTTGGATAACCTGGAGAAAAACATGATTCCAGTATTTTTGATTTCTAAAACGTATGCAGGGACTTGCGTTCGTGACTTTGTAGGTACCTATTGTAAGTATAATAAATTAAAGGAATCTGTACTTAAAATATGCTTTTATTTCTTCATAGATACCTAATAAGGTCTTATGTTGAGAAGTTAGAACCACAACAAAACAACAACAACAATAACAACGCACTTACAAACTTTTCCTTTTTACAATATTAGTGTAGAAGTGTAGATTAGTGTAACGGATCCACTAAACTAATCGAGAAAGTGCTGCTGCACTAAAAAAAAAAATAGGTGATTTGTTGCACAAAACGAACTTTATTCTTAACTATTTTTAGGAATAGAGCTAATAATAATAATAAGCTAATCACTATTTCACTTTCTACTGGTTTTTCTAAAACTAAACGTCTCTGTTTTCGTTGACTTCACTTTCCACTGTTGGTAAATTGAACAATTTTACTGATTCTGCTGATGGAGGCCATCCAAGCGGTCTGTTCGGGTCTCGCCCCCTGCTACTCTAAGAGCAATATTTCCAGGTTTATTTTTGGCAGTTCTCTTTTTATACATATAGGGCTGGTCATCATCATTATAAACGTATTTAAGAGTTATCCTCTTGTCGGTGCATCATTCTCCATGAACTTCAGTTACAGGCCAGTTCCTTCGTAGCCTGGTACGTCTAGACCACAGCCTTCTCTTAAATTTGATCAAAATACCTTTGCCGTGGCCTTCTTCTACCTCTCTTACCTTCTACCCTTCTTTCTATCACATGTTAGCAATGATGATATATAGTTCTTGTCAGGCCAACAAAGCCCTTCTTTCTATCACGTGTTAGCAATGATGATATATAGTTCTTGTCAGGCCAACAAAGCCCTTCTTTCTATCACGTGTTAGCAATGATGATATATAGTTCTTGTCAGGCCAACAAAGTGTTCTTGTTTCCCAACCGTTTTTAGGGTTCCGGACCTAAAAAGTAAAAACGGAACCATTATAGGATCACTTTGTGGTCGGTCTGTCTGACGGTAAAGACCTTTCTCTCAAGAACGCGTGGAGGTATCAGGTTAAAATTGATATCAAAATACTCAAGTCTGCAGTCTCTTTGAGCCTTAAAAAAATCAAGCTTCTAAGTCAACAGAATCAAAAGATACTACAAAAAATGGGGTCTCTAGAAATGTAACAGGACATAGAAACTAGCGCCCTCTATATTAGTTACAAATATCAACGCTAGAGCGCGATGGATGTTTTTTTTTTCTTCCAATTAAGGCTCCGTATAAGGCTAACTAGCGCCACCAATGTTAAAAAAATCATATCTTCCTTTAGAAGAAGTTTCTGAAAAAATCCTAAGATGAGCCTATGCGCCATGCTTTTCTAGATTTTTAAGTGTAGATACCCTCTTCGAAATTTACTTTTAAGCTAAAAAATTTTCGATAACCGCCAAAAGCGGCCGTTTTTGGCGGTTATCGAAAATTTTTTAGCTTAAGACTAGAAATTGAGTTGGGTACCTTCACTTAAAAATCTAGAAAAGCATGGCGCATGAGCTCATCTTAGGATTTTTTCAGAAACTTCTTCTGAAGGAAGATATGATTTTTTCAACATTGGTGGCGCTAGTTAGCCTTATACGGAGCCTTAAATGCAGAGAATGATGGTACGAAACCCTCGGTGCGCGAGTGCCAGTTGCACTTGGCCGGTTTTTTTAATAGTATTTTTTCGTCGTCGAATGATGATTCATTATTTTTGAGTTATCTCGTCTGATTGACTATTTTATTTTATTTATTAAGGAAAACAAACAGCAGTACAAAGGAGTGTTAAATTTAAAGATTAAGGGTAGACGATAGCAAGGTGGCGGGAAATTCAAAATTTTCACAGACTTTTACATTTTGTAGCTAAACTGAACTATTTTTGTTCAGCGATTTTTCGTTCGCGAGAATAAAACCGTATTATTTTCATTATTGTAAACAACAGAACAACAATAATTCAGCCGATTATGTGTTCTGGTCTACGAAGCAGTGGTAGTGCCCAAAAAACTTGTCGTAGACCAGAACATATAATCGGCTGAATTATTGTTGTTCTGTTGTTTACAATAATGAAAAGAATACGGTTTTATTCTCGCGAACGAAAAATCGCTGAACCAAAATAGCTCAGTTTAGCTACAAAATGTAAAAAACTGTGAAAATTTCGAATTGCCCGTAACACTACTATCTTCCAGCCTTAAATACATACGTTGTGTTAATTAATTGTACAACCAGCATCCACAGCAAATTTTATAGGTAAGTATACCAAATTAATATTTTTTTAAGGTTGGTGGTTTTAAAGGTTTTAAGGTTGGTGGCGGTGAGAGAGAGAGAGAGAGAGAGAGAGAGAGAGAGAGAGAGAGAGAGAGAGAACACTTGGTGGTAGAGGTGGTGGTAGTGGAGGAAGGTTTTATTGTGGTATTGTTATTACCTTCGACTCCGGGGCTGGCAACCCTAGGTTTGGTGAGCCTACACTACACCAATAATTTTAAATATAATTTTGTCTTCTTCATAAAATATGCAGGATGTGCCCCCACCGGAGACCGTCCGTCTTCTATTCTCTTTTTTTCTGAAACAGTAGGTAAGTAGTTATTCGTTATGCAAGGCTGTAAAACTATTATTAGGTGCGAGTGATTGTATAGAAAACCGAGCAAGCGAAGGATGAACCAAAGCATAGCAAGGAACAGGCATGAAACGAAAATCTCTCCATCTCCAGACTACTATTTTTATTATAGTGGCCCTTTTACCGACAGCTTAGGTCACGAAACACTCACTCACTTGTGTGTACCTAATAAGAGTACCTTTAAACAAGTACCTTTGAACAGGATTTACGGTCGGCCACAGTCTAAGATACCCTTACCGCGCGCGGCTTAAGGGCGCCAATAAACAAAAAGGAGTAGGTATCCGAGCGTGTGGCTGACTGTACCTATGATTCCCCCTGTAGGTAGGTACTTAGTTTCTCACTAGGAAGTAAGTAGGTACTTACCGTCGTTCTTTTTTTCCAGTTTTTCTGTATCTCGCAAAGACTTCCAGTCTTTGTGGAGTAGGCCTAAGGTCAGCCACGTTTTTCCATGCTATAACTTTAGGTCGCGGGATAAAGTATAGGAAAATCTTCCAAATAATATATATTATGTCGTTTTTCTTCTCTTATGAGAGTCAGAATTTCCATTTTCCTATCATTGACATTGACATAAAGTACAGATCAATAATTTTTCGTTACGCAAAAAAAGAAGTTCTGAAAAAAAGTTTTCTTAAGAACCGAAACCTATTTATGAGGATTTGTAGTTTTATGAACCGTGGCTGGGTCGGTCAAAAGTGATCAGACAATCGGATCGGATGGACGGCAATACACGTACCTACGATTTTTTCGTCCGACTTTTTCTGACCTCAGTCGTTCTCGAGCTATCATCCCGATGGTTGCATACGGAGCGGAAGGATGAAACTGTTACTTATTGCATAAGCGGCGGTAGCATAGGTAGCAATGGACTGGACTTTAAACTGAGATACCTATGACGGACTATTTTCAAAGTTACCTACGTAAATTTGTGAATTTATAGTATCAATACTACAGGGTGCACTCTAAGTCGATAGCGGAACTTTAAGTAGGCTGTCTACTGATCAATATAAACAACTTGTACTAGGTGGTGAAAAAAATGGAGCTAAAAAAATATCAGCTGTTCCATACAAAAGGTCGACTCAGTACTGCGCCAAATGCATGAAACAGCAGATATTTTTTTCACTTCATTTTTTTTCGCCACCTAGTACAAGTTGTTTGTATTGATCAGTAGACAGCCTACTTAAAGTTCCGCTATCGACTTAGAGTGCACCCTGTTGGTACTCGCTTACCATCGTGACAAAACCCGCGGATTCGTTGGCTCTGACTAAGATGTCAGGCAGGATGGTATAAGTAGGTGCTTGGCAAGCCTACTACATCGTAACAATGTCCCAGGCACTGCATAGTCCGAGTGGTCACTACATGCATCTAGTGTGAGTGAAGGTGCTACTTGACGCTATATAAATCATAATTATCATTAGGTACTTTAAATTCAAAGGCATAAGTATTATTTGAATATTCCGTGCATGTGTCCGTTCAGTGTCACGAACGATATACAACGAGTTACAAAACATCCTAACTCTTTTTACAGGGTGTAACCTACTGGTCAACAGGATGTAAATTCTATAAAAAAAAGTTGAAAAAATCGACCTTTATTTTATAACCTCAAAATTGAAAATTTAGCATACAACCCGTGTCATTAAAGAAAACATTTAGGACGGAGTTAAAAACCTAGCGTTGTCTCGCTTTGACTGTATTAATTAGAGCGAGAGGGCGAGTGTTTTGAAGTCCATCCTAAATATTTTCTTGAATGACACGGGTTATACCTTTTTTGTTTTTGGTATTGGTAATTTTGGTTGTGATCCCTATCACCGGGTGATATTGCCCTGTAAAAAGAGTTAAGATCTTTGGTAACACCTTGTAGAGCCAAAATGGCAAATCGGACGAAAAAAATCGGACGTGTATAGTGTCTCTATGCAGAAGTATGCAGACCGCGCCTTCAGACAATCGGATCGGCCATAAAATCGTACGCTGTTTCCGAGTCGGACGTACGATCCGACTATCGGATCGGACGTGTATTGCCTGTCCATAGAAATGTAGTCTGATCAGACAATCGGATGGAAAAATCGGACGTGCATTGCCGTCCTTATGCTAAGCTTGCAGACTGATATAGAGTTTTTGTTAAAAAGTATTACAACATAACATACCTCCTTGGTATCAGGACAAGCGTGAGTGTTTGGCTCGCGTACCATGCCGGACCTATGTGTAGCGGCATCATAATATGTCGTAGGTACGCTGCTCACCGGAAGTTGCAAAATCATTGACCAATTTTCCAAGTAACCATTGGACAGGCTGAGGAATGATGGCGTGTTACTTTGTTGATTTCTCCGGAATTGAAGAACACAAGTCAATGGATTGAAGTTCTCCGAGTCTACTTGAACAATCCGGCGTTTGTATGTTTGTATGTGTGTATATATGTATGAATGTTCGTTCGACGATAACTTGAGTAAAAGTCGGATCGTTATGAAATTTGGTAGGCGGGTAAATGAAATTAAAAGAATTTTTAAGTTTGAACATGAGCCAAATCGGTCGAGGGGTCCCCGAGATATGGGGTTGTATAGTTTATATGCAAAGAAAGAATGGCGTAAGCAAAGTTACACATATGTAACTGGGGTCGCGAGTTCATAGTTCGGAGCGAACCACTAGTTTTTTAGGTATACAATTAGTCAATTAGTTTCAGAAACCTTTATGCCAAATACAAGGTGTTACAAAAGTACCAACTCTTTTTACAGGGTAATAGCACCCGGTGATAGGGATCACAACCAAATTTTTTTTTTGCTCTATGACGTTCCGTTGATTTTTAAATTAATTAGTGGTTCGCCCCGAACTATGAACTCGCGACCCCATATCTCAGCAACCCCTCGACCGATTTGGCTCATGTTCGAACTTAAAAATTCTCTTGGCCTCATTTACCTGTCTACCAAATTTCATGACGATCCGACTAAATTTACTCAAGTTATCGTCGAACGAACATTCATACATACATACATACATACATACATACATACATACATACGTACATACATACATACATACATACAAACGCCGGATTGCTCCAGTAGACTCGGAGAACTTCGCTCGCTCGTTCAATAAAATGTGACCGGTGTGGCGGGAGAAAAGTATTTTTTAAATATCGTTTTCATGGATTTTCACAATATTTTAACAACTCACAGCTATGTTAATGCACCTACACATACAAACATATTTTAAAATTTGAGCTAATACCAAAAATAAAATGGTTTAGATTTTTTTTCAATTTTGAGGTTATAAAATAAAATAAAAAAATTCAAACATTTATAATAAGTTGAAAAAATTCACTCGGGACAGGACTTGAACCCGCAACCTTCCGCACACCGTGCAGGCGCTCTGCCAATTGAGCTACCGAGTCAAGTAACTGTCGATGCGAATTTCTTCAACTAGTCCCCGTCAACTGGACGGGGGTTACTTGATTGTTACTTGACTCGGTAGCTCAATTGGTAGAGCGCCTGCACGGTGTGCGGAAGGTTGCGGGTTCAAGTCCTGTCCCGAGTGAATTTTTTCAACTTATTATAAATGTTTAAATTATTCCCTAGCACGGGTTAGTGGTGACAAGCGGTGGTGGTCTAGTGGGTAGAACAGTGGACTCTGAAACGAAAGGTCCTAGGTTCGATTCCCGGTGCGGGCATGTATCTATGACTTTGTTTAATTTCAATGTTACGTACATTTGTGAATTTGTAGTAGCAATACCACTCGCTGACGGTGAAGGAAAACATCGTAAGGAAACCTGAGCGTATGAGGCATTATACCCTCAACGCAAAAATCGCCAACCCGCATTGAGCAAGCGTGGTGATTAAGCTCGAACTCTCTCTCTGAGAGAAGGCCTTTGCCCAGCTAGTGGGACATGTACAATTGTACAGGCTACATGTTACGGGTTAGTGCTTTAGAAAAAACAAAAAGTAAAAAAAATCAACTTTTTTTACAGATTTGACATCCTGTTGACCACGAGGTTACACCCTGTAAAAAGAGTTAGGATATTTTGTAACACGTTGGATATCGATTGAAATTAGATTATGTTCACGTGTCATTTAAAATGTATAGAAAACGCGATGCTAATAAGTTCCAATTTAAGTTTAAACGTGCTAAAAATACAAAAGTGCTTCTATGTGCGATATACAATGGTAATGTTATAGAAATCATTTTAATCAATACCGACCACCAAGATTCATAAATTCAGGAGCTGTCAGATTTACTATAAGTACTCGCAAATAGCTTGTCCAATTGTTCACTGCAAGTCTGTGACTTAAATCCAAAAGCGCTATTCAAAGTAAAATAATACCTATTAGCTTACATTAAGGTTACTAAATCAAACTAGTTAATCAAGGAAACACGTCACTGAAAGTGACAAGTTGGATAAACAACCTTACTACTAAAGAATTAGGATGCATTTTACATCAATTAGTGAAGCAGTTTAACCAACATTACAATACCATATTTTCACCAGACGTCCGGCAGACACAGACAGACATCCGGCAGACAATATAAGCACTCGTGGTACGGGTGCTGGAATATAGACCTTAGGTCCTAAAAATAGTTAAACCTCGGGATAAATTCTCATTTAACGGCTCGTTTTTAGCAAAAAACACATCCAAAAAGAATACTGTTTTCTTTCATTTGTGGCATTAGTGGACCGGGTGCCAGGCTCAGCGACCGGCGAGCACAAAGTGAGAATGCAAAAAGAACTGAAACGACATTCCAATTAAATTAGCCATCTTGAAAAAAGTCAGATGCAACGCAAAACAGAAATGCTGCGAGAATATTGGAAATATCGGAATTCCTTCATTAATTGAGCGCATGAAGTGCTCTTCACTGTCCGCCAGTAATAAAATATACACAAGACTTAAATCAACCAAGATCTGTAACTACTGGATTGGACATGGCTTTTGATCTTCTATTGAATGGTCTATCCAACAACTGTCAACCCACTATCAAACCCAGTCAAACCACTCTATGACCATCCTCCACCGTTTGTCTTCTTATCCAACCAGTGTGCTTATTCTGTAAAAAAAAACACACAGTTGCTAGTACAAAAAAATTGGGATTTTGTGGGAAAATAACTCGTATCGAATTTTGTTTTTTCGACAAATAAAAAGATTAGCTATTTGTCGAAAAAAAGGTTTTGATTTATACCGCAGGTTCTGTTACCCCGCAACCCGATACTAGGAAATGTGCTATATTTTTATTGTTTTCACAGGTGGCGGCTATAAGGGCGTTAGAGCACCATTTTCCCATACAAACGTAGTTCCGGTTTAATTTCTAAACTACAGGTTGGATTTTGCTGAAACTTGGTTTATATCAGTAGATGACCAATATGGAGGTTTGCAAATAGTTTTTATAATAAAAAAATTGCCTGAAAGAAAATAGAACGATGCGTTTTTCGCGCCGAAGAAGGGGTTACTTTTACTTACATTATTACACTGTCTATTGGAGTCTCACTACCTTGGGAACATCAATAATGTATTGTGCTTGACAGAAAAAAAATATTTTTGAAATTACTAATAAAATGTAGAAATGGCAGCTGAACTACGAAAAAATTTGGGAAAATAGATCTATTACATTAGACCTACAACTACATACTCGCGAAAGACTCACAGTAGACTCATAGTAGACTCATACAGCCGCATTGCCTCTCACTTTTCCCGCGCCCCGTCTTGCTCTGGGTGAAACACCTAAAGAAAACAGTGTTTCACGCGCTTTGCCATTGCCGAGTTCCCACCGTCCTGCCCCTCTACCCTTGACGCTATTGCGATCCAATTGAAAAAGTTTAAAAATTAATTTCTCTTTGAATTCGCATAGTAAGGCTTTATTTTTAAATATTTTGTAATGTTTATTCAAAGGTAAGGCGGTTTTATTCAATAAAAACACAAAATGCGTCTTAATTTGTAAAATATTAAATTTTGTAAATTGCGCCATATTGCGGCCGCATTGGAAACATGCGTCAAGGGTAGAGGGGCTGAAGGGGCCTCTTAATCTGTGATACCATGCTCATGCTGTACTGAAGAGTGTCATACCTACCTTAGATTCTCCACATTTAATACGCATGCCCGGGAATGCCCACATGCTAATAGATCTTCAAAATGTTCTCTAGTCCAATGGTTAAGACTCTATGTAGTCCGTCGTTGGCAGAACAGACGACCCTCCACGAGGGGCGAGAAGCTTGCCGGCCGATAAATATACCAACAAATAGGTACCTACTGCTGGAATTAATAAGGCTGAAAACCGGATAAGAAAGTTCTTTAAAAATTACGACAAAACATATTTGTATCTACGTATTTATCGCAATGAACCCTTTCATTTGATTCACGTGATGCACAAGACTGTGAAGGTATCAAGTAGAATGAAGGTGACTTAATTTTTTCACTCAAAACAGGACTTGAACCCGCAGTAGAGTCAATACTAGAGTTTATAATATAAACCTTTGACACAACACCCGTAAATATCACTAGTGGTTCGCCCCGAACTTTGAACTCGCGACCCCATATAAACTTAACAATCCCATATCTCGGCAACCCCTCGACCGATTTGGCTCATGTTCGAACTTAAAAAATCTTTTAATTTCATTTACGCGCCTACCAAATTTACTCAAGTTATCGTCGGACGAACATTCATACATACAAACATACATACATACAAACATACATACATACATACAAACGCCGGATTGTTCCAGTAGACTCGGAGAACTTCGCTCGCTTCGCTCGCTCGTTCAATAAAACTCTTTACTCTTATACAGGGTGTTAAAAGACGTCCAACAAAGCGGGAAACCACGTATTGTCCTCATCATACTGAACATTTTTGCCCAAGGAACTATACCTGGGAAATCAACGGTTTCCGAGATAATGAGGTTCAAAGTCAGACTTTTCAAACTTTTTTTATTGCAGAAATTTGCTCAGTATCAAGTACTTAACATTTCTTCTCAAGAAGCCATATCAAAATTTTGAATATTTCTTGCATAAAACGACGTCAAAATCGCAACCCGCAATGTATTCTAAACATCGGCACTTTGAGGGTAAGTAACACAACTTTATGTCAACGCTTGTGCAGTATGACTTCTCTGCATTACACTTCCATTGCGTGATAAAATATTTTCCAAAATTATAACCTAAAAAACCAAAGTCATTTCCCAGCAACAATTTATCGAAAAAGTACTTTGTTTTGGTGTCTAGTATGCGTACCTTTCGGGTCTGTTGGCGGTCTTTTAACACCCTGTATGTAGAGAAAAGTTATTTTGATGCCAGTATAAGGTGGACTTGCGTTGTTTTGTTTTGTTCCTATGACCGCCAACAGTATGCAGACCGTCGCGTGACGTCATAAAACCGTATCTTTGAAACGTTGTAAAATCTAAACTACTGAACCAAAATAAAAAATATTGAAATTAGTTTCTCAATATTGTCTAAAGATAAGATTAAGCCAATAACGGACTTTCGAACAAAAAACTTTGCCTTCCGAATTGTGTCAAAAGATCAAGTCAGATCAAAATTAAATGTAATTCCTATAATAACACCGCGCCCTTTCGTCCGACCGATCGAACAAGCCGGTCGGACCACGCTGCCTAAGGGTTTAGTTGTATGGATAGAACTAAACGGAATATTTTTTTCAATTAGTTCCACTGATAGAACTAATCGAAAAAATATTCCGAAGAATTCTATCAAAGGAACTGGACGAGTAGAACGGTTCGGAATAATTTTTTGTAAGTACGTTAATTGTAACTAACTATGCGGTGTGTGAGTAAACCCTTGTTTCAAGTTCGGTGATATTTTGGTGCACTGTATGCAAATATGCAGCGCTGGCTTACTAAATAGGGGACTGTTTTCACTGCCTCGAAAGGATCGGGATTAATACCTAGTTAATGATACAAAGAAAACAGGCTGTGACATACGGACGGATAATATTCTAGGTTTTCGTTTACTTATTTGAAGAGATCAAAAACCAACTCATCAACCTGTGCCTAAAATTACAAATTCATCTACTAAACCATGATTTTCCTATACGACCTACAAAGAAACTATTAGTATTTTATTATTTGGTATTTCGTCAATCGTTCCAAATGTAAAAACAAGTTGACGGTAATCTCAGAAAAAAAAAACTTTTAATAGTAGTGGTATCATCATCATTTTCATAGGACTTATTTTCAGTGAAGCTGCGCCAGTTTTTGCCGAGGAAAAATAAGCCGATTCTAGTATTTCTACAGGGGGCACTCTAAGTCGATAGCGGAACTTTAAGGAGGCTGACTACTGATCAATACAAACATCTTGTACTAGGTGGCGAAAAAAATTAAGCGAAAAAAAATATCAGCTGTTTCATACATTTGGTGCAGTACTGAGTCGACCTTTTGTATGGAACAGCTGATATTTTTTTAGCTTAATTTTTTTCGCCACCTAGTACAAGTTGTTTGTATTGATCAGTAGACAGCCTACTTAAAGTTCCGCTATCGACTTAGAGTGCACCCTGTAGTATCCGTACCTTTCCGGTCTGTCGGCGGTCTTTTAACAGTCGTCCTCACATTTTTGCACTGAAATTTTCGAGGGCGAAACATCGGGACATCCTACCGCGTATGAATGTTCAATGGAAACAGTGGAGCCAGTTCAAATACGTCTCCCAGTGCGATCGCGAGCTCCAAAGCTGTTTGCGTTGCAGATAACAACTTGCCTCTCCATCGAGCGCCATTTATATAGGCGTGTTTGATGAATGAGTTTCGTGTTACTCGTTGCAGGAAAAATCGATACAGCACTACTGAAACTTTCCCGCGACATATTATCTAGAGATGGGTGAAACGACCACGCATCCGAGTGCCTGGGATATGTTTATGATTGAATAGGCTATACCCTACTGTATACTATAATCTACTATCTACACATACATAAAAAGTATCAAGCTTCTTGAAAAGTCGTAAAACAAAAGACGTTGAAAATCACATTTAAACGTGTTTCAGGAAAAAGGCAATTTAAAAATTGCCCTGTTCGTATACCTACCCGAGGAAATTGGCGCTTAAAACTTCATGAGAGATAAATGTACCGAGCTACCGACCGCTACCATCTTTAGCCTTCAATGTGACATCTACACTATCTACACTAATATTATAAAGAGAAAAGATTTGATTGTATGTTTGTTTGTTTTGAATAGGCTCCGAAACTACTGGACCGATTTGAAAAAATCTTTTACCATTAGAAGCCGACATTATCCCCGATGAACATATGCTACTTTTTACCTCGGAAAAATGCTTCATTCCCTACGGGAAAACGGGAAATAGGACAACGGGTAGAAGAAATTATCCTTCCGTACTTATCTTTTTCACATAACTTCTAAATGGCTGAACCGATTGGGTTGAAATTTTATATGGGTATTTCGATGGTTTCCTGGATGATTTAAAAATAATTGGACTTGGTAGGTGGCGCTGCCGTCGGTATGTCAACTACTAAAAGGCTTGACCGATTGGGTTGAAATTGATGGGGGAAGAAATAGAGCTGCAAGCTTTTATCTTAGTCACCGCGGACGAAGTCGCGGGCAAAAAGCTAGTAGTATAATAAATGCACGTTCATACAGAGTCCAACCCGGTTCTCCAATCGAGACTTTAGACTTTTTAAATCATCAACACTCAACACTCATTGATATTATTTTTAAAAAGATAAACACAATGGTATGTATTTGACCAAGTGATTTATTAAGCTTTAAAAATTGTATGAAGAAGGAAATAATTTTATCTAAGACCATCCTTTAGAATACTTTAGATTAATGATCACTTCTGCAGTGGTACATTCCTCTTTTACTAAATATTTTAAAACCAGTGCATTATGAGATTGATCGTCATAATATTATTAATTTGCCCATGTTAGATATTTACTTGTAGCATCGTTCACGGTCGTAACTATACTACGTTCCACGAAAAAGAGGCAAAGGGCTGCCTCTTTTAGTACTATTTCATTACAACTGGTGCACTCTAAGTTAATAGCGGAACTTTAAGTAGGCAGTCTACTGATCAATACAAACAACTTGTATTATGTGGTTAACAAAATGCAAAGAAAAAAATATCACCTGTTCCATACAAAAGGTCGACTCAGTACTGCGCCAAATGTATGAAGCAGCTGATATTTTTTTCGCTCCATGTTTTTCGCCACCTAGTACAAGTTGTTTATATTGATCAGTAGACAGCCTACTTAAAGTTTCGCTATCGACTTAGAGTGCACCCTGTAGTAAAAAAAACTTGAGGAATCTCTTGATTGAGTGTAGTAAACTTTTAGGCGTTGTCCTAATAGAACGCGACTTTGCGATAATCGCGAGGTCGCGCGAATTTTAGTCGTAAACTAGGCATTTGCGCGATGAGGTCGTGCGATTAAAACTTTGTTCGGAGCTAGCGATGATCGCATCGCTTACTAGCGCGATGATCCTGTAGTCGCGACCTATTAGAACCACGCCTTAAATTAACTAAACCTTGAAGCTGGTTGTAGAAACGTAAGGTAGAGTCAGTCACTACAATTTGGCGTCTGACGGTCTGACTGGACACTTGCAAAAGGCTTGCGTCCAGGTTTTTAATCACAACTTTAATCAATGACTGGTGGGTGACAATAAAATGGGTCGTCGAAGAAGAAGCCGCGTCGCATTGAAAAGAGCGCCTTACTTCTAAAGAGTTCTCGAGATGAAATGTCTTGGAGTTCCCCAACGGCGCGGCCGCAGCAGCTACTCAATGAAAGTAATTAACCGTTTCAGAGTATAAAAGAACACAGCTGTAGGCAAAGTATACGAAGTTTGCCATGCAAGTACGAAAAGAGTTCGGAGTAATTATTTTGCTTTCAACAAACTGCGAAAATACACAAGGCGTTACAAAAGCTCCTAAGTTCCTTACTCTTTTCACAGGGTAATAGCATACGGTGATAGGGATCACATATCAATTTTTTTTTATACTCAATATAGTTCCTTTGCTTTTTAAATTAATAAAATGCAGCGCCGCTGTGGCGGGAAAAAAGTATTTTTTAAATATTGTTTTCATTTATTTTCGCAATTTTTTATCAACTTAAAACTATGCAAATGCACCTATGTACACAATCATGATGTGTTTTAATTTGAACTTAATCCAAAAATAAAAATTTAACTACGATTTTTTTTATTTTGAGGTTATAAATAGTTTTTTTTTTTACACTTTTGGCATAAATGTTATCCTGTTGACCAGTAGATTACACCCTGCAAAAAGAGTTAGGATCTATTGTTACACGTTGTAATAGTAATAGTGTAAAAACTACAATTTATTTTTTATCAACATTTAGCATAATATGTCCATGTCATGAGGGGACGAATTCAACATGGTTTCGGAAATACGCCTCCCGCATAGTTCCACTATCGCAAGAACCTACTGAGTGCAGCGCTATGCCTGGCTTGTAGATACCTTTTGCCCCTTGACATTCACAGCTCTACAATGAAACTCCGAATAATTCAGGCGCGTGGTCTGGGGCCTTAGCCTGTAACACAATGGTGCCAAAATGGGCTTCCGGTTGACGGTTTTAATTACGATTTATTGATGCTGTCGGTCCAGTGTCGGTCCTTTTAATGTTATTGTAGTACAGCAAAGAATATAATGAGTCTAATTCTAGAGGATTAGTTCGCTGGTTGTAGGAGAACAACGAAAAAATCCCGGTTTTGTCCTTCTACCTAGGACGCCATTGATACGCCATTGTGTTACAGACTAAGGCCCCTGGACTCCGACTGCGCTTCGCGACGCGAATGCTCAATTATCACGTCTTTGCCTGCATCCATCGGGAGAAATTCATTTTTTCCTCCAAGTGTTTGCAAAATTTACATTTTGCAAACACGCAGCAAGGATGTTGGAACAGCTGATATGTAAACACTACAGCACGAAGACCTCTACACGCTAGCACTCTACTCGGTTACGTTACGGACGACTTTACAACAAAAGTTTACACTCTGACGTGCTGTCGTGTGTATTTATGTATGTATTTATTTCAAGGTTTAAAATTGGCCTATAAAAAAAATTACATATAAAGCATATAAACTCGATGATCGAAACTATTCAATTCAATCAAATTTAAGTTTTTCTTTATTGATACCTACTCATGCCACAAGAAAACATACTTAGCTGTGACTAATTCCGTTAAACGACTTTCATGTAAGAACTACACGAATATTATATTTACTAGCTGTGCCCGCGACTTCGTATGCGTTTTTACACATGTGACATTTAATTTAAATTCGACTGTGGAGGAAAACTCAAAAGGAAGGTTTTTTTAACCCCCGACCAACAAAGAGGGGTGTCATAAGTTTGATAGCTTTGTGTGTGTGTCTGTTTATGTGTTTACGAGGGTGTGCCTGCCTGTGTGTCTGTCTGTGTGTGTGTGTGCCCTAATCTAAACAATAAATTTATGATAAAATATGTTTTGTTCAGATTAGGTATCGCCCGTGTAAGATACCAGGAAGCTTAGCATAAGAATTGCCTGGGAAGTATGGGGGTTTATTATGTATCTCCCTCGACGTAGAGTGGGATAGATAAAGTTATAAGCCCATAGATAAGGTCTTACCCATTCTCATGCTAAGCCAGCAAGCAAAGTATAAGGTTGGGTTAGAGCGTATCTACCGCAAATAACTCTGTCTATCCCGCTCTACGGTAAACAAAATATATTTTTTTAATATCAAGTTGGGCTCAGTAGAGTAAATATTTAAAAAAAGGCACAAAAAAATTTCAACCTCGCGTGGGTTCAAATCCAGAACATTTCGACCGCGACGCAACAGTACTACATTTCTAACATCGATAAACTTTGTCCGACCTCCACCGAAAACCACTCACAATTCCCTCCAGCAAGCATCATAAAGCTGGGTTAGAGCGTATCTATGGCTCTGTCCATCCCGCTCTATGTCAAACAAAAGAGTGAGATACCTATTATTTTAAACCCATAGATACGCTCTAACCCGGCCTTATGCTACGCTTGTAGAACTAACATTTTCCGCCAAAATAAAATAAAAACAAATGCCGATTTTTCATTTACAATATGCGCCCCAAATGCCAAAAGTCGTAGCGTGCTATTAAACTGAGTGTTAAAATAAATAAATAAATAAATAAATAAAAGACCGCCAACAAAGCGGGAGACCACGTATACGTACGTATACGTATAGTCCTTATCATAACGAACATTTTTGCCCAAGGAACTATGCCTGGGAAATCAACGGTTTCCGAGATAATAAAGTCGGACTTAAAATTTTTTTTTTTTTCAGAAATATGTTCATTATTACGTTCTTAACATACCTTCTCAAGAAGCCATATCAAAATTATGGATATTTCTTACAAAAAATCAAGTTAAAATTGCAACCCGCAATGTAGGTTTTCGAGAGAATGTGGTTCAAAGTCGGAGTTTTTTTTTTATTTTTGCAGAAATATGTTCAGTATCACGTTCTTAACATACCTTCTCAAGAAGCCATATCCAAATTATGAATATTTCTTACAAAAAACGAAGTTAAAATTGCAACCCGCAATGTATTCTAAACATCGGATAGCCTAAGTTACTCCCAGAAACGTGAGTTACGACCATGTTAAGTTTGGTTGAAAACTATTCAGCGGTGTTCGCGTTTATCGTGTTCATACAGACAGACAGACAGACAGACAGACAGACATAAACCGTTTTTTTTGCATTTTTGGATTCAGTATAGTTTACTTAGTAACCCCTGCTAGTTTTTTTCTAAAAATATTCAATGTACAGAATTGACTTCGCTAGAGTTTTATTATAAGTATAGATAGATAGATTTACACACAAAGGCTAAAGTTAAAATACACTGCGCTTAAAGTTAAACCGGATTCTCTCCCGGTCTATTCTTAGAACGTTTGATGCACAAGCCCATTTTGCAGTTGGCTGGCTTTTAGAGCAAAGTATTTCAAGCACTATTTTAGAAGCTACTTTAAAATGATAAATACCCCGGCGATGTCGGCGCAGACAGAGATACTGGGACAGGCATCCCCGAACAAATAGTTTCCACACAATTCACCAGCGTATTCTCAGTAAAAACCGCCCACAAAGTGAGTAGTGTCGACTATGGTTTCATTTGTCAACTTTTTGCTAGCAAAAACCGTTGGCTATCTCGAAAGATGAGATACTCTAATATTAACAACTTTTTGCTTACTGCTACTTCAGAAATACAAAGCACAAAAGGCATTGGAAAAACTAGTAGCGTTCACAACTAATTTGTAACTAGAACTCTCCTATAAATTGCAGCCCGGGAATGCGTCTCGGTTTGTGAGATTCGTTTTACGCTGCTCAAAAACAGCTGCTAGGTAGTTTGAATTATCCAGTTGGAAGATTGCATTCTTCGCAGACCTCAGCGGCACCGCAGCCTTCAGACTGTCGTACTTTGCAGACTCACTGAATAATGATTCAGCAGCGATCTTGGGAGGGCCCCGGCCGCACAATGTAAATGTGAGTGACTGGTGAAAGTGCAAAATAAAAGGAAACCATAAAACTATTCTTTCATTTCTTTTGATAAAGCAACGGCTGCAGCTGCTGTGGATTGCCACAAGAAATGCCACGAAGGCGGATTTACAATGCCTTTTACGGTACGGATCGGAATTTTGGGACTGTTTGTACAGAGTACAAGTACAAAGGTAACCCCTTCCGCCTATGCATTCACGGCCATGACCTGCGGTCACATCACAGATGTCTCTATTCCGTGGTTGTCAGGTTATAGACAAGAGGCAGACTGATGAAGCCGGCATTACATTATCCAATTTGCAGAACTGGATGGTGTAATGGCAGTTAGACAGTTAGCACCCAATGTAGCACGATTGTGTGGGCTCTGCCGCGCTAACTCAACCAATGGGATAGCTAGCACGCCAAGTCGAATGGTGTAAATGGATCTAGCGTGCTTAGTTCTAGCTGTCCTAGCACGTGCGCGGGAGGAAGTGCTTATGCATAAATCAGATTTCAAAAAAATTTCAATCTATGAAGAACCCAATAATTAAAAAAAATCTAGCTTCCCAATGTTCCAATGCGTTCAAATGTGTTGATGTTAGCCACTTTTTGTTCTCGGAAAAATACATCTTCTGCGTCTTAATTTAATTATCATTATTAATTTAACTCTGTACCGATGCTAAAACTATACCAACTTTATGATTTTTGATGTAGGTTTACCTACATTTATTTTTATTTATTTGGCTTACAACGGAAGGACGAATGGCGCGCTTCGGACGATGATCACTACCGAAATGACAAGTGTGTGACTAACTAGCATCGCCGATTGTAAAGTATAGTTTGGAAGCTCTTTTTCATGTCTAACTAGAGCGCTAAATTAGCACTCGGCAAATTAGATAATGATATAGCCTCTTAACGCGAATGAGCAAAAAACTAAAAAAATGCTAATCTGCTTACCTATTCGACCGTTCGGCCTTCCTAATTATTGTTACCTTTTATGCATAGAAGGTTGCGCTCGGAGGAATTGGGAACTAATCGTGCCCAATGGTGATACCTACTTTGAGTGTGGAAATTCATCTTATCGATGACAAAGCGGAAAATTATTTTTGGTTACTAACTGCACGATGCCTCTTTGCAGGTTGTACAGAGAGTTACGTAGCCAAGGGAACTCCCTGTGCAGAACCTGTTAAGAGGCATCAGAGTCAATGGAACAGGTTTTTTGTGACTGCGATGCTTTAGCTAGAAAACGCACACGGGACCACATATCCGGCTCCAGCCACACAGAAGGACGTGGGACGAAGACGTGGCGCGGACGTGACGTTTTTGTATTGAACTAAGAATTTGCTTCGTCCGATCCCCGTCTCTTCTGTTCTGTGTCTTGCGTCACGTCGCTTCCATACATTTTGTGTGACAGTGACATCAAACTTGTTCCAATGCGCAACGACAAATATGACCTTCTGCAACTGATTCTGCAAGGGAAAATACTGGGTCGCCGAAGACCTGGCCGCCCAAAAATATGATGGCTACAAAATCTCGCAGAGTGGTTCAACACAAGCCACACACAACTCTTCCGAGCCGCAACATCACGGGCCAAAGTGGCCGTAATGATAGCCGACCTCCGATAGGAGATGGCACCAAAAGAGAAGAAGACATCAAACTGACGTGGCGTCCAGGCCGCGTCTTCATACTACAGGGTGCACTCTAAGTCGATAAAAATGGAGCGAAAAAAATATCAGCTGTTCCATACAAAAGGTCGACTCAGTACTGCGCCAAATGTATGAAACAGCTGATAATTTTTTCGCTCCATTTTTGTCGTCACCTAGTACAAGTTGTTTGTATCGATCAGTAGACAGCCTACTTAAAGTTCCGCTATCGACTTAGAGTGCACCCTGTAGTGGTGTGTCTGGCTCCTTAAACCGGAAGAATATAGGTTCCTTGGCCTCTGTGACGTTCTGATCCATTCGGTCCCGGATTGTACGCCTCGCCCCGAATTCTTAAGATAAGATGGTAAATGTTTTAAGCTCTTACCGCTCAGCGTATGCAATCGCTGACAACGTGGCCTCGCTTACTAGAACTGCGGTCACATTAGCATGCGCTGCCTGATAATGCATTTTTCTTTGTTAGCGGGAAATAGGGCGATGGGGAGGAAATTGATGTTTTGACGGAATTAACCCGCCGCGCCACCACGAGATTTCTCGGAATAGTTAATTCGTAGTGAATTGCTGCTATTCAGACACCAAGCAACTTTGTGCGTTTCAGCTATCTCGGTCGGTTTCATGTCAACTGGGTTTTCGTTAGATTCTGCGTCACTTATGTCCAAAAAATGATGTTAATCGGAAGTCCAGGTAATAATAAAATTATTCTCAGGAATACTCAATAAAAAAAATAACAAAAGTTTAACAGGTCTAGCTAGTACGTGCGTGTCAAAATAGCCGCGGGTTTCCTTACGAAAGCATCCTTCACAGCAAGTGAGTAGAGCTATCGCTAGTGTTGACAATACGAACCTACCTGCAATATTAAAGGTAACCATTTGCCGAGATAAATACATTTTAAGACAAAATTAAGCCCTATTCTGATCCTTTTTACCTACGAAACCCAAGTAACCCAAGCCAACACATAATAATTACCCAATACTAATTTCAAGGAATAATGCGTAGGTTTAGCAACATACCTAATTACCTAACTAGAGACCAGGGACTTAATGTCTTAATTCAACATCAAAGGTAGGTATCTTAATTATTATGAGTGTAATCACAACTTTAAAATCGAATTGTATAAGTTTTAAATTACAATCGCTACCAGACAGAACTAGTTAGTCCAAACGTCATAAAAAAATATTATTTTGAGTGAACTATTTGCCGATTTCAGCATTGTAGGAGAAAAACTAGGAAAAACCAGTCTTGTCCAAACAACATGTAAACCTTTACAGCCTTACTAATAATGATGCCTTATCCACGCTGTATACAACTGTTATAAGCACTATGTAAGTTCTCATAGAAACAAAGCTTTTGTTATGACAGCTGTATACAGCCGATCTGTCAATTCAGTCATTATTTTTAGCAATTTTTTTATTCACTGCTTATTCGATGAATAAAAATCATTATTAGTAAGGAAGGACGTTAGGATATGTTTGAAGAAGAAATATAGCCTCAACCCTTACAGTTGTTCCAGATCTTCCAAATTACGAATTGAAAAGGATCATCATCAATGTTGATGTTAGATAATTAAATCCATATTCCGACAATTTCAATTCGAATTATCATTTTCACTTCAAAGCGCGAATTACGTACAAAATACAAAATTGTGTAATGTTTCCGCACAGAACCCAATCTTATAGAGATGATGAAATTCGGTTATGGTTAAGTATTCCCGTTGATATTTCTGCGCGAAGTGTTAACGTAAGAAAATGGCCATAAAGCGAAACACAGGCCTGCGAAGTGGCGCCATAAAAAATCAAGGAGACATTTAAACTCGCGACTTGCCGAGAAGTTTGGAGGCTTTTTTGGGGTTGCGCGTTACGGACAACTGGATCAGCTAGACCGATAAAGTCACTGATGTCAAAGTTTTGAGACGAATGCACAAAAAAGTGGAATTAGCAGCGAAAGGTTGAATACTTAGGTCACAGACTCAAATGATGCTAGCTGCTATCATGATGGACAAGGTAGAAGTAAAAGAAAAGTCTAGTGTAATGACTAGAGAATAGTTTGTTAGGTTTAATTGAACGACACTTCTTACCTCGGACTCTCCTGTATTGTTTCTGTTTGACATAGGTACACGATGGGAGGCCGCGTCACCACACTACAAAATCAAAATAATTTATTTGTACACCTCCATCCTTTTGTAAAAGAAAAATAATTTTCACATACTTAACATTATCTTACTGACATGTTCACGCGTTGTTGACGACTCCACAAATTATTGCAATTTGTATGTACGTACACTTTCTCAAAATATTTAAAGATTATCGTAAAAAGTTTAGGTGGCACATAGCGAAACCCTTTACTCGCGAGTTAACCTCGCACTTGGCCATTTATTTTTCCCCTTCTTCATCTCTTTTTTTACACTTAGCTTAGTTCGAGACGGGACTGTAGTAATGCAGTTCGACTTTCAAAGTTCAAGTGCTTTAACTTGCTTTATTCAAAAACTTTTATTTTACGCTTTTCGGTTTTGAAGAAAACATTCGCACAAACCCTATTTCTAGTCAAAAGAACGTTCTTAACAGAACCGGTGAATGTACTCTAGGTAACTCGAATTATGATCGCCTCGTAGAGTTTTCCTTGCGGGTAAATTAATTTAGTATGTATTTAGGTACGTTTTACTTTAAAGTGAACTGTAATTGCAAGACGTAGGTAAATAATATATGTAGGTTCAGGGCAATACTTGGCTTGTATTAGGGATAAGAGGAAGTGTTTAATTTCCCAATAGATAGATAGATAGATAACTCTTTATTGCACAATAGAAAGAATATTACAGATCACTTTAACAACAAAATTTAGTACAAATAGCGGCCTAGTCAAAGAAACATTTGTGTCTTGATCTTGAATAGTCTTGATCTGATACAAAGGGACCATTGTGAATTTTAAAACATTAAAAAAATATGATATTTTTTTATTTCTCTGTCAAACATTTCCATTTGAATAGGAAATGGTTCAGCAATCACCAAAACACAGATTTTAGATAGTCATTAGTAGTAGTGAGTTACATTAACACTGATAAAAATCAAATCTTTTAGACCTCTCTCCTGTAAAGTTGCAAAAAGTACATTTGCGTCAATGTTCTACCAAATGAGCGATATGAGCTTACAAATAGTATGGGCGTGCATGAAAAGTTTTACTATGACGTCACGCACTTAGAGAAAGCTTACTTTGCTTTTCATCAAAAACCTTGGGGTGCGCGGAGGTGGGCGACCTAAAATGTTTCCAGTGTTTTCGCAAGTAATGTAAGGAAATCTCTTTATCTAGCTAGGTGACAAGCGCGCGTGGAATGTGCCCCCTCCGGAATGTAGGTCCCCTCTAGACTAATATATTAGGACGCCCTGCCACCTCCACTTGAATATTACGTTAGGGTTTCTGTATCTATTTAGTGGACGGACCGGCTACAAATGCGCCTGAAATTGCGCTTTTTAGGCTCTCTACATACGCAACTTATGTAATCAGCCTACACTGGGACTTACTGAAGACCTTGTGTTTCTAGTGAAAATACTATAACTATAGTAGCTCTTACTTATTGCGTACCCTTTCCAAAAGTGTTGCTGACGGTATAAACAAACAGCTGCCCCGCACACTTACGTCTAACTACCAATGACTGCTATAGAAATTCCTACTAAACATAGGTAAGTATCTAGTATTAACAAAAGAAGAATTAGCCAACAGTTTTTTATTTTTATTTTATTCTAATTTCGCTGTATCAAATACGGTCCGACGTCACAAGCGTACTGGCCAAAAACATTCATTTGTTGCTGAAAAACCAAATCGTTCTATTTTCAAAAGTCCGGGCACACACGGCACGGGGACAGACGTGGAATTGATCGACGCCGCAGCGACCGCGCCAACCGCCGACATAGATTTGTTTACGAGCAGATTACAATCACGATTTGATCGGCTCAAAGGCAAGCCATGTTGCATTGAATTCTATGACATATTGGAATGGTGCGCCTCGCAATAAAGTGATTGGAACAAATCGGCGGAAAGATAAAAGTTAATGCGCTGCAACAAAGTATCAGGATGTGATCACGGCGGTTAAGGCAGGTGAGCACAACTTCAAGATAAAAGTTTTATTCCACTATCGGGTAGCGCAAAGCGGCATATCGCCGATCGATCGATTGTTGTCACGCTATCTGTTTACTCAGCTGGGGCGTCACATTCTATCCTCGTACCGGTTCTAATTTATTATTATAATAATATAATTATGTATTAGGTACAAAGGTAGCTCATTAGGTAATGTTTCACTGATATCCGATGTCCTGATAGTAATAGTTACAGAGAGAATAGATATAAAAGATTCGTGCAGTTTTTCCAATCATTGTCAAGCTGGCAGGAACAAGACATAATAATATTAACTAGATGTGGAGTGGAGGGGTCTTGTTTATGCCATTTCGCTACTAGTACAGTCGCCCGTAGCGATTTATTCCACGTTAAAGGTTACCGGCTGCCCTTTTGATAAGTTATAAAGTACGTACCTAAATCTGCATATAAAAACAAAATTCTTGCAATTTCTAACTCGCCACAAAGTATAAAAACCCCATATTTTTTGCATTGTTTTTTAAATTAATTTCGCCATTGTAATATTCTACAGCCTCATTAAATTGCCATACGATGAAAAATTACCATGAAAATGTGGCCGTACTCACGGTCACTTTTTACAAAAAAAGTATTAGAAAAGTACGTTGGATTTTTCCATTCATGACACTAGGTATTTAGCGCCCTATACATAGATGCATGATTAAACCCTATAGAACTCAAGAGCATCTCAAGATTCACTGTCGAAGTCCAGCCGTAAAGCACAAAAACAGCCCCTAAATCTCCCAAACCGCGCCAGTCCATATCTCGCCGCAACACACTTAGCCGCGGTACGTCCGGCGTACGAGTATAAAGATACAGTCACGGCCAGATAAGAGCAGTCCGCAGCCCCAGCACAGATTAGCTACGAGGAAAGGATAGGTTTCAACTTGAGAACCAGTTTTAAAATCTACATATACAGGGTGTTAAAAGTCCGCCAACAGACCCGAAAGCCACGCATACTAGACACCAAAACAAAGTACTTTTTCGATAAATTATTGCTGGGACATGATTATGGTTTTTTAGGTTATAATTTTGTAAAATATTTTATCACGCAATGGACGTGTAACGCACAGAAGTCATATTGCGCAAGCGTAGATATAAGTTTATGTTACTTAAGTTTGAAGTGCCGATGTTTAGAATACATTGCGGGTTGCAATTTTAACGTCATTTTTTGTAAGAAATATTCATAATTTTGATATGGCTTCTTGGGAAGGCATGTTAAGAACTAGATACTGAATACATTTCTGCAAAAAAAGAGTTTTGAACAGTCCGACTTTGAACCTCATTATCTCGGAAACCGTTGATTTCCCAGGCACAGTTCCTTGGGCAAAAATGTTCCTTATGATGAGGACAATACGTGGTTTCCCGCTTTGGTGGCGGTTTTTTAACACCCTGTATAACTACAGGGTGCAATCGAATTCGATAGTGAAACTCTTCTGATTACCTACTTGCCCTACTTACTTACTTGAACAACTTGCCCTAGGTGGCAAAAATAATGGAATGAAAAAAATATCAGCTGTTTCATACATAAGGTAGACTCAGTACTGCACCAAATGTATGGAACAGCTGATATTTTTTTGGTCATCACGTAGGTAGAGACATAGATAGAGATAATTTATTTATTTACACAATTATTTATTTACAGGTACAATGCTGTTTGTAGTGATCAATAGACAGCCTACTTAAAGTTCCGCTATGGAATTCGCGGCCCTATAGCTCGGCAACCCCTCGACCGATTCGGCTAATGTTCGAACTTAAACTCTTCTGTCTAATTTACCGGCCTACCAATTTTATGACGATCGGACCGAATTTACTCAAGTTATAGTTGAATGAACATTCCTACATCTAACAAACATACAGACGCAGGGTTGTTCCAGTAGACTCAAAGAACTTCTCTTGCTTCGCTCGCTCGTTCAATTAAGAAACAACTTTTAGTGGATTGGGCATTCAATTGGAATGGAACAGTGCAATAGTGCAATTTGGCTTTCGACTGGCAGAGGCGTGGGTGGAGGAGAAGTCGTGGTCCTCATATCCCGGGCATTGCAGCGTTCAATGAGGATTTTTCCAAACATCAAAATACATAGTTAGAATAACTGTCAAAATCAGTCTATTAATCTGAGATTTCCATATAAACCAAATATTTAGTAATCGCTGTCAAATATGACACTTGGAAAAATCCCTATTGGTCACTTTACCAATCTGCTGTGAGTGAAGGTGGCACTGGACTCTATAAAAATCGTTATTCAGACGCAAAAGGCTTGTGTCGAGCACTACAGGCATAGAACTCAGTTGGTTACTGCGGTAGTGGTGCGTTGTGGGAGAGGTGACATGAACCTACTGAGACAAGAGCTATGCCTGTGTAGTGGTCGCCACTTTTGGCACAGTATACGGTTGCTCTTAGATTCTGTCTACTTTCACTCTATGACTGGAGCAAATGTCCGCCTAAGCGGACGAACTGCGGTCTAGCCAAGTCCGCCCACTCGATTCCGTTGGCGCAATCTTGCTGGCTTTAGTGTAGTGCCTAGCTTGTGTGCCTTATCTGTTGGTCACTCAACGTTTTAAAGGATATTTGTAAAAGAAAATGTGGAACAAATTGTTTTGTCTCTACCTTTAAACCTATAGGTAAAAGGAACCGAGTACCGTAACGAACTGACCACAGAACACGTTAATATTGACTGACGAACAACGCACAGCCGACACCACTAAAAAGATAATGTGAGTAAAGATAAGATAAGAAAGAAACCCCTGTATTCGTAAAAAAGATTGGTTGATCCATTATCAATTTTATTTATGTAAGAAAAAGATGGTTGGTTTAATAAGAGCTATTTTTCAGCAAAAAAAACCGTTTGTTGGTTAATAGCGCCAGAGATTTTTAGAGGATAGACGCCCTGATGAGGTGGACAAAGAGAATGGATGATCAACTTTATTTCCATAACTACAGGGTGCACTCTAAGTCGATAGCGGAACTTTAAGTAGGCTGTCTACTGATCAATACAAACAACTTGGCGACAAAAAAGGAGCGAAAAAAATATCAGCTGTTTCATACATTTGGCGCAGTACTGAGTCGACCTTTTGTATGGAACAGCTGATATTTTTTTCACTCCATTTTTTTCGCCACCTAGTACAAGTTGTGTGTATTATATTGATATAGTATATTGATAAGTAGATAGCCTACTTAAAGTTCCGCTATCGACTAAGAGTGCACCCTGTACTTACTTACACCTGAAAACCATTTTTTTTTTCGTTCTGTGCTTATTCTGTACAAGAAACCGCACAGTTGCTAGTCCTCAAAACCGGTTTATTTTCGGCAAAATCATATCGATATATTTTTTTTCAAAATAGATACAGGAAAATGGGATACAGCCGTATATTCAACTGCTACGCTTGGTTAAATTTAATGTAAAACAAGTGCATTGCACCCTACAGTTCCGCAAACACGTTTGACATGAGCTACATAAGAGTTTCACTCCACGTCCGCGTCTAAAACGAAACACGCTCCTCGAAAAGTTGTTTAACACATACCGCGCCGCGGCGGCGAAACGCCGCCCTAATTGGAAGAAAGGGGGGAGCGAAGTAGGTAAAGTTCATTATTATATAACACAATATAATTTGAAAACAAGCCGACTCGCTAACTTTCGCACAGAAGTCTGCCGGGGCGCGGCAAATTGCCACAAACTGCCGGGGATTGTTGGGAACTGGTGGCGGGATGTGTGACAGCTTTTCGCGCTACTTGACATTGTGGGCGTTGAATAGTTACAACAGAATTACAGCTCGGCTTAGCAGAGGGAGCTCCAAGATGTTAAAAACTCACTCAACCATGATTTTGGTTCAACCGAGGTAGGTATAATCGTATGAGGTAGTGGCCACCCCTGGTGTCAAATAATTTAGGCCGCCCAATGGGCCTCTGACATGGCTTAACGATTGTTATTAATCAACAACAACCGGGACCAAAGGTTAAACGTGCCCTCCGAAAAAGAAGGTGTAGATCGTGACTTGACCAGCTGTGAAACAGCAGGCTGTGTGCGTGCACCGACGAGAGTCTGGATATATTGAAAGAAGATAAGAAATTAAAGGGCTGTCAAGGCACACTAGCGCCGCCGATGCAAAAAAATATATCTTTTTTGGATACATTTTTTAGTTCGGAACCCTAACCTTACCTATTTTTAGAACCTAAGACCTAGATCCTAAATCCTAGAACGTACGAATAAAACCTTCAAAAGAAAAACGACCACTTTTGACTTGTGAAGTATTTTTCAAAAGTTTTAGGATCTGGGATCTAGATCCTAGCCTAGGCTTAGGCCTTAAAAATCATCAGAAAAAAGATAGATGTTTTGTTTTTTCATTGCACTACGATGCCTTACTTTGTCCTTCTGCCGCCATTCGTTTCGCCAGCCGCGGTCCCCCGTTATCTTTGCATTTTGTCATATCATATCAACTCTGCGGGCGCATAAAGGGGCGGCCTGTATGAAATCAGACTTGGAATTTACTGTGTTAATGTCACTATTGTAACTTTTGTCTTTGTGAACGCAATTTTGCTTCTTTGAACGTTCCCTTGGACCTTCATTTATGTTTAGGTAATGGGTACGGGTCTATTGTCAAAAGTGGGCATTTGCCTTCAGGGAATGTTTTTACATACCATAAGTTATCATTTAACTCCATGTTTTTTTTTTTACATGTAATGATAGTTTTTAGATTTTTTGGCTATGCTTACTTTTTCTGAAAAAAATTGATGACTTTTTCCTTCACCTCATAAACTAATGGGGAACTCCTTTGGTTGAAATTCATTTGAAATTATGTACCTGAAGTAAAACCAACACTGACGTAAACATAAAAAAACACTGTACGTGTACATAATACATAGAACGTGAAACTAATCGTACTAATTGAATTTTCTGCAGCGCGTTCAGTCCGTGCCTCGAATTTAGCTAATTCTTTTACCTATTTCAGTTGCTAACTAATGCCTTTATTTCCTAAAGTAATTGCTTTTGCGCCCAACGTGATGCGGCTGTAAATAATTTCCAGGGACCGACGATATTTTGTCCACAAAAAAGAATGCAATTAAGTGACAATGCATAAAATTATGGACCTGTAAAAGGTCGTTTGTTACATAAAGCCTTTATAGGCTTGTAAAACTGTGGCAAGTTCAGTCGCATGCAACCTAAAAATATTTTGCAGTGAAAAGTGATTAACTTTTTTCCATATCTAGGAATACTCATTTCAGATTTGATCTGAATACACCGGCTCCCCGCGCAGAAAAATATCAAGTTTCGTGTTTCATACTACGAGCACTCTCTGGTCTATAGGCTAAAAAAAAACTACAAAACAGTTTTGATATTTCACAAATTATTCATCGAGCTCTGACTCTACCTATTTCTGAACATTGTAGCCATTTTAGTCTTAAATATTTAATTTGACACCACTTCAGAAATAAGTTAATGAAACAGCAATGTTACAAATCCTACGTTTTTAATCAGACTACCTACTAACAACGGAGATATTAGCGTAAGATCTACCGAGTCCAATTTCCAATTTCCACTTAGTTTGCTTTGATTTGGAAAAAAATTCTAGCAAGAAACTAAGCACTGCAGATTTTAATATTGATTTAACGTTGTAATTAGTGCACATAATTTAGAATGTTTTGCAATGTACCTATATTGTATTATGTCTTTTGTGTTTGTTAATTGTGTGTTCTGTTGGTGTGCCAAATAAACTAAAATAAAAAATAACGGTTTCACTTACTTTTATTAAATGTCGGAATAGCCGACATGTTTCGACCTCGTTCGGAAGTCTTTTGTCAGTACATAACAGGGGTGGATTTTAAGCTAAATTTAATATGGTAGCGGATTCTACGAATTTATTATCATAATAGCATCACCTGAACGAACGGAAAGTAATTAAACCCCAATGAGGGAACTTTTGTATATTTATTAAAGCAGTGTATTTAAAACGTCCCACGTTAAACTTTATTATCCCCTGCTGTACAGGGTTTCATAATAATAACAACAGCGGCGAAAACCTGCCGGACTCAAAACTGGCTTAAAGAGATTTATGAAACGTACCACCTCAGTCGGAAGAGTTATTAAAAACCCCCGCTCGGGCTACCTACGTGCTTTACTTCTTCTTGATTAACTTTGTCGACGAAGCTTAAAGGTATTTAGGCTTTTTGGGCTTAACTCGGGTGAATTAGGTGTGTGTTTGTTGGTTTTTACGGAAAATCGAAAGGATCGCTTCCAGTTTTGAATTGGTATTGAGATTTTACATTGACATGATCAAGGTTGTCGTAGGTCTGGCTAGGCTATGTAAAGTGGTTGAAACTATGGACGATTTTATTGGAATTGTGACACCAACACACTCTAATTGGGATTTGGAATACCTACCTTGAGTAATGCCGCGTAAAGTTATCTGGGTCGCGGGAAACCACGTATTCAAATGTGACAATGTGCATTTTATTAATCAGAAGGTCTTTTGGTTGGATTGGGAACCCAACGAGAGTTTCGCAAACCACAAAGTAGCGACAAAACTGTCTAAAAAACGTAAGTGCTTGAAAAAGTGCTCGTCATAAGGCCAGCCGTTTCGGAATTCCGTTTCAATCATCTGTACAATCGGATACAAACACGGGTCGGTACAGAGTTTTCCGTTCCATATTTTTTCCGAAGGTGCTTGAATTTTTTACAGAATTGCCTACATTACCGCTGCCATCGAAATTTCGGAGTTGTATCCACCGATCCCGGTATCAGATGGATGTCTCCACCGATCCCGCCGAGTTGTCTCCACCGATCCCGGGATCAGTGGAAACATCAAAATTAAGTTAATGTTTGTATCCTGTGATCCCGGGATCGGTGGAGACAACAAAATAAATATATTTTTGTGGAAACTGATCACGCTGTACAGAAAGAAAAATAACACGGATGAACAAATTTTCTTCCGCGAGTTTTTTCCCGAGTTTTGCAAGAAAAGATATTTGATGGAAAAGTACTAGGCTTGCATAAAGTCGTAGGCGTTTACGTCATTCATTCATTTCGGATCATTCATTTCTTAAAAATAAATAACCACAGCCCAATGGTATGATGTGAGCAGTGTAGGCACCTACGTCTTTATGTAGGTAGGTAGGCCTTGTTCTTTTTAACTTAATATCAAGATTAAGTGTGGAACATGGAAATCGAAGATTTATAGGTAGGCGAACAAAAATTACATACAAAATTAAAATTAAAACAAAACTTCATCCAGATCACTTTTTGTTTTTTCTAAAGCACTAACCCGTGCTAGGGAATAATTTAAACATTTATAATAAGTTGAAAAAATTCACTCGGGACAGGACTTGAACCCGCTTGACTTTTTGTGCGCTTCAAAATTTGAACCTATTTTTATTATTTTTTATTATGGCGTCGGCCATAATAAAAAATAATAAAAAATAGGCGTTGCCTAGCAACGGGTTGTTGATTTTATGACATTTCAAGAAGACACGATTTGTAATCAACAACCCGTTGCTAGGCAACGCCACATACTCCTTTATGAAGAAGCAAAGAAGTAGGAAACTCATTTCACTAACCTCTATGTAGGTACCTATGATGTCTATTAGTTGTCTCGTATGGCTAACAAAATAATGTCCTTGCTTCTGTGAGATGAAAAGTTTTGTGTTTCGCACGAATGCAATATGAATTGCGTCTCGTACTTCTGAATACCTTACTACGCACAGGTTTCTTTTTTGAACCACTTGCTACGCTCGTGGTTAAATTTTAGAAACCTTCGCTAGCTCGGTATTCAATTCAAGCACTCGCCGCAAACAATAAAGCATTCTTGCATAACAAATAACTATTTGTTCGATGTATTTCTTTATTTACATCCCAAGAATCAGAAAAAAATCAGTAGAAGGTTCAGCAAAAAAACAAAAGAAGAAGGTTCAGCTGTCATTGTCGGCGGCCGCCTCACCCGCAGCCAGCACGCGCACGGCGCGCGCCGTAGGTCGCCGCTGAGTAGGTGGGACTCGGCATGCAGTTCGGCACCATTATTGGCAAAGCAAGGCAACCTCTCACATCATATGATGTGAACCCTGAGGCATTGAGCCTAAGGCACCTACGACTTTATGTGGACCTAGTATCGGTTACGTTACGGGCGACTTTACCACCAAAGTGTATGTTCCGAGGTGCTGACGTGTGTAGTTTTCCATCAAATATCTTTTCTTGCAAAACTCCGGAAAAAACTCGCGGAAGAAAATTTGTCCATCCGTGATCTTTTTTCTTTCTGTACAGCGTGATCAGTTTCCACAAAAATATATTTATTTTGTTGTCTCCACCGATCCCGGGATCACAGGATACAAACATTAACTTAATTTTGATGTTTCCACTGATCCCGGGATCGGTGGAGACAACTCGGCGGGATCCGTGGAGACATCCATCTGATCCCGGGATCGGTGGATACAACTCCGAAATCGATGCGAATTTCCGAAACCGAATTCTAACTAAATATGGGGCCGGCTCAAGTGGACACGGTTCTAAAAACGTTTTTCTTTGTATTTCATGTTGCATGGTTTCAAAACGCTTTTTTAGAGCGATGCAAGATAAATAAGTAAGTAAGTACATAATAGGTAAGTAAAGCATCATTGTGCTTGACGATCTCTTTCCACCCACGTTCTTCACACCTTTGTACCTTTTTCTCATTAACATAAGCGTGAACCTGTGTAAGTGTATCCAGCAGACAATGGTTATTCAAATTCTGTTTCACTAAGAGGGGCATTGCCCTCTCTGAAACCACGTCTGCCTGTGTGAATGAAACCTTGTAGTTGGAGAGCTGGTGACCAATCGAGATATTTTTTCGTACAAGGCTGGGAGTTAGTAGGCTGATAGAGTAGACTTCGCTGAGTCTGGGAAAAATATTTTTTTGGTCCGGTCGCGGTTGAAAGTTAGATTTTTTCGACTTTAAAAGTTTAAATGTATGGGTTGAGTCATTTCTTTTTTGTCTACAAGGCTGGGAGTTTTTAGGCTGCCTTTTTAGTCTCCGCTGATCACGAAATCACTATTTATTACTAGCCAAACGCGGTGGAAATATTGTTTTTTATAACCTAGAAAGTGTGAATTTTTGGGTTATAAAAATCAAACTTTCAACCACGCTCGGCCAAAAAAACAAATATTTTCTTGTTCAACGGAGTCTTAACCACTAACCTAGAAGTTTCTAGCCTTGTACGACAAAAAAAAATACTGAACCCATACGTTTAAACTTTCTAAGTCGAAAAAATCTAACTTTCAACCGCGACCGTGCCAAAAAAATATTTTTCCCAGACTCAGCGAAGTCTACTCTGTCAGCCTACCAACTCCTAGCCTTGTACGAAAAAATATCTCGATTGGTCACCAGCTCTCTAACTTGTAGCGTTAGCGGTTTGACGGTCAACGAGCCAAATGAGAATAATTTCAGTAACCATTCAACTAACGTTGTAGTGCAAGGGAAAATATTTAGATAGAGTACGGCACGCACAATGGTTAGTCAATCCACAGATACCCAAGTAGTAATTCAACGTCTAGTGTGAATTTCTTTTACTACAGGCTGCACTCGATTTGGATAGCGGGAGACTATTAAAAAAAAATAGGGCAAAAAATTGCTGTTCCGTACATAAGGTTGTCTCGGTATTTACTGCACCAAATGTGTGACAAAGTAGTTTTTGGCCAATTAGTACACACGACAGCACGTCAGAGCGTACAATGTACCTATTTGTAAAATTGCCCGTAACGTAACCGAGTAGAGTCTTAGCGCTAGTCCTAGAGCTGTCTTGTGTACATAGAGTTTTTTTTTAAATTGATGATTAGAAAGCGACACTTCCTATCGCTTTTTTATCATTATCAAAATCGGATAAATCCCCTAAAAAGAAGTACATTGAAGCCACCCAAGCTAGTTTATTAGGTTCGCTTGCCGGAACGCCATCCCCACCCAAGTGACAGTCTGCATTAATTTTCGTATCCATTAACTGCGAGTGGTGGTGTGTTTGTTTGGACAAAATATTCTGGACGGCGGCCCAGACGGCGACATTCATCTTAGTGCTGGGTCTGACAACGACACTGGTATGTCTTGCATGAGACAGGGAGGACGGAAAGTTCATTAGATGCGGCTATTTCACGGCTCTTTAGACCGGCCACAAACAGACGGAATGTGTCCGTAACGGAAAAACTAATCGGGATTACGAACGCAGTAACTGCATACAAATCTCTGAAAATACCGGATTGAAAAAAATTGTACGAGTGTGGTAGGTCCATAGATTTGTATGCAGTTACTGGCGTTACTGCGTTCGGAATCCTGATTCGATTTTTTTTTCTCGGGAATTCCGTCTGTATATGGCCGGCGTTAGTCGGCAAACTTTAGAGGTTTATTCTCGTCGACACAAACTTTTTGCAGCGGTTCTAGCAAAAGAATTAAAATTGGAGGGATAAAATTCCAATGTGTGATAAAATATTTTCTAAAGTTATAACCATTTCCCAGCAATAATTTATGGAAAAAGTGCTTGTTTTTGGTGTCTAGTAGTTGTTTTTGGTGCCTTTCGGGTCTGTCGGCGGACTTAAAATCCTGTAAAATCGTTCCGTAAAAAAAAACTGACTGACGAAAAAAGTTACTGACGGTGAAAACCGTATAAAATTTGCTGCGTAGTTTAGTAGTAGGTAGCGGATAAATAGACAGACAGAAGGTGGAAGCCATTTGTTATAAACTATGTGAAGAGAAAAGCAGTGGAAGCCCAGTGTTTCAAGAAAATATTATTATTGCTGTCGGTTGTTGAAATCAAAATATTTAGGTTAACCGAAGGAATAAGAATTTATTGGAAGAATTACCATTCGGGGTCTACAAGAAACAAGTAAACTGTCATTCCATTAATATCATACCTACAGTCGTTTCCTTAGCTCTAGTATTGCACCAAAAAACACCAAATATTCTGGAATCCCACTGCTAAGTAGAACTAGTCTCCAATAATCTAATTTTGATAGATTTACGGAAACCCTTTTATTTATGAAGAAAAGACTTTTGAATTTTAGAAAGGGTTTGAAGTTTGCGATTTTTCGGAGGGGCGCCAGTGTCAAGATTTTGCCCCCCCTCGGAAAAATCCGGGGCTGGGAATCGGTTAAAAGGGTTAACACCGTCGAAATCATGTCCTAGATACCAGCAATCCACTTACACACGATTTCCCTTAAAAACCGGCACTCCTTCCAGTAGATTAACTGTTGTTACTCCTCTAAGGTGCCAAATGGTTGTAAACTACATGAATGATCACCATTTGCCAGCTAAATAAAAAATACGGAATACCTGGGGCCTTAGCCTGTAACACAATGGTGCCAAAATGTTGACGATTTTAATTGCGATTTATTAATTCAATTCAATTCGTTTATTTCAGACGTAAGTATCCATAGTGTTAGTAACATGTTGATTTACTTAGTTTATGTTAGTACAATTGTGTATTTTAATTTAACTACTTTTAAGTCCACTATAGCAAGGCTGATTTCCATAAATATTAAATTCAATTATCAATGTTTAATATTTTAATGTCAGAAAAGGTAAAAAAATGAATTTAATTTAATTTAATAATTAATGCTGTCGGTCCAGTGTCGGTCCTTTAATGTTTTTGTAGTACAGCAAATAATATTATGAGTCTAATTCTAGAGGATTAGTTCGCTGGTTGTAGGAGAGCAACGAAAAAATCCCGGTTTTGTCCTTCTTCCTGGTACACCATTAATACGCCATTGTGTTACAGGCTAAGGCCCCTGGTATGGTAACGAGACGACAAGATGTTACAGATTTGAAACTAAAGACATGGTTACTTTATTGGTTTTCCCATCGGTTTTATTTATACAAGGTGTTACAAAAGTACGTAACTCTTTTTACAGGGTGAAACCGACTGGTCAACAGGATGTCAAATCTGTAAAAAAATGTTGAAAAAAACTTTTTTTTTTATAACCTCAAAATTGAAAAATGGTCATAACTGTTTTGTTTTTGTTATTAGCTTAAATTTAAAAATATGTTTATGCGTGTAGGTGCATTTACATAGCTTTGAGTTGTTAAAACACTGTGAAAGTCAATGAAAACAATATTTAAAAAATACTTTTCTCCCGCCACATCGTTCACATTTTATTAATTTAAAAATTAACGAAAATTCATAGAGCAAAAAAAAAAGTAAGTTGTGATCCCTATCACCGGGTGCTATTACCCTGTAAAAAGATTTAGGTACTTTTGTAACACCTTGTATAGAAAACGACACCACTGTTTTGAACAATGCCCTTCTTGCTATCATATTAAATCAACGATGGTAGAGTCAAGTCTCACTTTACTCCAAATATGTTTTTGCGACGAGCCTGGAAAATTACTTATTTCTAAAGATGGACTAGCCGAGCATTTGTATTGGCGCTCGAATACCGTTCCATGGTATGCATTAAGACGCCATACGTCTCACAACTAGCGCCGCCAATGGAAAAAAAAACATATCCTTTTTTTGGATGCGTTTTTAGCAAAAAACGCTCCTGCGATTCCTCAACGCGAGGCTTAACTATTTTTAGGACCTAAGGTTTGGATTCCAGGATTGCATTCTTAAGTTCTAGGATCTGGAATACAAACCTTAGGTCCTAAAAATAGTTAAGCCTCGCGTTGAGGAATCGCAGGAGCGTTTTTTGCTAAAAACGCATCCAAAAAAAAAGATATGTTTTTTTTTTCCATTGGCGGCGCTAGTTGTGAGACGTATTTCACCTTAATTTGCTTCACAGACTGATCGCAGTATAAAAACGATTCTAGTCGTCATACTCGTAATTTCTATGGTTTTTGGGGTCTTATGGTAATTATTGCACAGTAGGGTCAGCAACACGCCGGCCTCAAAATACCATAAGACACCAAACGAAAACCTCCAAAAAGCCAACGAATTTATGAGCTCATCGAACGCAAAAGTGCCTTCTCTGCCTCGAGTTAGCTCAACGATCTTTGCATTGAGTCACCTATAAATCCGGCACCGACGTAGTGAGACATCCAATTTTCTCTAAAGCAAGAGTCCACTCGGGATCTTTGTCGTGATGAATAGAATGTTCGAGAGACAAATCTCTCCCGTGAGTCATTCTAATAAAGCCGAGTACTCACATACGGAGTTCCTCCAGAACAAAGAAGATTGAATTTCATTGATGGAAAATTTTGATCGATTCAGTTGTTGACATAATTTGCCTTGACCTTTAAAAAAACGTGCTCAACGACGTTACATCTGACACGTTTAATTACTTTTTTAATTAGATTATTACAGTGAAACTTAATAAGTACCTACTCTACTAACGATTATCAAGTCCACTCCATCTAAAAACGTTTCCAAGGTACTGCAGCATCCCTGGTCTCTATTTCAAATGAGCGAAGGTGCCAGCAGACTGTAAATCAACTAACAATACCGAATTATGTAATTTTAATGGTGAACTGCTGTTATAGAAAGACTCTTCATCAATGCTTACCTCTGCACTTTTATAAAAGTCCCATTTTGTAATTGCCTTGTGCACAATTTGTAGTGTATTTATTAGTAGGTAACTGTATATTTTTATATTATGCAGCGTCTCCTTGCAGAAATTTGCAACTTTATGTGAATATCCACCATTTCCTCGTAGGAATAAAGCGTCCCTTTTATCTTAAGCTTTTTAATATAGTTAATGTTGCAGTCGCGGTGTCTTTTGGCAAGCGTCCTATGGGTTTATCTCTCTTCCTTTTACTGGCTGGAATAAGTGGAGACATGGATGAAGGCTTCAAAATGTATGTTTGTAACCACGAGCACAGGATAGTGGGGTCCTAGGATCTGGAATCTGGTTCTAAAAATAATAGTTAAGACTATACAGGGTGTTTTTGAAAGGTCCTATCCTATGACACTGAAAAGGGTCGCTAAATTCACCAATACACCAAGCATTTTTTACTACGGCGGCGACAAGTGGAAAATCTCGAAAAAAAAAATCTACTGCTCTATAGAACATTTGGTGCAGTAGGTATGGTATGGTAATTGTAGTATGGAACAGCTGATATTTTTTCGAGATTTCGCACTTGGTCTTATCGTAAAAGTTGCTTGAACTGGTGAGTTTCAGTGTCACAGGACCTTTCTGAAACACCCTGTAGCTGAGAACTTGACGGTCCGTCTTTTGCAAAAAGAAGATTTTTGCATTGGCGGCACTACAGGGTGCACTCTAAGTCGATAGCGGAATTTTAAGTAGGCCATTTAATGATCAATACAAGCAACTTGTACTAGATGGCGAAAAAAATGGAGCGAAAAAAATATCAGCTGTTCCATACAAAAGGTCGACTCAGTACTGCGCCAAATGTATGAAACAGCTGATATTTTTTTCGCTCCATTTTTTTCGCCACCTAGTACAAGTTGCTTGTATTGATCATTAAATGGCCTACTTAAAGTCTAATTCTTTATTCAGGATAGTAAACTGACAGATGCTAACTGTCACTTTGCAAAATAATGTGGCCATATCCTATCCTATCCTATCCTATTACTTTAAACGAGCTAATCTTGTATATTTCTATATATATATATTTGAACGGGGGATCTCGAAAACGGCTCTAACGATTTGGATGAAATTTGGAATGGAGATAGCTTAGACATAAAAAAAACACATAGGCTATATATCATCACGCTGGTTTACTTAGGGGCAAAGCAAACCAACAAATATCAACATAAATTGGCTATTTGTACTAAAATGAATGACAAAACCATTTACCGGAGACCCTGTCATCCCGTAGCGTTGAGCTTTTGACTTTACTTAATCCAACAAAACTGAGTTTCGGTGAGTTTTGACCTACCAAAAAGTCCGCAAGTAAGTTTTAAAATAAAACGTTGAACAACAGTTATAAAGTTGTTTCAAAATCTATCAAGCTTTATAAAATTACCGGGTGACGAGATGAAACTTTCGTTTGGCGCATTTGATTGATAATGCATGGAAGGATGGTCAATAGCAATAAAGCGACAACCGTCAACACGAAAAGAAGATGAAGCAGAAAAGGATACAAGGCACCAGAAATCCGGGAAAACTATAGATACGATGGCCTGAATAAATAAAGTTCACTGTGTGCACTGTTTGTTTACCTTCCTTTCGTGTTACCTTAAATTCAAACTAAGTGCTATCATATACCTTTATAATACTTACTATACCTAAGTTAACATTCATAGTCCCTCATACGTTTTTTCCATAGAATAAGATGTCTTTATACGAAATTCTTCAAACCATTCCAATACAGCTTTGACATTGTTGTGACTTTAGAATGTCAAGTCAAGACGCGCCATAGATTATTATTTTATTTCAATGAGATACTTTCTAGGCCACGTTCTTTCGATATCTCATAGATGGCGGTAAAAGAACAGTGTAAAGAGTCTACTGATAGCATAGATATAATATTTTTTTATAGGCAAGGATATGAACAGATCGAGCCATTAAGGTTTACACAAAAAAGTTTACAATGTAAGCCACTGTATTGGCGTTGACAGCCCAGTTGGACCACAGAGGGAAAAAAGGTTGGACTAACCATTGTTAAAAACAAAAAATATACTTCTGCTTACACAGAGTTATAAGGTCACCAAAGGCCAGCTGCGCACAGCAGACGGGGGGTTGGGGGGGCGGAGCCCCCCCCTTAAAAACAAAGAATATACTTCTGCTCACACAGAGTTATAAGGTCACCAGAGGCCAGCTGCGCATAGCAGACGGGGGGTTGGGGGAGCGGAGCCCCCCCACTAAAAATAAAAAAAATATACTTCTGCTTACACAGAGTCATAAGGTCACCAAAGACCAGTTGCGCTCAGCAGACGGGGGGTTGGGGGGGCGGAGCCCCCCCCTAAAAAACAAAAAATATACTTCTGCTTACACAGAGTTATAAGGTCACCAAAGACCAACTGCGCATAGCAGACGGGGGGTTGGGGGGGCGGAGCCCCCCCCTAATAAACAAAAAATATACTTCTGCTTACACAGAGTTATAAGGTCACCAGAGGCCAGCTGCGCACAGCAGACGGAGGGTTGGGGAAGCGGAGCCCCCCCCCCTTAAAAACAAAGAATATAGTTCTGCTCACACAGAGTTATAAGGTCACCAGAGGCCAGCTGCGCACAGCAGACGGGGGGTTGGGGGGGCGGAGCCCCCCCCTAAAAAACAAAAAATATACTTCTGCTTACACAGAGTTATAAGATCACCAGAGGCCAGCTGCGCTCAGCAGACGGGGGGTTGGGGGGGCGGAGCCCCCCCCCCTAAAAAACAAAAAATATACTTCTGCTTACTCAGAGTTATAAGGTCACTAAAGACCAGCTGCGCATAGCAGACGGGGGGATGGGGGGGTGGAGCCCCCCCCCTAAAAAACAAAAAATATACTTTTGCTTACACAGAGTCATAAGGTCACCAAAGACCAGCTGCTCTCAGCAGACGGGGGGTTGGGGGGGCGGAGCCCCCCCCCCCTTAAAAACAAAGAATATACTTCTGCTTACACAGAGTTATAAGGTCACCAAAGGCCAGCTGCGCACAGCAGACGGGGGGTTGGAGCGCCCCCCTAATAAACATAAAATATACTCCTGCTTACACAGTGTTATAAGGTCACCAAAGGCCAGCTGGGCACAGCAGACGGGGGGTTAGGGGGGCAGAGTCCCCCCCTAATATTTATTCATACTCATTATTGAGTTATTGATTCTCGTAGTTTCATTCAAAGGCTGTTATGCAAAAAAAATATTAGGGGCGCCATCTCTTAGCATTCGAGCGAAGCTCGGTCGCCCAGGTACTTTATTGTAATAGTGATGCATTCCACTCGTTGTGCGATTCAGCTCAGTCACAAAAAAAAGCGAAATACAAAATTTCGTATGGTACCCCATGCGTCAGGAATTCAGGACGGAAAAAAACGTTCGGAACGCAATATTTCCATAGATCATTTAAAAAACACAATTTTTAACGCATTTAATACTCCTCAAAAAAAGTGGACCAAAACACACTTTCTCATTACTAATTAATAAGTTTTTAGTTAATTTCATATAACAAGCTTTTCATCAATCGGCCTATAAATCGATTATATCGATTACGCAATTCGATTCATGTCAAACTTTTTGTCACCACACTATTTAATTTTCACCAGAGACTGGTCACACCGTAAACGTCAGTGTACTATCTTGAATGAAGAATTAGACTTTAAAGTTCCGCTATCGACTTAGAGTGCACCCTGTAGTGTGCTTATACGTGTCATAAGAGAACAACCACAAAACCAAGCAGCAGTTCAGTCATTTTCAGCAGCGAAAAAGTACTAAAATAATTTATTTCATGCAAACAAATGTCAAAAATACAATAAACCATAATTACAGAAAAAGAGAAATACCTACTTATCTTATTTTGGTGGCACTTTTTATTTGTGGGTTTTCAGAGAAAATTATGATCTTAATATTACTCCAATACATAACTAAGAAGAACAGTAAACCATAAATAACTAGTGGTTCGCCCCGAACTGTGAACTCGCGAGTGTAACTTTTTGCCAACACCATTCGCGCAGGCGCGCGCGCATTGCAAATAAACTTTACTATCCCTGAAAATGACCCACTTACCGTCAAGTAAATGATCACCGACAAGACATGCACGTACTATACGTCCCGAACTTTATCAGGCATGCACGCGGATGACGTGTAGAGGGGCAGACCCCCATGGGTCCATACATCATAGGGTCGCTGCTTGAGCCCCACATAAATGTTCATGAAGAAGGTTAACTCGATATGAATCGACACTAGCGGATATCCGGAATCCGGACACCAATAAAGGGAAGTAAAATCGTTTAAAAAAATTTTTTCAGTGTCTAGAGAAGTTCTAATACCAAAAAAAGTACCTTTTCATACTTTTCATTAATAGAAAATTATCGTGCATAGTACATACCAGCGAGCAGAAGGTAGGTACATACCTACTTTGGTCGGGCCCGCGCAATTGATTGTTTAACCGCGCGAAGTTAGCGCAGCATTAGCTTACAATATCGTGAATAACTCCAAAAGAAAATACAAATATTCCATGGGTCCTATCAGGCGCAAAAAAACAAATGACTGCTGTAATACTTGAAAATATAAAGACGTGATTTTAGATGGTTCCTTTTTTAAAATATGACGTAGGGCTCATCAAGCCTCAATGAAATAGATGGGAACACAGGGTTGACAAGGATATAAAAAAAAAGGGTCGATGTTGTGACAAAACAAATGAAAGCGTTGGCACGAAGATATTTATCGGTTCTCGACGCGCAATACAGTTAAACTTCTGTCGTGAATATGAAAATTTTGTGCCCGCCGAACTGAGCAAACTTTGGACGTTTACTTATGGCCTTACACTGTGCGGACTGTTTTCTTTGCGGGCATCAGTAAAAGGCTACGCAAAATACATTGGGCGATTTTGAAATAGGGTTTAGGGCATTCTGAATCGTGACGATTTTAAAATCGCTCCGATAAAAAAGTCGTTGCGGTGGACAAGCAGCGTTAGGCTGAAACAGCCCTGGATATTACGGTTCACTACGCCTTGCCGAAACACGTTTCACCTAGTTACACTTCACCTATGACGTCTCATCTAACCTACGGTAGAACTAACGTTCAATTCATCTAATGTTTGTTTTAACTATAACCATTTGTTCGAAGCTACACTTCACCTAATTACGATTCAACTAAACACAATTCATCGAAGCATCATTTGTTCGATGCTACAGTTCACCTAATAATAACTAGTGGTTCGCCCCGAACTATGAACTCGCGAGTGAACTGTTGCTAACACCATTTGCGCAGGCGCGGGCACGCATTGCATATAAACTTTACAACCCCATATCTCAGCAACCCCTCGACCGATTTGGGTCATGTTCGAACTTAAAAATTCTTTTAATTTCATTTACCCGCCTACCAAATTTCATAACGATCCGAACAAAATTTACTCAAGTTATCGTCGAACGAACATACACACCTAAACATACAAACGCCGGATTGTTCTAGTAGACTCGGAGAACTTCGCTCGCTTCGCTCGCTCGTTCAATTACTCTATACGTACAGTACAACTAAACACCATTCATCGAAGCACTATTACGTCACCTGCTTAAACTTTGATGCAGTCGGTTTTTTTTTGTTATTAGACAGTTTCGCAGCAGCAAGTCCAACCCAACGACACGACACCTCATTTATTCAAATCGGTTCGAAGGTGGAACATAGGAACGGAAATACATACGTACGTATGTACATGACGGTGAAAAACAGAACCCTCCTTTGGGCAGTCGGTTTAAAATTGAAACATGTAACATCATTTAAAATGTATATATAGACTAGTGGTTCGCCCCAAACTACGAACTCGCCATGAAAACGCGATGCAGGCGGAACGCGACGCTGGCGGAAAGCGATGGGGCCGCCAAAATTCGATCAAATGACATCTATATAAAACAACATTAGACTAAACAATTCCTAGATGAAATAAGCTCTCGGACTAATGACATTCGGTGAAATGAACCAAAGGTGTAATGTCATTCGGTTAAATGAAGTCTAGTTTAAGTGTCATTGGATGATACGTCATAGGTGAAGTGTAACAAGGTGAAATGTAATTCGGCAAGACGTAGTGATCCCATTACTGCCTGGATTTTGTTGTAAAGTCGCCCGTAACTTAACCGAGTAGAGTGCTAGCGTGTAAGGGTTGACTTGCAGTCGTGTGTACACAAAAAAAAAACAATCGGTATTTATTTTCGAAAAATTCCTTCACCGTGTTAGCAGGTGATATTTTGTTATTACTGCTACCGATTCTACTATTACTTAGTAACCGCTTTTTTATTCACGAGTAACGTAGAAAAACATCAAATTGATTATATGCAGGCACGCTCACAACTACACTCGCGATATTATGACAGGCTGCAACAGAAGCATTTCATGGCTGTCGGACCACAAAAGCAACGCCGAAATTCCGCACCCAAAATGCCGTATGAGCGCCTTATAAAAGTTAAAAGCTTTTACCAAAAACGGCCAAAACTAAAATGGCAAGTGCACGCAACGCAGCGGATTTTAAAAGCGGGTAGTGCAAATGCGGTTCAGGTGTGCTATTCTCGATATTACGAGCGTTTTATTGCGCGTTTTGAGGGTTCCGTACCCAAATGGTGCCAAACGGGGGCTCCCGTAAGGTACTTTGCTTACTCTGTTGGTTTGTTCGTCTTATCTTACCTCTACTTGTAAAAGTACCAATTAAGTGGAACCGTAAAAAGTATAATACGAGTAAATAGCCAGTCTTCAAGCGCGACAGCTGAGGGGTTATCCAGGAAGATATCGATGCCGTAGCAAATAGGTAATAAAATTTTTGCTCTATCTTATAAAGCGCTATTATAGGTATAAAACATGGTTGCGGTTGTAAAAGGGCTTATTCTACAATTACTTAATTTAAAAAAAACTGCCAAGTTCGAGTCGGACTTACGCACTTCTTTTTTCCAAATACGTTGCACAGAATGGTGTTACTGAACCCGTCATGAGTCCGACTCGCTTTCAGCCAGTTTTTCATTCGAACCGTCGTCGGCCGGCGAGGAAGGAATGTAAAAAGTCTATTGGTTTTCAGAATAAAGCCTCCGGTTCAGGTACGAACAGCTTTTCAGTCTCACGGGATTCACTGACGCCGAATCTATTTTTCAAAGCCTATTTCACTTGGGATTTATTGTGACTAGACACGCGGAGGCACTGTATTGTATTGTATTGTCCTGTATTTATTGTTTTCTTGTGGTCAACATTATGTTGTATAGATTAGATGTATAATCTTATGCCCAAGGACAAACAGGAAATAGAGTAAACGAACTTTTTCCTGAAAATGACGTATGCAGTTAGCAAAGCGATTCTGGTGAACGGATCCGGTTTAATTCGGGGTCTGATTGTTGATTTTCAATCTCGATTTGATTGTGATCGTTATCATATTGTACGGTCTGCCACAGTCACAGATACACCATGACAGCTCTTACGGCGTGCGGCATGAGGGCGCCAATCGAACAAAAAGGGGTATCCTAGCGTTTGGCCGACTGTATCTACGCAAGTCGTTTTCTAAAGATGTGGAGCGAATGAAATCGTAAATTCCATCGATGGTAAATTCGTTCTAAATTCGTTCTGTCAATACAGTTTTCATGCGTTCTGTTAGCGATTGCCATTTATAACTTTAACAATTGCATGCTAAAGTATCAATCACGTTCGTAATCACGATACATTTGAAAGCGATCGCCATACACGTTGAATAAAAAAAAACTATCCGGTTTTATTCGCTTCCGCTTTTCTAATAATTTCATTCTTAAGTCCCAACGATTATGATCGTAATCACGATACATTTGAGAGCGATCGCGATAGATATTGAAGTTAGACCATCAAGCCCATGGTTTTATCCGCTTTTGTACTGATTAATCCGAGCACAGATGCGAGTGACGAGGGCAAGTGTGTGACAGCGTGATAATTGTGTTGCCATTGTATCGCTTGAGACGCATTTGCCAAAGAGATTACTGTCGTTTTGTGAGATTACGCTTTTACTTAGATTTGCTCTTTGGCTTGTGTTAGACTGATTCGGTATTTTGTTTCGCCTTTAGCTTTTATTTGTCATAGTAATACTGGCCAAACGGTTTAGATATGCCTAGTAGTAATTACATTGCATTAGCCTAATGCTTTCAAAATTTTTTCTTTTTGCCAGCTGGTATTCTTCACATTCACACAATGAGACTGTGAGACAAGGTCATCAAATAAAAGGTAAAAATTACCAAGAAAAAAATCCGAAAACACTGTTATCAGAAAAATCCGAAAATATTGGTCGACCTATGTATTATGTGTGTGTGATTGCAGTAACAAATAAATGCTTTTTTTACTTTACTTTCCTTTACTATGGATACCAAATTCAAAGATGATTGAAAACAATATGTTTCGTTCGACAATTTAATATGGATTGTATACATATTCAACTGCTTATTAAGTATTTATTATTGTATTATATTTTACCTCTTCAAACTCTATTTTACATAAAGGTCCTGTAACACTAAAGAGGTTAGTTTTACTCGTCAATACAAACTATGGGACCCAGTGCGTAATCTCGAAAAATATATTATCAGCTGTTCCATAATAAATTATACCTACTGAACCAAATGTAGGTATAATAAAAAAAATTGTCGAGTTTCTGCACTTTGCTCCATAGTAAAAGTAGCTTTTATTGATGAAATAAGCGACCCCTTTCAGTGAAATAGAACCTTTCTGAAATGCCCTGTATAAACTCTGTACTAATGTCGGTACTGTTATATTTATTTTCAACTCTATAGTTCTATTCTCGCACGGGATGAAAGCAAAATTAAATGTTGACTCAAACTGCAAAACAATGGAGAAGGTTTGCGTTGTAGAAACATTGGTTTTAGAAGTCATTGCACTTTGTAAAAATGGGACTGAAATAATTTCAACACCTGAAAAGGACCAGAAAAAAGCCTTTGTAGCATATAGTGCATTTTAACTGGTAGAGTACAGTCAACAGCACGTAAACCTTTACATTTTCGGTGCAAAGTCGCCCGTAACGTTATCAAATAGAGTGCACGCGTGTAAGGATCGACATGCGGTCGACTGTAATCTGAAACAGCATTAGGTACAAGAGTACATTATTCTAGTAATTGACTCTACCGTTTAATATTTGAATTTGAATTTGAAAGCTAGATGTCCATTAGCGGCGGATCGGGTCGGGTCGGGCCAGGGCGAACCGCAAAATAAAAACCGCCTGCCTGTATTTATATAAAACTGCGTCCACTAGCGGCGGACTATTGCGCTGCGGCCCGCCCCGCCCCGATCTGCCGCTAGTGGACGCTGTTTCATATAAATACAGGCAGGCGGATTTTTGCGTTGCGCCTTGAGATACGCCCCGGTCCGATCCGCCTAGTGGACGCGAGGCTTTACTGTACACGTGATCACCGCTTAGAAATAACACCGATATCGACAACCTCAGCAAAAGTCATATCTCATTCCAGTCGGGCAACGGTTGACACTTTCTATAATTTGTTCAAACACCCTCCGGCAATTTATTTATTTGGCACTCCACGTGATTGAGGGCCCAGTCCAATGAACCACCCTTATTTCTGTCCACTTGTCAAATAGCTGTCGGTTCACTGAACAACAACAACGAAATTAATTTTCTCTCGAAATCGGGAGTCAAACGTCTGTGAAACGAAACAAGGTGCTGAGTGGAAGTAGGTACTAACGGAGGATAATGAGAATGGAAAATTTTCGCCTGGGTCGATACGAAAATAGGCATTAATTTTCAGATTATTCCGAGTGAAAGAGTGGGCCTCTACTCTGTTTATCTTGTGACCACGCTCCTCTTCACTATAAAGGATAAACCCACCACCATACCGATTTGATGCTGACCATAAATAGTTGGACGATCTTTACTCACTCAGCTACCATAGATAAGTATTGTAAACTACTGAGTAAAGACCCTTTAATGCTCATGATTTTGTGACAAACGCAATCACTGCTTTCTGGCTACTCGGGTTATGTCATCAGACCATCTGGCTGGTGTCTGCTAACCGATCAGACCATCTGGCTACATGGCAACCTGGGAAATAGTCCCCAGGTTGCCATGAGGACTTCGTTCATCTGCCATCAGTGTGCCTATAGCCAGGTGTCCTGCCCACTCCCACATGCGTTTTCCGACGTCTGACACTTTTATGCGGCTTTTTATTACAACGTTCGATATACCTACAAGGTGTAACAAAAGGTTTTAAAATATTTGCCACACCCCGTTCCATTGATTTTTAAATTACTTAAAGTGAAAGCGCCACTGTGGCGGCAGAACAGTATTTTTTTTATTTTAATATGGTTTTCACAATGTTATATGAAATTAAAACTTTGCAAACAATCGTGTTTTTAAATTTGAACTAAATAAGAAAAACAAAAAACTTTGATCATTTTTCAATTTTGAGGTTATACAATTTTATTTTATTTTCAACTTATTTTTTTACAGAATTTTTATCCTAATATTCAGTAGGTTATATCTTGCAAAACGAGTTAGGACCTTTTGTAAAACCTCTTCTAAACGATAGGTAGTAAACCCATCTATCCAGAGTAGAGGCTTGCCCACCCCCCTGCCCCCCAAGCTACCCCTCTCCCCACAACCCGCTCTATTGTGAAACACTGATTTACGAAACTGATATCGACGTTTTCCGTCGCAATTTTATTTCGTACACACGACAGCACAGTCAGAGTGTACACTTTTGTTGTAAAGTCGCCCATAACGTAACCGATTAGAGTGCTAGCGTATCGACGTGCTGTCGTGTATACACAAAAGATACTTGGCTTACTTATTGCCCGTTGCGGTGCCAACTAAAAGGGTTGTGGTTGGAATTAATAATTTAAAACGGCTTTGGAAAGCGAAAACTTGGTATTTGTCGGTCAATGGGCGGAAGAACTGAATAAAAAATAAAACTAGTCTTTTATTCATCTAACCAGGTAAAAAAACATACACCTATTAATCTAATCTGCAATGCCCGATCATGTTCAATATCGCGCGCTGTGCTCTCTCAATACAGGGTTTTAAAAGGCCGCCAACCAAGTGGGAAACCATGCATGTATGGTCCTAATCGTAACGATCATTTTGGCCCAAGGAACTTGGCTTAACAAATAGAGTGATAAAAAATAAAACTAGTCTTTTATTCATCTAACCAGGTAAAAAAACATACACCTATTAATCTAGTCTGCAATGCCCGATCATGTTCAATATCGCGCGCTGTGCTCTCTCAATACAGGGTTTTAAAAGGCCGCCAACCAAGTGGGAAACCATGCATGTATGGTCCTAATCGTAACGATCATTTTGGCCCAAGGAACTTGGCTTAACAAATAGAGTGATAAAAAAAACACAAAGTTATAACTTAAGAAACCCAAATCGTTTCCCAGCTATATTTATGGAAAAAGTATTTGTTTTGGTGTCTATTATGGGTTTCGAGTCTGTCGGCGGTCTTTTAACACCCTTTATAGTGAGACAGACAGCGTTTTATCACACATTGTATCAATCTGTATCCCGGAAGCAGCAAATATGTTTTTTTCTATTATTTTCCAATATCGCGTGGAAAGTCTAGTAAGGTTGGTTCTTAATTGAACGAGCGAGCGACGTTCTCCGAGTCTACTGGAACAATCCTGCGTTTGTATGTTTGTATGTATGTATGAATGTATGTTTGTATGTATGTTCGTTCGACGATAACTAAATTTTGTCGGATCATCATGAAATTTGGTAGGCTGGTAAATGAAATTAAAAGAATTTTTAAGTTCGAACATGAGCCAAATCGGTCGAGGGGTTGCCGAGATATGGGGTAGTTAAGGTCGCGAGTTCACAGTTCGGGGCGAACCACTAGTTAAAATTTTGTATCAGAGATCAACTTAGTAGCAGAAAAACGCACCTCACGTGGACCGTGGATGGCGTGGACCGCAAACAAAGCACCGATAAAACTGCACTCACACTGTGAATGCAGTGTTAGATACAGTTCAGTGTTACATGTAATAGTTAGAGAGCTGGTGACCAATCGAGATATTTTTTCGTACAAGGCTAGGAGTTGGTAGGCTGATAGAGTAGACTTCGCTGAGTCTGGGAAAAATATTTTTTTGGCACGGTCGCGGTTGAAAGTTAGATTTTTTCGACTTTGAAAGTTTAAATGTATGGGTTCAGTATATTTTTTTTGTCGTACAAGGCTAGAAACTTCTAGGTTAGTTGTTGAGACTCCGTTGAACAAGAAAATATTAGTTTTTTTGGCCAAGCGTGGTTGAAAGTTTGATTTTTATAACCCAAAAATTCACACTTTCTAGGTTATAAAAAACAATATTTCTACCGCGTTTGGCTAGTAATAAATAGTGATTTCGTGATCAGCGGAGACTAAAAAGGCAGCCTAAAAACTCCCAGCCTTGTAGACAAAAAAGAAATGACTCAACCCATACATTTAAACTTTCAAAGTCGAAAAAATCTAACTTTCAACCGCGACCGGACCAAAAAAATATTTTTCCCAGACTCAGCGAAGTCTACTCTATCAGCCTACTAACTCCCAGCCTTGTACGAAAAAATATCTCGATTGGTCACCAGCTCTCCAACTATAACAACCATGGCGGGCGGCGCGTGGCAATGCCCGCCTCCGGTTGAATAATTCAAAAAATCACCAACGCCTTGCTAAAACAAGTTTGTAAAGTGAATTCATAATAAATAATAATAATAATAATAATTTATTTCAGATAACTTGAGATCCATAATTTGTTAGTAAATACACAATAAAATCAAAACAAGTTGTTAGTAAAAAGAACTTATAAACTACAATAGGTTTCTTAGTTAATTATATTTATAGGAAGGAGGTGTTTCTCTTTAGTTAGAGGGTGCATTGATAAGCAGCTGGAATATTTTTTGATGTAGTATTTAGTCGGACCTAGGCATGACAATCTTCTTTTTAGGAAATCGATGGCAGAACGATACTATACAGGGCGTCCCACGGCTATGCCACATGGAGGGAAAGTACCTTGAATATTGTAGATGGAACATTTTACTGAAAGAAGACATTATTTGAATTTAAAAAACAATATAAACTGCATTCATAGATAACTAAATCATTACATGGTTGAACCGGGAATCGAACCCGTTACATGAGAAAAATAATTACCCTGTAGTTTTATCATACCGATCGAAAGGCTTCATCATAAGTATTATTTTTTGCTAAATATCATAGTGTCAGAAATAAAAGGAAGACCATGAATTTTAACATTTTTAATACAACATTAGTCAATTTATCAATGAAAATCACAGTAACAAAAGAATAAAAGTATGAAAATGAAACACACTTTTGAATTATTTCTTTATAATAAGCCAGCCGCATTGCGATGGACAAAATTTTACGCGTCTTTCGGCTCAGGATACGGCTCGATTTGTTGCATACTACCAGGTAAATGTTATAAAATTCATGGTCTTCCTTTTATTTCTGACACTATGTTATTTAGCAAGAAATAATCCTTATCATGAAGCCTTTCGATCGGTATGATAAAACTACAGGGTAATAATTTTTCTCATGTAACGGGTACGATTCCCGTTTCAACCATGTAATTATTTCAATATCTATGAATGCAGTTTATTTTGTTTTTTAAATTAAAATAATTCTTTCAGTAAAATGTTCCATCTACAATATTTAAGGTACTTTCCCTCCATGTGGCATAGCCGTGGGACGCCCTGTATAATACCTAGTATTAATTCTTTTTTTACAGAATGTGTTATCTTTAGCCGCCATTAGACCCTTCTGTAAGCAGATTTAAGGGTGTGATGAGAGGTGGATCATAGTTGGAGGGATACCTACACACATACAGCTCAAGTTGCTGCCATCCGTGAATGCTCACGTGACCATATTTTCCTTGCTTCTGCCGACCTGGGTCCTCAGACGGCTTAGAGACTTCAAGGTTACCCATGGCAACTAAAGACAAATTATTTTTGTATATACACATACGGGAAATCTTAAACTTATGTGGGATAATTATTGTTAGAGGTAGTTTTTTTTGTCTTTTAGGTAGTGACCACATTTTTATGTGTAATGGCAACCCTGATTTAAAAAAATATATATCTCACGTTTGTTTTGATAGAGTTTTAGGAATAATAAAAATGGTCCGCTTCTACTCGTATTGTTCTTCGTTAGTCCGGTACAGATAAGTAAAACAAAAACTCCAATTACAACGCATTGCGGACTAACTTCGTTTACCAACGAACTAGTAAAAAAAACAAGCTCGAACCTTTTTTGTCCGCTTTTAACACCAGCAGAACTCACTCGGTGCCCAGTATTTAGCTCCCCGGTTGCAGCATGTTAAAAAAAACACGTACCTACGCTGGATGAGAGACCGCTGAAGGCGAGCTCGTATGACGTACGATTATGTATTCCCTTTGTGCGAACTGTTGTGGTGTTTGGTTAGGTCTAGACACACGGCTCGCAAGGCAATAAGCTTCTTACGAACTGGTATATCGAAGCGCTTACAACTTAGTTGGACTAGCCATCATTCTTAGGCGGACTTGTGTCACTCAGGGTTAGCAAACTAACTCTGAGTTAACTTGACATGTCCATACAATTATTGACGTTAACTCAGAGTTAACTGGTTAACCCTGGGTGGCGCAAGCGGACCTAAATCGATTGGCAAAGTTAAGCAACATCGGGCACGGACTGTCCATAGATGGGTGACCGCAAGTGGTAAATATCTGAGCGCTTCCGTGCCTCAGGAGGCATGCTAAACGGGTTGGTCACGGTTGTTGTTGATTTAGCAATATTGGGCCTTTAGGCACCTAGTGGACTTTGTAAAGCAAGTGTACGGTCTGATTAGTGAAGGTGAAAATGACAGGTAAAAGTTACCAAAATTAAAGAAACTCACAAAAGTTAAAAAAATCGTAGCTATTACTTAAACTATACAGGGTGTTAAAAGACCGCCAACAAAGCGGGAAACCACATATTGTCCTCATCATAAGGAACATTTTTGCCCAAGGAACTATGCCTGGGAAATCAACGGTTTCCGAGATAATGAGGTTCAAAGTCGGACTTTTCAAAACTTTTTTTGCAGAAATGTATTAGTATCTAGTTCTTAACATATCTTCTGAATGAATATTTCTTACAAAAGACGACGTTAAAATTGCAACCCGCAATGTATTCTAAACATCGGCACTTCAACCTTAGGTAACATAAACTTATACCTACGCTTGCGCAATATGACTTCTGTGCGTTAAACGTCTATTGCGTGATTACATATTTTTCAAAAAAACCAAAATTATTTCCCAGCAATATTTTTTCGAAAAATTACTTTGTTTTGGTGTCTAGTATGTGTGGCTTTCGGGTCTGTTGGCGGTCTTTTAACACCATGTATAAATTTCTTATAAAAAATCAGTGACGATGTCATATAGCCAAAAAAAAAATGGACCACAATAATGGGCCACCCTTTATAATGACGTAAATAAGTTAACAGCAGGTACCAAATGCGTTCACCTTCATTCGTTCAAATCCAGGTATTTTTTATTATCAATGTCATTGGGTGCTCAGTAACACAGTAGGATAGCCCATGGTATCTCTTATTGAACGCGGCATACCGAAGTGCGCCAATTCGGAACCCAAAGTTTTTGGTTCGAAAGTCCGTTAATGGCTTAATCTTATCTTTAGACAATATTGAGAAACTAATTTAAATATTTTTTATTTTGGTCCAGTAGTTTTGTTTTTATGCGCTTAAATGTTTTGTTCCGATGACCGCCAACAGTATGCAGACCGTCGCGTGACGTCATAAAACCGTATCTTTGAAATGTTGTAAAATCCAAACTACTGAACCAAAATAAAAAATATTGAAATTAGTTTCTTATAATAGCCAAACGATTTGAATAAGCCAATAACGGACTTTCGAACAAAAAACTTTGAGTTCCTAATTGAATAAGTGCAAAGAATAAGTGCAAAAATAAGTCGCGGGCAAAATCCAGTCTAAAATAAAGGTACAAAAATATACAGAAAAGTCCTGTGACACCAAAAGGGGTAGCTTAACTCACAAATTCAAGCAATTTTTACTACGGTGTCAAGTGCGTAATCCATTTCCAGATTTTCCATAAACACCCTGTATATAGTTTACCTATATTGAAGCAGCTTATCTGTTTACTATATTTTTAACCACAAGAAAAGAAATCCATCAAATCTAATGAGATAAAGTTGGTGCAGTGGTACAGTGGTAGAGCAAGGAAATTGTACTTTAAAGTGTTACAAAACTGCAAAGATAAAAAAGAGAGATCTAGAGAAAGTCAAGTGCGTAATCCATTTCCAGATTTTCCATAACACCCTGTATATAGTGTACCTATATTGAACCAGCTTATCTGTTTTACTTTTTTTTTAACTACAAGAAAAGAAATCCATCAGATCTAATTAGATAAAGTTGGTGCCACTGTAGAGGAAATTGTACTTTTAAGTGTGACAAAACTGCAAAGATAAAAAAGAGAGATCTAGAGAAAGCGCGCTCGCATAAAAATGTGCAAAAGCCCTTTGAAACTACATTTGGGGGAGTGAATTCACACTTGCCATTGTGAGAGCCCGGGCAGACTGAAATGTTTTATTAGCTTATTTAAACGCTGAAGGCCGAAATGTATAGCAGTTTCCGCTTTTGTTCCCGGCCGCAGCGGCGAAGCTTGCTTTTTTTATAAGTTAGAGCTGATGTTACAAAATTGGTATAAATAATTTCGACTTGGTTTTAGTTTTTGTTTGGCAATGGAAACTGGTTAGTTTTTAGTAAGCCCCAATCATAGAGTGAAACAGTCCATATTTGTTAGGTACAGTATACAAATATCCGAAAGTCTGTGAGAGTAAAAACAAATACCGTGAAATGAAACTTTTGAATAAAAGCAACCTATCATTTTAGAATTCTGCTTCGCTGTTTTTTTCGCCCTTTTTTTCGCTCACCGAGCCGGAAAATAAACACAAGCAAATTGTTTAATCCGAAACACGCATGTACACACAATAGAGTTAAATTACATCCATCGAATAGATGAAAATTAGGTCTATTGTAAAAACTATCAGCCTTACTAATAATGATTTTGGTTCAGTGAATAAGAAAAATGCTACTAAAATGACAGGTCGGATGAACATACTTTACAGCTGTTATAACAAGAGCTTCGTTTCTATGAAAACTTAGGTACACAGTGCTTATAACAGTCGTATAAAGCGTGGATAAAGTTTCACTATAATTTATTAGTAGGTTATACAGCGATAGTAAGGTTTCATTATAACATTAATTAAAAAAAAAAACTAGCCAGAGGCATATAAACTTACTATTATATTATTATGCCCCTGGCTGGTTTTGTTTTTTAATTAATGTTTTCACAGCCTAGATTCGGATATCAAAGCGTTACAATTTGTATACCTGACTAGGCTTGGATGGTTTAATGGGGTGAAAATTTAACGTCCATTGACTACTCAGTGTGACAGTCGATCCTACTCAAAAAACGTTGACCTAAAAGGTCGGAAATTCGGTCATTTGCCGAAGATTCTCAATCAGTTGCTTCCATGTCACATTAGCACCGGAATCCTGATTTAATACAGTATTGTGCGAAAACCTTTCCCACCTTGTGATAGGGATTACAACCTAATTTAATTTTTTTGTTCTGTGACGATCCGTTGATTTTTTAATAATAAAATGTAAACGATGTGGCGGGAGAAAAGTATTTTTTTTAAATATTGTTTTCATTGACGTTTACAATATTTTAACAACTCAAAGCTATGCAAATGCAACACACACACACAAACATATTTTTAAATTTGAGCTGATACCAAAAACAAATAAGTTATGATTTTTTTATTATTTTAAGGTTATAAAATATATATATATTTTTTTTTTATAGCACTGACATCCTGTTGACCAGTAGGTTACAGCCTGTAAAAAGAGTTAGGTTGTTTTGTAACACGTTGTATAATTTTTCACATTTCTGTTACTCGATGGTGTTCATTATCTCCATGACATTTTAAGCATTTATCAGCACACCCACGCGACGTCCCAAACGGTTCTTTGCGTTTGGACTTATCTTGAATAAGTATCTGGGCTGGGGTCTAGAACAGCACGGAAAAAACTAAGTACTATAGCTCGAAAATAAAAGCCAAAAGCTAAAGACACGTATTTTCTGTAGTTGGTAAAAAATGTGCAACGGAGTGCCGTTTGTTAGGTAATAAAGTTTGCGCATAAAAGTTTTGAAGTAAAATTTTTACATCTGTGACAGTGCGCGGCAAACACTGCCTTCGTTTCTTTTTTTGAGACAAAGAACTGTGCGGATTTTTTCTGAAGGAATATTATGTTAATTTTCCTACATCGTCTCGTCTTTTGCTGCCTCGTAGGCGTTACCGGAAATATCAGCCATTATTGGATTAGACCAACGTGTTTTTTAGGGTTCCGTACCTTAAAAGGGAAAACGGAACCATAATTACTTTGTTGTTCGTCTGTCTGTCCGTCTGTCTATAAAGACCCTTTTTCAGGAACGCGTGGAGATATCAAGTTGAATCGTATTTCAAGGCTTTATTAGCATACAGTATACAGGGTGTTAAAAGACCGCCAACAAAGCGGGAAACCACGTATTGTCCTCATCATAAGGACCATTTTTGCCCAAGGAACTATGCCTGGGAAATCAACGGTTTCCGAGATAAGGAGGTTCAAATTCGGAGAATTAAAAAAATTTTTTTTACAGTAATGTGTTCAATCAGTCAAGTCTTTAACATTTCTTCTCAAGGAAACATATCAAAATTTTGAATATTTCTTACAAAAAACGACGCTCAATTGCAACCCGCAATGTATTCTAAACATCGCCACCTCGAGCGTAAGTAGCCTAAGTTTATGTCAACGCTTGCGGAATATGGATTATCTGCGTTACACTTCCATTACGCGATAAAATATTTTCCAAAATTGTAACCTAAAAAACCAAAATTATTTTCCAGCAATAATTTATCAAAAAAGTACTTTGTTTTGGTGTCTTGTATGCATGGCTTTCGGGTCTGTTGGCGGTCTTTTAACACCCTGTATATAAGTTTTCGATTTATGACGAAAAATTTAAAAATCACTGTATCTGGAAAGAAACGAAGGCTGACTAAACAGATGGTATGGGTGCTGGGCAAGCCCTAAGATCTAAACAATGTCCCAGGCACTATACTTTAAAGGTCAAATTAGATAGTAGATCATTCGTACATAATTATCTCTTTACTACTTTTAATGAGTGTTGTAGCAATAATAGAACCCAGATAACAATAGAAACACCCTTAATGTGAAAGCTTTTAATTTGATGCATTTTGGGTTACATTGGTTATTTCCGTGTATAATTTTTTTTTTTTTGGCTGCTCTCAGTGACTAAAAAATCATTGCATTTTATACATTTCGGTCTAAATAATAGAGAAAACAACGCTTCTAAACAGGATGTGAGATTTATTTAAGGGCAGGGACGGGCGGACGTGAAATATTTAAGGTTCGCGCCTTACAGTTGACCTACGAGATGTTTTCATCCTACCAGCGATATGGATGATTTATTCTTTAGGCCCAGGGCCCAATGGCTCAGCGTTTTAGCGTACGATGCAGATTTATTGTGTGCGCGTAAGGAACTTGTAATCCCCAACGATCTGATATTTGATACTAGGTACAGATATTAAGGTGCTACGGTTTGCATACAAATTTAATGTATTTTTCCACTCAACGATGGGTAAATGAAACATAATTGCCCAGAACTCGCAACGCATTAGGTCAGTGGTTCCTAACCTGGGGGTAATTACCATCGTAGGGGTAAAAGAGCTTTTCTGCCGGGGTATTACGCAAAGTAGCACTCCTACCGCGAGTGGCAGTGCAAGGTGTCCGCCTTTATTGAGATAATTTAAGATTGAAATAGGTGATTTTTCGGGCAAAATTCGCGCGCTCTTTTATTTGACAAATAACAAGAAAAATGTATTGCCGTTTCAGAGCGAACTTAAAGACGAAAACTTTAGAATACGAAGCAATAGAAACCAACCTTTAAATCAATCAATCATACTAACATTATTGAAAGAAAAAAATATTGCTTTAAAATGTAAGAAAATAATTAACTGCTATTATTTAAACATATAAAATAAGTTGAAAAAATTCACTCGGGGCAGGACTTGAACCCGCAACCTCTCCAATACCGTGCAGAAGTTCTACCAATTGAGCTACCGAGTCAAGTAACTGTCGATCCGAATTAAAATATTCCCTAGCACGGGTTAGTGCTTTAGAAAACCAAAAAGTACTATTGTTTACTTGGATAACATTTTGAAGGTGGTAAGATCAGCTTTCCTTGGAGGCCAAAAGGGTGGCGAGACTAAAAAGGGTAGGAACCACTGCATTAAGTACTAATAAAAGTAAGATGTAGCCTGTACAGTACAGGGCTTCTCTCAGAGAGAGAAAGAGAGAGAGAGAGAGAGAGAGAAAGAGAGAGCCGAAAATAAAACTGAACGGATACCTTCTTCATGGATATCAAATTAAAGGGCTTTAAAAGACCGGTCCAAAAATGTATAACACATGTAGCGTCAATATAAAAGTAGAACAAATAAATCGAAAAAGTGTTTTTTTCCTCTTTATGGTTCTATTCTAGGTAATCGTCCAAATGGTACTAAAAACTTTAAATAACTAGTGGTTCGCCCCGAACTATGAACTCGCGACCCCATATCTCAGCATCCCCTCGACCGATTTGGCTCATGTTCGAACTTAAAAATTCTCTTGGCCTCATTTACCTGCCTACCAAATTTCATGACGGTCCGACTAAATTTACTCAAGTTATCGTCGAACGAACATTCATACATACATACATACATACATACATACATACATACATACATACATACATACAAACGCCGGATTGTTCCAGTAGACTCGGAGAACTTCGCTCGCTTCGCTCGCTCGTTCAAAAATAGAAGTTAAAAAAAACTAAATCCGACAGCAATTTTTTTTTTCAGAAGAAAAATAAAACAAAACGCAAAACGAGTTAAAGATTGAAATCTGAAACTCGTTTTGCGTTCCGATTCTCCTAATGATGATAATATTTCACAAAGGACGGAGTCGCAAAAGTCAAGAATATTTTAATTAAAGACCTACTTAACATCTCTTATGACTCAAAGACGTTCGGGTATCGTAGGGTGAATGTTACAACAGCGGACCCTTCGATAACAAAACGTCGAAAATTAATCACTACAAATCACAAATGATGACATGAAAAAATATTTAAATATTGCATTGTTTAGGTGGGTCCGTAACTTAATTTCGCAGTGTTTAATATCTTTCCTATGCTTTCAGTCATCGTGTTTGCATGCACATTTCATACATCGGTGGAAGGACCTTCCATATAAATACATAAGAGTAAGTGCCTTTTTGTTTGATACTTTCACTTGAATCATTAATTCATTCAAAGAAGTGATTAAATTGTTGTCTGCACAACGTCTCCGGTGGTATCTACAGGGTGCACTCGAATTCGATAGCGAAACTTTAAGGGGACATTCCAATCATGATTATGAAAACCACAGTAGTGGTCTTAAAGCATCCCGGTGAGATGACTTTTTATTTTTTTCTGATACCAAAAACTGCCTTAGTCAATCATAAAGAAACGATATCAGTACTAAAAGCTACAAAAATCGCATCAAAAAATATTTAAAATAAAACGATTATTAACTAACCCCATTATGAACGCGACTGTACTACGCGTATAGCTCTTATCACCGCGCGCTTTGACCTGCGGTGACCCGCCTACAAAATGACCTATAATCACGGGCGAGCGAGAGACGCGCACGCGCCGCCGCTCAATATTTTTACGTAGTAGTGTGCGTTTCACGCAAGAGAGTTCCCTTGACGAAACTCTTATTACAATGTAATAGGGACTATTTTTGTTCATCCAAGGGAATTATTTCGTGAAACGCACTGTAGGCACTTAAATCAAAATTCCCCAGTGTTGCCATGTGGCGCCTTTATTACATTTTAAAATCCGTATGTAGGTATGTAATGTATTTTTATTTAAAGTGAATTATAAATTCCATAAAAAAGTGAATTAAATCGTCTTTGAAACGCCTCAACGGAGCCAGGGTGTGTTTTGTTCTTCGTCCATATTTTCAGGCTTATCTGGGGCTTATCCGGGCCTATCGGCGTGCCTTACATTATTACATAGGTAGGTACGGTCGGCCACAATCTCAGATACCCTATGTCAGCTCTTACCGCGCGCGGCATAAGGGCGCCAATCGAACAAAAAGGGGTATCTGAGACTGTGGCCGACTTATTCTACTATATTCTACGCTTTTGGCTAAAATCGAACACATACTTAAGTCCTCAGTACTGGACTACCTACGATAACGATCGAAGTTACATCTACGAAAATACGGGTTTAAATTAGGTAGGTATCTTAAAAAAGACTGCAAGTCCGTATAAAAATACTTACTTAATAAGCTAATTTTACATTTACATTAAAGTAATACATAATACCCAAATCCGTACAAATACGGAAAAACCCATATTTGTGGCAACACTGGAGGTCCTTCGTCCTTCTCTTACCTTTCGGCGCTCGCGCTTTTAGCTTTGAATACGTAGGGAAGGATGGATCGTCCTTCGGTGTTTGTAATAGGGGTGATTTTTAAAAAGCATTGCATTACTCTCTTGCGAATTTTTGCTCGGAATTTACCTACAGGGGCCTACAGACAGTGCGTATTTTATAATTTTGGATCTTATGTTGATGCCTTTAGGAGTGGTTTCTCTTTTGGTCGATTATTGCATTTCCAACTTGTCGACCGGAAAGGTGAACATATGATCGAAAGTGTGTCGTTGCGTTGAAAAGTGATTTATTTAAATTTAATCGATTAATTTTGAATATTTTTTGATATGATTTGTGTAGCTTTTATTACTGATATCGTTTCTTTATGATTGACTAAGGTAGTTTTTGGTATCAGAAAAAAATAAAAAGTCATCTCACCGGGATGCTTTAAGACCACTACTGTGGTTTTCATAATCATGATTGGAATGTCCCCTTAAAGTTTCGCTATCGAATTCGAGTGCACCCTGAATTTATACCTGAAATTTTAATAACAACAGGTACATTAAAATGAAATCTTAGAGAAATTTGCATCGAAATCTATAAAACAGTCAAAGGTCCAACTCTTTAAGCAGCTGCTTAATCGAAAGTTTCTCTCCCAATGGGTCCAAAAACCGGCGCCTTCACCCGCCCCACCTACTGACAGATGGTTCATTGAGAGTTTGACATTACGAAAATCCTTTAATGTCCGTTTTAGACTAAAAGTTATCTTCATAGATAAAATCTTTTGTTGCCATAAATACAGAAAACATGTGATTTCCGACAACTTTTTTTCTTTCTGAAACACCCTGTAGAATCGCCAGATCCTACCTACCATCGAGATTTTTCTGACTTTCAGGTATATGACATTTTGTAAATTGCCTTCATAAACTTTTTAACTTAAATTATTGTTCCATTACATTACTGGAGCAGTAAGTTACCTACCTACTCTAGTTTTCATGTCATCATCGCTTTTGAAGCTGGCCATTTCTACCCAGTGGAATATTTTGTATCACCCGCTGTGGATGCCATCCACGTGACGTGCAAAGGCCGAGATCATGAGCTTTTCAGAACGTCACTGAGGATACTTAAGGGTCCGTATAAGGCTAACTAGCGCCGCCAATGTTAAAAAAATCATATCTTCTTTTAGAAGAAGTTTCTGGAAAAATCCTAAGATGTGCCTATGCGCCATGCTTTTCTAGATTTTTAAGTGTAGATACCCTCTTCGAAATTTAATTTTAAGCTAAAAAATTTTCGATAACCGCCAAAAACGGCCGTTTTTGGCGGTTATCGAAATTTTTTTAGCTTAAGACTAGAAATTGAGTTGGGTACCCACACTTAAAAATCTAGAAAAGCATGGCGCATGAGCTCATCTTAGGATTTTGTCAGAAACTTTTTCTGAAGCGAGATATGATTTTTTCAACATTGATGGCGCTAGTTAGCCTTATACGGACCCTTAAGAATCCCCTTCAGATTTGCAGCTCTCTCGCTCACACTCTCGCTCACACTTTTCAACATTTTAATTTATTGTAAGAGAATGATTCAACTTTGGACGATGAAATATAGTTGCAGACACAGATAATTAAGCTATCGACATGTGGACTAACTTTTAATTTCATATTCCTAGTAATAAAAAAAATATCACGGATCTACTACTTTTAAACGAAGTTCCGTGATATTTTTTTTATTACTAGGAATATAAAATCAAAACTTAGTCCACATGTCGATAGCTTAATTATCTGTGTCTGCAACTATATGTCATCGTCCAAAGTTGAATCATTCTCTTACAATAAATTAAAATGTTGAAAAGTGTGAGCGAGAGGGCTGCAGAGCTGCAGGAGATTCTTAAGTTAATGTCCTAGGCACTGCAGCGTCGAGTGGTCTCTTCACCCATCTAAGTAGTGTGAGTGAAGGTACCACTGGTCGCTGTATGAATCATCTCATTACGTAGATGCAAAGGCCTTTTTTTAGGTTACCGCAAAGGTATACTCGCGGTATGAGCACAGTCCGACTAAGATATGGATCATTCCTGAGAAAAGCGTTCTTCGCTGAGATCGGTGGCTTTTATTTTTTTTCAAGATAGGTGAAAACTAAAAATACACCGTAAAAGATGGCTTAAAAACTAGTCAATATGTCGATGAGGCACACCTGTAGGCTTTATAGATTAATGAAAAAAAAAATCTTCTTTTTTGACAAGCCACCGATCTCAGCAAAAAGGCCACCGATCTCAGATAGTGTCTAAAATTATTATAAACAGTAATTACAGTGAATAATAAACGTTTTTTCTAAATTTAAACGTCACTCATGAACTGACACAGATAAAAGGGGGCTAATTTAAGCAAAACATTTCTATTAAACATCATAAAAATTATAAAAAAAATCATATCTTTATTTTCATAAAATCATTGTAAAAGATCAATTCCTAAGCTAAACATGCAAAATTATAGTCAACAAGCCTTCGCATATTTATACAGCGTCCAGTGGCACCTTCACTTACACTAGATGGGTGCCGGCGCTGCAGTGTCTGGGACATTGTTTTAGATGGAGTAGTCTTGCCCAGCACCTATACCATCCTGACAGTTTGGTCGGCCTAGCCCACAAGAGAAGTCATTACGTGTGGAGCCAACTAAGTTGCGGGTTTCATCACGATGTTTTTCCTCACATTAGGGAGGGGTTTAGCTACTTCAAATTTACAAATTTATGTAACTTTGAAAAGAAACAAAGTCATGTTACATGCCTGCGCTGGGAATCGAACCTGGTTCTCTCGCATCGGCGACCAATGCTCTATTATATGTGTGACTGTAATAATTATACACTAAAATTGTCTGTCTATACGGATTTTGCTTTTTATTTGCGTGAAATTACATTTCCTTGCAAAAAACAGTACCTTAATAGCTTAAATGAAGTCTAAACTTTAGTCCATAGAAACAAACTGATACATTTTGAATTTGTCATAGCATCTCGTTCGGTGTGGTATCTAAAGAATCTGTGAAATTGATACAATATGTTGAAAACTTGACTAATAACTGAGATCGGTGGCTTAAATCCACCGATCTCAGTGCCACCGATCTCAGAAATAACTAAAATGTAGCTATTTCTCTTAAACTATAGAAGCAATCGTATTTATTTTTACGACAATACCTACTCAGGGATATACGCATTCATGTACTTAGGACAGTTTAGTGTAGTCTTGTTTACTGTACTAGCAAAACGTGCCACCACTTTCAGCTACCTTACCGAACCAAAGTTTAAAAAAAGTCAAGAACTTACGTAAAAGTTTAGGCATGAAAGATAGCGACACATACGAACCATAATAGTTGACAAGGACCATATGACGATATTTTGCACCAGTAACTAGAAACTTGCCGCGTATTTAAGCTTGTATAAAAACATACTTTCGTTGCACGATTTAAACTTTGCTCGCCGCGTGACATTTCTAGGAATGTCTACAGACACAAGAGTTTTCATTCTAATATAATTCTGGATATACGATTGGATAGAGGCACTCATTGGGCATTTAGAAAGGTATAAATTAGCATAGTAGTGGGCACATGAGTAAAACCACAAACAAAAACATACCAGGCCCACACGCGTGTGACATGCAAAATACTCGCAAAATCACCCATTTTTTTACCTTCAAAGGGATATTTAGGCAATTTCCTCTATAAAATATTGATTTTATTTGATATGCCTCAATGGACCGTTAGTTAAGTAAACGATTAAGTGCTAATTTAGTACTGTGTGATGTATAGTTTAGTAGATACTAGCGTGTGACCAAAAAAATCGACCTCTCAAAGAATGACCCATATTTTCTTTGTTGTACTGGCGCTAATGAAAGGACCCGAAACAATGGAATTTCAACAACACTTCACTGTTTATTCCAACTTGAGAACGGCCGCTCTCGTCGGTGGCACGTTTATTCGCACTCGTTGGGAAAACTGCTCAAGATCAATTCCATGCAAAGATTCTCGGTTTGAAAGACAAGGTTATATTTTTTTTACACCTTTTTGAACGAGCGAGCGAAGTTCTCCGGGTCTACTGGAACCATCCGGCGTTTGTATGTTTGGTATGTATATTATTATGTATATGTTTGTATGTATGTATGAATGTTTGTTTGACGATAACTTGAGTAAATTTAGTCGGATGGTCATGTAATTTGGTAGGCAGGTAAATGAGACAAAGAAATTTTTTAAGTTCCAACATGAGCCAAATCGGTCGACGGGTGAGATATGGGGTCGCGAGTTCATAGTTCGGGGCGAACCACTAGTGTTTATAGGTTAGGGAGGTTAATATGAGCAGTTGATTAACGGGCGAAATTAGATAGATAGATATAATACTCTAAATAGGAAATAGTGTAACAGACAGCCGAGTAGTTTAATATGGCAGAAAAAAAATTACTCTAGCAGACGTCAGAAGCAGTCCTGGTCAAAAATTGAACTCTATTACAAGTGAAAATTGGGACTTTGACATTAAATTACTACAGGGTGCACTCTAAGTCGATAGCGGAACTTTAAATAGGCTGTCTACTGATCAAGACAAACAACTTGTACCAGGTGGCGAAAAAAATGGAGTGAAAAAAATATCAGCTGTTCCATACAAAAGGTCGACTCAGTACTGCGCCAAATGTATGAAACAGCTGATATTTTTTTCGCTCCATTTTTGTCGCCACCTAGTACAAGTTGTTTCTATTGATCAGTAGACAGCCTACTTAAAGTTCCGCTATCGACTTAGAGTGCACCCTGTAGTGGTTCGCCCCGAACTATGGACTCGCGACCCCATAACTCAGCAACCCCTCGACCGATTTGGCTCATGTTCGAACTAAAAACTATCTTTGCCTCATTTACCTGCCTACCAAAATTTCATGACGATCCGACTAAATTTACTCAAGTTATCGTCGAACGAACATTCATACATACAAACATACAAACGCCGGATTGTTCCAGTAGACTCTGAGAACTTCGCTCGCTCGTTCAATAACTTAAGGCGAGTACGCAAACATAAAAGTGTCGTTTTCTTGCCCAATTTTAATTTTAATTTTTATCTCGTGATAAAGTTACAGCAGTCAGTTTTGAAACTACCAAGTGACGTATATCATCATGACATCCTGTTGAATTTCTATGTAGCAAAGTCCGCGTCTAGACAAAAGACCACAAAGGATTCTTGCCGGGGCTAACGATACTAGTGTTCGTATTGTACTTGCGAAACTAAATTAACATTGTGTTAAGAAGCTCGTTCTTAAGAGTCACCCAGAAGCTCGAATAACATTCCACACTTACGTAGGTACTTTGGTTAAAATTCGAATCAATGATTAATTGAAAGTTTTGTAGTTACAGCTTCACAAAATTAAATAGGAACATCTAGTTGGGAACAAACCCATAAAACCCATAAATCCAAAAAGTGTCTTTAATCCTTATGTAATGTTCGCCATAGCTTTTAAATAGTCTAATTGTATTAGCAAGGTTTAATTGATTATAGTTTTGTCTAAACCCGTGTTAGGGAATATTTGAAAAAATTATAATAAGTTGAAAAGGGTTGCGGGTTCAAGTCCTGTCCCGAGTGAATTTTTTCAACTTATTATAAATGTTTAGTTGATTTGGTGCCAATTATTTTTAACCCCCAATTTAAAAGGAGGGGTGTAATAAGTTTGACCACTATGTGCCTGTCTCTGGCATTTGGATGCGGTTTTTTAATTATTTGAAAGTTGTTTTTTTAGCGATATGTTTTATTAAAATCGGTTCAGCCATTAATGAGATATGCTAATTTGAAGCTAAAATGTCGGGGGTATTTTATTTTTTTACTTTTAGTAGTTATTTTTACTAAACCCCCTTTGCATGGAGTCCTTTCCTTCTAGTGACTCTTAAACAGAAGCTTTCTCCTGACCTTAACTTCTTAAGTAATCCTGTAACTTAAAAAGTAGAGGAGTACTAAGTGGCAAGTTGGTTTCGTCTGTTTCTCTTTAGCTCTATAAAAGAAAACTTGTGGCTTTCCTTCGCCCGGGCAAAGTATATAAAGCCAGAAACAGAATGATACAAAAGCCTAAATTCACCCATAGCCGCAGTGTGTAGAGACCACGTTATAGTGAATTTCAACAAAAAGGAAAAATTACAGACGGATTAAAATCGGCAGATGATTAACAAAATCAATGAAATTTGATAATATTTAGGGGCAGCTGAACAAGGGACACGTTTTCTCTATTGCTTTGGTCCTAAACCAATAGCTAGGCCTCATCTATGTATGATGCAAGGGTTTTTTTTTTTTTTTTTGTGGGTGGGATAGATCCCACCGCACTCGTTAGTTGTTAGTGTTATTACTAATTGACAGAGAAGTTGCATGTAGCTAAATTATTGTAAATGACTTTTTAATCCTACCAAATGCACACTGCTAATTTTTGTGAATGGAAATAATGAAAAACAAGCACTCAAATAAACAAATAAAATACAATAAAATCAGTAAAACACAAGATATTATAAAGGTCCTACTGATCAAAATCTTTTATTTTATCTATGATGTTTCGTTAGTTTTTAAATCAATAAAATGGCGGCGGTAGAAATGTTTAGTTTTTTGGTTTTCATTGGCTTTCACAATGTTTTAACAACTTTATATAATAATAATAAATAGTTTGTTTCAACCAATTATACGTTTATATTGGGCGAGATACAATGAATGAATTAAATTAAATTATTACTAACCTAATAGATTAGATAAATAAAATAAAATTGAATTTCATGTTAAGTTCGTATCGCATACATTGAAAAGAGTTCTAAAAACTGTAGAAAAAAATTAAAAGATATCATGAAAATTAAAAGGATCCACATCCAAAATAAAATATTAAAATGCTACACACTAAAAATCCTGTGTGTCAACAATAAAATCAAAATGAAAATCTACCTAGTAATATAATGAAATTAAAATCAAAATATAAAAATAAATTACAAACCAACATCAAATTAAATAATTATTACTCAAAAAAGCTCGTAATGTGGTCATTAATTCGACAACCTTCTTTGAGCAAAGGAGGACTTGCGGGCTACTTTGATTAGGCGCCAGAAAAGTTGTATGGAATTTCATTAATGTCGTGTTTTGCGGCCAGAAAAACTGTATGAAAATCCTCGACCTTCGGTCTCGGCCTTCATTCCAGCTTGTCCATCAAGGGCTGCAATGCTGACCACGCTGTGAAGGCCTTGAGCTGCGCTACGCTGCGCTCTGTCGGCCATCAAAAGCGCGCCAGAAACGCACCCATTAAAGACCACGGCAGTAATGTACTATTAACATTCGATTACCAATTTGGATCTGACATTTTTACACAATGTGTGGATGAGCGGACTGTCAGGCCGATCCACGAATAGGCTCAGGATGGTGTTGCCGCTGCCGAGCAGCCTGAGAAGCAACGAGGCTTTGCAATTTAAACCATGCAAATGCATATTTTAAAATTTAAGCTAGGTAGGTAAATAAAAGAAATCAAATTAGTTTGAAAAACCCATTTTGAGAGAATTGCTATCCGTTTGACCACCTGCACCCTGTAAAAAGATTTAGGTTATTTTGTACCATGTTCTATAACTCACTAAATCGGCTCTTCTGTTTCCCTGTTGTGTGTAAAGTATGTAAAGAAGTGCGAGCTAAGGCCAAGTGTTTCCGATGTCTTTTGTTTGCTTAATTGGACATGTTTTTGTGCTAGAGGCGTTTCCGAGTGATTGTTGCCGGTACGAGTCTAGGGGTGGCATTAATAGTCGTTATCTCAAGCTCGAACTCAAGTAGGTGAACTAATAAAATAAAAATGCTAATGTCAAGCATTGGCTATTGTCAAGCTCGAGTAGCTGTCAGCATATTAATAGACTCTAGCTTGAGCTTGACATTGACAATAGCCAAGGTCTCAAGTCGGTGATTTTGTTTTCTAAAATCACCTTCTTGAACTCGATCTTGAGCTGACGACTGCCTTTCTAGATCTTTCGTAGCTTTGTAGTAGGTATCTAGAGATCTTTTGGAACTACCTATTTGCTGAAGCGGCAAATTAGAAGTCTCTGGGTAGTTGGTGCTCGAAAACAATTCTGTAGGTAAATGTGACTGGAAACCAGTGTTTTGCATAAATATGGAAAGTTAAAGGAGAAATTGTGAGGTTTCCATACCGGATACAATTAAAAAAATCTGGTTGTACGGACCGGTGCGTGAGTCCAACTCGCACTTGGCCGGTTTTTGTTATTTGTTGTCCACTATTGGAGGTTGATGATCGTCAGGTTAAGAAATAAGGCATTTTCTGGGTGTCATCCACCTACTAGAAAGTATTCCATGTATTTCAATTCTAAAGATAATGCCCTTATTTTATTTTCTCCTCTCATTTTAAGTTCGTCGGAGGACCATCTTCCATCTTACGAGAATTCGGGTGCTCTACGCCATTATTGAATAATTCACTCACACAAATTAAGCTCAAAAAGGGACATCTCGGTAAAAAAAATGCAGAGAGTATTTTTTTTCCATTTTTCTTTATTTTACAAAGCAATGTAAAGAGGATGATGATAATGTCCATCTATTGGCATGAATTCCATTTAGTTTAGCCGCTTTTATATAGCCCAAGCTCCGATCTAAATTGCGCGTAAATGTAACGACGCCTTTTGAGGTTAGAATACATTACTGTGACGTCGTTTTTTTTAAACGATAAAAGGTTTTGGATGAATTGGACGGATTCTTCCCTTTTAATCGTCCTGCAGTCTATTAATTTGCCCAATTCTTCTAACTTGGAGCTTTTGCGAAGGCTCAAATATACAGATTTATGTAATGGAAAGGATGAATGAAATGAGTGGAGTGCTATCGGAAATAAGTGATTACTACTGCCTTATGTGGGGGTCAGGACCAATGAGACTTGATATTTTATGGTAATAATCTTTTTTAATTTATTTTCTTTGTCTAATATTAATACGCTTCCAAAATAGGCGGTTTTATCCAAATTAGAAAGAACTGTTAATGACATTCTGCCACATGGAATAGCGTAGGTACGCCGGTCTAGCATCTAACTTTGTAATAGTGTAGCTTTTTACACGCACTTGCTCGATTGTTCTTATAGGCACGGTTATCCAGTGGTCGTGGGTTCAAGTCCCGACTGGATGAACATTTTCAGTCTCTCAAAGACATGTTACACAATAATAGACTCTGATTTACCCTATCAAGAATCAAGAAGAATCAAGAATTCAATATGTCATAAATAAAATATTTACATTGAACATCAAAATATTATCTAAATTAAAAAAAAATGAATATAAATCAGATACTTATTACTATCAGGCACTGCAGCGCCGATTGGTCCCTTCACCCATCTAGTGTGCGTGAAGGTGCTACTGGACGCTGTATAAATCATCTCATAACGTAGATGCAAAAAGGCCTTAGTTTATTACTATCTGATGGCGGGACGACCTCGATAAATATTTGCCGGATTGGTCGGAGGTGGCTCAGGACCAGAGATGGGCGGTGGGTATATACCCAATCTACCCATTTGGGTATTTACCGGGTACATTGGGTATATACCCGGTAAATACCCGTATGCACCCATTTGCTGGGTATATACAATTTGTGACTTAAAATGAACAACAAAGTATGCCAATCAGTTCTAAACCATGTTCCCTACGCAAAGTATGTCTTAGTAATTTTTCGTTGAACGCATATTTACAAAGTTATGCATGTTTTTGTGATTTATTTGTATGAAAGCGAATATTCATGAGGACATTTGTCTTATATTTTTATAGAATTAACAACCGGTATGTTTAAAAAGTACTTTGTCATACTTTGTATGACTAATAAAATAGTTTTTAATATGAATTTAACAATAATTATTATTGATTAGGAACCAAGTGTCAAAAATTGATATTTACATTGAAACGGTAGACAATACACTGATGAAGTCAGGTCATTTCAGTCTTATTAAAATGCGAAGACTGGTTAAGTGTTGCAAATAACAAAAATGTATAATCATAAAGTATGGTTTTATGTTTGTTCTTCCCGAAAAAAGAATAATTAAAACTTATTAAATTCGTTTATATTATTTTGCAAATGGCATTGTGCTCAAAATGCTATACGGTGAAATGTATGCCGTTCAGCCACCTCATTACGTCCGAGTCGGTCTCATCTACACCGCCGCCTTGGGTGGCGAACAGCGGGTAGTCGTAGTTGATGTGGAACATCGTTTGAACCCGCCCGCACACGCAACTCGGGCCCGACCCACAGTTACATTTTGTGTATTTAGCTCCGCACACCTTCCCCGTAAGACCCGAAATCTATTTATTTGAGTCCAGTGCTTTCTGGGAAGATGGAAACCTGGCACACGGATATCTGGCTCGGACTCAAGATGCTTGTTAGGCAGGTCGACAGATGTCCACCGATCCCGCCATTTCTCCATCAGTTCTGTCGTCCTGCAAGATTTCATGGGCCGGTTCAAGATGATTGCAATTCTCTGATGCAACGCCGGTTCGGTCAAATCCCACCAAAATTGAGGGTTACTTTGACCAAGTGCTTGTACTAACCTCTAACATCGAAGCAGGATTCAAAAGAAACTCAAAACAGTGGCGGTATTCGTGGATCTAAGCTCAGCATTTGAAACTCTCTGGAATATGTATGGAAACAGGGACAGTCAGGGACTACCCTACGAGCTCGTAATTTTATTTAAATGTAACTCACGTATCGTCTTTATGACGCCTTCCTTTTAAACTCCAAACTCTGAACAATAGTGTTACGCAGGGCTTAGACCTGGCGCCTACGCTTATCAACGTCTACGTCAGTTACATACCAAAAGTCTCCGGGTGATCATATATGTAGGCGACGACATTGCCATCACAGCACAAGCTTCGACACTGGACAAAGCGACAACACAGGTTCAGGAAGCCGTTGCAAAGTTTGAGCGCTATTTCATCGACTGGGGACTTAAACCTAACCCATGTAAAACTGTGAGCTGCTCCTTTTACCTCAACAATAGGCAAGCTAGTAAGTGAAGGTGTTAAACGCAGTTTCTGCTATGAAGCACGACCCTAACCCAGGCTATCTTGGTGTAACTCTAGACAGAACTTCCACTTTTAAAGCCCCCCTCAAGAAAGTAAAGAAAATGGTATCAAACAGCTGCAACCTGATACGGAAACTAGCAGCGATAACATGGGGCTGCAAAGCGGATACACTACGCATATCAATAATACCCTTGTCCATAGTGCGGCTCGAGCCAGTGTAGAACGGCCATCATACTGACCTGGTTGACGTTGAATTGAACAGCGCCATATTATTATCCGGAACAGTCAGACCCACAAACACCAATTGGCTTCCCGTCATTTCCTACATATTCCCGTCACGTCTGTGAAGATAATTAATGATCAGAATGGAGTATGATAAGATCAACAATATGCCGCACCTGCCACTAGTACCTTATCTTCAGGCAACCCGCAGTGATCTTCGCCTACCATCAGAGAGATCTTTTGCTATGCCATGCGGGCCCACGAACTCTTGCAGGACGACAGAATGCTGATGGATAAATGGCGGGATCAGTGGACATCTGTGGACCTGCCTAAAAAGCATCTCGAGTCCAAGCCAGATATCCGTGTGCCAGGTTTCCATCTTCCCAGAAAGCACTGGACTCAAATAAATAGATTCCGGGTCTTACGGGAAGGTGTGCAGAGCTAAATACACAAAATGTAACTGTGGGTCGGACCCGAGTTGCGTGTGCGGGCGGGTTCAGACGATGTCCCACATCAACTACGACTGCCCGCTGTTCGCCATCCAAGGCGGCGGTGTCGATGAGGCCGATTCGGACGTAATGAGGTGGCTGGACGACTTATATTTCACCGTATAGCATTTTGAGCACAATGCCATTTGCAAAATAAAATAAACGAATTTAATAAGTTTTAGTTATTCTTTGTTCGGGAAGAACAACCATAAAACCATACTATATTATTACACATTTTTGTTATTTGCAACACTTAACCCGTCTTCGCATTTTAATAAGACCGAAATGACCTGACTTCATCAGTGTATTGTCTACCGTTTCAATGTAAATATCAATTTTTGACACTTGGTTCCTAATCAATAATAATTATTGTTATATTCATATTAAAAACTATTTTATTAGTTATACAAAGTATGACAAAGTACTTTTTAAACATACCGGTTGTTAATTCTATAAAAATATAAGACAAATGTCCTCATGAATATTCGCTTTCATATAAATAAATCACAAAAACATGCATAACTTTGTAAATATGCGTTCAACGAAAAATTACTAAGACATACTTTGCGTAGGGAACATGGTTTAGAACTGATTGGCATACTTTGTTTTTCATTTTAATAATTTTCATTATACTTGAAATCACAAATTGAATGTACCCAGCAAATGGGTGCATACGGGTATTTACCGGGTACATATCGGGTAAATACCCACAGGTGGGTATATACCCGGGTACGTGCCCATCTCTGCTCAGGACCGAAAAATCTGGGCTGAGAGGGGGAAGGCCTTTGCCCTGCAGTGGGACATCATTCAGGCTACATTTAAAAAAAATTAAGTACCTATCGAGCTACTTTTTTTTCTCCAGCTTCACTAGCTCTGATCGTTCTTGGAGAAGAAGCATGGCAAAGAAACTCGATATCGAGTGCCTCATAGCGTTTTCTCTAGCCCGCTCGCCTCTCCTCCTTGCGTCTATGTCCTCTATACTACGTAAGTCCCGGTTTTGTGGGCTTACATTAAATTTTATCATTTCCCTTGGGTTTTTCTCTGCTTGATGGCAATATTTCGTCTGAGGAATTGTGTGTACCTGCTTCCGTTTTTTTTTCTTTCCGCCGAACATATTTTTAGGAAGTTTTAGTTGGTAGGTAGGTAAACCTGCCAGAGGTAGATTGTGTAGGTAATACTATTAAAGTAAATTAGACGTATATTGTGGTTTGAATATCGCGTTTTTTCTGGTTAGAAGTGGACGTGTTTCAGGAAAAAAGCTAATTTTAAAATTACCATGTATAGCTATAACTTAGATGGAGTCTTCAGCTATATTTCCGTTCGTGTGAGTCAAAAAAAAATTATTTTAGCAATACTCCAATTGTACCTACAACGAATATTTTTATTTGTAGAGTTTCTTTAGCTCACCGGCAAATAAAACACAAGACTCGCCTGAACCAATCTACACGTGGAATTACATTTTCTCATCTCTTAACCTCCTTCGACTAATGTCAATTCGTGAGTAAAGAAAAAAAAAACATGATAGAATACCTATCCCATTCTGAATGCGGGGACAGAGCACCGCAATACCGGAGTATGTTTGTGAGTTAAGTTAATCCCTACGTGTAAGTGATAGGGGTTGTTTTAGAGTGCGAGTTGGGAACTGATAAGTTTGTGCCCGTACCGGTGGTACCCCGGGGAACGTTAAATCAAGATCCACTCGCATACTTCAAAGATCACTCGGATGGCGAGAGGGTTTACTTTCGTTCCCTTGAAAAACGCCTTCCAATTGAAAATATATCATTCCCCTGTAATAGGTAGAAAGAGGACGTTTGTTAGAGCTTGCTTTCTTTAACTTACTTTGCCGCTTTATATTGGCTTTTCATCAAATACTAACATCGGTAAAGAAGCTCTACGTTTCTTTTAAAACTATTTATATGTAGATATGAAACGTAGTAGGTACGTCTATACTGAGTTTGAATATACAAGGTGTTACAAAAGATGCTAACTCTTTTTACAGGGTCATGGTACCTGATGATAGGGATCACAACCAAAATATTTTTTTAGCTCTATGACGTTCCGTTGATTTTTAAATAATTAAAATGTAAGCGCTGTGACGAGAGAAAAGTATTTTTAAAATACTGTTTCCATAGACTTTCACTATGTTTTAACAGCCTGAAGCTATTAAAATACAACTAAGCAAACAACCATATTTTTTAATTGGAGCTAAATCCATACACAAAAAAGTTTTGAAATTTTTCAATTTTGAGGTTATAAAAAAAAGTTGTGTTTTTCAACTTTTTTTTGCAGATTTTTCATTATGTTGACCAGCAGGTTACACCCTGTAAAAAGAGTTAGTATCTTTTGTAACACGTTGTAAATACTTCGCCAAATTGAGTTTGTAGCTAATTGTCAATAAGTAGGTAGGTATTTACAAAATATTGCACTTGCAACACAACCTCAACTTTGTTTAGTTTTGTTTTGTGGTTTACATAAACAACAGATTACTTAACAACATAACTGATGAATGATGATCACACGTTAAATTATTCAGGAATACAATATTCATTTGTAGCTGGTATACAGATAATTAATAACACAATCTATTAATTTTTTCTCATATATACTTAATTTTTCTCAAAAGTAACTTTTACATAGTGTAATTTATTTTATTATACAACCTAACCTAGGACTCCCCGCGCCGCCTACAGCTAGCAAAGTAAAGTGAACCAATACACCACGTATAATGCGTGCGGGATCAGAATGGGATAATACCTTTTGGAACTGAACCGAAAATGACAGTTCTCGAGTAGCGTCAGTCAAAAAATTTTTAGTTCTACGTTCTATCATTGGGTTATGAAATTGAAAATACACAAAAATGTTTAATGGTTGTAATCTAAAAGGATTAAATGTTATTGCATTAATTGAACAAAACGTGATAAAACTCGAGCAGACACCCACGCGCACAGAAAACAAAAGCAGGTTTCGACGCGAGTTTGCCATAGACAACTAGATTTTGCCGAAATGCTGACGCTACAGGTGACAGGCGGACCGCAAGCGTCTCAGTTCCAAAAGGTATTATCCCATTCTGATCCCGCACGGATTATACCTAACCTAGGACTCCCCGCGGGTTGTTCCGTATTCATGACACGACTTTTCATGCTATAGGTATATTTTTCCGGATTCATGGTACGAGTTATTATTATTCCTACTCATGATTATTTTCTATTTAAGTTTCCGTTTTCATTTTACATGTGTTCCGTATTCATGCTGCCAATAAAATACCATTTAATATTGGCACGTTAGTATGGTCAGCATAACAATTTCAATTATAAGATTGGTAAGTCAGACTAGGTACAGTCGGCCACACGCTAGGATACCCCTTTTTGTTCTATTAGCGCCCTTATGCCGCGCGCTGTAAGAGCTGCCATGGGGTATCTGTGACTGTGGCCGACCGTACCTACCTCAGTCTCTCCACTAAGGAACCAAATCATAAAACTAAAACTGCACACGCACGCACCTTTTGAAACGCCCGCAGGCACTTTTGGTTTATGAAATAAAAAAAACCGTGGGACTCGCGCACCGAGGATTCCGTTCAACCATTCTATGCATTTATTTGGAAGAAAAATAAAAACTAGGCAGGCTGCACACAGCGCCATCTAGAGTTGAGGTTTGGAACTAATATAGAGATATAGAGGGCGCTAGTTTCTATGTCGTGTTACAACCCTCACCAGCATCATCAGGTATATTATTTTTTGTTCTTCTAGCATTAGTTCCTCAACTCAGCCAACAGATGGCACTCTACAGTCCTACATCGTGGATCGCGGTATGGCTTAGATTTTCGATTAATGTATCTTAGTAGACTTCGAATGAAACTCTTCCTATTGCACTGTACGGAACCCTCTCAACGCGAGCTAAACTCGCACTTGTCCGGTTTTTAGGGTTCCGTTACCCTCAAAGGGTAAAAGGACCCTATTACTAAGACCCCGCTGTCCGTTTGTCTATCTGTCTGCGCGTCTGTCACCCGGCTGTATCTCATGAGACGTGATAGTTAGACGGTTGAAATTTTCACAGATAATGTATTTCTGTTGCCGCTATAATAAAAAATCCAAATAAACAGAATAAAATATTTAAAGGAGTTTTTTGAACGAGCGAGCGAAGCGAGCGAAGTTCTCCGAGTCTACTGGAACAATCCGGCGTTTGTATGTATGTATGTTTGTATTGGAAGAGGTGTATGGCCGGAATGAAAGACTCAATTTAACTGGTAAAATGAACTATTGATATATTCCAGTTTTCTTATAGAACTTGGAAGATGTATGTCTGATCCTGCGCTTGCGATACAACAGTAAAACACAACAGAGCGGAGCGTGGCGGCCGGCGGGAAAACAACGACGTCTCTGTGTGACAGATCGGTGTTGCCAATAGATAATATTCAACCACTGCGTTCAGAAACACAAGATTATTTTTTGCATATTGTTAAGCCAATATTCCAACAGTTTGTATGTATGAATGTTCGTTCGACGATAACTTGAGTAAATTTAGTCGGATCGTTATGGTAGGCGGGTAAACGAAATTAAAAGATTTTTTAAGTTCGAACATGAGCCAAAAACATGTTGATTATATTTCTTTATTTTTAAGAACGTTGGTTATTTACATAATTCTTATATAATATACAAGATGATTATTTTTTACTTAATTTGTATGATTTCAATCCTATGATGTCCTATGTCACTTAAAACCTGAGTAACTGATCATCAATTTGCAAGGTACTATTGACCTACTTGTTTGCAGTGCTGACGTATAACGCATACGTGATTATCCCATTCCTCATGGCAATACAAATAACAATTAATATACCTCGTGCCAGTGTCCGTGGATGTCTTAACAAAATCCCTTAAGTTACTCTGCCTATTATTTATTTCTTCCAATATTTTAGATTTTTTTGCTGACCGTACTTAGAAGCAAAGTATTTTTATTATAATGTATGGCAGCATGAATCCGGAAAGGCTCGCGAGACGAAATGTAAAAAATTATAAAATAATTTCCATAGCATGAATACGGCAGTCAAGTAAAATGAATCCGGAAAAAATATTCGTGACATGAAAACTCGAGTCATGAATACGGAACAACCCCTCCCCGCGCCGCCTACAGCTAGCAAAGTAAAGTGAACCAATACACCACGTACCTTCAAGATTCTGTCATCTCTTTATCAATATCAGGGCCACGTAACACCACGTGAGAAGCACCGACAGCGTTACTAGTTTCCTCACGTCCGCCGACACTTATTTCGGGTTGCTTCGGTGAAATAAAATAAATTGCCGACAAAAAACGCGTGACCGACTTAGGGCCTTTGCACGCGACGACTTCCAAATACGCAGCATGTCTGGCGCCGCCAGTGAAAAAAAATCCCTTCCAGGGCGCCGCCGCCGTCGCAAAGAAAAATGTACAAAATCGATTCCTTTATCAATAATTACACTAACTAAATGAATCCAAAAAGTGCTCCTATAATAGAACCTTACAATTAGGTAAATCCACTCTGGCATTAACATCGTAATAATCGGTACATTTGGAGGTAAATAGCTCTTTTGAACAATCCAGTTTTTGACATTTAATAATATTAATATTTGATATTCACATTATTAAATTTAAAAAAAAATAGATAGATTTGTTAGGTTAGGACCTAGAACCTAGATTCAAGAGGAGAGGCTGAAACTTGCCCCTTTTTTATAAATTATTTGGTACAAAAAAAATCTTAACCTAAGAGTACAGACTACGGTCTTACCGCTAAGAGCGATCTCTTCCAGACAACCTTTGTATGGACTGGAAAGATAAAAGTAGCGAAGGTACTTAGTACATGTACGTAAACAACAATAACTATGACCCTGACCCTAGAACATAGTTGAAGAAATTGATAAATAGTCAGATGAGTAGAATCTGTATTTACCGAGAGGTCAAAAACTGTGTGCTCTGTGCGTCTAAGGGTGGTATTCTAGAACGCTACTTAAACTCAGTTCAAAGTAGAACTCTACTTAAACTCTGTTTAAACTCAGTTCAAAATAGAAAGCTCCTTGAACTCTGTTTAAACTCAGTTTAAGTAGAGTTTAGTAGTGTCGACTGTCGATAAAACAGAGCATGTTTTGATTATTATTATTATTATTATTATTATTTATTTAGATTCTCCAACAGTTTTTCACATTACATTCATTAAAAATAGGTCTTAAATTATTATTCCGTGTGAAACACCTTTACAGGAAAATACAACATTTTATGTTTACAGACTGCATTAAAGTGAGTTAAATCTACAAGGTGTTACAAAAGATGCTAACTCTTTTTACAGGGTCATGGTACCTGATGATAGGGATCACAACCAAAATATTTTTTTAGCTCTATGACGTTCCGTTGATTTTTAAATAATTAAAATGTAAGCGCTGTGACGGGTGAAAAGTATTTTTAAAATACTGTTTCCATAGACTTTCACTATGTTTTAACAGCCTGAAGGTTTTAAAATACAGCTAAGCAAACAACCTTATTTTTTATTTGGAGCTAAATCCAAAAACAAAAAAGTTTTGAAAATTTTACAATTTTGAGGTTATATAAAAAAAGTTGTGTTTATCAACTTTTTTTTGCAGATTTGTCATTATGTTGACCAGCAGGTTACACCCTGTAAAAAGAGTTAGTATCTTTTGTAACACGTTGTATACATTAAATCCGATTCATTACAATATTATGGTAGGCTTAGATCTATTTGAATAAGCTTTAAATCAGAACTAATAAAATTAATTTCTATGTTTTATTTGATTTGAATATCCCTCCCTTCATATCAAAACATGCACTGCTTTATCGACAGTCTGAACTCTGTTTGAACTGAGTTTAAGTAGCGTTCTAGAACGTCGTGTGCAAAGTCCCTAAGCGCTGCCTCTCCTACACGCTGTTAGGATTGATATCTAGATGTTTTCAGAGGTAAGTGACGTAGCTAATACATTTACCGTTTTAGAGTGAGATCCGAGATGGCTGGAGGTCGGGAGCAATCGGGTTACACAAACTGATTTGGAACTTTTGAAAGCTAAAGTTTCTTCAAGGCTTCATTGGAGTTGCACTGCACGTGTGCTTCGATTCAATATTGAGTGATAAAAAGGTGGAAATGTATTTTTTTATTCGATGTCCTTTATTTTTATATTTATTTCCCTTAGAAAAAAAATCGTTATCTGTATCTTAATATATAAAACAAAGTTGTGTTAGTTACACCATTTACCCCTATAACTCGAGAACCGTGGACCGATTTTTATCATTTATGATCTGTTGGATTTCTCTCCGCCCCGAAAAGCAGAATAACCATTAAAACAACAGAAAAACTCTGCGCGGACGAAGTCGCAGGCAAAAGCTAGTACTGTATAGTCAAAGGGAGAGCTTATTGTATTTTTGGCACAAGTTTCGGAGTAAAACACACAATTATTACATTAAAAGAGTACGTTAATACGTTAATAATGCTAGAAAATCGAATAAGTATTTTTTTTACATTAATGGTATCCAACCTTCTATTCATCCACCCTGAGTCTCGGTCTATTTTTCTACGTTATTCGGTTGGTTCTCAGGGTAAGAATTCAGGAATTTGTCATTTTACGAGAGAGACTTTGAGCCCAAAGGCTTCTGTTAATTCAGACTTAATTCTCAAAATATTGATGGTACGTGTTGCGTTTAACTTCATAAAATTTCAAGCGTCAAAATACTTTTGTTTGAGCTCTGAAAATTTTTAAGTGAAGCCGCCCGTCGCTTACAAAATATTGAATTTCTATTTTGGGGATGGCATATTATCTGATAGGGTTGCTATCTGGATCTACTTGAATTTTCTGAATGGCCACTTCCATTCTTTTTCTTCATCGTTTTCTCATGCATGACTGAGGATTTTCCATCATATGAACTGCCCGGTAAATTATTCCATTAATAGTTCCATTAGAACTTACCTAAAATTCAGTGTTTTACATGATGATGACATGGGTATTTGTGCAATGTGTAACAGTACTTACCTATTCTGCCGTCGTAATTGAAAACACAGTAACTCGACAAAAGTCGTTTTGAGAAAAACGCGGTTAAAGTTTTGTTGTTAAATTTTGTTATTATGAACAAACCAATCAACAAGGATTACTGTTTGTATTTTTTTATGTTAATAAATAATTAAAACTTCATTTCGGCATCAAAATATCTCAAATATTATAGTTGTATAATTAATTAAATTAGATAATGTGTTTTAAACTAGGATAATTAATTTAAACAATATCATATTTTTAAGCTAAAACACAGTAATTGATTGGTTACTGTGTTTTAAGCAAGTTTTACTAATTACTGTGTTTTAACCATGTAAAGATGATAGTAATGGGGAAATTGCAACACAGTAACTTTACACATACTGTGTTTAAGCTTAATACAAGTAGCGTTTGTGACTTAAATCAAATCCTAGTAAGTGAAGATGCTGGTTTTAAAGCTAATTTATAGTAAGATTCTCATAAGTGCAATTATAGTAACTGAATATACTGTGTTCTAAGCTTGTGTTTGTACATTTTTTTATTGCTCAATACTAGGGCGATTTTAGTCTTAACAATGAAATCGCCTTAGTTTTGCTGAAAATATATGAAATAAAACAGTAAAACGTCATCATGTCAATTAAATGTTATTTATTCAATCTTTTTTCTAAATCAACAAGGTTCAGTGTCTAAAACTAAGGTGTAAAATGAAAATATCAGATCAAATTATTCTCAAAATCAAACAAATCAACAAATAACGAAAAATTTTCCTTGAATTTCGAATGCAAGCCCAGCAAGCATTGCTGGCAGGCGATATTAAGCCTACCTGCAATGATTTTTGCCCGAATAAACTAAAATAAATTAAAATCTATTGAAATAAAATTTCTTCCAACTCCAGTTTTTCGACTTTGATCGCGAATTACTTGAATAAAAATCCCATAAAGTGACAAGTTTTTTATACTATACTAAGCACTAAGGCTTTGGAAAAGTTATAAAATTAAAAAAAAGTCCTTCACACCTCTACTTAATTTTTTCTCCATACTAAGTATTTACTAACTATTTCAGTGATGATTTCTCAAGAACAACATTTTTGAACTTTGGATCAAAATTGCAGTAATTTCTAGGAGTCCATAGCTAATCATTATTTTTTCAGTAATAGATAAATTATCTGAGACCCTAAAGAATAAAAAATATCTCTGAAACGTCAAAAGAATAAAAAGTTACAAAATAAAATCCAATGCCAGGTATTTAAAAAAAAAAACTTAAAATCCTCATTACTTTTAAACGACAAAAAATAGCTGAAAATACGAGTACAAGGGGGTGATTCAGGTAGCCCTTGGTGTCAGCTATCTTTCTTTTTTAGATTTTCTCGCTTGACGCCTATGTTTGGGCCACCCTGTATAGGTAATATCCTAAAGAACCCAAGTGCAACCGACCTACCTTCGTGAGAGATTCTCGTTACTTTCCCCACGTGAGAGACTACAGAAAACGCGTGACCTTACAGAACCTTACAAGTTCCACGTTGGAACCGAATTCTAATCGAACTCTTTCACGGTGAGTGCTGCTCAACTGTGGAACTCTCTTCCAAAGCCGATCAGAGACTGTCCCTCCGTAGCGTGGTTTAAAGTCAAACTCTTCCTTTCAATATAATATCTTAGCGTAAGTTCATAACCCGCAAGTAACTTTATTATTTTGTATTGCATTAGTCTATTAAATTATACATCTAGTTTTTTCTTTAATGAAAGTATTCAGGTATACGTATACTATCATGTACTTGTATGTTATCAATTACTGTATTATTTATGTCTTGTTTGTTTATGTACACACGACAGCACGTCGGACTGTACATTTTTGTTGCAAAGTCGCCCGTAACGCAACCGAGTAGAGTGCTAGCGTGTAAAGGTCGACGTGCTGTCGTGTGTACCTACTTTATTGGGCGTCTCCTGCCGTCAAAACAATATTTCACAATTTATTTGACTGGCTGGAAGAAATTTCTATTGAGTAGTAATTTCTCACCTTTGTTATTTAAGTTTTTATTCTGTCCAATAAAGTTTATAAATGATATTTAATATGTCTATAAAGTGTAAATATACTAAAGTAGGTATCCATCGTTTTTTAAACGGAAAGCGTATAGACATAGATTAAAATCTATAAAAACGACTGATAACAAAATAAACGAAATCGGATAATATTAAGGGGTAGCATAGTAAGAAAAAGTAAGATGTAGCCTGTACAATTGTACATGTCCCACTAGCTGGGCAAAGGCCTTCTCTCAGAGAGAGAGTTCGAGCTTAATCACCACGCGTGCTCAATGCGGGTTGGCGATTTTTGCGTTGAGGGTATAATGTAACTGTAACTGTATAGCATAACTGTTTTTTTTTTCGTTTTCTTCGTTTGTGTGAGCGTGACCGTGGCAGAGCGTGCCGTTCACAATCCTATGAAGACGTTTTAAAGTTTTGTTTTATATAATTCATATCGGACCATTCTGTATAAGTAAAGTAAATATTGCTGCCTTAAATATTGATTGTGCCGTGGTGTGGCGATGGCGCGGTGCTCCCGCGCCAGGTTTTCAACAACATACCGGAGCGGTATGTTGTGGACAACCCCTTCTGTATCCCCTTACCCAAAATGTAGTTTATAACACAGTAAGTTCAAACTATATTAAGCTTATAACACAGTAAGTACTTAGTTACTGTGTTATAGCCAAGTTTCTTCGAAAAAAAATTTAAGCCTGTAAGCACTTAAAACACAGTAATTGAGATACTGTGATTTAGTCATGTTTTCATAAATAAACTTTTATCAATATTTTAGAATAAAACACAGTATCTGAAGATGCCGTGTTCTAACCAAGCAAACATATTTCTTAAATCCTTAAATACTTAAGTAAGATCACAGTAAGTAATAAGTTACTGTGTTATAACCTAAAAAACTATCAATACTGTGTTCTTCCTTAAAAATATCTTGATTTTTCTAAAGATACTGTGTTTTCACCTAAGTTATCTCGGGAACTATCCATCGTACAGACAAACCGAAATTTTTCCCAGATAGTACTCGGGCTCCTGATTTTAAAGAACCAAAAAAAGTATGAACACAGTAACTGAAGTTACTGTGTTTTCAATTACGACGGCAGTATTGTTATCTGTTTTCGAAAAAGAATTTTATTGCAGGACGTGAGAAAGTACCCCGAACGTGGGAAAACGAAATTATTTGTGTGAAAAATGAGTTGACGTCTCCATTCGTGCAAGAGGTAAGCCTCTTTAGGGCTGTAGGCGTTATGGCGCGCTCAATACAGTAAATGAATTTTCCACTTTATTTGTGTGCCTAGACCGGCCAGTGTTTATTTCCTTTTTCGATTCCGCCGCAAACAGAGAACACTCTGTAGTTTTTTGCTTCTCATAACAATATCGCAGCACAAATACGTCCGTTTACTTTGCGGAATTGGTTTTTAACGACGGGGATATACCTAAGTCTTGCCAGAAAGAGGGTATGCTGTGCTCCTTCTCTGTCTCATGCTATTGATCTACAGCCAGCTTGATGGAACTGAGTTTTTTTAAAGAGTTTTTTTTATTATAATTGTGTTATTTGCGATAATCACACAAACTTTTGATCGATACCTTGAGATAATAATAGTACATTACTGCCGCGATCTGTAATGAGTGCGTTTCTGGCGCGCTTTTGATGGCCGACAGAGCGCAGCGTAGCGCAGCTCAAGGCCCTCACAGTGCGGTCAGCATTGCAGCCCTTGATGGACAAGCTGAAATGAAGGCCGAGACCGAAGGTCGAGGCCTTTATAGCGCGGCCAGCAAGGGCTGCAATGATGACCAAACTTGAGGGCCGAGAGCGTAGCTAAGCTAAGCTCGAGGCAATCATAGCGTGGCCAGAAGCGCGCTCATTGCAGACCAAGGCTTGTATAGTGCTTTACTCAAACAATGCGAGTAATTAAAATATTAATTAGAATAGTAATTAACATAGTAATTTAATTAGCTTACCATTTGTCGTAGATTAAGTACTTTTTGTCGATTTTCCATTCCGCAAACTTTTTGTTGGTAAGCTTGCTTGTATTTTTCTTTTGACTTCGGTGGCAATAAATTTCCAATTACTAATTTCGCTTGATTTTGAATGTCCGGCGGTGTTAAACACATTAAATCCGAGGATTCGTCGCTTTGAGAGTTCACTTTTTCAACAAAAACACAGAAAAAAATCACTTCGAACAACGCGCGAAAAGTCGAAAACAATATGGCCGCGCTTTTTTTTTCTGTGCAATGTGTCGACTGCCAGTACCCATACAGCCTAATTCTAAATAAATACTTTTTGCACCTGATGTTTGAGTTCTATTTATGAAACAAAACTCGACATTAATGTTTTTCTGGCCGCAAAACACAAGACATTAATGAAATTCCATACAACTTTTCTGGCGCCTAATCCAAGTAGCCCGCAAGTCCGACTTTGCTCAAAGAAGGTTGTCGAATTAATGTCCACATTACGAGCTTTTTTGAGTAAAGGTAATTTTTATTTCAATATATAAATAACGGTGATTCAACCCGTTTAGAACCGAAGCACAATACTGACCACGGTACCGCCTACCACTTATGAGGTGGTGCACGTTTTCTAGAACTTATTTATAAGCGACTTCTCTACCTAAATGCAAGTTATTTTCAGCGTGTATAGAAACAGTCTAGAAACTTTGCTTATATTATTATTGAGTGACATGTAAAATACATAATACTAAGGCCTTTAACAATAATCGGTATTTTTTTGTCAAAATATCTTCTGCGTAGGAAGCACCAAAAGCTTTCACGATTTCGCACTCCCAGAACAACACTGAATTAAGTCGAAAAATCCCAAAATAGACTTTTTAATGTAGTTCAATAGGAAAAAAAAATCCGCATATACCACAAAGACAGTCATATTTATATTTCTAAAAACAGCCAACAGATGTCGCAGTAAGTCTCTTTTAGTGAATGAATGACTGCTGAGTCGTACCACTAATATGAATCTAATTCCAGTTGCGACTTGTACATCTGTGAGAACAATATGTAGTGACGTTATCAACATTGATTCATTTCGGAATAATGCCGTATTATTGAGTGCGACTACAACATTACTCCAAATTATTTAGTTATAATACAGTGTTGGTGAATTTCCTGTTTTTGCTGTTTTGATACTATTTCGAAATAATACTTTATTGGTGACCAAGGCATGTTATTTTTTTTTAATTATTCCAAAATAGTTCAGTATTGTTTGATAAAGGTGAAAATTACTTAAATAATACACTATTGATGGTAGATCTAAATAATGTTCTAATTTCTGTAAATATCGCAAAATATTTTTTTTTAATACTCACAATTATTACTTATACTCTAAACTAAAAGAAAAGTTTTTATAATTTGTTTTTTTATTTATTTACATGAAGATCTAACATGTTTTTTGAGATATTGCAGTATTGATGAATTAATTCAGATATTGTTGGTTAATTGGCAGACTATGAAGGGTCAGGGTCTGTTGTTGCTTAGAAAAGCAATAAAAGTAACCACAGATTAAGCCGGGTCAACTTCTCAACAAAGGAAACAGAAATTTGTGCTCAAAATTAAGTTGAAAATTCAAAATATGCATCATCAGCTCTCGCGGTATTACCTGTTGCAGAATCAGCTCTCACGGTATCGCCTGTTGCAGCATCAGATCGCGCGGTATCTCATCTGTTGCAGCATCAACTTTCACGGTATCCTTTGTTGCAGCATCAGATCTCGCAGCATTACCTATTGCATCTTCAAAAACTCCTAATTAGGATAATGAAAGCGATGCGGATCCTACTTTTACTGTGTCTTAAAGACAAACCCGGCCATCTGTAATACCTAGACGAGTGTCTTCGTCTTCCTGCTCAAGTACCTCATCAGACTCCAGCTCATCGACATGAAGCTCCTGCAGCTCGTTTGATGGTGAATCCAATAGACCAGGCCCATCCGCAGCGGATACCTGAGTTGTTTTCAATTCTGTCCTGACTCATGAACCTTCAACGTCTGGCTGTCATTGATCCTGCTCCAACAGCTCCAAGTGACCCTAAGTTAGGACAAAAACGAGTGCGAAACCCAGCTGGCTGGAAATCAAAGATTGCTAAAATATTGCGCACTAATCATCATCATTTTCAGCCCTCATTTGCCCACTGTTGGGTATAGGTCTTTTCCCCTTCACGCCATCCTTCTCGGTCTCTCGCTGCTCACATCCACGGGCCCTCTGCCACCTTAGAGATGTCATCTGACCACCGGGCTGCTGGTCTGCCTACCGACCGACGTCCCGTTCTCAGCCGCCACTCCGTTACTGCCCTAGTCCACCTACCGTCTTCCCGCCTCGCCAGGTGCCTCGCCCATCTCGTCCTAAGACTTACAACTTGGTCACCAATATCATCGACAATAATATCTTTATCAAATCTAAAATAAACAAAATGGCAAGGCAGGAGGTAAGGAGATTTTAAAATAATTTTGACTTCTGGGGAAACTACCTAGAGACGCAAAGAGAATACGTCGTCGTCAGGCATACACAAGAAATCATACCAAAATATAGGTATGTACCTACATCACATCTGAAAAATTAAAAGCTTTGAATTCAGCTTATTATTTCGAAATTAATGGTGTGAAAAAATATTTGCAGACCCTAAGGACTGCAAATATTTTTTAAGGCTTCGCTGAGCATTTATGTGTGTGACAGTTATATTAAGACATTATTAATTATTATTAATATTAATTATTTCAAAGAAAATACATGATGGTTTGGTTGATGATAGATGCTGATGCTCGTGGGAAGTATGGGAATCAGCACAGAATAGACTCTGAAGTAGAAGAGAGTGTGACCAATTTTATTAACTCAATCCCAAGAATAGAGTCTTATTACCTAAGAGCTCTAAACTTTGTTGTTTTATTTACAGTTTTATAGATACATTCTCGAAATTGAAACAAATGATTCTATCTTGAATATTTACATTAAACCATTACACGATAGGATAACACTGCATTATTTCAGAATCAATCAGCAAGAAACGAGTAAATCGAAATAATATGTTTTTTATTAGTTAAATAATTTAACAACACTGGATTAACTTGAAAAGTCAGTTTTTACGCTTTATGTAAACTTATAACAGTGATTGGCTTATATGATACTGATAAGCACTTGATTCACAACATAAAATCCAAAGACAGTAGCATGACTCTTCATGGTAACATGAGAAAACGGTTTTTAGTCGATTCCCAAATAAGTGCTTTTTTGACTTAGTGCAGTGTTGATCTGGGTGTGCGATTTCATCTCTAATATTTCTTGGGCGAGTTCCTTTGCGCCAGTACTCCGGTATCGGGCTGTGACAAATGCCCGATTTCAGTAAATCTCTGATTGATGGCAGAAATGATTTAGTGGTATCAAGAGTTATGTGCCTAGTCTGCTGCGGTTGCTATTCGTTCCAAGAATGGGAAAAAAACTGAGACCGACTGGTTTGATGCTAAGAGCGGAAAGAGTGAGGTGCTAGCCAGGGGTGACGACGTCTTAAATCGATTTGCGAATACAATCGTTTAATTATATGCTAGTTTGTCGCATTTGGCAATGCGTGTCGTCATCAACACGCGACGATTTCAGGCTTAAATAGAGAAAAATAATCGGGTTTTGGCTGCGTCTGTATCGATGAGGTGTAGCGTCAGTAGCAAACATAGAACTTATGAAAACCGTGTTTAATTGGTCAGAAGCACGGCTAGCGGCCGAATCGCTACTACTTCTTGTGACACTGCAATCATTGGTTGTTCGATACCTACACGATCCGATATCCTAATAGCTAAAAACTTCTGTCGGGCAAGTCCCAGTGTCACAGATCTATACCTAACTTCCGCCGAAACTTTAATTTGAGTAATATCCGCCGGACGAAAACCAATCAAAGATTAATTAAAGTTTGACAAAGTGCTAAACCACCGCTAATTCGGCCTAATGCGGCCAATCACAACTTGTCAAAGTCGAATGACGACGGTCCGACTGGCCCTAATCTTCTATCTATACTTATAATAAAACTCTAGCGAAGTCAATTCTGTACATTGAATATTTTTAGAAAAAAACTAGCAGTGGTTACTAAGTAAACTATACTGAATCCAAAAATGCAAAAAAAACGGTTTATGTCTGTCTGTCTGTCTGTCTGTCTGTCTGTCTGTCTGTCTGTCTGTCTGTATGAACACGATAAACGCGAACACCGCTGAATAGTTTTCAACCAAACTTAACATGGTCGTAACTCACGTTTCTGGGAGTAACTTAGGCTATCCGATGTTTTGAATACATTGCGGGTTGCAATTTTAACTTCGTTTTTTGTAAGAAATATTCATTATTTTGATATGGCTTCTTGAGAAGGAATGTTAAGAACGTGATACTGAACATATTTCTGCAAAAAAAAAAAAGGCCGACTTTGAACCACATTCTTTCGAAAACCTACATTGCGGGTTGCAATTTTTAACTTGATTTTTTGTGAGAAATATCCATAATTTTGAGATGGCTTCTTAAGAAGGTATATTAAGAACGTGATACTGAACACATTTCTGAAAAAAAAAAAAAAAGTCTGAATTTATTATCTCGGAAACCGTTGATTTCCCAGGCATAGTTCCTTGGGCAAAAATGTTCGTTATGATGAGGACTATACGTATACGTACGTATACGTGGTCTCCCGCTTTGTTGGCGGTCTTTTAACACTCTGTATAATAGCACGCTACGACTTTTGGCATTTGGGGCGCATATTGTAAATGAAAAATCGGCTTTTGTTTTTATTTTATTTTGGCGGAAAATGTTAGTTCTACAATCGTAGTATAAGGCCGGGTTAGAGCGTATCTATGGGTTTAAAACAATAGGTATCTCACTCTTTTGTTTGACGTAGAGCGGGATGGATAGAGCCATAGATACGCTCTAACCCAGCCTTATGATGCTTGCTGGAGGGAATTGTGAGTGGTTTTCGGTGGAGGTCGGACAAAGTTCATCGATGTTAGAAATTTAGTACTGTTGCGTCGCGATCGAAATCTTCTGGGTTTGAACCCACGCGAGGTTGAAATTTTTTATTTGTGCCTTTTTTTAAATATTTACTCTACTGAGCCCAACTTGATATTAAAAAAATATATTTTGTTTGCCGTAGAGATAGACAGAGTTATTTGCGGTAGATACGCTCTAACCCAACCTTATGCTTTGCTTACTGGCTTAGCATGAGAATGGGTAAGACCTTATCTATGGGCTTATAACTTTATCTATCCCACTCTACGTCGAGAGAGATACATAATAAACCCCCATACTTCCCAGGCAATTCTTATGCTAAGCTTCCTGGTATCTTACACGGGCGATACCTAATCTCAAAACATATTTAATCATAAATGTATTGTTTACATTAGGGCACACAAAGACAGACACACAGACAGGCACACCCTCATAAACACATAAACAGACATACACACAAAGCTATCAAACTTATGACACCCCTCTTTGTTGGTAGGGGTTAAAAAAAACCTTCCTTTTGAGTTTTCCTCCACAGTCGAATTTAAATTAAATGTCAAATGTGTAAAAACGCATACGAAGTCGCGGGCACAACTAGTACTTATAATAAAACTCTAGCGAAGTCAATTCTGTACATTGAATATTTTTAGAAAAAAACTAGCAGGGGTTACTAAGTAAACTATACTGAATCCAAAAATGCAAAAAAAACGGTTTATGTCTGTCTGTCTGTCTGTCTGTCTGTCTGTCTGTATGAACACGATAAACGCGAACACCGCTGAATAGTTTTCAACCAAACTTAACATGGTCGTAACTCACGTTTCTGGGAGTAACTTAGGCTATCCGATGTTTAGAATACATTGCGGGTTGCAATTTTAACTTCGTTTTTTGTAAGAAATATTCATAATTTGGATATGGTTTCTTGAGAAGGTATGTTAAGAACTACATTTCTGCAAAAAAAAAGTTTGGAAAAAAAACCGACTTTGAACCACATTCTCTCGAAAACCTCCATTGCGGGTTGCAATTTTAACTTGATTTTTTGTAAGAAATATCCATAATTTTGATATGGCTTCTTAAGAAGGTATGTTAAGAACGAAATACTGAACACATTTTTGAAAAAAAAAAAAAATTAAGTTCGACTTTATTATCTCGGAAACCGTTGATTTCCCAGGCATAGTTCCTTGGGCAAAAATGTTCGTTATGATGAGAACTATACGTATATGTGGTCTCTCGCTTTGTTGGCGGTCTTTTAACACTCTGTATAATAGCACGCTACGACTTTTGGCATTTGGGGCGCATATTGTAAATGAAAAATCGGCATTAGTTTTTATTTTATTTTGGCGGAAAATATTAGTTATACAAGCGTAGCATAAGGCCGGGTTAGAGCGTATCTATGGGTTTAAAACAATAGGTATCTCACTCTTTTGTTTGACGTAGAGCGGGATGGACAGAGCCATAGATACGCTCTAACCCAGCCTTATGATGCTTGCTGGAGGGAATTGTGAGTGGTTTTCGGTGGAGGTCGGACAAAGTTTATCGATGTTAGAAATGTAGTACTGTTGCGTCGCGGTCAAAATGTTCTGGGTTTGAACCCACGTGAGGTTGAAATTTTTTTTGTGCCTTTTTTAAAATTTTTACTCTATTGAGCCCAACTTGATATTAAAAAAATATATTTTGTTTGCCGTAGAGCGGGATAGACAGAGTTATTTGCGGTAGATACGCTCTAATCCAACCTTATGCTTTGCTTGCTGGCTTAGCATGAGAATGGGTAAGACCTTATCTATGGGCTTATAACTTTATCTATCCCACTCTACGTCGAGGGAGAAACATAATAAACCCCTATACTTCCCAGGCAATTCTTATGCTAAGCTTCCTGGTATCTTACACGGGCGATACCTAATCTAAACAAAACATATTTTATCATAAATGTATTGTTTAGATTAGGGCACACACACACAGACAGACACATAGACAGGTACACCCTCATAAACACATAAACAGACACACACACAAAGTTATCAAACTTATGACACCCCTCTTTGTTGGTTGGGGGTTAAAAAAAACCTTCCTTTTGAGTTTTCCTCCACAGTCGAATTTAAATTAAATGTCAAATGTGTAAAAACGCATACGAAGTCGCGGGCACAACTAGTCGGGAATAAAATTGTGAGCGGTAACCGCACGCAGGTAGGCTGAAAATAACCTTCAAAGAGGGTGTCGAGCATACAGGGTGCACTCTAAGTCGATAGCGAACTTTAAGTAGGCTTTCTACTGATCACTACAAACAACTTGTACCAGGTAATGAAAAAAAAGGAGCGAAAAAAATATCAGCTGTTCCATACAAAAGGTCGACTCAGTACTGCACCAAATGTATGAAACAGCTGATATTTTTTTCGCTCCATTTTTTTCGCCACCTAGTACAAGTTGTTTGTAGTGATCAGTAGACAGCCTATTTAAAGTTCCGCTATCGACTTAGAGTGCATCCTGTAGAAATGGGCCTTTGCCAGCAATATTCATTTTTTTCCAGTGTTTTCCCTCATGGGGACATGTACCCATTTAGCTTTTATCCGATCCGACCGCCGACCGATTCTGGCCCACCATTTCGTAGAGAGCTGCACTTGTCCATCCACTAGCTAGCCTGACCTTAATAACCATGCCGCGCCAATTTACACTTTAGTAAGACAATAAAGTCATACCAAAACCTTACATTTGGGCAACCTTTCGAGTAATGTTGAATAATAACAAGCCGATAAAGTGAATTGTGTGAATCAATAACCAAAAACAAAACAAAAAACACAATCAACCTTAAGCGTAGGCGGCCTTCATCAAATTCATCAGACAACAATGGAAATAACTTCCGAGTAATTTTCGCTTTTTGATGTCAAACGTATTGCAAAACAATAGGGTTCACTTTTGTTCACAGGTATTGGCGGAGATTATCAGCGCCGGAATTACCCATCTGTAGCGTTCTCGCGATTCCCTTTTCTCTCAATAACTCTCCGTGATTATTGCTAACTGAATGAATGAGTGAGCAAACAGGGCCGCAATCCACGGTTCTTATTAGCACTTAAATTGTACTGGAGTTACCGGAAAGTAGCGAGAAGCAGAAGTTCAAAATATATAGTAAATTTTTTCTACTTTTTGACCAAAAAGAAAAAAAACCGCTCATAGCTCTTACTACTCGTATGAAGTTTGGAGGCTTGAACTTTCGAAGCCCTGCTAAGATTGAAGTAATTTTCTATAATGATACAAGGTGCGTTATCAATGCAAAGGTTCAAATTAATGATATACCTATAATTGTTACTAAATAGAAATACAATTTTAGGTCTGTTTAATACGGGCCTTATAAAGTTTGTTTTGGTTTGAAGCATGTTAGGAGGTGACTACTTTGAAGCCGACCTTTTGTGTTCCTCGTTATTTAGTGGTGAAACCGAAGCGAAGGGATTTCTATGAATAATGCTGACGACCCCAATGAAATCTGCTTTAACTTCCTCATGTTACATATTACGAGAATAATGTGCACCGCATTCGATTTTACTTATTTAATTAGGTTCATCTACAACTCGGGCCGAAAATTCGAAACGGCGGCGGCGCGTGAAGCGGAGCGTTGTATTGAATGTAAATACACGCTGTAAACGCTGCTGCAAGGCACCTCTATTCAAGTCTATTTATGTAGGTACTAGTAGGGTACTAAATATTTTAAAGGAATTGTGGTACAGTTTTTATTAGTACGCTCTGGCATTATTTTGCTGTAATAGCTAGCATAATGAGCCGTTTTCAGGACAAACTCACAAAGCATTTCATAGATGACGCCTACAGGCGTGGCCATAGAAGAACCGGAATACGGTTGTCAAAATTAATCTGTGATAAGCGAATTTTGACACCCGTATTCCGGTTCTTCTATGGTCACGCCTGTAAACGCCGTCTATGGACTGCTTTGAATTTGTTAATTGAAAACGGCTCTTAAGGTGGGATGATACAACGTGGCGGGAAATTCAAAATTTTCACAGTTTTTTTACATTTTGTAGCTATTTTTGTTCAGCGATTTTTCGTTCGCGGAAATAACAAAGTATTTTTTTCATTATTGTAAACAACAGAACAACAATAATTCAGCCGATTATGTGTTCTGGTCTACGACAAGTTTTTTGGGCAGTGCCACTGCTTCGTAGACAATCGGCTGAATTATTTTTGTTCTTTTGTTTACAATAATGAAAAGAATACTTTGTTATTTCCGCGAACGAAAAATCGCTGAACAAAAATAGCTCAGTTTAGCTACAAAATGTAAAACTCTGTGAAAATTTTGCATTTCGCGCCACGCTGCTATCTTCCAGCCTTAAGGACGGCTCCATCTAGTTGGGCATAGGCTTTCCCTCAGAGATAAGAGAGAGTTCGGTCTTATTCACCGATCACCATGCGTGCTCACTGTGGAATGGCTACTTTGCGTTGGGGGTATCGAAGCATCAGACGCTTAGGTTTCCTTACGATATTTTCTTTCATAATTAGCAATAATAATATGTATTTTTAGCATAGGGTGGGCCTTTACAAAACATTTTTGCTCGAAATAAATAAACAGTATTATTATTAGCGAGAATTTTTGGCTTTGAATAAAGCTAATAATTCAAACCACACGCAAAATAAACCACACAAACCACACGCAAAATAAATAATAACTTTGAAAACCCTGTCACGAGAAAACTAACTTCTCTTGTCATATCGTTGTCTTATTACCCCACAATGCGGTCTCATGAGAAGCAGTCTGGTCTGTACGCTCACTAACAAATTTAAAAGCGGCTAAAGCTTATCAGACTTTCGCTGCGGCTGTATCAGCAAACAATGCCCTTTAGGGATTTCTTGGGGGATTTACATGGCTTAAATATGTAAAAACAAACTTTAACGCAGAATTTGTGCCCCAAATTCGTTTGCATTTGAAATAGACCAATATTGGCTAGCGATTTTTCCTCGACATATTCGGTCACTGTAGGTATTTGGTCGTCGATATTGGCATTCCCTTTTGGTGACTTAGGTCTATCAGGAAAAACGACTAGGTATAAAAATGTCTCGACAAAATTTTCTTTTTTCGACCACTAAAAGGCGCTCTTGCCAGTCAAGGGGATAAAGTTTAAGCACTTTATCGTGTATTATGTTTGCTATATTCGTACCACGTCAAGTAATATTGGGCATTGGTCGAATAATAAAGGTGGTAGCCAATCTGACACTCACTTCCACTTACATCTGTTTCCCACACTATCTGCATAGCATACCTAGCCCCAGGCCTATCCCACTGAGGCAAACCCATCCGCTCGCCAGCTACCAGACTCTCCATCGTCTTCAACCCGTCCCATATTCGCTAAAAGAAAGCCTCAGCTTTCAGTTGCCTCAATATTCCCTTTCACCCCTTCAGCAAAGTGGGCGTAAGTTAATCTCAGCATGCATGTTTAATGCCTCCCTAGCTTCAAGGAAGTTGTTAACCATTCTGAAAGCTATTAAGTTGAGCCATTTCACTATAGTTGCATCGGGAACGCACCAACACCGTTATGGGTCCCAGGGGAGGGATAAAGTCGGTCATCATCATCAAGCCCCCTATCTGTAATTAAGTTCCCTGCAAAAACGAACCTAATGCGGCCACCGAATAATGACGAGGCCTATAAGCTTATAAAACTTAGGGGACCAAATTGGGGACTATTAGGAGCTCATTTTTCGAATAATACTAGTGAGCTCCGCATGACTTAGTTGAGAACCAATAGGACGAAAAGCTACCTAGGCCATTTGAAACAGTTACGTGCACCACAACGTTTGCCCGCTCAGAAGTCACAAAGCATCATTAATTGTACACATACTCCACAAAACGCCTCCAATTTTGCTACAAGAGGAATAGATGCACTCTACGTTCAATATATTGTATAGTGGAAGCAACAACTTTACTATATTATCAACACAAGAAAACGACGAAAGTTCTTTAAGGGGATTCAGGAAAAAGCTCAAGTATCTACGCTCAGCGACTTCGTGATGCTAACCAACCATGGAAGTTCCTATTGCCTTTGGCATTAAGGCAAGTATCGAACACAAAGGTTGAGCAGGAGTACTTCGTAATCTTGCTGAATGTATAAGGATGGAGTGTTTGACCAATTTTATCATCGTACGTCCGTCCTCAGCCTCAGGGGTCGTCGTAAGCAAAACAAACGCAGTTTTCCTGTTGCCACGCGAAGATTTCACACGTTCCGTGGGCTTACCAAGTATGATTGAGTTTTAAATTGGGAGTCGTAGTCGGGAAGTTTTCCGTGGACGAACGCATCATTAAAACATAAGTTGGAATTTCGGCAACTTTTAGGGAAAATGCAGCCTGACATCTGACGGGACTGGAAAAGCTTAATTTAGCAAGGGTTTAACGAAATTATAATAATTATTATACCTCGCTAAGACCTAGTCCTGTATCTTTGAAAGGGATAAGTAGAGTCATCAATTAATTTAATGTGGACACTGTGCATTGCATTACAGAATAATTAATATGAAGATAAAATAAAAGTGTATAATATCAATAACTACTAAATTAAAACAAATTAAACCTCCGAAAGTTTATCTTTTTCAATTTGACCAAAAGTTTCAAAACGAAAGTTGGCCAGAATAACTACTAGAACAATCCCCTACAGCATTCCAATCACTAAAACTTCAGTACTTTTGTGTGGAACGTGGTATAACACAACAGACCGAAGCAAAGTACAGAAAAAAATACAAATATGGTCACACACAGCATATTTTACAGATGATGACTAGAGGTATAAAACAAGATACTTACTTAGTTTCTTCCTTCCAGTCGTTTTTAACATTGTCGCTATTACGAATTACGAGTAACAAGATTTAGAAGACTGACTCCGAGATAAACCTAAAATAATAAATTGATTAAGATTAAGACAAATGTTTAAAAAAACTTGTAATATATGGAATGGGAAGGTATTTTACACTCAAGCCCTGATTACAACTTTTTATTTTACAGTTTTTACCTACAGGCCCGCGTTTCATATAACTGACATAAATATTTTATTATGACAATTCGATGTTCATTGATAGGTCGGTGTGTAAACAAACCTTTTTTGTAACCTCATGCCAAATCGACTACGCAATCTATATCGAATTGTCATAATAAACTATGAATTGTATTTATATGAAACAGGCGCCAGGTTTATAAGATTGACTTGTAACTTGGTTTGAAGTAGTTTTCAGTAATATAGGTATCTTCCCGCCTGGCTCGCGACTCAGATGGATCTGTCTTTTTCCGCCATTGTTCTTTAAAATTGTTCTTTTGACATTAACGAGCATATAGGTACTCATAGGATAACGGGAAAACCTGAAATTTTTACAAATTACTGTACCCATTTGTAGGTAGAAATATTATGGACAACTTTACTAACTGTTAACGATTCAGACGAAGCCCATTGAAGCCCGCCGTCTTTGTTATCGACAAAATTAATACCAAACTTGGAACAAAGTTTCGATAAATTCAGCAGACTCAGAAACCAGTGACCTAATTTTCTAGTGGCACCTCCACTCTCACTCGATGTATGGGTAAAGTGACCACTCGGATACTGCAGTGGCAGGACATGTTTTAGACAGAGTAAATAGTAAGTTAAAAATTATCATGCTATCCTCTCAGCCCTCTGAAATGATACGGTACTGACAACTAAGCAGCGATGTGTTGGTTAAAGGGTTCTTACCGCTCGCTGGTTTTTATGGATAGAGATAGAGATAAAGAGCAAGTAACTTTAAATCTCTTAGCCAGAGTGGATATAAAATACACCACAAGCATAATATTTTTGTAGGTTTGCACGAGTCCATAAATAAACTTTTACCGGACGAAATATTAACTTTATACGTTTTTTATTAAGCAGCAGTTAATGAAAACATCTTGAGAACGAAGCTACAAAATGAATTAAGAAACATAAGTAAGTACACCTTTCATGTCGACCTACATTGCGACTTGTCGTACATACCATAAGGCAGGTTTACAGTTTCATGTTGCAGCGACATGTTTAATGTTGCGCTTTACATAAAATCCCCGCACTTCATAAAGTGTCCCCTTATGTTGTCGGAACATTTTGTAGACACTCTGTGTGGTGATGTTTATGTTCAGTTTAACTGTTATTGTGTGTCTGCATTTTCTATTACATTTTCAGCTAAGGCGTGTGAAACGTATTCTTGTCAGGAACAAACGAAATAATTTGCTTCAGTGTGGAAAACAGGCAATAACATTTCCCAGAATGTATTCATTTTGAGTTGATTGTATTGTTAGTGAAACTGGACATCAAAAAGAAAACAAAGAAATCTCATACATCTTCCTCCTTTCTATTTTTTTCGGGCAGTATTGTATAAATCAAGATTTGTTCCATATTCAAAAAGCCAACTTCAAAGAAAACAAAAGAAGCTCGAAGCATTTCTTCTTAATTTAAAAATAAACTAGCACCCGAACCAGCCAGTGTTGCGAATCGATTCGAGTGCAGATATTCGAGTGGGTGAGTCGAAAACCCGAGGCGTGCGTGGTTTAGGCGGCGCGTTCAAAGCGATTGGTCACGTGCCCAGACCCTTAGCTAGAGTACGGCGGCTCGACAATCGAGACCTCAATTAGAACACGGCTACCAAAAATAAGCTTACTTATTGGAAAATTGTTTACACAGAATTATGTTTTATTGTCAAGAAGTAGAAAATCCCATTTAGTCATTATTATAATAGTTCCGAGCACTTATTGTCATCACTGGTTATTTGCCTACAGTGAATACCATGTCGGACAACAATATGTATAGATAGATAGATAGATAGATAGAGAACACTTTATTATACACCAGAAATCTTGTATCTTGAATGAATGTAGTTTTTTTTTTTTTGAACACATTAATAATTTTAATTTCACTGTGCTTTTCATAGCGCGCCTGAATTTACAGAAGTAGAACTGGATAAACAGATATACAAGGTGTTACAAAAGTACCTAACTCTTTTTATAGGGTGTAACCTACTGGTCAACAGGATGTCAAATCAGTAAAAAAAGGTGAAAAAAAACAATTTTTATTTTAAACCTCAAAATTGAAAAATTTTCATAACTTTTGTGTTTTTGTTATTAGCTCGAATTTAAAAATAGGTTTGTGCGTGAAGGTGCATTTATATAGCTTTGAGTTGTTAAAACATTGTGAAAGTCAATGAAAACAATATTTGAAAAATACTTTTCTCCCGCCACATCGTTCACATTTTATTAATTTAAAAATTAACGGAACGTCATAGAGCAAAAAAAATATTTAGGTTGTGATCCCTATCACCGGGTGCTATTACCCTGTAAAAAGAGTTAGGTACTTTTGTAACACCTTGTATATTTATCTATTGAATCACCACAACACAGCCAAAAGTTTTACAACTGAATTCTGTTTCTGTTGAATTTATTAAATTACAACAAAATAAAATGGTTCCAATTAGGATTAGAAATTAAATAAAGAAAAGAAAAAACACACGTGTCTAGAGGAGTCTTCAAGTAAAGATGAAACCCTTACTTAGCAGGCCTTTATGCTTACAAGTCATAAATGCTTACAAGTCCTCCAATAATGTACTGTAACAAGAGGCATTCCATGCATTCTTATGTTCTGTCTAGTTACAGTTTTTGATGATATTATTGTTTGAAATGAGCCAAGTAGCGCCATCTATTTTTTTACCAGTGTAAGGTCCCGTTCAGAATGGAAGGGATGACCACGCCCTGATCGGGAGGGATTGAACTAGGAATCGAATAGAAGTTGTGTGTACAGATCAACGACTCGACGAGCATGCACGACATTGTATGGAGGCGACGTCCGACTTAGAGTGCAACTTCGGTGTGATTGCCGAGATTACTGTTCTATCGCAGGGCTGGAATTTACATTTTTCAGAGAAGTGAACTTTAGGGAGCCGATAATAAGCATTTAAATCAAATGACGCTTTCGATGGAAATTCACCAAAATTCATAAAACTGTCACGTTTTTTTCATTCGCTCTCACGAGAAGAAACTTGTTGAAACCCGAATACAAAGACCTTGTTGCTTTGTAATAAAGGTTAATATTAAACGGTCCTTAAAGTAAGGTTGTCAGAAATAGAAGAGACAATTATTTACAATTTCGTCAAAGGAAATTCAACGCTATTCCAAGCAGCCTAGAACAGTGGAAATTTAGATTTGAGCAGACGTTTTCCTGTGTCTTCACTTACTAACCAATGTTTCGTCATTAATTACACAAATTTATTGACCTTCTGACAGCTTACATGTTCCAGTTTGCAACGTGTTGACAGAAAATCAGGCGGTTCCCGTAAGGACCCTATAAGATTTAAATTAGGTTGTATGTAAAAGGGCTCAAACTATTTTACAAATCTAGATTTACTTTTATTCGATTAATGACATCAGTAAGGGAAAAGAGTTGGTGTCATTGTAAAACAAGTGCGATATCAAAGATGCACTATACTGAATTATCCACCATTAGATTCTTCGGCACACGAATTACACAAGCTATTAATATTAACCTTTATCTGTCTTAATTTTAATAACTTAGAACTTTATTAGCGATTTACGTACAAAAGGAATGTCAAAGGGTCTAGACGGAAACAACCCAATATTTCAGAAAAAATTTGGTAATCTTTATGGATTTAGAAGGGCTTGGGTTTTTTGTGCCATTTCTAGCTCGTCCACTTCAAGTCGTAAATTAGGGGGTCATAAAATTGAATATTTATTGCTTTCCTGTGGGAGGAGCTTGATTCTGACCGAGCTGTGAAGGGAAATTAGGGAACAAAATAGGTCAGTGAAGTTTTAACTGCGAAAGAGTCAAGTCAAACTTTGAAACCTGAAAGGTCTAGTCTTTCAGTCCCAGAGAAATCAATTATTCGCGAGTGAAAGTGATTAGACGCAATCGTCTATTATGGCCTTTCTGTGAAAAGTGTATTGCGTAAATGCGCATTGTGTATAGTGTCTATTTAGGGGAGGACTGCAGAGCATTGAGGCCTTTGTCTCGATGCTGACTCCGAACTCGATCCAGGGCCGTTTCCAGATGCTAACCGAAGCTAAGTAGCATGCGAAAATACCGATTAGGATACTTGTGTGCGATATTGTACTTTCACGTGTTCAATGTTTACCTTTTCAGCAATTATTACCTGACTTCTAATTTGACGACTTTACCCACTTACTTACGAAATTTAACACACAACGTATGGTCCTTTTATTATCGAAACTAGATGATCACAACTATTTTTATTGGCCAATTATTTGAGAACGTTTAAGGTTCTGTTAACTTCACTTATTTGTATTTATGTATCTGTTTTATTTAATGTGAAGGTGTGCCCACCGTGTATGTTTTATATCATGCCGGGACACGCTCTTCTTACAGATGTTGCCTGTGACCAACGGATTAAGTCATTCAATTTTAACCAGTTAAATAATTGGTTAAAAACTTAATTAAAAGAATCAAAGTTACTACGGCACAAATTAAATTTTATCAAGAGTTGGGAAAAGTCAAATAGGAAATTGAACAGGTTACTAAGAAATTAGAGACGTAGGGGCGTATGATTTAATTAGATATTTTATTACAGAAACGGGTACCATTCGTTTACTTAATGATGCGCGTAACCACAGAAATTTCACAACAAATACATCAGATAAAAAGTCTAAGTAACAAGGGGCGTTTAAGCCTGTGTTTAGTTAGATACTGAAAATTTTAATCTCGATTTATATCAGACGAAGTTTATATGAAGCGGTCCTTTTGCTAAAATGTTTATAGTTTGTTATTGGTTGTGATAAGCATGCTGCGCTGGCGCAACGTTACTATTTCACAAAAGCAATCTATTTTTAGAAACGAAAGAAAAAAAAAGGGACCCAACGGAAAGGACACGCGCTTGCGGCTTGCAGGTAGAATTTGTCACAAAGTTTGGCCGTTTTGTGTTTTGAATAATTATTTAGCGTGAACTTTTATCTGATGTATTCTTGTAACGTTATTTGTTTGGTGAAAATGTATAGGGTCTGTTAATATGAAAGAGAGTATTGGTAAAACAATAACATGAAACCTACATAGGTACCTTTCTATATTTTCTTTATAATTATAATTTTATTTTGTTACATTAGACATGTGATTTTATTGCATTTTATCTATGTTATTTGCGTGAATTTCCACTTTGAATTGATATGGATACTCGATTACCCCTGTGATCTATGTATTTTTAATCTCTTTACGAGTTTTGTATTTATTACTTATTATTTACGAAAACCATGGTAATTGTAGTAAATAATTAAAACCGAAAATCTCCGAATCAATATCTTTCAGCGCCCTCTATAGGAGAGTTGGAGAACTTTCCAAGAGCGTTGCACTATGCGTTTCAGGAATTCCAAATGGTCCAAACGAACTCAGAGGTATCGAATTAGTCGAGAGGTCCTTGAAGTTCACAGTACGCCCACGGGACGTCGCTGGCTTCGCATAGCAATTATGGCGGGAGTTTTGGTTTTTGTTGTGTAGAAAAAAAAATAGCTACGCTTCGAAGGGAGTCAACGGCTGTTTCGCCTAAACATCTGATTCGTTTTTTTGTGTTGTTTTGGTTTCATTCAGGGGTTGTTGACTTTGAAAAAAAAATGGTGTGACCGTTAGAGCTTAGTTTTTTTTTCCCATAAATACCGTCATCTGACTACTATTGAGGCACCTGTCTATCGTATTGCGCTACAGTATCCATTCATTGAGGGATTGTATTATTATATTTGAGTGCACAGAACAATGATAGAGTAACTAATGCTTCTTCATAATAATATGTTGTTTGGTTGAGCACTGCTTTTCGGTGGGTAATTTGAATATTTGGGAAATGCGTAACGATGCAATGCAAATTATTTATTTATCATTTGTATAAATACATAAATACGTAATTGAAAGAAAAAAAAAGGGGAAGGTTCTTCCCTTTAGTTGCAATTTTGTGTGTAAAAATGTATTTTCTTTTATTAAAGGATAATACGTATTATAGTGAGTGTGGTTTTGGTGAACAGATCTGGACTACATTAGTGTTTTGAATAAGACTTTTATAATAAAACGATAAATGAACAACCGAAGTTGTCAGTGACATTGGACATTAGAACAGTAAATTTTGTGAAATTGAAATAAATAATGGAACTTCGTTCAAGGAAGATCAGATTAACAAAATCCGATGTGAGACGTCGTTTCTGCGAAGGAGGCAGTATCTTTGACAGTATGAGTGGGCATAACGCTACGATCAATGGGAGGAACAGTTTAGAAAAAAGTTTATCTCCACCTACTAGTGGTCTAACACCTAAAATGATCCAATCACCACAAAGTACAATTTATATGGAGACTCAGGAAAAGCCGGTTTTTGATGGACAAAATATTAACCCTGTAGCCTTCATAGAAGAACTACAACAATACATGAAGAAAATGAGAATTCCTGAAAGCGAGGCTCTCGATACAGTTTTAGATTGTTTAGTCAGTGATGCTAAACATTGGTCTCAGGTGTTTGAAGTAGAATGGAAGAGTTTAGACGGGTTTGTAAGGGATTTTTTGAATAATTTCTGGCCACGAGAAAAGCAAGCTAAAATAAGAGCCAGAATTATCAACGGAAAATGGGATCCAAAAAATGGGGTATCGATGACAAATTATTTTGTAAACTTATTTACGGAGGGGTCGAGACTGAGATGGTACAAAGATAGAGATGAATTAACAGAAGATATTATGTGTCACTTTCCGCTACAAATTAAAAGACATTGGATATTGGCAAGTAAACAAAGGAGTATGGCAGTAGAAGCTGTAAAATTCCTAACAAGTATGGAGGACATAATCGAAGACATAATTAAAAACGATCGGTCTAGATGTGAGATTAAGGACATTAAAAAAGTAAAGGCCTTTGAGGCAATGCTCCAAGGACAGAACCGAAATCTGTCGGAAGAAAGGTGCGTAGCTGGGATCAAAGGCGTACAAGAGTTCCCAGTTTCCACGATGACCAAAGAAGCCATAGTTTCAGATGAGATTTTTAAAGATATAGTGAAATACCAATTAGAAGACGAAACACTTCGTGACGTCATAGAAAAACTTCAATATACTCCCCAAGACATCCGACTGTCGGCTTTAAATGGAATTTACGAAATAATAGAAGGAGCGCTGTATGTTAGGACGAAGGAAAATTTTACAAGATTAGTGGTCCCACTATCAATGGCGGAAGACATCACAAGGTATTTCCACAAGGCACTTGACCATGCGAATAGTTTTAAAACTACCAAATTAATATCCAGGGGATATTATTGGCCTTATATGAAGACTATGATAAAGAAACTAGTTAAGACGTGTAGTTTGTGTTCCTCAAAATAGAAACTGTACTAGCTTAAAAATTTGTCTTACTGTTTTAAGTACCCAATCCATTAATCTCATGTGTTGTTATTTGCTAAGTACTTGTATTAAATAAATCTCTATTAAAATTATTTCGTGTTCTAAATCTTGAAAAAGGAAATTCGCAGAATCTAAAATATAAAAGGGCGTGGAAAGAAAAAAAAAAGATATTACTGTTCGGCGGTTAAAACTGAGTTGTGTTTTGACATTTAGGTAACTGCGACAGTGCGTATCTGCCGTGATTTAAAAAAAATATATAAATATAGGTATTTGCAGTGTTTAGTGGAGAGGATGGCCTGCACTAAGAGACTGATGATGATTATTTGCCTAGAACGTATTTATGGAAACACATCTGCTTACACGGAGTGATTAAATGGTGAAGGAGAACATTGTGGAGATTTAATAAACTAAAATCAAAGGCATTATTAACCAGCAGTGATGTTAGGATATGCTAGATGTTTATTCAGTGCAGTCTGAGTAGATTGTTTATTTAATGCAGAATTGAATTAAACTTCAAATAGGAGATGATTTTGATGTGTGTATGTATGCAATATGAAGTCTTCGTTACTTACTAGATACTAGAGACATACGGTCCAGGGGCGCAATGTCTCACAATAGCGAGTGTATTTGATTACAATTACCATCTAGTAATACTAGTGCAACGAAAGGTTGTACAATAACAAATTGCCCAAGGTCTTGATGAGAACTCAAATAGGAATGGTTTATGTTTCTTCGATAAGGTACCGTTTAAATCTAATATCTCACTAGATTCGATAACGTAGAAGCCAAAGGGTAAAAGATTATCTTATTACAATATTCATATTGGAAAAAAAAATGAGAATCCAATATGAATAATGTGAAAAATACTGACATCGAGATAATTATATTACCTATTATGATTATTTCCTGTTTTGTCATAAATGCCAAAGAACAGGTAATAAGCAGGGGCGTTCTGTAACAAGAGGCATTCCATGCATTCTTATGTTCTGTCTAGTTACAGTTTTTGATGATATTATTGTTTGAAATGAGCCAAGTAGCGCCATCTATTTTTTTACCAGTGTAAGGTCCCGTTCAGAATGGAAGGGATGACCACGCCCTGATCGGGAGGGATTGAACTAGGAATCGAATAGAAGTTGTGTGTACAGATCAACGACTCGACGAGCATGCACGACATTGTATGGAGGCGACGTCCGACTTAGAGTGCAACTTCGGTGTGATTGCCGAGATTACTGTTCTATCGCAGGGCTGGAATTTACATTTTTCAGAGAAGTGAACTTTAGGGAGCCGATAATAAGCATTTAAATCAAATGACGCTTTCGATGGAAATTCACCAAAATTCATAAAACTGTCACGTTTTTTCATTCGCTCTCACGAGAAGAAACTTGTTGAAACCCGAATACAAAGACCTTGTTGCTTTGTAATAAAGGTTAATATTAAACGGTCCTTAAAGTAAGGTTGTCAGAAATAGAAGAGACAATTATTTACAATTTCGTCAAAGGAAATTCAACGCTATTCCAAGCAGCCTAGAACAGTGGAAATTTAGATTTGAGCAGACGTTTTCCTGTGTCTTCACTTACTAACCAATGTTTCGTCATTAATTACACAAATTTATTGACCTTCTGACAGCTTACATGTTCCAGTTTGCAACGTGTTGACAGAAAATCAGGCGGTTCCCGTAAGGACCCTATAAGATTTAAATTAGGTTGTATGTAAAAGGGCTCAAACTATTTTACAAATCTAGATTTACTTTTATTCGATTAATGACATCAGTAAGGGAAAAGAGTTGGTGTCATTGTAAAACAAGTGCGATATCAAAGATGCACTATACTGAATTATCCACCATTAGATTCTTCGGCACACGAATTACACAAGCTATTAATATTAACCTTTATCTGTCTTAATTTTAATAACTTAGAACTTTATTAGCGATTTACGTACAAAAGGAATGTCAAAGGGTCTAGACGGAAACAACCCAATATTTCAGAAAAAATTTGGTAATCTTTATGGATTTAGAAGGGCTTGGGTTTTTTGTGCCATTTCTAGCTCGTCCACTTCAAGTCGTAAATTAGGGGGTCATAAAATTGAATATTTATTGCTTTCCTGTGGGAGGAGCTTGATTCTGACCGAGCTGTGAAGGGAAATTAGGGAACAAAATAGGTCAGTGAAGTTTTAACTGCGAAAGAGTCAAGTCAAACTTTGAAACCTGAAAGGTCTAGTCTTTCAGTCCCAGAGAAATCAATTATTCGCGAGTGAAAGTGATTAGACGCAATCGTCTATTATGGCCTTTCTGTGAAAAGTGTATTGCGTAAATGCGCATTGTGTATAGTGTCTATTTAGGGGAGGACTGCAGAGCATTGAGGCCTTTGTCTCGATGCTGACTCCGAACTCGATCCAGGGCCGTTTCCAGATGCTAACCGAAGCTAAGTAGCATGCGAAAATACCGATTAGGATACTTGTGTGCGATATTGTACTTTCACGTGTTCAATGTTTACCTTTTCAGCAATTATTACCTGACTTCTAATTTGACGACTTTACCCACTTACTTACGAAATTTAACACACAACGTATGGTCCTTTTATTATCGAAACTAGATGATCACAACTATTTTTATTGGCCAATTATTTGAGAACGTTTAAGGTTCTGTTAACTTCACTTATTTGTATTTATGTATCTGTTTTATTTAATGTGAAGGTGTGCCCACCGTGTATGTTTTATATCATGCCGGGACACGCTCTTCTTACAGTACCTACCCATAATCGTAATTTCAACTTGATTCTCAAAATCCACGTTAATTTCCCAAAAGATCGTGGGCACATCTCAGGTATGTAGCAACATCAATTTCTTCTTTTTAATATGAACGGTATGATTATGCTTTCAAAAATCCCATGAGATTGCTGATTTATCATTTCTAATTTCAGAAAAGTATCTTTACTTGGAGAATTAATCAGGTACGTAAGTAAGTAGGTACCTACACAGGGGTTAAATTAAAGTCGTGTACTTTTTAACCTTATTAATAAACTAGATTTGTCTTCTACTCTCTTTGCGCGAGAAGCTAGTAACAATTTTCAGACACAATTATTTGTATTTCCAATAATCTGTATGTTACAATACTTCTGACTTTACATTCCTAGCCAACTGGCTCGCGAATAAGAAGAACAATAGATAAACAATGGCTGCTTGGACAGATCCATCAAGATGGACAGATGGCCTTGAGCAAAATAAAATATTAAACTACCATGCGTGCAACCTTGTGTGTGCTGCAACAAGGTATAATTGCATAGATAGCATTTTAATCTTAGATCTCAGATCTCCTTTCAGCGGAGACCAGATAATAAGTAAAAATAAGTAAATGTGCAGTGCTTACGAAAGTTTAAGTTTAACTAAAAATATTAACAAACTAGAAGGACAAATACTTGCCAATCAGTTTAAAATTATTTAAATTGGGATCAAAATCTGAGATCTTATCGGCGGCAGAAACTTATTCCAGCACAAGGCTCCCTTTACATCTAGAGAATGCCTTTCGTCCCAAATTGAACTGTGAACACAATGAATTATCTAAGGATCTGGTTTTAGTCTTACGTTCGCTCTTATTGTTTCCCTGACAAAAGGCGGGGTGTCGATGCCAATTGATCACGTAGCTCCCTCCTCTACGGTCGGCCAAAGTGAGTTGGTGACACAGAAAGCTGGGACGAATTCTACAATAAGCCTCCTCTGCAAATTTTTTTTTTTTTGGGAAATTAGCGCTCGCGTTAACGAAACCGTGCGTTTTCATTATGTACACTTCTATCATTATCCAATGGTCACTTGGGCCATAGTTCTGTGTGGCTCGTGTTGAACCATGCTGCGAGATGGATGTCTTTGGGCGGCCAGGTCTTCGATGGCACTGAAAGTAAAACTAGGGTTCGCCCCGAACTATGAACTCGCGACTCCAAATCTCAGCAACCCCTCGACTGGTTCGGCTCATGTTCGAACTCAAAAAATCTCTTTGCCTCATTTACTTGCCTACCAAACTTCATGACGATCCAACTTTTACTCAAATTATCGTCGAACGAACATTTTCATACATACATACATACAAACGCCAGCTTGTTCAAGTAGACTCGGAGAACTTCGCTCGCTTCGCTCGCTCGTTCAAAAAGCGTTTCCAAATCGATGATATTACCAACAAAGGGGTTTTCGAGAGGTGACTTCAAACATTTTAACCACGGAGAAAACTTTACCAATCATGTTTTCCTTCACAACAATAGTAAGACCTTCTAGTTTTCACTGCCAAAATGTTATATTTGTAGCATTTCGTAACAGCTGAGAAATTCAGTTAGAAATCGTCGAAAAAATTCATACCTCCTCATAAACACTATGGACGCATAACGGATAAGTATTACATTGAGCTACTGTAAGCTGTCTCATTCTTCTGTTCTTATAGTGTTGGTGCTTCTACGCCGATCAGTAAGAATAAAGCCTCGATTACAATGGAATTGGAAAGTGTGACTGTTTTATGTCTTATGAGCTATGTAGGCTTAGTCGGCGTGTAGCGATTTGGTTAGGTGCTTAATCTTTTATTCAAAAGTCACGGAAACAACTATGAATTGAATTACTGCCCCTCAAAGAAAGATACTATTATGATAGAAAAACTAAGGCCTTTGCATCTACGTAATGAGATGATTTATACAGCGTCCAGTGGCACCTTCACTCACACTAGATGGGTGAAGAGACCACTCGGCGCTGCAGTGCCTTGTACATTGTTTTAGATGGAGTAGGCTTGCCCAGCACCTATATACCATCCATATATTATGATAGAAACTGATGCATTATAAAGTTTAAAAATCGCTTGAGACAGGATAGGACAGGCTATGGCTGGATCAGTTGGAAAAACCAAGAAAGTTGTCAGCCTCCACGGTGAGCTCTCTTTCTCTCCCCTCTCGTAGAAAGAGAAGGGGGCTTCTATCTATAGGGTCCTAGTTAGTGCCGGAAGCCGTTACTGGAGGCTCGCGTCAATTACGAGGAGTCATCCTGACGGTCGAGGATACGGATTGAATTAACTGCCGGGAAAAAAGCCGACGAGCTGCCCGGTAGCGGCGGCACACGCACGGAAGTTCCGGTTTGAAGTGTGACAGTTAACACTCTGTGTGGTAACGTACAATGCGTGCCACGAAAGACGAGACTTGACGTGGTTTGAAAGTAGTGATTCGGCAAGCGAGACAAAACAAGACAATTCCGATATCGACACTGTCTTGACGGCATCAAGACTTTCGATTGCTCTCGATCTTGTCAGAAGAGCGAAAATATTGTCTTGGTCTTGTTTTTAAGATTTGACACAATCGAGACTCTCGATTGTGTCAAATCAAATCAATCGAGACTCTCGATTGTGTCATGTCATCCATATCAATCAAAAAGCCGGCCAAAAAGGTTTATTAATCTCTGACATGTCAAAAAATTATAGCTGTCAGAATTCTAAGGAATAAAAAATCTGTTTGAAAATTAATAGAATGCGCGCCACGACTCAAGTGTTACGGGAACTCGGGGAACTGCTATTACGCCTAACACTGGAAACATTTTGTGCGTTGCGCTAGCGCCACGTCTATCGGACTTCAGTGGTGGCGCGGACTCTATTTCGAGGCTCGATCTCGGTCGAATGAAATGATTGAGACGATGTTTTGGTCTTGTCTCGATCGTTTGATTCGAGCGAGACAAGACCAAGAAACAAAACACAAATTCGATTAAGATTGGCCAAGATGCTTGAAAGTATCGTCTTGAACCGAATCACTATTTGAAAGGCGCAGTGACGATTTATAATTACCCGACTACGCGAAGCAAAAAGGAGGGTTATGATTTTAGCAGCGTATGTATGTATGTATGTATGTATGTATGTATGTATGTATGTATGTATGTATGTATGTATGTATGTTTGTGTGTTCATCTGTTCCCTCGCAGAGCCTAAACTACTCGGCCGATTTCAACAAATGAGGTGTCGTTGGATTTGTCTTAATCACCCAGGTAACATAGGATAGTTTAATTTTGAAAAAAATCAAGATGGCTGCTGTGCTGCGCCCTAAAGTGGTGGATCTAAAAATAAAAATTATCGGATACCATCGTCATGGGTATTAAATGAAAGGGCTTTAAAAGACCTTTTCAAAAATGTATAACACATGTAGCGTCAACATAACAAATAGAACAAAAAATTCAAAAATGTGTTTTTTTTGCCCTTCTTGGTTCTATTTTAGGTGATCGTCCAAAATGACTTATTAAAAAGCTCAAAAAAAAAATAGAAGTTAAAAACTAAAACCCGACTACTAAAAGGCTTAAAATAAGACCTGTTTATCCTTAAAATAGACTCATAGATAATTAATCGTAGTCGGAGGACACCACATTCGCATTTGATAAACCGATGGCCTCCGACTACGATTAATTATCTATGAGTCTATTTTAAGGATAAACAGGTCTTATTTTAAGCCTTTTAGTAGTCGGGTTTTAGTTTTTTAGCGGTATGAGGTCTGAGTGCGGGGCGCTTCGATCAAGGATAAAACTAGATACAACATAGAACTCTGAAATGTGTCTGGAAAAATACATGTCCAAATTGCCTTTGGGAGCTTATTACCCGACTACGCGAAGCAAAAAGGAGGGTTATGATTTTAGCAGCGTATGTATGTATGTATGTATGTATGTATGTATGTATGTATGTATGTATGTGGGTATGTATGTTTGTGTGTTCATCTGTTCCCTCGCCGAGCCTAAACTACTCGGCCGATTTCAACAAATGAGGTGTCGTTGGATTCGTCTTAATCACCCAGGTAACATAGGATAGTCTAATTTTGAAAAAACCAAGATGGCGGCTGTGCTGCGCCCTAAAGTGGTGGACCTAAAAATTTAAATTATCGGATACCATCGTCGTGGGTATCAAATGAAAGGGCTTTAAAAGACCTTTTCAAAAATGTATAACACATGTAGCGTCAACATAACAAATAGAACAAAAAATTCCAAAATGTGTTTTTTTTTGCCCTTCTTGGTTCTATTCTGGGTCCAAAATGACTTACTAAAAAGCTCAAAAAAAAATAGAAGTTAAAAAGTAAAACCCGACTACTAAAAGCCTTAAAACAAGACCTGTTTATCCTTAAAATAGACTCATAGATAATTAATCGTAGTCGGAGGACACCACATTCGCATTTGATAAACCGATGGCCTCCGACTACGATTAATTATCTATGAGTCTATTTTAAGGATAAACAGGTCTTGTTTTAAGCCTTTTAGTAGTCGGGTTTTAGTTTTTAACTTCTATTTTTTGCTCGTAGTCCATGTAATTAAAGTAAAACTGTACACTAATGCAATAAGGTTGACATTCGAATATTAGACGTATGGTCGAAATTATGTTTCGTATTGTTCTATTGCTGATATCTTTTGTTTCTGTGGGGACAAGTTTTTATTGTGATTTTATACGTAATGCGGATTCTATGGGATTTAGTTCGGTGGCGGGGCGGAACCGGGCGTCATCGGGGCGAGTGGAAAGTGCTGCGGGAGGCGCGGTAAAGTCTCTTCTTTTGTGGAACGTATTGTAGAGTTTCGAGGAAATAAGAGTGAGTCGCAAATAATAATTGTCTCCTCGATTTGTATCGGCAGCAGTTCATCATTGCGTTTAGGGAGTTCAGTCTCCGCGAACATACCTAATGCTGGGATTGGAGTCTTGCAATCAGTGAGTGCATCCGTGAGTATTACGCTCAACGAATACAATATTTTATAAACCGACGGACGCTTGCATTGGCCGATGACATTAGAGAACCATGTCACATGATCATTGTAATGAAAAGTTTTATGTAACCCGAGCCCTACATACGTCTAAACCTACCCAATAAAAAGATTTTATTTTATATTAAAAAAATGTGTGAAGGTACCTATCGTTATAATCTTCATTATTTAATGTGTGTGTGTTGTGGTGTTTTATTATAATTATGTACTTTCTTTCTTCTTTCTTCTTTGAACAAAATAAATAAACTAACAACGAACACTTCGACTCAACAACAACTTATAAGTATGTTTTTTTCTTTTTACTTATAACTTATAAGTAGCTGTTGGCGAATAAAAATGCTTCCATATTACCTTGAACAATATATTCAATACGTAAATAAAATATTGCTTAAAAGGAGTTGCAACATAATTATTGAACGAGCGAGCGAAGCGAGCGAAGTTCTCCGAGTCTACTGGAACAATCCGGCGTTTGCATGAATGTATGTATGTATGTATGTATGATTGTATGTTTGTATGTATGAATGTTCGTTCGACGATAACTTGAGTAAAGGTCGGATCGTTATGAAATTTGGTAGGCGGGTAAACGAAATTAAAAGAATTTTTAAGTTCAAACATGAGCCAAATTGGTCGAGCGGTTGCCGAGATATGGGGTTGTATAGTTTATATGTAGAGCGCGCGCGCGCCTGCGCGAATGGCGTAAACAAAGTTACACATCTGTAACTGGGGTCGCGAGTTCATAGTTCGGAGCGAACCACTAGTTTAAAATAAGTTTTTATTGGAGTGCAGTTTGAGAGTTTTAATTAATAAATCAAGGTCTAGCTCATTTATTGCAAGTCCGACAACAGCAAGTTTCTTTCTTTTAAAGACCCTATGAATGAAACTCTTACCAATCCTAGCGGTGCGGACGTTCTACGTCTCAACCATTCGCTCGTAACGGTCGTTTGGCAAGATGGCGGCCCGTGACGGACGTAGCCGGGACTAAATTGAGTGGGGCCCGAACGCTTGCGTCGGTAAACGCACAAACGTGTGAAGGGACGGTCGAGCGATGTGGGAATTATTAGGCAAGTGGGGAAATCGACTTGATAGACGTGTGTTATCTAGGCAGTTTCCCCACTTTTCTATACAGGGTGTTAAAAGACCGCCAACAGACCCGAAAGCCACGCATACTAAACAAATAACTTTTTCGATAAATTATTGTTGGGAAATGATTTTGGATTTTTAGGTAGTAATTTTAGGTTCAATTAAAGTAGGTACATATACATATACCTATAATTATAACATCCGGATTTTATCTAACGTTTCATTCCATGACTCATTGAAAGTCATGGATTTTATCTAACGTTTCATTCCATGACTTATTGAAAGTCATGGAATGAAACGTTAGATAAAATCTTGATCTTATAATTATAGGTATAAGTACCTACTTTCATTGAACCTAGTTTCAGTGTGACTTTTTGTTGCATGTCTTGTGCCTGTCTTACTTGACTAACGTTACCATCAAAAGAAGAGCTTTTACTAAAAGAAATGTATGCAAGCAACATTTGAAATCCCGGCTTAGTGACTTTTTTGCGGTAGGTAATCTATTTTGAAAGACTTCTAGCTCCATACGTCTCTCCTTGCGGGCAAAATAAATACGTCACGAAGAAGACCTACATGATTCCCTAAAAGAAGCAAAAGCGAGAGCCTCATCGCGCCGTCGATAAAGTTTTCTAAGAAGCGCGCAATTCCAATAAACCCAGCCTAGACTTCTACGGACATAGGTCGGGTAGATGCAGAAAGTTCAATCCTGAACCAATGAATGAAAGAAATGAAAGCATACGAATTATCATAAATATAATATTATCATGAATTATCATGACGTAGTTGGTATCATCAAACGAAGCAAATTGATCTGGGCTCCCGTTACTTCGGAATTGAAGACTTTCACTGTCTCTGAGAGATGTAGGGGAGGGGGTGAGACTACTTAGTCGATTATGTAGCCAATAGCTTTTAAAGAGGCTCAATATATCTTAAAATGCACTGTGGCATTGGTGACTAACATTGGAATTCCTGAATCCACATGAACTGACTATTTAAGAGGGTGCAGAAGCATGATTTTCCCATACAAACGTAGTTCCGGTTTAATTTCTAAACTACAGGCTGGATTTTGCTGAAATTTGGTTTATATCAGTAGATGACCAAAACCGAGGTTTGCAAATAGCTTTGATAATAAATAAAAAAATGAAAGAAATTAGAGCGATGCGTTTTTTGCGCCGAAAAAAGGGTTACAATCAGCTGTTATTTACTTACATTATTACACTGTCTATTGGAGTCTAACTACCTTGGGAACATCAATAATGTATTGTACTTGTCAGAAAAACATTTTTTTTGATATAGCTAATAAAATGTAGAAATGACGGCGGAACTACGAAAAAAATTGGGAAAATATATCTATTACATTACAACTACAACTACATACTCGCGAAAGGACACGAACACACGTAGACTCATACAGGCTCATTGCCTCTCACTTTTCCCGCGCCCCGTCTCGCTCTGGGTTCGAACAGCTTAAAAAAACAGTGTTTCACGCGCTTGGCCGTCACTGAGTTCCCACGGTCCTGAAGGGGCCTCTTAACACTAAAACATCGGACTTTTCAGGATCAAGCCTCCGGTACATCACGAAACTAAAACTAAAATAACTCAGGATAGTGCTTAACCATAGAGCCCATGAACTAAAGCAGTTAAATGGCAGTATCTAGCTGTCTTTGCGGTCCTGTTACGCCACGCTACTCCGTGCAGAGGCGCGGGGTGAAAAAGCCCGGAATCTTTCATACCCGGGAAGATCTCAGCCGCATATTCGAGCGGGAATGAAGTGCGCTCCCGTGTCGCGATGCGGCTCCCACTACTGCGGAATTGAAGACTTTCAGCCTTTCAGTGTCTCCGATAGACGTAGGGGCGAGACTACTTAGTCGATTTGTGTAGCCAATAGCTTTTGTCCGCAGGATTCTAAGGGTGGTACTCTAGAACGTTATTTAAACTCAGTTCAAACTAGAACGCTACTTAAACTCTGTTTAAACTCAGTTCAAACTAGAAAGCTCCTTGAACTCTGTTTAAACTCAGTTTAAGTAGAGTTTAGTAGTGTCGACTGTCGATAAAACAGTGCATGTTTTGATTTGAATATCCCTCCCTTCATATCAAAACATGCACTGTTTTATCGACAGTCTGAACTCTATTTAAACTGAGTTTAAGTAGCGTTCTGGAATACCACCCTAAGGGTCAGTTCAAGGAGCTTTCTAGTTTGAACTGAGTTTAAACAGAGTTTAAGTAGCGTTCTAGTTTGAACTGAGTTTAAGTAGCGTTCTAGAATACCACCATGTATATCCATTACATTGATTGCCTGCGAATTCTTCTATCCAGCGCATGAATATCGCTCACTATTCGGCATAGGCCTTCTTTTTGATACGGCAACCTCCCCGGTCCCCTGCAAGTCGTGTCCATAGTTTCCGGCCGACTTTTTGATGATTTTTGACTTCTTATGAGTCCACAACTGGGCTACTGAAGATTCTAAAGCAAAGTTACCAAACACTCGCACAGCATGAACGCCATTTCTACTTGAATATTATTTCATTGTCCCACTCTTTTGGTCTGTATAGAGAGAAGTATTGACCTAGAAACCTCTTGCTAAGCCCACAGCGTAGGTTGTAATTTTTATTTATTTATTTATGTATTTATTGCATATATACCCTGTCCTTACAGTTCATCCAATGCGACAGATTATTTTTTACTTAGCTAATTCACTAATAAAATAACTGATTAAATTAGAAATCGCCTAGTCGTGTAGAAGACAAAACTAAATCTTAATTACCTAGTTATGTTTTGAAATAACCAAACAAACCTAACACAATTTTGAAAACCATATCGCTGATTCTAGATATCGAGCAATAAAACATGTTGGTCAAGGCACACCAGCGCCGCCAATAAAAATAACATATTTTCTTTTTGGATACGTTTTTTGCTAAAAACGAGCCGTCATATGATAATGAATCTCTAGGCTCAACTATTTTTATGACCTAAGGCCTAGATTCCTGATCCTAGAACCTAAGTGGCCGTTCTAGGATGGGGTACCCTTAAGCGCTGTGCCTGTAGAAGGGCACACAAAAGCCAAACACCCGGCTTACCTCCGGTTTCTGAATTGAGAATTTCACTAATCAAATACTTAAGTATCGTTCTGTCACTGTAGAAGTCACAAAAAAGAGCGTGACAAAACGATACTTAAGTATTAACTTAGTGACTTTCTCCATTCAGAAACCGGCCCCTAGTCTTTCAATCTCCACTCAAGTAAAAATAATGCCGCGAAGGGCGCGAAGCATCTCCACGCACGTCACGTTCCTCGTAAGGCTCTAGGCGACTTCACGTCGTGTTTTTCATTAATCAGGGCGCTTCCGATCCGTCTGATTGGGGCGGCAGTGATGACCCTATTTGTTTACTCACAAGGGTTATTTGGAAGAAAAAGTGTGGGAGAGTTTGGTAAATAATTTGGTTTGAAACGGGTTGCGGTGTATGGCGTCCCAGCAGAAGGATAAAACCGTGCTTTCCTGTATTTTCTGCTACAACCAGATTACTAATCGTCTAGAATTAGAATCAAAATTATTTTTTGCTGTACTACAAAAACATTAAAAAGACCGACAGCGTTAACAAATCGTAATTGAATTCGTCAACTGAGAGCCCATTTTGGCACCACTGCGTTTCAGGCTAAGGCCCCAGTTATGCGAGGATAGTTCAATTACCGTCACTACCATAATGAAAATACTCTCCACCATGGCAGCTAAAATGTTGCTGAAAATTCGGTATAATTAGCCTACCTACTATGATAATATCCCTTTACTCATGCTTTGCGCTCGCAGAAGCTTGGTCCCTTGATCACAGTACGTAGACAAAACTAGCGCCTTGCGGAAAATAAGAAATGTTTATACACCGTGGAATTTTAGTGGTTTTAAAGCCGAAGGTATTTAGTTGCACTCGTGATTCTGAGCCAAATTCCAAAATTTTACTTCAAAACGAGCGAAAAAAAAAACACTTCCCAATACAAACAGCTATCGCCAATCGACACCATTTGTATGGAGAAGTGAATTTTTTTTCGCGCGTTTTCGAATGAAATTTTGTAATTTGGCTCAGAATCACCAGTGCAACAAAATACCTTCGGCTTAAAAACCACTAAAATTGCACGGAGTAGAGTATCAGAATAAAAGTAGTTCAGTATGCTTAGCATGGTCGTTTTGACACTCTCTCGAACTCGAGTGACAGACGTGCCATGTCTATTGTGCGAGCATGGCAGGCGGGATTCGAGATGTCAATAGATTAGGGTCATGTCGAGCAGAAAGTAGATATTGCAATTTTTAATAAAAATGTTGTATTTTTGTCTCCATCGCCATTTTGGCGTAGAGCGAACTCGAGCCCGACCGACAAGTTGACAGTTTTGCATAGAGAAGGACCTATCTCGGGCTTACCATGCTGCACGTACAGAATCAACGATTTTATCCCACAAGAGTTATTTGGTAGGAAAGGTTGGTACAGCGTGGGTAACAACTACCGGTATTTATAATCATTGAAAGCAAGCCCTCAAACCACATACTATGAGCAGCAATTCTGAAGTTACGAGTATGTACAGTAGGTCGGCCACAGTCACAGGCAGCTCTTACCGCGCGCGGCATAAGGGCGCCAATCGAACAAAAAGGGGTATCCTAGCGTGTGGCCGACTGTACAATAGATTCTCATATTAACAGCCTTTTTCTTTTCTTCTCTTGAATACCTACAATCCGACAAAGGAGGAAAGCGGAAACAAAAAAGGCGAATATAGCAAATTGCCCTAATAATTTAATGCACAATTAGATTTCCCAAATTGAATATATCCATCGGATGTTTCCCAAGCCTTCTTGTGTGCAATTTTCCTTTTTGTTTTCCCTATTTGCTTCCTGGAAGATCGTTAAACGTAGTATGGGCCAAATATATATTATGTATGGAAGTCAGTTGAAACCTTGTCACATACTCGGGTGACTCCGATGACGAAGTGACAAAGCTAACATTAGATTTCGTAACGACTTGCTTTACATTTGTACCAATTTTTCATTGTTATAAAAACAGTGAGCAAAAACGCTTTGGTGCAACATAGTTACTGTTTTCTTTTATTTATGAACAAATGGAATAAAGCTGATTTCCACGCGTTTTCATAATTACAAGTAAAGTTAATTTTGAGGACAGGAGATCCAACAACGTTAGCTACACCATTCTGTAAACGATGGCTTTATCACATTCGCTAGGTCTCCATCTCTATTTGCAGCCATAAATGTAAAAGTATTATTTACAACTGAGTGAATATTGGCCCTTGCCTCATAAAAGTGACTTCATGCGTCGTAAAACTATTTGAGTATTCGTTATGTAGCACTTAAGATAGCCAGGGCTTCAACGATATTGCTATGAATCACATATTATAAGTCGTCAAAATAAGGTTTCCTAAATTTTTTTTTATGGTTGACGATAGGAGGGGATTCACGTTAGTTGCGGAAGGCAAGATCCACTTTGGTTGGTTGGATTGAATACAAGTCAATAAAGTTAGGTTTTCTAAGCTGATAGTTAGTGCCTAAAATTAATATTAGTTACCTAAAATAAACGAGTTTAGCATTGGCAATGGTCAGAAATTTCATACTATTAAAAACGAGTTCTATACGTAGATCTCTCGAGCGAAGTTCACATTTTTTTACCTTAAATAAAACCTAATTTTTGCATCGAAACAATTCTTGTCCCGTGGGAACTCAATTTACCATGTTCCTTTACATACCCAAATCAGTTCACCCCATCTTTTACCAACAAGACCAGCGAAGGTATAAATACCCTAACAGCCCTCTAACAAAAGTTCCGACAAACCTTAGCACATGAGTACCCAACCGAAGGTTCGCGGACAAAGAACACCTCCCATAATTGTGGGTGTTAAGTTGTAGCGATGCTCACAGAGTACCCCTTTCAGTATCACGATGGAATATCGTGTCAAGTACCTGAAGATGGCAAACATTTAACCGTAAAAGCACAGAATTTGATTCTTATTGCGATTTTATTAGTAAAATCGAGGTACATTTATGTATTTTAGAGCTCCACAGATCAGAAACATCAAAGAATAGATGGATAAAGCCTGCCTTGAAAAACTATTTTGCTTGGCGGCAAATAGGGAAGAGCTGACAACAGCCACAGTGCAAGGAGAAGGATCATAGTAAAGTAGCGTCCGGGGCCCGCCCTTGGAAAAGGTTGGGAAAATCTGCCTCAGCACACCCTACAAGTTGTGAACGGATGCGGCAGCGACGTCCCGTGACCCCGGACTTCCGACTGCGATCCGCCAAAACTGACGTTCATCACCACCACTCTAATAGACCTCCCACACCCCGCACCTTACTTGCAAATCCCCCCAGTGAGGGGAAATAAGATACCAATACGGAGGTCTCCATAAACTGGTCAAAACCATAACTAGTCGAGGCGTAGTGCGGAAACGATCCATCTGGTTCCGCAAATAGATTGACAGTTTAATTTGTGAGCAATAAATGGTTTTATTTTTGCGTAGCGCGTATCTGGGCCGAGAAATGCATAGGAATTGCTTTATTAAATAAAATTATCGGTCTTTTTCGCGTCTTCTTCGTTCTCTCAGATTAAAGTTCACATTTCATTATAAGGACTATTTTTGCCATAAGAATTTCACTTTGTGGAACTAACTGTCTAGTGACCGGGTCACCCAATTTGAGAAATATGGCTGAACGTGATAGCACTCAACGCTTTGGTAGTTTTTCGGCAAAACAAACTTCATTTTCTATTGAAACTATTTCAATCTTCATTTTCACTACGTAGCTTCTTCATAAATCAACTGTTTAAGAATTCACTTAGACCCGCTGAGCGTTCAGTCATTTTGAAGAGTCATTACTAATTTTGAACAGTTGAGAACTTATCGACCTACAATGGCGCGTACTTGGAATTTGTGATGAAATGAGTCTCTGAAACGTTGTAGGCATTGAGTATTAATTAAAAGCACGCATCAAACGCTTTCAATTCTGTAGAATTCTAAGGGTGGTATTCTAGAACGCTACTTAAACTCAGTTCAAACTAGAACGCTACTTAAACTCTGTTTAAACTCAGTTCAAACTAGAAAGCTCCTTGAACTGAGTTCAAACTCAGTTTAAGTAGAGTTTAGTGGTGTCGACTGTCGATAAAACAGTGCATGTTTTGATTTGAATATCCCTCCCTTCATAACAAAACATGCACTGCTTTATCGACAGTCTGAACTCTGTTTAAACTGAGTTTAAGAAGCGTTCAAAATACCACCCTAAGCGTCCAAAAGTCTAGCGTACAACCTAAAAAGAATGCCCCCCACATTTGCGACGTGGCATCTCATTGCGTAGCCGCGTAGCTACGCGCTACGCCGTAGCGCTACGCGCGAGTCCCAGGAGCTACGCGCTACGCTATGAGACCTCAATAGAAGCTGAGATGAGACCTCCGCATTGACAGTCTGCATGCATCGCGCGACGCAGCATTGTTGTACGCACGGACTTTACTAAGTATTTGTTGAACGAGCGAGCGAAGCGAGTACGTTTGTATGTATGTATGTGTGTATGTATGTTTGTATGTTTGTATGTATGAATGTTCGTTCGACGATAACTTGAGTAAATTTAGTCGAATCGTTATGAAATTTGGTAAGCGGGTAACCAAAATTAAAAGATTTTTTAAGTTCGAACATGAGTCAAATCGGTCGAGGTGTTGCCGAGATATGGGGTTGTATAGTTTATATGCAAAGCGCGCGCGCGCCGACGCGAATGGCGTAAGCAAAGTTACACATCTGTAACTGGGGTCGCGAGTTCATAGTTCGGAGCGAACCACTAGTTATTACCGTACAACAAAGAAAATGGGAATAAAAACGAATTGCTTGATACCGGTTTGCCTTAGAAGTATTCTGATTATATTCGTCCAATTCTATTGATATAATCATTACAGTCGTAATTTTTTCTTCAATATACTACAGTCAGAGTAGAGGCCCAAGAGCTCTCCGAGTATTATTTACTTTGGCTCTCTTTAATAACCTCGTCACGTACGGTGGGCGCGCGCCTTTCATTTATGTTGTTTTTACTTCGTTTACTTTTTCTCAGATTAATTCGAGTTGGAAATTATAACGGTCTTTAGGTGAGCTGTCTATACTACGATATGAGTTCTTACAGGTATTAATATTTATTCAACGGTAATAATTGTATGTGGACAGATAATAATGTAGCATACACATATGGCAAAAACACACGCACACACGATACCTATGTCTGGTACATGTTTTGATGGAAAAGGCTTCATCTGCACTTTTACCATCTTATCGGCTAAGGCCCGTAATATCAATCATAGTTTAAACCAAAAAGGCTAGTTTAAACCTTATCTGTCGATTAATTTTCATACAAAATCCGTGGTTTAATCTATGGTCTGGGTTTAAACTGTGATTGATATTACGGGCCTTAGTCGGCCTAGCCAACAGGAAAAACAATGTCCATATGTGCGGGGCTAAATAAGCCAAGGAAACAATAAAGGCTAATTTTCATTGATTTTATCTCAAACTTCCAGTCTCATAAGCCAAACAATCTGCAAACTGACATCTAAGGGCCCCCTACCCTGGCAAAACGACCAGATTACCAGGTCTAAATAATTTACGTGACTTTTCATAATTCAATTCGTTTATTTCAGACGTAAGTATCCATAGTGTTAGTAACAAGTTGATTTACTTAGTCTATGTTTTTTACTAATTTTAAGTCCACAACTTCTACACGTACTTTGGTCGCTCTTCCAGGGTAGGAAATATGTGGCAACTTAACAAGTATATTATTATCGTCATCATATTTAATTGGCACAACTTTTGCATAATTTACCTAAATGAGTAGGTACCAGGGGGTCTACCGGCTAAAACGAAGCCGATAACCATTGGCGAAAATCGAAGTTCGATTTATGAATAATTTACTGGGTGGCAGTAAAATAAACTGGTTGGCAGTACATTTTTCATAAATCGAACTCGATTTTCGCCAATGGTAATCGACTTCGTCTACGCCGGTAGACCCCCTGCATACTTGAGAAAATGTTTCTTACTTATTCTACTTTTTCTTTGCCTCCAAAAATACGTTAATTTAAAGAAGCCTATTTTCGTTTCCCTACTTATTTCAGAGTTGTAAAACCAAATAATAATGACAAAAACATTTTGTTTTCGACCAACGTTTTCACAAACATCTGTGACGACCGTAAAAGAAACTTTATAATTTCGCCACAACATTTTATTTATTTATGTAAATAGCGGCCGAAGCAAATTTCATTGTAATGAGTACCTTTGGTGGGTGGGGACATTGAAATTTCGGTTTCTGTACAAGTTTGGAATAAACGTTTTGTTTCAAATGATGTGGTCGCTTAAGGTGATGGTCAAAAGACACAAGCGCCGCCAATGAAAAAAAAACTTTTTTGGATGCGTTTTTTGCTAAAAAAGAGCCGTCAAATGAGAATCCCTAGGCTCAACTGTTATAAGACCTAAGGCCTAGATTTCGGATTGAATAAATCCCTTCGAACCTAAGAATAAATCTCGCACAAATCAAAAGTGGTGAGTACAGGGCTCTTCCGTTGCAGTCCAATCCTTTCGGTCTTGGGCTTTTCTCATCCGGTTGGCGACAGGCTGAAGAAGAAGAAGTCAAAATTGCCTGTTTTTTTTTTCACTTTTAATGCCCCGCGATATTCAAACATTATTGTATTCGAAACGGGTTGAATCGCGGTTGATTAGATAATTAAATTTGCCTAAATCCAACCGCTTCGTTTCGTTTCGAATACAATAATGTCTGTTTTTTTCTTGTGCGGGATCAATTCGTAGGTTCTAGGATCTGGAATCTAGGCCTTAGGTACTAAAAATGGTTTAGCCTAGGGATTCTCATTTGACGGCCCGTTTTTTAGCAAAAAAAGCATCCAAACAGAAGATGTATTTTTTTCATTGGTGACGCTAGTGGAGGGTGTATCCTCCTCTTAAAACCAAATAACGGCATCGTCATTTACTTACATTCAGCGAGCGGAAGCGTTTACCGCTTCGATCAGAGCTAGTGAAGCTGGAGAAAAAAAAGTAGCTAGATACTTAGTATTAGATAGTAATAAGTATCTGATTTATATACCTTTTTTTTACTTTAGATAATATTTTGACGTTCAATGTAAATAATTTATTTATGGAATATTGAATAAAACAAATTGATTCTGATTCTGATTCATTAAATAAACTGTCAAAGGCATGTGGATTGTTTATAAGTTTTCACTTTGAAGTCTTTGTTTTACTTTATAAAATGATCCAATGTAAAATCTGACGAGGAACTCTACGCTACATTTTTCTCCTTACACATTTTTCTACACACCTACATGAAGTAAGAATGTAAAGGTCTCGTTTTCTATCCATGAGTAAAACGACCAAATAATCTTGTTACGATGTACATAATTACCTACTTCACTTTTTTCATTTCATCCTTCCTCGATCATTTCACTATTACATATTAATTACTATATGTTTCAATTCTTAACAATTATGTAGGACTGAAATAAAAAAGTAACACATTTCATACCATTTTCACTGATTCTATACTCAGCTCACAATTAAGAAAAATCGTATCAACGAAGTTGATTTATTTTTAAAATGTATCTAATATTCAGCTTATAACTTCAGTGTAAATAAAACAATATGTTAGTTAGTAAAGTTTTAATTAATTATGTTGCGATATTCTGTTAAAAAATACCTAATAAACGATAATAAAAATGAATACCTAATATGGAGTTGTATCCACCGATCCCGGGATCAGATGGATGTCTCCACGGATCCCGCCGAGTTGTCTCCACCGATCCCGGGATCAGTGGAAACATCAAAATTAAGTTAATGTTTGTATCCTGTGATCCCGGGATCGGTGGAGACAACAAAATAAAAATATTTTTGTGGAAACTGATCACGCTGTACAGAAAGAAAAAAGATCACGGATGGACAAATTTTCTTCCGCGAGTTTTTTCCGGAGTTTTGCAAGAAAAGATATTTGATGGAAAAGTACACACGACAGCACGTCGGGACATACACTTTGGTTGTAAAGTCGCCCGTAACGTAACCGATACTAGGTCTACATAAAGTCGTAGGTGCCTTAGGCTCAAAGCCTCAGGGTTCACATCATATTATGATGTGAGAGGTTGCCTTGCTTTGCCAATAATGGTGCCGAACTGCACACCGAGTCCGACCTATGTGAGGCGGCCGCCGAAAATGACAGCTGAACATTCTTCTTCTGTTTTTTTCTTATCTTAGAATGTAAATAAAGAAATACATGGAACCAATAGTTTATTTGTTATGCAAGAATGCAAAATTATTGTTTGCAGCGAGTGCTTGTGTTGAATACCGAGCTAGCGAAGGTTTCTAAAATTGAGCCACGAGCGTAGCGTGCGTGGTTCAAAAAAAGAAACCTGTACGTAGCGAGGTATTCAGAAGCATGAGACGCAAATAATATTGCATTCGTGCGAAACACAAAACTTTTCATCTCACAGAAGTGTGGAAATGATTTTGTTAGCCATGCGAGACAAATAATAGACATAGGTACCTACAACTACATAGAGGTTAGTGAAATGAGTTTCCTTCTTCTTTGCTTCTTCACAAAGGAGTATGTGGGGTTGCCTAGCAACGGGTTGTTGATTACAAATCGTGTCTTCTTGAAGTGTCATAAAATCAACAACCCGTTGCTAGGCAACGCTACAAGTTGAAGGAGTTCCTTATATTTCTTTTTATTAGGGCGCCGAGTTCAAATTTCAAAGCGCACAAAAATGCAAAATGGTTTAAAAAAGGATTTTCTACGATCGCATGTTTAAAGTACAGCGTACTTTCCGAGCATGGGAGATGAAAAATATATTTCTCGTGACAGATGGATATAATGCGTGCTACATGAGTTAGAAAATAACACTATCACTGTTGGACGGTGCCTCGAAAAATTTAGAAAATAAGTAGTTAGATTATAGACACACGACAGCACGCCGATGCTTATATGCTAGCACTCTACTCGGTTACGTTAGGGGCGACTTTACAAAAAAAGTGTACAGTCTGACGTGCTGTCTTGTGTACACGATCTGGATGAAGTTTTGTTTTAATTTTAATTATGTATGTAATTTTTGTTTGCCTACCTATAAATCTTCGATTCCCATGGTCCACACTTAATTTTTATATTAAGTTGTAAAGTACAAGGCCTACCTACATAAAGACGTAGGTGCCTTCACTGCTCACATCATACGAATTAATGATGTGAAATTTAAGAGACGTAAACGGCTACGACTTTATGCAAGCCTAGTACTTTTCCATCAAATATATTATTTTTTTGCAAAACTTGGGAAAAAACTCGCGGAAGAAAATTAGTTCAGATACAGATACAGATATTTATTGGTAATTTTCATTACACTTCGAACAATTATCATTATAAATTTTGTTACTTAATAGCTAAGTGTCATAAAATATATCATATTTATTAGTTCATCCGTGATTTTTTTTTCTTTCTGTACAGCGTGATCAGTTTCCACAACAATATTTTTATTTTATTGTCTCCACCGATCCCGGGATCACAGGATACAAACATTAACTTAATTTTGATGTTTCCACTGATCCCGGTATCGGTGGAGACAACTCGGCGGGATCCGTGGAGACATCCATCTGATCCCGGGATCGGTGGATACAACTCCCCTAATATTCACTTTTAAACATTCGCGATATTTAAACATTATTGTATTCGACCCGTTTCGAATACAATAATGAATACCTAAGATGCCCCTACATTTCAAAACCTCCACCCGCTAGTCCTTCAATCTCCAGTCAGACAATTTCATGAAATGTGCTTTTAATTAGTCAAGCCGCGAACTGACCCTATGTCGGCTAATTGACGCGTCAGTGATGGGCCCATAACGAGCTCTCTTACCCTGATCATGGTGTATTTACTATCAGAAGGTGACCTTAGTACACCACGACACCACGTCTTACAACAACACATACACTACACACCCTCGCATACCCTCTAACTCTCAGGCACACATACACACTTGCACTTAACGGGGCACGTCCACAGAAGCATACAAACTCTTTGGCTCGTCAAGGTCACGAGAAAAGCTAACGAACATTGGCAGTGTGAGATTTCGAGGAGGAGCAGAGGCTTCGTGGAGTAAGACGCAAGACGTGACAATCACAATAATAGGTTTATTTGGAAATTAACCAAAAACATGTATGGTTGTATGAAGGTAAGAAATCCGAATGAGCGCCGCTTGCTAGGCCAGCGGCGGCTGCGCGTGTGTGCGTGCGCATGACGACACGATGCACACACATGAAGAAGCGCGTTAACAGACAGAAAGAGACAGATTTGACACTGGCCTGGTGATCCAATGTACATACTGGAGGTATTGGCTATTATAGCTAAATCCCATAAGAAATTAAAATTTTGGAAATAATAGCAACAACTTAAATTTTTACAAACGCTTTAATTTATTTCAAATATGTATGGGCCATTTTTTTAAACTTAAACTTTCGTGAGCACTGCACATTTTTCTTTTAAATTACATTTTTACTCACTAGTATTTTTGATGATTAAGGTCTCCAAATGAGAACCGAAACTAGTCGGCTACATCGACAAAATACTAGTGAGTAAAACCGTGATTTAATAGAAAAATGTATGGGCCACGTGATTAATAAATGCGTTCACACGATAATTATTCTTCTTTACACTCTTACTTGTCAGAGCTATCATACGCTTGGTGCTGAGTTGAACATCTATAGTTAATATGTTAGGTTTTGCCTGATTGACGTGGTACGCCCCAGGCTACGGCTTTTCAGAATTTTCGGTACACTGTTAAATGGGGCTTTAGCGTGCCTCGTTTGAGTGGCGACTTTGACGATGGTGGCTAAGCAGGTAGGTATTGTTTATGTGTTTTTTATGCTAAACATCACCTATCTAAAGGGCATGCAATCATACATCCATTCCACTGCAAACCACAGGCTTTTATCGTGCAATTAATATTTTATTGCCCTACTTTCCTATTATTCACAAAATTATTCACCAATTCGGTTGAATTCTAAATTTAATTTAATTATATATTGTGTAGCGAGCCAAAATTATATGCAATTTTTTCAAAAAATCTATTTCAGCCAAATATATAGAAATTCTATGGAAAATCACCGCGCTACACAATGCTCTTAAGAGGATATAACGGTAGTGTTTTCCCTATACAAACATAGTCTTCGATTTCCTCCCTGGATAATGGAAATAGAGCATAACATTTTTTTGATATGCTGAGACATGGTTGTATACCCCTGGCATGACGGACCGTTTAGATTTTTTCGATAAATTATTGTTAACAGGAGCTAGGACCTTCCAAAAATACAAAAAAATGCCTATTTAAAAGTGGCGACAAAAGACGGCTGGTAAACTAATTAAATGGCTTGAACTTTAAAAGAAACAAGACGGTATGACAACAAGAAGCTCTTTGTCATATCAGTGACAAAAAAAAATTAAATGGGACCGGGGGGTCTACCGGCTAAGATGAAGCCGATTACCATTGGCGAAAATCGAAGTTCGATTTATGAAAAATGTACTGCCACCCTGTTCATTTTACTGTCACCCAGTAATTTTTTTCATAAATCGAACTTCGATTTTCGCCAATGGCAATCGGCTTCATCTTAGCCGGTAGACCCCCTGGTCCCATTTCGATTTTTTTTTGTCACTGATATCACAAAAAGCTACTTGTTGTCATACCGTCTTGTTTTTTTTTCCCGCATTTAGAAAGAAAAATGGGAATACGAAACCTCCATTTTGAAGAAGTTGGTCCTTTCGTGTTTGAGTAGAGCGCACGCGGGACAGCAACAGATTTGTTAACTATCTATTCTCTGTACTAGTATGAATAAACTTCTTAAATACCATTATGTATGGTCTACTAACCATCCCACTAATTGCGTCCTCATTCATCTTGATAGCTGCCTGTAAAGCCCTTCCATCATAATTTGCAAACAAAATAATAATAACACTTAAATCAGTCGGCATTGTTTCGTAACGAACCGTTAAGGCGGCATTGTTGGGCGTAATCCAATAAAGTATGGATCAAATTGCGCAAACGAAGGCGCTACTATTTCATCCGTCCCGTCCGTTTATTTCGCCCTCTCGGAAAAAAATGCACGTTATTTTCCTCTGATTTCTCCCGTTGGAACTTATGACGGTTATAAACATTCCCCCGTCGGTATGGAGGCACTAAAATAATTAGGTTTTACTACGTACATACATAAATGACAATGTACTCTATTCTTACAGCAATTTGTAACGAACTCACAGTGGTAGAGATCGAAGGTATATTGTTGTACGATAATGACAAAAATATATCAGGTAGTGCCAATATAATTTAGCTATTCCTTTCGGCATGGCTGAACTATACTTATTCGCACTACTTTGCACTATCGCGCTATGTTTAAGTAGAAACTAGTAGGTAAAAAAGCAATTATGAGTATTTTTTTCTTGTATACGGAGTACGAAGTTTTTACAAGTATTTTTAAAGAATAGTATAAAAGAAACAGCCCCCAAAATGGTTAAAAAGACGGATAATATTCAATAGAGTAACATAAGCTTACCTATACCAATAAAAAGTTCTTTAAGAAAATTAATAAAATACTGGCATATTCTTACCACACTACTCTTTATTTTAATTCCTGAAAAGACAAAAAAAAACTATCTACACATGGCGCCTCCATCTGGTAAAGAGGCAAGTTTAATAGAGTTCAGACGACGGGTTGGTACACACGACAGCACGTCGACCCTTACGCGCTAGCACTCTAAACGGTTACGTTACGGGCGACTTTACAACAAAAATGTACACAATGACGTGACGTGTGTGCATGGCTTTATAACTCAATGGTTAGAGCGCCAGCGCAGACGCGGGTGCGGGTACACAAAAAAAGAAAACTTGTTTGACAATTTATGCGTGCACAATCAAGCGTCGGCAGCAAACCCTATGTTTTCCCACCCGAACTAAATCCACTTAATAAACAGGCGAAAGTTGCCGAAAAGAAACCGAGGCTGTGCAATTAAAGCAAGCGAGGGTGCTCCGTCGAACGACGCCATTACTGTTCCGACTGTCTACAGGGCCTTATTTGCCCACTCTGGGCATGGGGCCCCATGGTTCTTGCCATATCATCAACCGATAAGCGATATTACCGAAAAATATACTTCTTATTCGAAAATTTAAACGATAACAGTGCGCTGAGGCGTAATTAGACAGTGAAAATTCGGGCGCTCATTTATTCTTATAAACTACAAGAAACTGCGAACATTTATTTTTCCGTCACTAATATTTCGGTTACACTAAACTGAAACTCATTTATTTTTATTCACTAAGTGGTCAGTACGCCGAACAATAATAGTCAGTTTTTTAATGTCATATTTTATGGCCAGTTTCACTACGGACCGTGTTCTGGGAGAAGAAATATAGCAAAGAAACTCCAAGGATTTCTTTTCAATGTTATGCTTTTTTATCGTGTAAGGTTAGTTACAGGGGCCCGTTATCGCTATCCAAAAGAAACTACTTAGGATTTCTTTTCAATGTTATGTTATTTCTATCGTGTAAGGTAAGTTATTATAGGGGCCCCGCTATCCAAAAGTAACTCCAAGGATTTATTTTCAATGTAATGCTTTTTTTTATCGTGTAAGTTATAGGGGCCCCACTATTCCAAAGTACCCAATGCCTCCATTCGCTTAAAGCCGGCCCTGCGTCCACGTCTGCTAGACGCCCGGGATCAAGTTTTGATGACGTCATCAGTCCCTTTCGTTCCTTTTGTCCAATTCCAGGCCCTAGACTCATGCTTACCTAGTACTATGTTTAGTATCCAACCTCTGCGTCGCCACAAGTTGCCAAAAGTTTTTTTTTGCTTCGGCCTAGAATGTCTACTTGCACCTACCTACTTACTATTTCATTTCATTTCATTTCATTTCATTTCATTTATTGCGATATATTACAGTATTAAATTATTACAGATGTTATGTATTATTTATTATCGAGTGCTAGTGTAATTTTACCGATGGCGGCATGGCAATTAATAATTATCATAATTATAAATTATATTAAAATTAACAAAATCATTATTTAAAAAGAATCATTATAAAATTAGAATAAGAAAGTATTAAATCAATGTTAAAATATTAAATTAATGTCATATATGAAAATTTTCACCTATATAAAATGCTATAACACGTAAAATTGAGATTACTTAAAATTAGACAATAATTTACAATAATCATAAAATTCTGTCAACGTATATGGACACATAAGCAGTAAAAATTGTTTTAAAGCCTTCAGAAACCGATCACCAGAGAGAAGCTTTATATTTAATGGTAGTTTATTATAAACACAGACTGCCATGTTTCCGGCGCTTTTGCTGTAAGACGTAGTCCTACAGAACTTGGTTTCCAGGTCATACTTGTATCGATCTCTTAGCCTGTTGCTCTTGCGTTCTGAGCTGATTGGAAACCTTTCTGGAAATCGCATAATTAATTTGCATAGTTCAATGATGTAGAGCGCTGTGACGGTGTGAATTTTTAATTTAAAAAATAGGCCGCGACACGTCACCCTGTTTGATTTGACACCACTCAGAATACGAACGCACCTCTTTTGTAACACGAAAATTTTTTGGATCTCAACGCTACCTCCCCATAGTGCCAAGCCGTACAGAAGTCTAGAATGGAAGAAAGCGTAGTAAGCCTGTAGCGAAGCATGTGTTGTGGTGATTGATGACAAACATCTCAAAGCATAGCAAAAACTACAGAGCTTAGCCTCAAGGGTCTCTATGTGCTTCCTCCAATTCAAATATTCATCTGCAAAGATACCCAAAAACCTGGCGTGGTCTACTAGTGCAATATTTGTACTGTCCACAGTTAGATCTAGTTCTAGTCTGCAAGTATTATAGTTACGGAAATGTAACATTTTTGTTTTGCCCGCATTTGTTCTCAGTCCCATAGTTCGCAACCAGTCGACAATGGTATCAATACTTTCATTTATCTCAGTAGATAACTGTGAAGTTTGCCTTCTTTCAAATTTGAAGAACACTGAGACATCATCCGCAAACATCGTGATTTTTTTACTAACGAGTTGGGGTAAATGGTTGATGTATAATATGAACAGAAGGGGACCTAAAACACTACCCTGAGGCACCCCTTGCGTAGTCTCTGTACTTAAAGATACTGTGTTTGATTGTGTATTTTTACTGGAGTCGACCATAGGAATCTTTACACATTGTTTTCGTTTAGTCAGATAAGATTTCAGCCAATTCAAACAATTACCTCGAATACCGCATCGATTAAGGATGCATGCTAAGACTCTATGATCAACATAGTCAAAAGCTTTGGATAGATCTAGTAATACCGTCACTACGTTTGACTTTACATTTAGAGAGTTCGCCACAAAGTCCATCATATCGAACACAGCATCAATGGTTGACTTACCTTTTTGAAATCCGAATTGGTTTTTGGACAGAATTTTGTATTTGAATAAAAAGGTTGTCAAGCGGTTTGAATAAAATTTTTCAAAAATTTTTGACAGAGAGGGCAACAATGCAATGGGACGATAATTTTTTACTTCCAGTCTGCTATCACCTTTGTGAAGAGGTATGATATGGGCTGTTTTTAGTCTGTCTGGAAAAATACCTGTGGCCACAGATAGATTTATCAGATAGACGAGAATATCTGCAACTGCCTCAATAAGTTCTTTGATAACAGTAATTGGTAAACCGTCGTAACCACAAGATTTTTTATTGTTCAAATTCGACACAAGTTTCAGGAGTTCTTGTTTAGTTATGGGATCTAAAAACATGGAGTTTTTTTGGTAACTAGGAAGTTCAATATTGTCGAGCTCGTATTCACTTTTAGCAACGCTACTTGTAGTAAAATAGGCGTTAAATAAGTCTGGTGCCTCCAACTCATTTTTAATGGTTTTAATTCCATCTGTAAGTCCCATAAAACTCTGGATTTTTTTATATTTTTCTCCTTTGACCGTTTTATTCACTATATTCCAGACAGTTTTGATTTTATTATTTGATTTCAGGATCTGATTTTCATTGTCTTTTTTCTTTGCACATGATACAACTTTATGCAAAATTGAACAGTACTTTTTGTAATGTTGAGAAAGTACGGATTTGTCTTTGGAATGTTTAAGTTCGATAAACAGGCCACGTTTTGTTTCACAAGATTTTTTAATACCCGGTGTAATCCATTTAGGCTTAGAGTAGTTTTTTTCAACCTTGACTGTTTTCAGCGGGCAAAACCTGTCAAATGCACTGAGGAGTATGTCATGAAACAAGTTAAAAGACTCATCCATATCTGAAAAAGAGTATATCTGATCCCAATTCACGCTACCCAGAAAAGTTTGTAACTCGTCAATATTTGTTTTATTTAGGTCTCTTACTTGTTTCGAAGTACTACTACGAGAGTTTGATTTTAACTTACTATCTAGAGTAGCATGCTGAAGGCAGTGATCGGATAATCCTAGCTCAATAACATTTATATTGCGTAAATTGATATTTGAGACTATATTGTCGATGCAAGTACGGCTATGTGCTGTAATACGCGTGGGTTCATGTACAAACGGTTTTGCACCAAACGATTTCAGCAAACTTAAAAACTCACTGGTGTCCCTTCCATTTGCCAATAAATTTACATTAAAATCTCCACAAAGCACGTATTGTCTGTCAATTTTGTTTCTTAGTACGTGTATTAAGACATTTTCTAGGTTTTCAATAAAATTGTCATTTTTAATTGACCTTGGCCTATATGCACAAATTATGTAGAAACCAAGTAAGTTGATACCACAAACTTCTAAGATATTTGGAATTGAAAGTTGATTTATTGAGGGAAGCTCATCAAATTGCAGGCTGTTGTGAACAAAAATACATACACCGCCTTTACTTTTTCGGGTATCGCGACAAAAAGATGCAGCCAGACTAAAATCTCTGAATGACATTCTTTCTAAATCAATTTTCACTCGATGGTGTTCACTTAGGCATAAAACCTTTACACAACGCCCATCTGAGTGAAGCCAAGTCTCAAGTAAAGCTTTCTTCCTATAATTAAAGCTTTGTATGTTTATATGTGCAACTGTTATGCCTGGCTTTGATGATTTAACTTTTACTTTAGGATTCTCTACGGTCGCGAAAAAAAACGTCCTTTTTATTTGAGCCAAAACCTTGGTTTGATCTTGTTTTTTGTTCAAAATAATAAGGAATTGTTCCTATTTTTGGGATTTTGGAACTGTTTTCAAGTAGTTTTTGTTGAATTTTCAATTGTTGTTGATGGAAATAGTACGGTATGGTACCAACCTTTAAGCCTGAAGTTCTGGGTGCACATTTGCCTTTCACGTGTTTACCAAAATTTGTAATAAATTCTTCTTTGTAGCGTAGGTAATCGATCTCAATGTTCAGTTTACTTGCAAGATCCAACTGAGTGTGCAGCTCACTAACTGTACTTTTATCGAATTTGTAAATAACTGATTCCAACGCTTTTTCCAGTTTCTTTGTATCCAAGTATTTACTAGGATGGAATTCGCAAAGAAATATGACATTCTTTTTATCATTTTTTTGCAACAGGTTATCAACATCAATTTTAAAATTTGATGCGTTCGCGTTTGGGCTTAAGATGAGGATTACGATATCATTTTCAGCAACATCGGTGATCAGGTTTTTAAAGTCTTTAAGAATTTCAGAATACGAGGCATGTGGTTTGACGAAAGCAGAAACTCGATAGTTGTTGTTGTTACATCTTAAATTCGAAAGTTTACAAGCGACTCCACTTGCACCTTCGTCTCCCAGAATATGGATCAGAGGTTTGACCATCATTGTGGTTGGCGAGGGTTTGGTTTTTGTCTTCTCCATCAGGGACTTGGCTTTGGCTATGTTGAATGATATAAGTACAGGTTTGTGAATTTCATCCACCTCCTCTCTAACAATGTTTATGCCCTGATCAGGCTGAAGCACAATGTGTTTTTCATTTGCCGTAGGGATGTTCACCTGGGCACAGGACTTTGGGGTACACTCTGTTTTCTCGAATAAGATTTTCTTTTTAGACCTTAGCTTGGCAGAGCTAGAGTTCAGTGCCGTCTGCGATACTGGTGTGGAGGTAGTGATGCTTGAGCTTATTTTTGTCAAGATTGTGATTTTCTTATTGAGTTTTTGAACTTCTTGTTTTAATTTCGTGTTTTCCTCATTTAAGGTGATAACTTCCTCATGTGCACTGTTTAAGTCCAAGCTCAAAGCAGAAATTTGCTCTCTTAGATTTTGTATCAAAGAGTCATTCATTAGTGTTGCATTCGGAAGGCTTCTTGCAGTTGTGTCGAGAAAACTTGAACTCTTATCTAAATCAAGAGTAGAAAGATCATCCATCGAATTGCATAACAGGAGAGGGCTTGGTTTTTCTTCGGTAGTTTGGCTCGTTCCAGCGGTTTCTTTGTTTTTCGGTGTTTTTCCTATTTTTAAGGAAGCTTTCTCATCGCTACACGGCGCGCCCTTTCCGGTATTCTTTAGCAAGTTGTTTCCGCGGCTTGTAGTAATGTTTGCGCAATGATCGCATTTCCACTGTTTCTTCGTTGGGTATAATGCCGAATATTTTGCACAAGTAATGTTGAGGCACTGATAATGAAACTGCTTTTTACATGCAGTGCATCTTAGCAAGTCACTGAGTGCTATATGTTTACGGCACACAGGGCAGTTCATTTTGGTCTCGATCGATGGGATCAGTCGGTCGAAATGTGATGAATAAACAGGAAAAAAAAAAAAAATTTTTTTTTTCTTCTTGGTGCTGGGTTGCGAACTCACGCTCGGCTACTTGTTCTAGGTACGTCACGTAAATCGACTTGACGCTAGGACCACTGCGCTATCGTCTCGACAGTTATGAAGCCGAAATTATTGAATGCGTTCGGCCGCGGCGGCTTTTGCCTTTCACTTTTTATCAAGGCCGTTTATTGACCGGTCGATGGCTTCGTTGTTGACGCTGACGCAGTATCCACAGCAAACGGTTCCACCATCGGCAAATAGATGGCGCTGATAGTATAATTTTTCATAAAAGTAAAATACTTTTTTTTCAGAGTTTGCAGCGTAGGGGACGTCCTAATGCAACATTTAGTATCACTGCACTAATTTCCACTGTCACTAGAATGTTTTAACCACGAAAAAGTGTCTGTTAAATTTAGTAAGCACTTAGTGGGTAGAGTGACTAGCCGTTATTGATCGCAAAATTCACCAAAAGTCACTATAATGTTTATGAAATCCAGAAATAACACACACCGTAACACTTTTATATGTAAATAACTTAATTATGCACTGTTTCGATAATTCAGAGGATTTTAACTATTAATAATGAAATTTTCAACTTGCACTCAAAATATAAACAATGTAGCGACACTAGCGCCACCTGACACTAGCTACCTACCTACTAGCTTTGAAATCTACTTCAGTAGAATTTATGAAACGAATATTCCGTGATAGCTACAAAAGTGAACACTCGCAGCCCAAGCGAAGTTGTGTCTACTCATTCATTCACGCATCACAGGAGTCGCTCTACAAAGGCGGGCCTCAAAAAGTAAATTTCAGTGGCCAAAAATGTTTCTCCCCTATAATATTTTTAAGTCCGTCCGTCGTAAACTACTCCGGCAAAAACTGCCTACCATTTTGTGACGTCACCCGAAAAAAGAACCGCAGGTGGACACGAGTCAAGAAAACCCTAACGGCAGGCTTTTAATCCACATTATGCCCGAGCATGCGCTAACAGTTTTGCGCTAGTAACTCAGGGAACACTCACATTGTGAACACAAGGTACATGGATGAACTAATAACATGGAACATACGGTCTTGTAGGGCCAGAAAAACTGACCGAGTAAGTTAAATGGTCTTAATACAATTTTATGTTTTTTTTTATTCATGTGTTTTTTGTACCTCGCTGGATGTTCGACTGCAAGGAAAAATACTCCACCATATCTCACAACTATTTTATTTTCATAATTTGCTATGAAAATGCAATTTCCAAAACCGTGTTTGATCAAGTCGCTCACAGAAAATGCAATAGAGAAATTTTATCATACAAATTGAATAAAGCTGAGAATGCGGAGATGTGTTGGTATCTCGGACCTGCCTGGTTTACAGGTTTTCATACATTCCTTCTTCTTGGAGTGCCTCTCTACTAACTAGTGGTTCGCCCCGAACTGTGAACTCGCGACCCCATATAAACTTTACAACCCCATATCTCGGCAACCCCTCGACCGATCTGGCTCATGTTCGAACTTAAAAATTCTCTTTGTCTCATTTACCCGCCTACCAAAGAGCTTCCAACATTTTGTATGGCAAGTTACATAGTGACACCGCCGCCATTTTAAAAAAATCACGTTTTCTCAGCTTGCAACTAAACCTAGCTTATTAGACTGAGGAACAAAATATAAAACGAAAACATTCTTACGAAAAATGTCTAAAACGATATCGTTATGAAGATATTAGAGTATTAAGATCCGCTTTTCTATGGAGATTGAAGTTTTCAGTCCGACATTTTCCTATGGGGTCGGAGATTTTGATTTTAAATAAAATCTTCCAGCTTACGACGAAACATATCTTAATAGACGGAGAAAAAAAAATAAGACGAAAACATTCTTATGAAAAATGTCTGAAACGATATACTTACGGAGATTTAGTGGTTTCAAAATTCAGTTTTGCCTAGAGCAAAACTACAGACCGCCATGTTGATAAAAGAAAAGTCTTGGAACACAAAACCTCAACGAAAAAAAAAAACGACGACACAACACATATTGAAGGTAAAGCATGTGTGCATAGGCCCGTAGCAGCGAATAAAGCTACAATATGTATTTAGTTTAGATTATTAAAAGGCCAGGGATTTTTCTTTTTTTTTTTAGTTTTTCCCTGCACGGGCGGGATAGCCGAAGGTCATCAGACCAAAAAGGCCAGTGATAAAAATTGCCCCAACTGACAGAAAAAAAACTAAGGCCCTTGCATCTACGTAATGAGATGATTTATACAACTTGTGACTTGCGACTTTCGGCTTAAGACTTAGGACGTAAGACCAAGGGCCTAGGACCTAGGACCTAGAATTTAAGACCTACGACCTAGGACTTAGGACTTAGGACCTAGGACCTAGGACCTGGTACTTGCGACTTAGAACTTAGGACTAGGACCCAGGACCTAGGGCCTAGAACCTAGGACTTAGAACTTAGGATCTAGGACATAAGACTTAGGACCTAGGACCTAGGATATAAGATAAGATAATAGAAGATAAGATAAAGATAACGATGAAATAAAGATAAAGCTAAAGCTGAAGATAAAGATAAAGATAAAGATAAAGATAAAGATAAAGATAAAGATAAAGATAAAGATAAAGATAAAGATAAAGATAAAGATAAAGATAAAGATAAAGATAAAGATAAAGATAAAGATAAAGATAAAGATAAAGATAAAGATAAAGATAAAGATAAAGATAAAGATAAAGATAAAGATAAAGATAAAGATAAAGATAAAGATAAAGATAAAGATAAAGATAAAGATAAAGATAAAGATAAAGATAAAGATAAAGATAAAGATAAAGATAAAGATAAAGATAAAGATAAAGATAAAGATAAAGATAAAGATAAAGATAAAGATAAAGATAAAGATAAAGATAAAGATAAAGATAAAGATAAAGATAAAGATAAAGATAAAGATAAAGATAAAGATAAAGATAAAGATAAAGATAAAGATCAAGATAAAGATAAAGATAAAGATAAAGATAAAGATAAAGATAAAGATAAAGATAAAGATAAAGATAAAGATAAAGATAAAGATAAAGATAAAGATAAAGATAAAGATAAAGATAAAGATAAAGATAAAGATAAAGATAAAGATAAAGATAAAGATAAAGATAAAGATAAAGATAAAGATAAATATAAAGATAAAGATAAAGATAAAGATAAAGATAAAGATAAAGATAAAGATAAATATAAAGATAAAGATAAAGATAAAGATAAAGATAAAGATAAAGATAAAGATAAAGATAAAGATAAAGATAAAGATAAAGATAAAGATAAAGATAAAGATAAAGATAAAGATAAAGATAAAGATAAAGATAAAGATAAAGATAAAGATAAAGATAAAGATAAAGATAAAGATAAAGATAAAGATAAAGATAAAGATAAAGATAAAGATAAAGATAAAGATAAAGATAAAGATAAAGATAAAGATAAAGATAAAGATAAAGATAAAGATAAAGATAAAGATAAAGATAAAGATAAAGATAAAGATAAAGATAAAGATAAAGATAAAGATAAAGATAAAGATAAAGATAAAGATAATATAGGAACTAGGACCTAGGACCTAGGACCTAGGACCTAGGACCTAGCACCTAAGACCTAGTACCTAGCACCTAGCACCTATGACCTAGAACTTAGGACCTAGGTCCTAGGTCTTTATCAATTACTCGCTTTGTTTGAGTAAAGCACTATACACGCCTTGGTCTGCAATGAGTGCGCTGGTGGCCACGCTATGATGGCCTCGAGCTTAGCTTAGCTACGCTCTCGGCCCTCAATCTTGTCATCATTGCAGCCCTTGCTGTCCGCGCTATAAAGCTTGTCCATCAAGGGCTGCAATGCTGACCACGCTGTAATGGCCTTGAGCTGCGCTACGCTGCGCTCTGTCGGCCATCAAAAGCGCGCCAGAAACGCACCCATTACAGATCGCGGCAGTAATGTACTATTAATGATTGTAAGAAAACATGAAACTTGAGAAAAATGCGACCCTAAGAAATAAAACCTACGCACATTTTGGAAACTCTTTTGTTTTACACTAAAGCCGCGTTTTCACAGTCAAATTACAATAAAACGAAGAGTACAATTTACTCTATGACGAGATTGACGAGCACCGTCCAAGAGAGCCGGGGCTTCTGATTGGTCGGTTCTTCTGATATTTTGTCTATGGGCGCAAAAACATCAACTAGGACGGAGCTCAAATCGTCAAAATGCCTTGGATGGAAATTAAATAAAAGGCCGGCAGATCAGAAGCCTTGTCTTACTTGGACGGTACTCTCGTTATAAGTAATTTTACTGTGAAAACGCGGCTTTAATATTAAATTGTTGATCTATTTTACATGCGCAAAGAGTTTTCTTACAACCAAGTTGTTGTATGCTCAAACAAATGTTTAAACCCTTATATTTCCCAAAGTATATCACTTTCGTATTTTTGACTAAGAATAGTTAATTTTTATAATTGCTTTCTCTGTCGATTGAGACATGTTTTAACGTTAGCCGGAAATATGCGATTTTTTTAAAATGGCGGACATTTGACTATACCATTAAGGTTGGATGGCTTTTCATGACGATCCGACTAAATTTACTCAAGTTATCGTCGAACGAACATTCATACATACATACATACATACATACATACATACAAACATACAAACGCCGAATTGTTCCAGTAGACTCGGAGAACTTCACTCGCTTCGCTCGCTCGTTAAGGTTGGCCGTGAGCTCTTCATAATAATAATGATTTTCTATGATGTTCTGGTTTGACTTGGTTAACATAAACATGATATTAAGAATTATTAGTAAGTATAGATTTCAAATGTAAAAAAATATATTCCAGCTCCGCTTACTCGTATCTCCGCTTTAGTGGATAACGGGCCTAAAACATTAGCTTCTCGCGCAAGACAAACAAAAACGCGCAAGCAGGACAGATCGCCTCGGCGAGCGTCCGTGCCGCTAATTGTGCTCGGACAAAAACTGCGAGAATGGTTTGAGGTGCTAGGTTTTTCATACATACGTAATACTGGGTGGGTTCCATATCTCCGAATTTCTTCATCAGATCTTAACATTTTTTTTACGGAACCACATGGGAAGTAGGTATACCCTTTCAAAAGAATCCTCAAAATCGGTTCACCTAGAAAAAATATCTGAGGACACTCATAAAAAAATACGGGTCAAATTGAGTACCTCTCCTTTTTTTTTTTTTATCTATAAATATGCTTGTCGCAAAAACGCTTCAGTGAACGAACATGGAATTGCGTGTACTAATTTGCGCCGCAGCAACTTTCCTTGTAGTTGTCCCGTAGTAGTTTGAAAAACGTCTGTGTGGCGCACTCTGAGTGATAAATTATAGCTACACGAGGCGGTCAGTTAACAGTTTCGTCTGTCTTGTTTGCATACTGAACGTACTGAATAGTTTGGGCACTAAATGCATCGTGGCTGCAAAATAAAATGATTGTTTTTTTTTTTCTAAAGCACTAACCTGTGCTAGGGAACATTTTTAACATTGATATAATACTTATGTTGAAAAAAATCACTCGGGACAGGACTTGAACCCGCGACCTCTTGCATACCGTACAGGCGCTCTATAAATGATTGAGCTACTGAGTCAAGTAACTGTCGATGGGAACTTCTTCACCTGGGTCTCTTTTTACTGGAGGTTGCGGGTTCAAGTCTTGTCCCGAGTAAATCAACTTTTTTTATTTATTATTAAAGCCGCGCAGGACGGTGGCGATTGTAATCACTGACGGGACAAAACTTCAAGCTCCAAACCCTGAAAGATTGAATCACTATAATACCTTATATTCAATAACTGACCTACAAAAACATGTTTTCGTACGGAAACAAACGTTGGAACAAATCATCCGCTCAAATTCACACCAAAGCCGCAGCGAGGAATCGTAAAATTACAAAACCGAAAACGCCAACCGTAAATTCAATACCCGGTGAAGGTAATACGGTTACAAAAGCAGAAAGTCAAAGGTGAACCCGCGTTAGAGACGAAACAAGGTGCGGCAACTAACTATGTCGTTCCGCTCGGCAAGGAAATAAATATCGAACTAAACCGGAGTAAAGTGTGAAGTTTATTAGGTACCTATAACAATATCACAAAACACATAAGAAGTAGCCTGGCTTCCCATAGCACAGGGAATCCTAGTTTGGGAGCCAGGACATTCATCTGCAACCTTTGTTTAACCAATAAACTATTTCATTCATTTCATTTCAAATTTCATTTCAAACCTCTTGATAAATAAAAACAAACCTAGGTAAGGATCGCTTGTCGAACGAATTCATAGAAGTTTTTAGAGTCTACTTGAACAATCCTGTACCTATGTATGTATGTAATATGTATGTTTGAATGATCGTTCGACGATAACTAAGTCCCATACAACCCATACAAACCATGCGGTTTAGGGGTGTCAAGCAACTATGGTTTGTTAATATTCTAAGAAAATAAAATATAAAAAAAAGAGTATATTGTTTCCCAGCTGCCAAGCGTTTTTCAAATTTTTTTGATATTTTACTTTTTTTGTCTAGCAAATACTGAGGGGCTCTACGCCGTAGAGCCGCGGTTTTTTCTTTAATTTTCCATATTTCTATGAAATAACACTGCACAAAAATGTGGGAGTATTTTTCTTGTATTCCTTGAAGCTTAATCTCGAAAAGGTTTTTTTTTGTTTCACCTTTAAATAAAATTATGTTGACATATTGTCCATTCGGAAAGAAACCACAAAAGAAGCATCAAGCGGCATAACATTCGTAGTCGCTCGCCGCCGCGCGGGCGACATGAAAATTTAAATTTTATAGCGCGTCAACCGTCACCTCTAGTCGGGGCGCAATTTGTCACGTGTAATTCCGGAGGCGGCAGCCAGAGGGCGCGGTGACAACCGAAGAAACGCTCGGCGATGGAGGCGCCTTTACATTGGTCCAGTTATTGGGTAACGAGCTTCTAAAAAAACTAAGGCCTTTGCATCTACGAAGTGAGATGACTTATACAGCGTCCAGTGGCACCTTTACTCACACTAGATGGATGAAGAGACCACTCGGCGCTGCAGTGTCTGGGACATTGTTTTAGAACGAACTTCAGAGCCGCGTAGACCTGCCTTTTAATATCGCAGCCAACGGGTTTGGCTGATGGAATCAGGGATCCCTAACATGAGTTCCTAGCTAGGCGCAAGCCACACAGAAGACGTTTTGCTTTGACGTGACGTTTTGCTTTGTCTGCGCCCCGTCTCTTCTGTATATTTGCGATGCGTAACTTTGAAAATAAACACAGTGATAGTACATGAATTGACCTTAGGTCTCTCGCTTCAGAGTACATTGTTCTACCCACTAGGCTACAATGCGTGCCACGGAAGAAGAGAGTTAAGACACCACGTGGTTTGACTTGCGCACTGACGATTTATTGGTCTCTTTAGCGGTATGAGGTCTGAGTGCGGGAAGGGACCGGGCGTCACCGTGGCGGCGGAAAGTGGTGCGGGAGGTCAAGTCTCTCCTTTCGTAGCACGTATTGTACCACTAAAACCAATGTAAAGGGAGCATAATATCGGGCCACATTGCGACAAAAAGGCAATCGATCAACCCCGCACCTGCCCCCAATCCCATCGTTGTCGTGATAACCCGCGGAACGCTCGTCTCTCGCAGACTACGCATGCATGTGTTATTCTTTTGTTTCGTAATGTCTTTTGTTTTGTGGGTCATAGGAGGTGTTCAAGACACCGAATTAAAAAGTATAGGCTGAACCGCGCCCAAGGCGCACTGGCCACTTTTTTTTTCCTTTTTTTTTGTCTTTGTCTATTGTCTATTGTCTATATATATAAAAATGAATCGCCGTGCATTAGTCTCGCTAAAACTAAGAAACGGCTTGACCGATTTGCATATTTACTGTTTTGTTTAGTTCACCATAGTTCAGGGTAGGTTTAAAAGCAAAGAAATATGGGAAAAGTTAAAGGATTAGCTGAAAAATGGAAGAAATAAAAATTGGTCATTTTGTATTGGAATCGCCATTTTTGACGCGGAGAGTCAAACTATTTCAGGTGATACGAAGTTCACCGGGTCAGCTAGTCTTCAATAAAATAAGATATCCAGACCCACATCTATGATTGATACGGAGGGAATTGCGGGTCCATGGAGAATATGTTTTCTTCACGAACTAACAGACATCTCGATATCTGTCAAGATAGTAGGTCCTCGGGATGCGGGGAAACAACTTGTAAAAAGGTAAAGCGACATCAGTGACACACTATATTCCAAGCAGGAGTTAGAAGAGTAGTAGGTATGAAATATTTTGGGCCACCGATGAAAAAATGCAGTCGATATTTTGTCTTTAATTCCTGCTAAGAGAATACTCGTAGGATAGGTACCCTTTTTGGTTTAAACAACGCACTTTTCGTTTACACGCGCGATATAAGCAATATGAGTACGTAGGTAGGCCACAGTCTGGAGTGTCCTATGGGTCCAATCGGTCCTATGGGTATGACGTCTGCATAGGTTCTTCAGTTGCTAGGTTGGGACCATCTCTCTTTTCCATTCCAAGAGTCTCAAATCTTATCAACCTTCATAAAGATAGTTTACCAACATTAAGCTGACTTCTTTGTAAAATAAAGCCGCGTTTAAAATAAGCTGCTGCTGAAATCATAGTGCACTGATTAAACAAGCTTTCGCACGAACCGGGGTTCTTGACGAACTTAAATTGCGTTTTCAAACGTACTGGCAGCTTGACTAGGAAGCGCTATTTACATGGGCGTAACTACCATAACATGATTATGGTATTACCAGAGCCACTTGATACCGAATTCAAAAGTTTTTCAGAAAGAAATGAAATGAATTTTGCTATTCTACAATCAAACAATCTTTACCACATTGCGGCGAGGCTCTCACTCGTGGCTCTTTGATATTGTTACTGTCATCTCATCCATAGACACCATCATCAGCCCACTCAACCACTGCTTTTTCCCCTCGCGCCACCTCTCGTTGTCGGTCTCTCGCCATCCGCATCCATGGACCTTTCGCTGACCATTGAACTGATCCGCGCCTCTACTCTCTAAAAAATCCACTCAGCCGTAATTGAGCCTCAGAACACTCGAAAATAGCCCTTGAAATTAACAATCAGATTTTTTTATATTTAAAAACGGTTATTTTTACGGTGGATATTTTAGATAATTCAGGGGCTGATGATCTTCCAACCAAACGCCGTCGGTTCTTTACCGAATTATTATGGCAGCAAAATAGTTTTTCGCAGCGTGTCTTGTTTGCCGAGCGACAACATTGAATTGAATGACATCATAGACAACTACAGGGTGCACTCTAAGTCGATAGCGGAACTTTAAGTAGGCTGTCTACTGTACGTGCAGCATGGTAAGCACGAGATAGGCCCTTCTCTATGCAAAACTGTCAACTTGTCGGTCGGGCTCGAGTTGGCTCTACGCCAACATGGCGATGGAGACAAAAATACAACATTTTTATTAAAAATGGCAATATCTACTTTCTGCTCGACATGACCCTAATCTCTTGCCATCTCGAGTCCCGCCTGCCATGCTCGCACAATAGACATGGCACGTCTGTCACTCGAGTTCGAGAGAGTTTCAAAACGACCATGCTAAGCATACAGATCAATACAAACAACTTGTACTAGGTGGCGACAAAAATGGAGCGAAAAAAATATCAGCTGTTTCATACATTTGGCGCAGTACTGAGTCGACCTTTTGTATGGAACAGCTGATATTTTTTTCACTCCATTTTTTTCTGCCCAGTACGGGCAGCATGGTAAGCCCGAGATAGGCCCTTCTCTATGCAAAACTGTCAACTTGTCGGTCGGGCTCGAGTTGGCTCTACGCTAACATGGCGATGGAGACAAAAATACAACATTTTAATTAAAATGGCAATAACTACTTTTTGCTCGACATGACCCTAATCTATTGCCATCTCGAGTCCCGCCTGCCATGCTCGCACAATAGACATGGCACGTCTGTCACTCGAGTTCGAGAGAGTGTCAAAACGACCATGCTAAACATACTGCCCATTTCCTTTTGAGACACAAATATTTCACTACCTTTCGTACCAGTGTCGTGTCGGCTTGTATGAAAATGCCTGACGACATCTTAGTTTCTGAATTAAATCGGAAACACTAGCAGCGGCCCTCGAAACTAAGACTGTCGAGCAATAACACTTCATCAAGGAACTTTTCGATGAATTGATTTTGTCGTCTCTCGTTCAATTTTCACTTCAACAAATGAGTTCATATTTTATCTTTTTCCTCTTCATCGTGACTCTTCTAATCTTCTGACATGATTTCTGTCCTCTAAGATATCCGGATGCGGTTGAAACTACAGGTTGCACTCTAAGTCGATAGCGGAACTTTAAGTGGGCTATCTACTGATCAATACAAACAACTTGTACTAGGTGGCGAAAAAAATGGAGTGAAAAAAATATCAGCTGTTCCATACAAAAGGTTGACTCAGTACTGCGCCAAATGTATGAAACAGCTGATATTTTTTTCGCTCCATTTTTGTCGCCATCTAGTACAATTTGTTTGTATTGATCAGTAGACAGCCTACTTAAAGTTCCGCTATCGACTTAGAGTGCACCCTGTAGTCGGCTATCTCGACGTTAATAAAGATAAGTAACACTGTCGACATTAATAAAGACGAGTAACAACAATATAAAAAAAAAATACAAGTTCACACGCTAAAAACAGGGCAGGGAAAAAAAGAACACCAATTTGTAATTAATATGTTACAAATTCTGCAAAGCCTTTATGTGCCAACGGCCGACGAGCATAGTTACACGTAAATTTCATCACAAAAGCTAGTAATTTATGTTTTTTTCAGGCCTTTTATCGGGGAATTTAAATTATAAGTGGATACTTTATTAACATATGCTGCTGGAAAGGTTAAATGTAAACCAACACCAATAAATAATATGAGAGAAGGTTTTTTTCTGTCTGTTGCGTTGTGATATTATTATCACAGGTTTATAAGTGTGTTGTAATGGGCCATTCGCTGTGAACGGCGCTTTAAACGTTTAATCTTAAAGACAGAAAACTATTCTTTGAAAAATCCCAAAATCTCTGAAACTTTGACACTAGGCCTGGGCCACTAACTAATACTATTACGTACGTTCCAAGAGCGAAATAGGAAGCAAAGGCTAGCTTAGTTTATGCTTCTCCTAAATTTGATTACCTAGATATTAACCAAGCATTAACAGATTGACAATATACATTATACAATGCTCATGCTCAGTCAAACGTCACTTTATGGATCACTGAATTATTATTAACGTTCTTAAGAGCTAAAGGTATATCAATCACAATTTAGCTGCATACTATAGTGAAGTCATGTGAACCTGATTCAATTTGAGTTAGTTCAATCTAACTTTGATTTCAATGGGCGCGCTATATGTATACTCGTATCTAAACTAAAAACTTTACTAAGGCCTTTGCATCTACGTAATGCGATAATTTATTACAGCGTCCAGTGGCACCTTCACTCACACTAGATGTGTGAAATTACCACTCGGACGCTGAAGTGGGACATTGTTTTAGATAAAGTAGTTTTCTTCTATCCTTACAGCTTAGTCGGCCTAGCCCACAGACAAAGACTATACGTGCGGAGTCGACTAAGCTACTACTAAGACTTTACAGTTTTCCTCACGATGTTTTCAGTCATCGCTAGCGAGTTAAGCCTACTCCATCTAAAACAATGTCCCAGGCACTGCAGCGCCGAGTGGTCTCTTCACCTATCTAGTGTGAGTGAAGGTGCCACTGGACGCTGTATAAATCATCTCATTACGTAGATGCAAAGGCCTTAGTAGCGAGTTATTTGTAGAAACTTAACTAAACACAGCTGAATTTATACAAACCTCGTAGCACAGTAGGTAGAACTGTACCTACACTCTCATGTGAAATGACGATTCTAATCCCGGATGTAGACGTAACAATACGCTAACTATACTGTAAGTGTGAGTACTCGATGGAAAACATCGTGAGGAAACAGTCTGCCTTCAAGGCATGCCAGTTCTAGGTCATTGGGTCTTGTGTTAACTTGCATCAACGACGTTCACTGACCAATGGGCATTGATCAGTGAGGCATCGATTGTCGTAAATTGAAAACCATTTCGAGGAATAGGGATACTGATTACTATTAGGGGTTTAAATAAGTAAAATTAAAACGGATTATTAATATTTATCGCCAAAAATGTTTACATCATTTTTCTTTCGATGACGTCATCATAGCCTCTAATGCGGTAGTTCCATTGCCTACATATTATATTTAAAAAAACAACTGTCAAAAGTGTCAAATAACTAACTGAGAAAATAACCTTCTTGTTGACTTGACATTGACATTTGTCAAACGTCAACATATTTTGATTTTTTATAAGCTTGAATGAATGCAATGAACTCAGTACATAATGCCAGTGGTGACGTCATACACAAAACTTTTAGAAAATTTTAATAAATAATAAAAAAAAAATTACATAAAAAAATAAGAAAACATTCAAATTAGTTTCTTATATTTGTCTATATTTTCGATTTATAGAATAAAAAATAGAATTTGACGATGCCCTTTGAACCATAACATTAACCGCATACTTACCACCAACTTACCACAATTGGTTCAGTAGCTTTGTCTGTTATTGGCAGGAGGAAACACCACACTTGTAGGATGAGGTTGGCATTTGACCTCACCGTATACGTATAGTATGACCTATCTACTTGAAGCCTCAAACATCGCAACGAAACCAGCGGCTTAGAAGACTGCGCGTATTGACCCTGTCTTCCCTTTAGACTAGGCCATTCAATCTAATAGTACGGTAATTACAGGTGCTAGACAATCATACTACATCAAAAATAGGTATGCCCCAGGCACTATACAAGAAGTTGTGGCAGAATAACAGCGCTACGGGCAACCGTAACATTATGCTGAGCCACAACCTTTTTACGGCCATTGCACACATTGTACCTACCTGATTTAGGCTGTATGCTAATTATCTATGTGTCGTGGCCCGTGGCAAGTAAATAAATGTTATTCTATTCTATATCCTACAGCGTCCGAATGGTCAATTTTCCCTAGATGGGTCACTTCACCCATGTAGGGTAAATGGTCGTGCCACTGAACGCTGTATAAAATGTCATCTAACATGAATAGAAAAGCTTTCACCTAAAGTGTAAAGTATCATGTAGTACAAAGCGCAGTAAAAGAGTTCCAACTACAATCACTCCATATAAAAAGTTCGCGTCACGCTCAAATTATTCGGGAAAACGACGGTTTAATGCCTCTACAATATGATTGTACGTAGGGGAAAAAACTGACCGGCGCGCCTGCCCTACATCTCTGTTAACCCCAGCCATAGAACAAGAAGTTACAGAATGCTCTTGCGCGAGAGACTGTGTCTCGGTCCACAGTACATTTTGCTTGAGAACGAACAAGTGAGGTAGGTACCTATACTACCGAAGCTAGCGCCACCAATGGAAAAAATCTTCTTTGATAATACGTTTTTGTACAAAACTAAACAAAAGAGAACAATGTTCTGGTAGTGTCTATTTTCAGGAACTAATATACAGGGTGTTTCAAAAAGGTCCGGTGACACTTAAACTTAAAAGTCATCTATACAAGCAACTTTTAATAAGTGCGAAATCTCGAAAAAAATATCAATTGCTTCATACATTTGGTACGGTAGGTATTGAATTTTAGTATGTAACAGCTTATAAATTTTTCGAGATTTCGCACTTCACCCCATAGTAAATGTTGTTTGTGTTCATGGGTTAGAATATTAGATTAGAATTAGATTAGAATATTCTTTATTGTACTAGAAAACATTTTATGGACAGACATTATTAATACATTAATGGTACAAATCGGCGGCCTTATTGCTAACAGCAATCTCTTCCAGGCAACCACTGACGGAGAAACTGCTAAAGAGATGAGAGACGGGTAGTCGGTGCAATTATAAATATTCTAATTGATGACAAAAAAAAGACACTACTTAGAAGTAATCATAAACATACATAGATCATACACAAATATAAAATATAAATATATATGTATAATATTGGTTATATATGCATAAATATATATGGTTAATGGACGCTTCGGTACGACAGGATATTTCTGTATAGATTGTGTAGAATTATATCATTGCTTTCCGCCAACAACAACTGCCAAAAATCTATGACATCATTTGGGCTACCGTGGTATAATCCGTTGATAAACGAATCACACTTTACACACGAAACACTAAACACTTTTTTTATTTCCCGAGCGCAGCCGATGCGGACCTTCTGCAATTTCCGTTTTTTGCCTCAGCTTATGGACGTCGATAAATTATCGACATTATTGCGATGGGAATTGAGCTGAATTTGACCGCTCCGATTTTTTTTATTTTTTGCCGTGAACCTAAATCAATATTTACGGGCCCCTGCTAAAGGAGCCTACGTATTGTTTTCGCTTTATGGATTGGTTCTGGAATGACGGTAATGCTATTTGGTGGCACAATCGACTGAATGTGATCTGTTATAGATGAACAGTCAGCAACACACCAGGTTATACCTTTTTGTTCGATTTGCGCACAAAAGGATCGAACAAGAACATAATATACTAGAGACTAACAAAGGGTGCATGCCCATTTGGCCTGCTGGGCTGGGCTGATACCTTCTCGACTATTTTATTATGCAGATTCATTAACACTGTAAAGTGAACACCTTTATCACATGTGACGTGAATACCCTAACCACAAACATAGATATAATAGAAGCCTCATGAGGTACTTTTTGTGTGTTCAAAATGGGTGTGAGCAAATCGCGCTTACAAATTTTGCGTAAATATAAAAACGCTTTTTCACGATCTTAGTACACTTGGACCAAGTGCGTCGTCAAAGTATTTAGTGCACTGTGATGAAAACAAGCAATAAGAAGCATTAATCAACTTTGACAACGCACATTGTCCAAGTGTACCTATTTTAGACGGTTTTAGTAAGACCTTGATTCACGGTTTAAAGCTATAAAATTAAAAACTAAGCAGTAACGAAAATCTCATGCCGGGACGAATCAAGCAGTCGTAATCATAAAAAAAACTTACTTTGACATTGAGTACTATAAATACACCCGGAATCTTTATTTCAAGCTTTCCTTCTGTTAAACTTTTTTTTATTCTGTAACGCAGCGAACGTTAATTAAATCAAAATGCTTCGCCCTTTAGCTTACATGCTCTATTGTTATAATATAATTACAAAATATGAATTTTCATTAGCCTGTGTGTTATAATCTTTTAAAAGGTAAACGAACGTTTGATGCTATTAGATTTTTTTTCTAATTTAATTTTATTGCGAAAAAGTTGGGCGTATGGCGGGAAAATAGGTCTTATCGAAAACAATATTTTGATTTAAACCTATTTTCCCGCAAATTTACCGGTTTTGAGGACTAGCAACTGTGCGGTTTTTTTCACAGAATAAGCACACTGTGCCCAGTAACTGTTATGGGATAGGCTACCAGCTTACGTCTTCTCTTGTCATAAGTCCACCTTTTGTATATTTTGGTGCACATCAAATCAAGTTTGACCCCAGCAACGCAGTCAAGATATTAATTGCACAATTACTGCATAGTTATGTGGTTAACACTGACAGTAATAACTAATTATGTTCTATGAATGTATGTTGTCTAGATGACCTTATTGCAGTAGGTTCTGAACCTAGGGATAAGGGCTTCTCCACATGGTAAAAGCGTAAAAAGTGAAAGTGAATAGTGCTTTATTGCCAAAATAAATAATCTAGATTGTTTTAAAACTAATAATTACACACAGTAGATTTTAAAAGTATACAAAAACAAGATAGTAGAATTAAAGTTCGATGATTTGGAAATGGGTCCCAAGCTCAGCATTGCGATCGACGCAGATTTTCAGCATGTCCCCCGTATAAGTAGTGATAACTAGTTGAAATAGAGAGAGCGCATAGCGTGTAGAAATATGTACTTAGATAAAAACCTCACTATTTGAGGAATGAATGACTTAGGTACTAAAATTATTAATCTATTATTACAAGTAGATGCATTTTCTACTTGTAATAGGTGTACTTTTGTACTCACGACAGCACGTCAGGGTGTATTCTTTTGTTGTAAAGTCGCCCGTAACGTAATTGAGTAGATTGCTAGCGTGTAAAGGTCGACGTGCTCTCGTCCTTCAAAGATTGTTTGCTTTTAGCTGTACCAGAGCTGCGGTGAGGGCTTTGTAGAAAAACCTATCACGACATCAAAGATAAACCTAATTAATTATGTATTTATGAGTAGGTATGTAAGGAAAAGCATCAGCTGAAAATAATTCACTGAGAAGTGAACGTATACAGGGCGTCCCACGGCTATGCCACATGGAGGGAAAGTACCTTGAATATTGTAGATGGAACAACTGATGGTCCTTAATGATAGGGCGGACAGTCCGCTTTTAAAGCACCACTCCAGAGTGCATTTATATAAACTTCTTAAACAATTAAAGTGATTAATTTTAAGTTACTAATATACAGGGCGTCCCACGGCTATGCCACATGGAGGGAAAGTACCTTGAATATTGTAGATGGAACATTTTACTGAAAGAAGACATTATTTTAATTTCAAAAACAATTTAAACTGCATTCATAGATATTGAAATAATTACATGGTTGAACCGGGAATCGAACCCGTTACATGAGAAAAAATATTACCCTGTAGTTTTATCATACCGATCGAAAGGCTTCATCATAAGGATTATTTTTTGCTAAATAACATAGTGTCAGAAATAAAAGGAAGACCATCAGAGAGCTGAAATATGCAACTTGGTGGGCCGCTTCATTTGATGTAAAAAATCGAAGGTCTGAAGTATCTGATGAAGAACCCTCAGCTGGTCTCAGCTGTATAAGAGACTAGCTTTTCGCCCGCGACTTCGTCCGCGAAGACTTATAAGAAGTTGCCTGGGTACATCTTTCACCATTATCAAATTAGCATGATTCAAGATTCAAGATTCAAGATATTTATTTGCTTTGAACGTGGTAGGTACATTTCAGATGTTAAAATAGTTGATATTTAAAAGTTCAGCACATTCAACCTATTTAAGGCATGCAAATCTTATGAGTACATAATGCAAAACAATAAAATTAATAATAATGTCAATAATTTTTAAAGATGTTTGATTATTTCTAATTTAGTATACAAATGCTTACTTTCAAGTAAATCGGACCAACATATTTTTTATTTCATTCAAATTTGAACCCCGGTTTGGGCATTTGAAGGGTTAAAATTATATTTTTTTCTTCATGGTGGGTAGTTTTGCTATAAAACACAATTGCACATTCAATTTAAAAGTTGTAGCTTTAATGGTTTAGGCCTGACTTGATACTACAGGAGGAAAGAGCTTCAAACTTTTCTACCCCTTTTAACCCTTTAGTCGGCAGAAATTTCAAAAACACTGAAACACGTGTTTGATTATTTCTGATTTAGTATACGAATACTTAGTTTCAAGTAAATCAGACAAAAAATAATTATTATTTCATAGAAACTTTGAACCCCGGTTTGGGCATTTGAAGGGCTAACATTATTACTTTTTTTGTCATGGTTGGTAGTTTTGCTATAAAACGCAACTGTAGTTCGAATTTCAAAGTTGTAACTTATATGGTTTGGACCCAGCATTGCTACTATAATATCAGGGAAAAATCTTCAACGTTTCCACCCATTTTAACCCTTCATTCGCTGAAATGAGAAAAATGCTGAAACACGTGTTTAATTATTTCTGATTTAGTATACAAATACTTAGTTTCAAGTAAATCGGACAAAAAAAAAATTTATTTCATACAAATTTTGAACCCCGTTTTGGCCGTTTTAGAGTTAACATTATTACTTTTTTCTTCATGGTTGGTAGTTTTGCTATGAAATGCAACTGCACATTCAATTTCAGAGTTGTAACTTAAATGGTTTAAGCCTGGCATTGATACTACATCAGGAAAAATCTTCAAACTTTTCTACCCCTTTTAACACTTTAGTGGGCAGCAATTTGAAAAACGCTGAAACACGTGTTTAATTGTTTCTTATTTCATGTAAAAATACTAAGTTTCAAGTAAATCGGACCAAAAAAATTTTTTATTTCATACATACTTTGAACCCCGGTTTGGGCATTTGAAGGGTTAACATTATTACTTTTTTCGTCATGGTTGGTAGTTTTGCTATAAAACGCAACTGTAGTTCAAAGTTCAAAGTTGTAACTTAAATGGTTTGGACCCAGCATTGCTACTACAAGGTGTTACAAAAGTACCTAACTCTTTTTACAGGGTGTAACCTACTGGTCAGCAGGATGTCAAAACTGTAAAAAAAAGTTGAAAAAAACAATTATTATTTTATAACCTCAAAATTAAAAAAAAATCATAAATTTTTGGTTTTTGTTATTTGCTCAAATTTAAAAATTTGATTGTGCGTGTAGGTGCATTTTCACAGCTTTGAGTTGTTAAAACATTGTGAAAGTCAATGAAAACAATATTTAAAAAATACTTTTCTCCCGCCACATCGTTCACATTTTATTAATTTAAAAATTAACGGAACGTCATAGAGCAAAAAAAGTATTTACGTTGTGATCCCTATCACCGGGTGCTATTACCCTGTAAAAAGAGTTAGGTACTTTTGTAACACCTTGTATATCAGGGAAAAATCTTCAACGTTTCCACCCATTTTAACCCTTCATTCGCTGAAATCAGAAAAATGCTGAAACACGTGTTTAATTATTTCTGATTTAGTATTCGAATACTTAGTTTCAAGTAAATCGGACCATTTTTTTTTAATTTTATACAAACTTCGAACCCCGGTTTGGGCATTTGAAGGGTTAAGATTATATTTTTTTCTTGATGGTGGATAGTAATGCTATAAAATGCAACTGCACATTCAATTTCAAAGTTGTAGCTTCAATGGTTTGGGCCCAGCATTGCTACTACATCAGGGAAAAAACTTCAACGTTTCCACCCATTTTAACCCTTCATTGGCTGAAATGAGAAAAACGCTGAAACACGTGTTTGATTTTTTCTGATTTAGTATACTAATACTTAATTTCAAGCAAATCGGACCAAAAAAAAATTTTATTTCATACAAACTTTGAACCCCGGTTTGGGCATTTGAAGGGTTAAAATTATATTTTTTTCTTCTTGGTAGGTAGTTTTGCCACAAAACACTACTGCAGTTTCAATTTCATAGTTGTAGCTTTAATGGTTTAGGCCTGGCATTGATACTAAATCAGGAAAAATCTTCAAACTTTTCTACCCCTTTTAACCCTTTAGTGGGCAGAATTTTGAAAAACGCTGAAACACGTGTTTAATTGTTTCTTATTTAATATACAAATACTAAGTATCAAGTAAATCGGACCAAAAAAAAATTTTATTTCATACAAACTTTGAACCCCGGTTTGGGCATTTGAAGGGTTAAAATTACATGGTAGGTAGTTTTGCTACAAAACGCTACTGCAGTTTCAATTTCATAGTTGTAGCTTAAATGGTTTGGGCCCGACGTTGACACTACATCACGAAAAATATTGATACATTTCTACCTTGTTTAACCCTTAAACGGCAAAAATTTGAAAAAAGCTAAAACAGGTGTTTAATTATTTTTGATTTAATATACGAATTATTAGTTGCAAGTAAATCCGGACAAAAAAATTTTTTTTTTCATACAAACTTTGGACCCCATTTTTACCGCCTTAAGGGTTAAATTTGAAGTAAATATGTCTTAACCCGTAGCGTGTCTACAAATTACAACTATTGTCAAATTTTCACTGTTGTGGCATTAGCGGTTTTGTTCCAGCATTGATCGTAAATGGTGAAAAAAATCGAAAAACTTTGGCACCCATTTTAACCCTTAAGAACATAGAAATGAGAAAAAATCTGAAATAGGTGTCAAGTCATTTAAAAAAAAAAGTACAAAAAATCAAGATTTAAGAACAAAAGACCAAAAAAAATTTTTTTCCCATACACACTTTCAGCCCTATTTTGACCCACTTAAGGGTTAAATAAAAAAAAATCGCTTCTTAAATGAACCCTCCACCATATAACGCAACTTTTGTCCAAATTTCATACTTATAGGTTCAGCCGTTTGGGCTGTAGCGTGATGAGTCAGTCAACCTAAGCCTTTTATATATATAGATTATGGTAATGCCCCCTTCTACTATTGGTACATAAAAATATCGACTGTCATTGCAGAAATCCAGCGTAGTGGGACACATCTTCTAATTTAATCTAGCCTATAGCGTCCTACTGCTGGGCAAATGCCTCCCCTTCTGCTTTTAAAACGCATATAAATTAAATTAAAGGAAATCTCTGGATAAGACTAGACTGGCTTTTATACTTATGCTTGCAATTTAACAAGAAGAAATAGTCGAACGATTAACTTTATTCTGCTCGAACATTACACAAATTAAAAAACTGTTTCCAATAAGAAAATCTAATGAAATAAATCAATATGCCCACGTTTCTACAAAAAGAAGTGAAATCCTACCAAAAACATTCTGTCAAAAACTAGCCAGGTCTCGATGGAGCTGCTTGTTTATCTCTAAAAAGTAATGAAATCTAGACAAAGTCGTGCCAAGTCTAAGGTTCCTTACTGCGATTTCTTTAGTATTACAGTTAATGTTGTGTGACTTGGCCGTTGAAGGGTATACAAGGGTACAAAACCAGGTGCTCCATGACACCATTGCACCAATCTGACGCCAGAACAGCTTGTGTACCCTTCAACGGCCAAGTCACACAACATTAACTGTAATACTGAAAAAATCGCAGTAAGGAACCTTAGACTTGGCACGACTTTGTCTAGATTTCATTACTTTTTAGAGATAAACAAGCAGCTCCATCGAGACCTGGCTAGTTTTTTACAGAATGTTTTTGGTCGGATTATTTTTTCCATTTGATGCGGCTGGCTGATTATAAAGAAATAATTCAAAAATGTGTTTCCCTCCATGTGGCATAGCCGTGGGACGCCCTGTATACTTATTCTAAAAGGTAAATACAGAAAGAGTGCTCCAAGGCGGCTTGCTGCAAAATGAGGAATGGTATCATATAGTTGATTACCCATAATAAAAAGAAGATCATAGTAGAAAAATGTCAAATGAAAATGAAAATGAAAATTATTTTATTGCCATAATAAAATAGTTAGTAGGTAGGTACGATTCACTTATTTTGTGCCCAAGAGCCCCAGCATAGTTTAAGACGGCCTTGCCTGGCAGGATAATTTTATTATTATTATGGAAGCAATTCCAATCATATTAAGAGGTAATATCTATCTGAGTAATTGTTCTACTTTGATAATAAGAAAAACACGTCTTTCGTACTGCCCCGGATCAGGGAAAACCATTTATTTTCCAAAGAGACGCACGCTACCTATTAGTAGTAGGTTTGAAGGTAAAATCGTTTTTTAATAAAACTATTTTTCGTCGTACAAATCGGTCTTAAGACTTTTAAATTTTACATAGGTACTCATAAGTATGAATTATCATTTTTATGTCTCTATTTCGTACCACTGCAGGGCAAAAGCGTCCGTTTCTATTCTATTGTGAAATATAACATATTTTTTAATGAAAATAATTGCCTTAAATAAATAATATTATTCAATTTTCAAAAATTGCAAATAGATACAAATATCGAGCATTGAGTGTTAGACTACATGGTTTAAAATAACTTTGATCCTAAACTTACGGCAATTTTCCAAAATCACCGACTCAAATTAGTGCCGTCATATTCAAAGGGTACCTATTCCCCAACTGACGCCCACAAAAATAATAAACGTACCTATAGGTCGTTAAAAATACTATCATAATGTGTACCTAAAAACAACCGATGTGGTGTTGCCAATCAGATTACTTTGCTTACTTAATATTCTGCAGAAATAGGCATTAGGTAGAGATATTAGAAGCACAATATTTGCACAAACAATCACTCCGATAAAATATTATCGCATCGCGGGAAAATGAAAAGGCAGAAGTCTGTAGCTAAGGAATTACTACTCTACCACTTTGTGATAAGAACTTAGAATTCCATTGAAGGAAATTTCTCAAGACGCACTCTAAGAGAAATTCACTCCGGTTATTTCCTGAGCACATTACAGCGGCATAGTATTTTAATAGAGCACGCTCGTTGACAAATTCCGTCATGTATGCTATTCATTCTTTCACTGGCAAGAATATAATTTGCCTTTTAATAGAGAAGCATCAATGTAAGCTAACTAACGATCTATAATCGAGAGAGATACCTACATTTACTAGTTTTTGCCCGCAACTTCATTAGAACGCAACCGCATTAAGGCGCCGACCATAGTGAATCGCCCGCGCGCAAAGAAAAATGCACAAAATCTATTCCTGTATCAAATACACAAAAAAAAACGAAAATTTTCACATATCAAACCCTAGAATTAGATGAGACCTACCTATCTAACCGAGCCAGTTTCATGTTGATATCCATAACAGATTGCAAGATATATTGCTTGAAAAAAAGTGCGCCGCCTATTTTTTTTCAAGCATCTTCAAAACTTTTATGAATGTCAACACGAAACTGGCTGTGCTAGATATGTCTTGCCTAATTCTAGGGTTTGATATGTGAACATTTTCGATTCGTTTAGTGTATTTGATACAGGAATCGATTTTGTGCATTTTTCTTTGCGCATACCTAAATCGCAGATATTGTAAAGTAGATACCCCAAATCTCTACAGTCGGCGGCGATACGCTAAGATACCCATGGAAGGGTATCCTAGTTAGTTTTTCACTGTTTAGTACAATTAGGTAATTTAGCAATCAAACAAAGATAAAAAATATATTATTATGTATAATATTGCAAAACTTACTTGCACTTTACTATTTCACTCTAAGTAGGTAGTGTGCCCTATACAAACTATACAAGTGGACATGTAAGAAACAAGCAACCAGGACAGATTGACAGACTTTGCATTGTACAAAATAAATAACCATAACTTTTTAAAGAAGACAGAGATAAGATCATTTCCATAGAATATAAATACACTGCCTGCGCTAGAAATGAGCAGAACCCAAGAAGTTTGCAATAATGAGGACGTTTATTTTGGTTGGGGTTTTCTTTGTAGTTCTTGGCGTAGCATTTTCCTTTGAAAGTGTGCAGGGGGGTAAGTTGCATAGCGTATTTTGTTTTAAAAGTCCCTAACGACACTTTTAAACCTCGCCTGTTTCTTTACTTTATGTCCAGATCGTTGCATATTATAATAATACCTACTGTGAGAAAACTAAAATAATAGCCCCTATATTTGCATGTATGACACCAAAAACTAGCCAAGTGCGTATGTTATTGTATGGAACCCTTGATGCGCATGTCCGACTCGCAATTGACCGGCTACTTTGTGTATTTCCGTTTTTACCATAGAGTTTTTTAATGGTCCTTGAGAATCTTTGAGAGGTCCAGAACCCTAAAAAGTAGAGATTTGCAACCAATGGGTAGCGTCCCGAGCGCTGCTCCCTGAAACGAGATGGACCCGGTGCCCGCATGGTGAATCCATGGAACAATACGTGCCAAGAAAGAAGAGACTTGACCGAGCCTCCCGCACCTCTTTCCGCCTCCCCGATGATGCCCTGTCCCGTCCCGCACTCAGACCTCACATCGCTAAAGATGTCTATAAAGCTAGACGTCCATTAGCGGCGGATCGGGCCGGGTCGGGCCGGGGCGGGACGCAACTTAAAATCCGCCTGCCTGCATTTATATGAAACAGCGTCCACTAGCGGCGAACTATTGCGCTGCGGCCCGCCCCGCCCCGATCCGCCGCTAGTGGACGCTGTCTCATATAAATACAGGCAGGCGGATTTTTGAGTTGCAATCTTGCGATGCGCTCCGGCCCGTTCCGCCTCTAGTGGACGCCAGCCTTAAATCGTCACTGATTATCTATGTCAAACCACGTGGTGACTCAAGTCTCTTCTTTCATGGCACGCATTGTATTTAAACTCAATTGCATCAATACTTTACATTTCAGATGCCCTGCATCCTGCGACCCACTTGCTGCAGAAGCGTCAGATAACCGGACCTCAGTTCCCATACCGTTGCGTTTTCTACGAGTGCATCGCCAACTGCAAACGACGAGGGTACATGAACGGCGGGTACTGCACCATCAATGGATGTCAATGCAAGCGATAATATCGATTGTTTGTAGAAAAAAATCCACTTACCCCGTGGTATGTTTCCCGTTTCTTTGTGCATCAAAAGAGCTGTCTTAGTTTTGAGATGAAAGCCGGATAAAGGACAAAAACATAGGTACCATATTAAAATTGGACTTTATTATGTTGTTTCAATTTCGATAATACGATACACAAGCACATGATAGTACAGAAAGGAGAGAGACGTTAAGCTTTTTACAAAAAATATCCAGGTCTTATTTTGGAATCCTGAAGAAAAGCATTGCAAGCATGAATTTGGCATAGTAGTATCGAGTTTGTTTTTGTTGTATTTTTAGGTACTAATCAACCAAGAGACAACCCATATTAAAAGGAATGATCCTCTGCGGTTAGACAGGGCCACAGACACTCTGTGGACAGGGCTCTACTTCGATTAAGTTGATTAGAGGGTCCTTATTATAAATAGTGCTACTTTGCTTTGCCCTTTGTTTCTTTCACTATCTTCTTTCCCAACACTCTGCTGACAGCCTCAATCACGTTGCTGGGTCCAGGGAACGCGTGTTCTTCTAGTCCCATGGCGTAGGGGGTAGGCAGGTCCGCACCTGTCACCCGCCACACCGGAGCGTCCAGCTCGAAGAACGTTGGAGACTCCATCACCTTCGCGCAAATCTCCGCGCCCACACCCGACTGAGGCCAGCCCTGCTCCACCGTAATCAAATGGTGCGTCTTAGCAACCGACTCAGCGATCGCCTCGAAGTCCAGCGGCCGAATAGAACGCAAGTTTATCACCTCGCATTCCACTCCTTGACCAGCAAGCTTCTCTGCCGCCTTCAAAGTAGTTTCGGCCACCTTTCCACCACAAGTTACTAGAGTTATGTGCGAGCCGGGCCTTTCTATCTTCGCTTTGCCAATGGGGATGACAAAGTGTTTGTCTAGCAATTTTTCGGTGACCTTGAAGGGTTGTCCATACATGAGCTCGCATTCTAAGAACACCACCGGGTCCGGATCTCTGACCGCGGCTTTGAGTAGACCTTTGGCGTCCTCCGCTGAATACGGCATGAGGACTTTGAGGCCGGGGCAGTAGCTGAACCAGGAAGCAAAGCACTGCGAGTGTTGGGCCGCCACACCTTTGGCGGCACCGTTGGCTCCGCGGAACACGATGGGCACAGGCACTGTACCCGCTGACATGTAGTAGGTTTTAGCTGCGGAGTTGATAATGTGGTCAATAGCCTGCATGCAGAAGTTCATTGTCATGAATTCACAGATCGGCTTAAGGCCAGCCATGGCTGCTCCCACGCACAGGCCCGCGAAGCCAGGCTCAGTGATAGGCGTGTCGATCACTCGCTTATCGCCGTACTTCTTCAACAGCCCTCGGGATACTTTGTAGGCCCCGTCGTATTCAGCGACTTCCTCGCCCATAATGAAGACTCTCTTATCTCGCTCCATCTCTTCGTCAATGGCTAAGTTGAGGGCATCCCTCACAGTCATTGTTTTTGGGGGTTCCTTTTTAGGACTCTTACCAGTAGAGTAAACACGACGACAGATCCGCGTCAGACAGCCCATGAAGGATTTCAATGCCATCTTGTCCAAGAGAGCACAGGATAGGACGTTAAGTTCTAACTTCGTTTGCTATCTTAGTGGTTAATAATATTGATATTATTGAAAACTGCACATCATTAGGTAGGATTTAAAAATAAACATATCAATATACGAACAGCAAAAAAATATTGACAGTAAATTATATGGAGGTTTTGACAGAAGAACTTTCTCTGTTCTGTGGTTTTTTCAGACGAGAACTTTCCATTTGACCTTGATCCACTGAAAAAGTTTAAGATATTTTTATGTGTACTCCTTGGCATTTCCAACAGCACTGCAGACCACGGCGCTGAAGACATTTTACGCAAAAAAATACATTTTAAAAAAACCTAAAACAAACCAGTACTATAGCAAAACTGTGCTTGTCCAGTTCATATTCCCAAAGATCACCCATGCTCCATACAAAAATCGCTACGCCGCTTCGACTATTACCTACTTATCTGCAGACTACGGCGCTCGAGACTTTCTACGCAAATTAATACATAAAAAAAAACTAACCAGTAGTATCGCTGCCATCAGCTGCGTCTGTTCCTTGCATTGCACCACAATGCACGAATCTTCAACGAAACAGAGGCCGAAATCCCAATGTATGTCACCAGTCTTCCCTAAAAACCGTATATTGTCAGCAGTGCCACGTTTACTCATTTCCCTTTTGTACAGACTCCTGGGTATCAGCCAGTACTCCAAAGTTGTTCACAATGAGCCACTCTGCGTAATTAATCGGCACGCCGCCATTCTAAGAGCCATGGCATACGAGGACACCGGCTCGCGCTACGAAAGACGAAAGCAAACGAAACGGAGATATTTGTATGAGACTGGTAGGCACCAGTCCTCTGGTCATAGGCGTCAACTAAGGCGCAACGAGCTTGCACGTGGTCGCTCGTGTGACAAAATTTATATATTTTTTCTTTACATTTTTTTAATTTGCGTTTTAATCAAGATCGCTTTTTCTTTGACTTCAATTTTGATGCTACAGATTGAGTTGCCGCTCTGGTTGCTCGCGTGATCGCCCATCTGGGCCTAACCCAGTCATTTTTCGATAAGTTCAGCTTTGTTGGAGAAAAACCAGTTTTGTCCTAAAACTATGAACCTATCGCAAAACTATACAAGCTAAAGTCTAATTCTTCATTCAAGATAGTACACTGACGTTTACGGTGTGACCAGTCTCTGGTGAAAATTAAATAGTGTGGTGACAAAAAGTTTGACATGAATCGAATTGCGTAATCGATATAATCGATTTATAGGCCGAGTGATGAATAGCTTATTATATGAAATTAACTAAAAACTTATTAATTAGTAATGAGAAAGTGTGTTTTGCTCCACTTTTTTTGAGGAGTGTTAAATGTGTTAAAAATTGTATTTTTTAAATGATCTATCGAAATATTGCGTTCCGAACGTTTTTTTTCCGTCCGGAATTCCTGACGCACGGTCTACCATGCGGAATTTCGTATTTCGCTTTTTTTTGTGACTGAGCTGAATCGCACAACGAGTGGAATGCATCACTATTACAATAAATATGGCAACATTATTTTGCAAAGTGACAGTTAGCATCTGTCAGTTTACTATACTGAATAAAGAATTAGACTTTTTGTAAAACATCGTGTGTTGAGACCGGTCGTGCGTCCCGGTTTCCTCGTGTGACATGGCCTAAGGCTGTATTCACCGTACGCGTCCCAGTAGACGGTTTCTACGTCTCTAAGAAATTACGCGAATGGATATTTTTCGGGATTGATTATTCCCATGTCGACGTCGACGTGGTACTCGTAGATGTTTAGGCTGGCAACCTACAAACAAGGATTCTTTATCTCTGGGAAAATAGGGATGTTTTGTAACTTAGTGCCATACCTTATACGCACAGTCATATCAAATAGAAAATTAGCACGAATAAAATATGAGTCTCTAGCATTACTAGGTTTACCTACCTAACCCTACACATTGTTCTTATTAATAATTAGGTAATGCAACATCGGGATAAGAATGGTTGTTTATTTATCGAGGATTTTGCCAAAGTAATATTTCCAGGGATTAAACGATTACAGTTTTTACTACCAACTAGAATAAATAAATCAATTAAAATAACACCAATGGAGCGATGATGGTCTAGTGAGTAGAACAGTGGACTCTGAAGCAAGAGGTCGCCGATTCGATTCCCAGTGCGGGCATGTATCTATGACTTTGTTTAATTTCAAAAGTTACGTACATTTGTGAATTTGTAGTAGCAACACGACTCGCAGACGGTGAAGGAAAACATCGTGAGGAAACCTGAGCGTATGAGGCATTATACCCTCAACGCGAAAATCGCCAATCCGCATTGAGCACGCGTGGTGATTAAGCTCGAACTCTCTCCTGAGAGAAGGCCTTTGCCCAGCTAGTGGGACATGTACACGTACAGGCTACATCTTACTTTTTTTTTATAATCCCAACCTCATGTTATTATTATTCATGAGTCACCTCATGCCTGGTGATAAAGTTTATTCACACATCTCTAGAAAAGGTACATCCCCATTTGCGTTAGTCATGCGTGTGTTGACCTACTGAAGTCAATTAGTGAGATGCGTTCGAAAAACTCAGGAAATCCCCGTTTGAAATATATTCAGAATATTCAGTGCCTTCTTATCTATTGCACAACAAACAAAGTAAAAAACCCGGCCAAGTGCGAGTCGGACTCGCGCACTGAAAGGTCCACACTGCCATACAATTTTTGAAAATCTGCTTATACGGACCCGCGGTGCGAGAGTCCATCTCGCGCTTCACCGTTTTTTATTTGTTGTTATACTATAAAATAAGGTCTATAAACATACCAAGTTTGATGTTTGTTTGTATGTATGTAGTTAGACGTTTTATCCTTAATCGAAGTAGACGGCGCACTCAGTTGGTTGGCCCAGAATCTTCTCCGTGAGTTCATGCCGCTAAGTGCCTACAGTACGTGCAGCATGGTAAGCCCGAGATAGGCCCTTCTCTATGCAAAACTGTCAACTTGTCGGTCGGGCTCGAGTTGGCTCAGATTCAGATTCAGATTCAGATTCGACCATCTTCTCGCCTCACCAGGTTTCCAGTACGGGCAGCATGGTAAGCCCGAGATAGGCCCTTCTCTATGCAAAACAGTCAACTTGTCGGTCGGGCTCGAGTTGGCTCTACGCTAACATGGCGATGGAGACAAAAATACAGCATTTTAATTATAATGGCAATAACTACTTTTTGCTCGACATGACCCTAATCTATTGCCATCTCGAGTCCCGCCTTCCATGCTCGCACAATAGACATGGCACGTGTGTCACTCGAGTTCGAGAAAGTGTCAAAACGACCATGCTAAGCATACAGGCGTTCCTAGGGTAGGTACATCCTCGTCTCGGGACCCCGTGTCGCGTTGCCATGACAACGAGAGCTAATGGGGCAATCTCGCCAACCGCAACACAATGTAGGGGAGTTAATAATACCTGACCCACCACTTGTTCTAGTTAAGGCTGGAAGATAGCAGTGTGGCGGAAAATTCATTCACAGTTTTTTACATTTTGTAGCTAAACTGAGCTATTTTTGTTCAGCGATTTTTCGTTCGCGGCAATAACATAGTATTCTTTTTAAACAAATAGAACAACAATAATTCAGCCGATTATGTGTTCTGGTCTACGAAGCAGTGGCACTGCCCAAAAAACTTGTCGTAGACCAGAACATATAATCGGCTGAATTATTGTTGTTATGTTTTTTACAATAATGAAAAGAATACTATGTTATTGCCGCGAACGAAAAATCGCTGAACAAAAACAGCTCAGTTTAGCTACAAAATGTAAAACATGTGAAAATTTTGAATTTCCCGTCACGCTGCTATCTTCCAGCCTTAACAATTGTTATTGATCAACAAGAACAGTGATCAACGATCTTTCGAAGCTCGGAAGCGCTTAAATATTATTACCACACACGGTCACCCATCCATTGGCCACGCCTGATGCCAATCTATTCTTCGAATTAGGAGCCAGTAACTTACCCTATGTGAATCAGGCTTTATTATATAGTAGGTAATCAATTATCGTAAACATGGTGCAAAAAAGTATGGAAAAGCCTCATTTGTTGTCCAATGGTGACCGTAGTTACCCACTCTACCCTCATTATACAATGAGGACGCTTGTTAGCTCAGCCGCCTCAGGTAATACGCTCGTGCAACAACACTAATGGTCGCATTATATTTACACTTAGAGCTGGCGACTTGTTATTTTGTTCGGGTTATACGCGTTGAGCGGTGGCGGTTACGCCTTGGTTATGCCACATTCATATACGATAGAAAAATTAAGTTGAAAAGCAAAACCCCACCACAAAAAAGCAATATTACTTATTACACGTTATGTGGAACCAGCGTGGAACGGCCCAATTTATTTTCAGAACCTAGGTATGGCCTATATTTGGGTAGGAAAACATAAGGTTCATTGCTGATGTTTGACTGTGGACGTGGACGCATTCATTCTTGGAGAAGCTAAATTAGCGAGGGACCAGATGAGCGAACAAACATACATACGTACGCTGCTGACTGAAATCAAAGCCCCCTTTTTAGTTCGCGTAGTTGGGCAAAAAATATCGCACATTCAACCTCGTTTGTGAAGAGGTAACATGAAACTTATGTTGCGTTGTAGAGGTCAAACAAACATAGGCCCAGAGGGCTGATTTCAGAGAATGCCAAACACCTAATTGTAAAAATATTCCCTTTCTTCAGATATCCTTCGAGAGTAGCGTGTTTTGAATTAACTCCGACTCTATGACTCTACAGGGTGCACTTTAAGTCGATAGCGGAACTTTAAGTGGGCTATCTACTGATCAATACAAACAACTTTTACTAGGTGGCCAAAAAAAATGGAGTGAAAAAAATTTCAGCTGCTCCATACAAAAGCTCGACTCAGTACTGCGCCAAATGTATGAAACAGCTGATATTTTTTTTGCTTCATATTTATCGCCACCTAGTAGAAGTTGTTTGTATGGATCAGTAGACAGCCTAATTAAAGTTCCGCTATCGACTTAGAGTGCACCCTGTAGATAGAGTCTCGGTCGGACACTCGGGTTCACCCCTGTATTCCACTAATGAAGGTCGGCGGTCAGTGTTCTTCGACTTTCTTCTTCTTCTTTTCTTTTGGGAGGGCTTGAAATTACATTTTATAAAAAAAAAAACCATGACTTCTCTAGCCTAGGTCCAACTTCGACCAACCTGTGTGAGATATTTCGTTTCACGTCGGAAATCTTGTGGAGTTTTGTGCAAAAAGTGGAGAGGCGGCTTTATAAAGCCAGAGAACGTTATAGAATATCGGGACAAAGGCATCGATACAGCAGTAAAGTCTTGTTACGGTCGCTTTGTAGAGTGTGTTCCACATACCGAGCTGTGTGGCCTTTAGATCTGCCAGGATTGGTTCTCAAAATGAGTTTCTCACCGAGCATTAGGTAACAAAAAGAATGAAGCTTGCAATAGGCTTTTCCATTAAAACTCCTTTCTTACACTAACTGCCGATTTCTGAATTGAGAAATTCGCTAAGTAAATGGGTTCTGTCTCTGCAGATTTCTCACAAAAGAGCGTGACAGAACGCCTAAGGCCCGGTTTCCGAATTGAGAAATTTACTAAGCAAATACTTAACTATCGTTCTGTCACGCTCTTTTGTGAGAAATCTGCAGAGACAGGACGATACTTAAGTTTTTGCTTAGTGAATTTCTCAATTCAGAAATCGGCAGTAATGCTCTAGGGCGTCACGGCCTACATTGTGTAAGAAGTGCCGGTAGGCTGTTGCGGCACCATTCAGTGAACGATATCGTTAGGAGAGCGTTGGTGTCATTGAATGTCCCCTCCGTACTTGAGCCACCGAGTCTTTGCCGGAGCGACGGTAAGCGCCCTGACGGAGTGACTCTGATTCCGTGGGAGAGGGGTCGTAGTCTCTTGTGGGATGCGACGGTGGTTTGCACTTTTGCTCCGTCTCATTTGCCTTCGACGACATCCACCCCTGGTGCTGCTGCTGAATACGCGGCACGACAAAAGCGCCACAAATATGCCCCTCTGCTAGACAGATATTTATTTGTTCCCCTGGCTCTCGAAACTACTGGTTTTTGGGGCGCGGAGGATAGGGATTTTGTCTGGGAGATAGGGCGTCGCTTGAGGAGTCAGGGTTTTGACAAACGCTCGGGGGCATATCTGATGCAAAGGATTGCCCTTGCTGTGCAGCGTGGTAACGCCGCAAGCGTTATGGGTACTTTTGCGTCAGATGTGTCCCGGGGTGGTCTTTCTTAATAGTTTTTTGACTTATTTTTTGACATAATTTTAATTTTATTAGTTAAGTTGTAAGTTGAAGATACGGTAAGCAGTAAGCAGTAAACAATTTATTGTTCATGTGATTCGATATAGAGATTCACCTCGTGACTTTACCAAGTTATAGCTGTTCAGGCTTTTCTAGGTATCTACATATAAGCGGCTTGCAACTCAAAATATTTACTTTTAACCGTCCATAAATTGCTTACGTAATAAAAATAAATAACCTAGAATATCTGCCCTTTTAGTTTATGTTTAGATCGCCGGGACGTGGATTCTGAGAGAAAGACTGTAAAGGTATAAAATAAGCTCTGCCTACGTTCCCGGTCTTGTATATTATTTGCAGGTATCCACAGGAGCCATCTCCGATTAAATATTAACTGATAAACATTTCTAAAGCCTACCTAGGTGAGTAATATAAAGTAAATAGAAAACTCAGTTATCTATTTACTAGATCAGGGGTTCCCAACCTTTTTTTGTCTACTGCCCACTTTAAGAATAAATTACTTTTTAACGCCCCCCTTTTTAAACATACTTAATAACCGCTAAGTACTTATAACTGATTAATGAAACGCAACTTTATAGTATTCGGACAGAGTTTTTTTTTTTTCTGGGTCTCTTACCGCCCCCCTTTAGGCCTGCAGCGCCCACTAGGGGGCGTTATCGCCCACGTTGGGAAAGACTGTACTAGATCGTTCGAAATATGCTTTGAGAAAGTTCGATACGAGCGGCGGGTTAGCATCTTTTGCCCCGGGGCGGGCCATCAAACGTTCAACTTAAATTGTGTTTCCAACTGAATTATTTACTTTCAAGCGGGACTTTGCCCTCGCACTGAATTCAACCGCGAATCGGGCTTATTCAATAAGTTCACTGCGTTACAGAAGCATAACTTACGGAAGAGGCAGTAGTTTCAAACGCGCCTTAAACCTATGCGTATCGAATCTCGGCAGGTCTAGGAATGCTGGTGGGTAACTTTTGTTTTGACGACCAATGGCATAGTTTACCGACCGAACGGGCATAAGGGTGTTGGTAATTATTTGACGGATACTTCCAAATTATCCTACTGATCTATACGAGAGTTATTCAGCAGGGCGAGTCGCAGGGTGACTATAGAAAACACAGTGGGAGTATAAAATGAAAATTGTTTAATGTTACGGCTAGAGCCCGAATAGAAGTCCGGCTACCTCTAGTTTCAGCCGGTTAGAACTAGGTGTATGTACGAGTAGCCGCAGTTCGGGCTCTAGCCGTAACATTACAATACATAGCGGAATACCACCTGTAGTCTGGGAAGTCAATGGTTTACGAGGTTATGAGGTTCAAAGTCGTAAGTAAAGTGCTAAATAAAGAAACCTATCACCTACTTGCACTTTGTTTTATATTCTAGACTAAAATATCTAACATAGCAAGTTTTACGTTGACGTTCATAATATCCGAATTAGGTATTTTCGTTGAAAAACTGATGTAGATAGTTCGCTAGTTAGTAGTAGTTAGTTAAGTACATCAGTTTTTCAACTAAAATAATAATATCTTCGAACCTATTATGAAATTGCACATCAGCATAAAACTTGCTTTATTAGATAGCTCTTACCTAATTCTAGGGTTTCATATAACTATTTTCTCGATTTGTTTAGTGTATCTTGCTTGGGAATCTAGATTTGTGATTTGTCGTTGCTAAATTTCTTCTCGCGTAGGCGTTTCACTGAAGACAACTGACATTTTTGATTTCACACCAATTTGCGACTTTGCTTGCACAATACGGCAACAGCCACTTTTTTGTCTGACCACGGACACTTCATGTTTGAAAGAGTTTGTAAGTGAAAGAAAACCAAACTGCGTTTGTATGGGAGGTCGAAAGTGGTGGAAGGTAATAGAAACTCTTATAAACGGTATGGTTCGCCAAAGTTACCCCGAAGCTTAGTTCTGTCTGTTACGAACTGCTAACTCGGGCGCGCTCGCATTTTAATTTAACTACTCGTACCTAGCCACGTGTAGTTGGAAAATTTTGGTAATTGCACGTCGAATGTTTGAAACATTTAACTACGCAGAGGTAATTTAAAAAAGCCGCTTTCGTCGTTCGTAGTGTGGCTAAAATTGGGAAAATCGCTTGTTTTTGACGCTATAGGCCATCAGCTCTCTTCCTCTGTCACTTTCACATGATAATATGAGGCAGAAAAGTCATAGATGTTACATGGATGCAACGTCAGGATATTGGTTTAATTATTCTGAGGATGCAACACTCACGAAAGATTTTTGTTAGTTTATAATATCGTAAGGAAACCTGAGCGTATGCGACATTATACCCTCAACGCAAAAATCGCCAACCCGCATTGAGCCCGCGTGGTGATTAATCACGAACTCTCTCTCTGAGAGAAGGCCTTTGCCCAGCTAGTGGGATATGTAAAATTGTACAGGCTACATCTTACTTTTTTTATAATATCTTGATACAGATTTCTAAGAGCTAATTGAGAGTCTAGTCAAATCTATTTTGGATCGTAGATTCGTAGATGAATCTATACACTTGGAGTTTCTTCTCTTCTACAGAGTAAAAAGTAAAGAAACATTTTACAAAGTAAAGAATTTTACTTGATTTCTTCATATTTTTTCAATTTGAGTTCTGATCTTTATTCGTGCATCCAATAAAACAAAGCAATTTTCTGACATTCTCTTCTAATTTCTTCTTGACTCTCTACATATTCTTACAAAATATCTTAATCGCAAACATGGTTGAAGCCGCGGGCTTTGCACCCGCTTGTAAGCTTAAATAAGTCAACTGAACGAAATTACTAGCTCTTATTTTACTAGACATAAGACTTATAGTGGGTTAAAAGTGATAGCACTGAGTCAGTCAGTATTACATTGTCATTTAGACCAAACAATTAATGCTCCTGGTTCGCTCAAATCGCTGGTCCCTATTAAGAAAGTCGGAACTACGTTTTTGTCATTTTTTACTTTTTTGCATCAGTATGTTATAAATTCGAAGAGCTATAGGTACAACATTTTGCAAAAATGGCGGTAGTTACGTACCTCCATTTTTGCACGGACATTATTGCTACAACTGACTTTTTTTTTACTGGTAATAATTCCTTCATATTACGAGTTATCACAAAAATAAAATGTTGTACCTATAGCTCTTCGAATTTATAACATACTGATGCAAAAAAGTAAAAAATGACAAAAACGTAGTTCCGACTTTCTTAATAGGGACCAGCGAAATGCTGTAATGTTATCCCTTCCGCTAGACCATCTATATCATTACGGGTGATAATCATTCATTAGCGAACATTAGCGAGGACGGATCTATGCCATATGCGGGCGATAAGGCGAATATGGCTCTATGGAATATGACTAGTGAGGTCATTCGCATCGGCAAGTTGGCCATAAAAGCTCATTTGCCTAAAGCGCTCATTACCTTCAATTCGGTACGCAAAGTTTTTTGTTCGAAAGTCCGTTATTGGCTTAATCTTATCTTTAGACAATATTGAGAAACTAATTTCAATATTTTTTATTTTCGTTCAGTAGTTTGTATTTTACAACGTTTCAAAGATACGATATTATTACCTTCACGCGACGGTCTGCATACTGTTGGCGGTCATAGGAACAAAACATTTTAGCGCATAAAAACAAAACTACTGGACCAAAATAAAAAATATTTAAATTCGTTTCTCAATATTGTCTAAAGATAAGTTTAAGCCAATAACGGACTTTCGAACAAAAAACTTTGCGTACCCAATTGACTTTTTTATTCTCTTCTTCTTCTTCATCAGCATTGTTATCGTCCAGTGCTGGACGTATGCCTCTTCATGTCCTTTCCATATAAGCCGGTTTGTGGCTATTGTGGTCCAGTTCGAGCCTGTTGTAGCTTTTATGTCGTCGGACCATCGTCTTTATTATTCTGTCGGAATTCTGTAGACCCAGGTTCGAATCCCGGTGCGGGCATGTACCTATTTTTTATTTATTTCAAAGTTACGTATATTTGTGAATTTGTAGTAGCAATACCACTCGCTGACGGTGAAGGAAAACATCGTGAGGAAACCTGAGCGTATGAGGCATTATACCCTCAACGCAAAAATCGCCAACCCGCATTAAGCACGCGTGGTGATTAAGCTCCAACTCTTTCTCTGAGAGAAGGCCTTTGCCCAGCTAGTGGGACACGTACAATTATACAGGCTACATCTTACTGTAGAACCAAGATTGGACTTCTGGAGGAAAAGGACAGGACAAGCCGACCCTAAGGAAACAGAGGTTGACTTTATTCTGTCGACGAGTAAGCTATACCTAAAGCCGGCCGACCAATTAGCCCCCGTTCTACAGGGTGTAATCGATTCGATAGCGGAACTTTCAAAGCGGATAGCGAAACCAAAAACATGAAATAAATCTGCTGTTCCCTCCATGAGGTAGACTCAGTACTGCACCAATGTTGTGGAACATTTGATATTTTTTGGCATTATTCTAAAACAGATTTGTATGATGAGTAGAAAACCTACTCTGTAATTTGTAATTAGTAGACTTTATAAGACCTAATATAAAATGCGTGCAGTGCTTACGAAAGTTGAAAGGTGTAAAATAAAAATTACTTCCTTTCAACTTTCGTAAGCACTGCACGCATTTTATATTAGGTCTTATAAAGTCTACTAATTACAAATTACAGAGTAGGTTTTCTACTCATCATACAAATCTGTTTTAGAATAATGCCAAAAAATATCAGATGTTCCACAACATTGGTGCAGTAACTTTTCCTCTGCATTACATAGAAGTTCTGGCTGTATTGAGAGAACAAAATGTTCACATTCGTTTAGTGCAAACGGACCAAACGATCCATTGGATAAGAGTAACGCAAAGAGCAAAGTTTCAGCGCTGAATAACTCGCCCTGAGCACTAAAATGTTCCCTACAGAAGATTAACTTAAATTTGTAATACCCTTAATAACAGCCGCAGTTTAAACTAACTAAGCCTTTTGTAATACAAAAAAATACAAAATATTTATTTAAACGAAAAAAGAATTACAAAAGAATAACATGGTTGATATGCAGTTGAATGCACTAAGTAGGTAGGTAAGGTAACAAGATAAAAATTATGTTAATTTCAATATTATTTCATAATGCATTCCGTACTTATTAACATAATATATGATTTTTGGTTTAAACTATTATTGATATAATTATTATAACCTGTAGTCACTCACTACTTCTGTTGGCATAACTCTTTCAGTGTTTAGGGCCGCTGTTCAAGAGTTCAATAACCTTGGTTCTCTAATCTGCTACTATGGCGACAGAGCATACTACGCCAGACGACTTTAGATAGCCTAAATTAATGGTCTGGATATTTTCTAAAGCTATCTGACGGTTATGATGGAAACTTCATGGAAATATTATTTTACCCTTATAAGTAATTTGTTTTAAAAAACTCTGACTTAAACCATTGATACAATACAATCAATCATTATACTCACCCAACATAATACCTACTGCCGAAACGAAGAATACTAATACTCGTAGATAAAGATCAACTCATCTAGTTTTTTTTAAATATTTATTTAAGCAAAAAACATATTTACAAACAGTTACAAAATACGCCAAACTGTAGTAACTGGTGAAGCGCTCTGTAGTGTATATTTTGTGGCGAGAGTGACTGAACCTAATTTGTTCTTGTTTACTTAACATACGCGAGCTTATTTCAGCTCGACTAACATTGTGTGTTTGCAGAAATGAAATTCCGAAGCCCTACAATGACTCCTTTGCTAACGTCAAGTCTGCTTGTTACAAAATGTTTAAGATAATGGGCAAAATGGAATTATACACCGAAATCATATCCATTCGCATTTGTTTTGATCTTTCCATATTTTTGGTAGGTAGGTAGGTATTCGCGTGAGGTAGTGGCCAGTGGCCACCTCTAGTGTCAGAGTTTTTAGGCCGCTTAAAGGGCCTCTGACATGGCTTAATTGTTATTAATCAACAACAACCGGGACCAAAGATTTAACGTGCCTTCCGAAGCACGAAATCACTCAGATATTATTGACACTAGCGGTAACACATCCATGGTCTGACCCCGCCGCGCCCGATGTTGCTTAACTTCGCTTGTCCAACTAGGCAGTAAACCCTCATGTTTGCAGCTATACCTTATACTTGGGTGATGTATAGACTGTCTCTTCAAAATTATTACTGGCGACTTTTATATTTTTTGGGTGGGTGGATGATCTTAAACTAACCTCAACGAATTTGGTACTAGAAAACGAAATTGAACAATAAAACGAGTTCCTACATAACAGTGTAGGCTGTCAGTCACGCTTGGCAAAAACACAACACAATTACTTATTTATAGTTGCTTGTATAGGCTCATACGAATAAGTAGGTACCTTATAACATAAACGTAGCTAAAATAGTAAGGAAGAAAGCAGAATATGTGGAAGAAGCTAGACTACATTGGCTCTATAATCAGTAACAAAAACCCTTCGACTTCTTATATACCGCATGCCATGACATTGTTATATTTTATTTCAAAGTTGTGCCATTTATAAATGAAAATCAATCTGCCTTTGTGTCGTTAAAGCACCGTGATACACTGACTGACATACAACGCACAACCGAAATCATTGAACAATAAGTAATTATGTTCCTTTCAGGGAATACAGGGAAGTTCCTGAAAATAAATTCAACTGGGTCCGATTTGCATTAGAAGTGTTCACCGGAAGAAAGTCGCGTTGGTAGGTTCTCTTCTTTTTCTTTGTTTGATTTTCTTCTCCCTAAAGCACGAATCTATCTATCTATCTATCTATTTATATAAAAATGAATCGCCGTGCATTAGTCTCGCTAAAACTAAGAAACGGCTTGACCGATTTGCATATTTACTGTTTTGTTTAGTTCACCATAGTTCAGGGTAGGTTTAAAAGCAAAGAAATATGGGAAAAGTTAAAGGATTAGCTGAAAAACGGGAGAAATAAAAATTGGTAATTTTGTATTAGAATCGCCATTTTTGACGCGGAGAGTCAAACTATTTCAGGTGATACGAAGTTCACCGGGTCAGCTAGTAGTCTATAGTTTATAGTCAGTAATCATGCAAATAACTGTGCTTGTATGGCATACATCCAAAACCTCATGCGTCCATGTTATGTACCGAGAGGTAGGTAATCAAAGCGTCGTTGTCGAACAGTAATCTCAATCCATCACGAGAAGACATCACAGATTACAAGCAAATCAATTCGGAGTGGACGGATATATTACGCTGTCCTCCTTTATGTTTGCCTCTATTGAGCCGTTAGGTAGCCGACGCACAATTAGCATAGGACAACAATTATTGCTTGCGTGTAAATACGTGATCGATATACGCGTTAGCTGTTTGCTTATGCAAATCGTGCGGGAGTTTAGGTCAAGGATGGGATCCAAGTAAATGTCTACCCAATCATCTTTAATCCCCCAAAAAGTAGGCGCTCTACATCCTATTAAACCCAAGTTTTAAAGGTAAACGAATACCACTGACTTTTCCATACTTCATTGCCAGGAGTGGACAGGAGTGTTTTTATTTTTTCAAACTAAGTTGTCTGTGCAATTGTAAACGTCCCACTAGCTGGGCAAAGGGCTTCTCTCAGAGAGAGAGAGAGTGCGAGCTTAATCACCATGCGTGCTCAATGCGGATTGGCGATTTTCGCGATGACTCCGCTACTGAAGCTCGAAAATTTGAAGCTGAATCACGCTAGCTCGAAGGTTTGAAGCTCGAATGAACTGAAGCTCGAACGCTGGCGTAGTGTACTAATAAAGTTAAAAAGTGAAACACAAATCTTAATTGGTGAATGCAATAAAACTAGTTAGTTACTTACATGTTTTTCTATGTTTATATTATATCTCCAACCCAAATCATTTTCATCCCTATTCATGCAAAATTATTGTATTCCACCTGGAAACCTCGAAAATCCAAGATATCATGGCTTAACAACTACTTATTTAGTTCATTTATGTTTCGTGTAAATTCATAAATTATTTACATGGCAATTATTTTGCCATATAACGTTATCATGATTAGTACTCGTATTATCAGTCCATGGATGGTTGACCGCTAGTGGCAATAATATCTGACGGTTGTTGTGAGGTCCTTTGTGCGGCCTAAAAACTCTGACACCAGGGGTGGCCACTACTTCATACGATAACACAACCATGATTAGGGTTCTCTTGCAGTATAGCAACGGCATGATCCACCCTTCGTGCAGGTCCCTCCACTAGCTCTTTTCAAGATCTGACAGTATTCCACGCAATTTCCATACTTGTGGCAGTTGTCCCTCACTGACGATGTACCTGGAAAAGGAAATTGAATTTAGTCAACGGAGATGTGGATGTAAATGAAGAAGAGTTGAAAAACATCCCATACAGAGAGCTTGTTGGATCACTGTTGTATCTGGCAATCATCAGCAGGCCTGACATAGCATTTGCTACTGGATTTCTGAGTAGATACATGCATTGTCCCACAGAAACACTTCGGAAAGCAAGAAAAATAATACTGGGTTAACTGAAACAGACAAAAAACAGTCTGGCCATACAGGGAGGGAACGTCGCCAGCATTCTGGGCTCCCTACCGCAGGGCACCGATCTGGGGCAGGTGTTTTATTTGTAAATAGTAGGTAAGTTTTTAGATTATTTATTAGGTTAGTCTTATTTCTATTTAATTTAAACTGTCATGTAAATCTTGGAAGTCAATAATAATAAATGAATTTACGTCAATGGATAATAGAAACAATATTTTTCCCAACCTCGGCCATCTCCATCTAGCACCGATTCGCTGGCGGACAATCGCAATACCTATATTCAATTCTCACCTTTTCCAGAGTTTGCTGATACAATAATTTTTTTGATCAGATTTGATAGTCAGCCAAAGTTTCCAATCAAAAAGACAATTGTATAAAATGTTTCCCCATCGGATAATTATTTACTTGTAATATTTTTTTACCACCAGCTCGGATTCTATTTAGGTAGGTAAGAGTTAGTACCGAACCGAAGTTCTGTTTGCTAATGCCAAGTTACAACAGATTCTCGGAAATTTACTTCGTTAAGAGATTTCAATATTGTTGTTACTTTGTCTTAGTTCAGTAAGTACTTAAAGAAGCGATCCGCTCATTAAAGTACCTACTTGAACTCGCAGTGATCATCCATCATAAAAGATCCAATAGAATAGAAACTTGCTTTCTTCAGGATAAAAAGTATGCACTTCACTTACCCTGTACAGGCTGCATCGTAACTACTAAAATAAACAAGGCAGCGAAACAATAAAACAAATGGTGTTTCATTTCTTTTGAAGTGCATATGAATCCTTATCACTATAGCTGTGACACCACCACGTTAACTCAGCAGCCAAGTGCTAGTGTAAAAAGCAGCTGGTCTTAGTGGCAACCAATAACCGTAACCGACAAGGAAACCGATAGAAATCAATTTGCATTTGGGCCTTACTCTGAAAATGTTATTGGGCGAAAATCTCCAGGTCAGAAACTTTCTTATCTCTCTCTTCTTCAATCTATCGTCATCACCACCCAATGCTGAGTGTAGGTTTCTTTCACTCCCGAATCTAATAAGAATTAAGTAGTAACATAATAACATACGTTACATACTATACGTATTAATGTCATATTTTGCACACAAAAACAATGTTACCAAAATATTACGATTGGAGTTAGCAATAGTTCAATTCTCGCGGAAGGATTTTAGATTCTGCACATACCCGAATATTTAATCCAAAGTCTGATGAAAATTTCTACTAAAGAATCATAACGTCCATTTCTAGGGTAAAGGCCTGTTAATGAAATTAGAGTTGACGAAGTAAAACATCTTCGGTACCTACTTTTGCTGATTAGGTCGATGAGGAAAAATCTAATGAATGACATTGACTTTGACTCTACAATTTCGCATACCTATGCTAATGAACTGTTGCATTTGCAAGTCTTGCAAGAATATCTACAAATTCAAGTTGGATAATTTAACCATAACCCCAAGGTACAATTCAAATTACATCATCATCAGCATCCCGAGGTTTCAGTTTTTTTTTTTCAATTTTGTTGCTAAGCTGAGATATATTTGTTCAGCAATTTCAGTTTCACGATGATAGTAAAATAGTATTATTTTCATTATTGTACAATTTTGGGTCCATACGAAATAAATAAATACACTATTCTAAACAACAGAAGAACTAGAGTAATAAACATACACACCCACTCACATTTTTAATATCAGTGAGTGTAGGTAATTAGGCCGTAAAATTTTACCTTCACTATTGATTAACTAAATAGTGCACCATGTAGTATTAATCCACTCAGACAAAACATTAGCTACACATCTTTTATCAACAGTAAAGCTATTGTTGTAGTTCTCGGATCTGTACAGATTACTTACGTTCCACAAACACAGTATCATACACTTTTATTCATTTGCAACCAGGCGTATTATAGAAAATATGCCTTTTCGTTCAATACTCGTCCTTATGCTTCAGGGGATAAGAACCGCCGGTGTGCGTACACCTATTATTTGCATAGTCCCTACCTATGGTTGGATACCAGGAAAAAACTAACTAACACTCATTGAGTCACATCACAGCCGATAACTCGTCTGGTTGACTAAACGTTAAACTCGAACTTAAAGGTCACCATATCATCACAGGCTTTAGGCCTAAAACTTAGACAGAATGGCCGCTCCAGACTTATTTCTATTTATTAACTGCATTTGACCGAACTCTACATTGGTTTCATTCACCTTCTTCATTTTGAAACTTGTACAAAATTATTTCTTATCTCGCTTCCACCGATTCTCAGTTCTCTCATTGATATTTTTTGTTTTGAATTGTTTGAAACAATCAGACAATTTCACCATAATATAATAAGTCTTATCACAATAAATTCGACTATAATATTGTAATCGGTTGTTTAAACCCAGAGTTGTATCTGTATGCTCTTGAAATATCTTCATCTACAAGTAATAACAAAACAAGCCAAGTTTCATACATTGTAGTCAGACAGGACTTTCTGTTGTATCGGGGCGATTCGGCTGAATCATTACGTCATGCCTACTCATACCCGGTGGCGCCCGGTGAACAGTGTTGCCAATTTGGCATATTTTCTTTATTTTTAGCATACCTATTTGGCTTTTAGCATATATCATAATTACTTAGCATTTTTTATCCTACACAAATGACGTGAACGATAACATGTTTCCCAGCGTAACTAAACGGCCCATCACAAATATTTTCATTATACGACACTTAGAGCGAATACTGTCATAAGGTGGGATTCCCCTAGTGCTGCGACATAGACAATCAAAGCAGTTTATTTTGTTTTGATTGTCTACCTATGTTATAGAAAGTACATTGTGGACTCGTTCGTTTCGTCGTCTATTCGTTTGTTAGTTTTGTTACCGACTCACTCACGTCACACGCACGTCTGATAATCCGTGCGATTTACCAATTTCTTTTGAATCATTTCGAGTTTTATCACAAAACAATCATGCCGCCTAAGTATACAAATTAACATTATTAGGTCACATTGGGAGCAAATGTAAGATTTTAAAGAGTGATTGCAGCCCATTGGAAACGATAGTGACGAAAGCCTTTTCTATGTACTGCAATATGAATAAATAATGAATAAACATTCATACGTTGGCATTTTAATTTAACATATTTAATAGAAAGTTAGCATATTTTTGTAATTTTTTCAACATCGATCAAGCATATTTTGTACTTACTGAGTTGGCAACACTGCCGGTAAAGTCCCGACAGTCTATCTCTGGTATAAAACCTAAACATTCTGGAAAGGCCAGGCCAGGCCAGTCAAGTCAGTCGCTACAGCAAAGTTGTGGTTTCTAAAAATATGATGCTGATCAAAGTGTTGTTTTGTGTTGGTTTTGTGGTCTGTCTGGTAGAGCCTGCGGTCATTGTTAACGTTTACGGAGAAGGTAAGGTTTATTTTTTGCATTTCTTATATATATATATATTTATGTGACCATTTACAGTTAATGCAAAGGCGCCTGGACGACGCAGGAAGGATCTCTCCGATCAAATTATGTGTTTACTGTAGTATGTGCTAATGTTTAATTAAGAATTGAAATAAAAAAAATAAAAAAAATAAATAAATAAATAAAAAAAAGATACCTAGGTATAATAGTGTGACCGTGGCAAAGTTTACGGAGTCAAAGTCTTATCCCCCAAATATGGCTAAATAAAACAATAGGTACGTGTCAAAACCATGTAGAGCTGTATTAGTGAAATCAAAAGGAAGGCCATCTTTTTCATGCTTTTCTTACTTTTTTGTTACTTTATTGCACAAAGAATAGCGTTTTGAACCGAAAAGGAGGAGGTACTAAATCTGACCCGTTTTATTTTTATGTGCGTTACAGAACTTTTTTCGAGGTGGGCCGATTTTAATGATTCTTTTTGTGTTTGAAAGGGTTACTATATCCCTATATCCTGTGTGGTCCCATAAAAAAATTGTGGAGATCTGATGAAGAACTTCGGAGATGGAGAACGTAACTCGTCAACGGACAGTAGCAGATCACTCGAAATCAGTGCAATACCTTTTCACCCACAAAAAAATTAGCTGTTTTATTTTTTCGAAAAAAGAAATTTCGTTTTTTTTTATCGCACAGTATTAGTTTTTTTTTTAAATCATATTTTTTTCCAACCCTGGTTTCCAGCCCACAAAGCCAACTACTGAGCATCGGCTTCTTCTTTTTACCCGACTACTGCGGCGAAACCCAAGAGTAGGGTTTTCGAACCAAACCATTCCAAACCTTACAGGGATAAGCTAGCTTTGTACATGTGTTTTCTTACTGTATTGTCCTCTAATCTGTTTGTGTGTACGGTCGGCCACAGTCACAGATACCCTATGGCAGCTCTTACTGCGCGAGGAATAAGGGTGCCAATCAGCGAGCGGAAGATAACATCGAACAAAACGGGGTATCCTAGCGTGTGGCCGACTGTACAATTTTTTTTTTATGTAGCCTGTATAGTGTCCCACTGCAGGGCAAAGGCCTCCCCCCTCTCAGCCCAGATTTTACGGTCTTGAGCCACCTCCGACCACTCCGGCAAGTATTTGTTTAGATCATCTCGCCATCTTCGTCTTGGCCGGCCTCGTCTGCGGTGTCCGCCGCTTGGCACCCACTCGGTGGCGATGACAATAAATTATAATATAATAATAATAAACCTTCCAGATGACGCTGCGCTGAACACCAACCTGCTTCACGAGGTGCAAGCGCGAGGCTGCGACAACCGCGCTTGCAACCAGTTCTGCCGAAGACACTTCTATGCCAGCGGGGCCTGCTTGCCTAGTGGGCAGTGCCACTGCTACAAATTCAAAGGTACCTGCAATGCGTGCCACGAAAGAAGAGACTTGTTAAACCACGTGGTTTGACATACGCAGTGACGATTTAAGGGTAGACGATAGCAACGTGGCGGGAAATTCAAAATTTTCACAGTTTTTTGCATTTTGTAGCTAAACTGAGCTATTTTTGTTCAGCGATTTTTCGTTCGCGGCAATAAAACAGTATTCTTTTCATTCTTGTAAAAAACAGAACAACAATAATTCAGCCGATTATGTGTTCTGGTCTACGAAGCAGTGCCCAAAAAACTTGTCGTAGACCAGAACACATAATCGGCTGAATTATTATTGTTCTGTTGTTTACAATAATGAAAAGAATACTATGTTATTGCCGCGAACGAAAAATCGCTGAACAAAAATAGCTCAGTTCAGCTACAAAATGTAAAAAAACTGTGAAAATTTTGAATTTCCCGCCACACTGATATCAGGTCTCTTTAGCGGTATGAGGTCTGACTGCGCTACGGGACGGTGCGTCATCGTGTCGGCGGAAAGAGGAGGCGCGGGGAAGTCTTTTTTTATGACACGTATTCGTAACACAGTCTCGGGACGAGCATACCGAGCTTGAGATGAAGGCGCAAAATCGGCCAGAATGGAAAACTGTAAGAGCCCTATTTCCCTGATAAGGGATAACAGAAATTGATGATGATGTTTTGAGCACAACTTCTAAGGTGCGGAGTGCCGACTCTTGTGGGGCAGGCACAGCAAGATTTTGGTGGAAGTGGAACCAAATCGTACAATTCTAGCGAATAGCGAATCATACAATTAAGTTTTTTTTCTCATTGGTGGCTATTATAGTCAACTGTAGCATCCCCCACTACGTGAAATAATCTTAAACCAGTCATCACATCGTTGCTTGCCTTGCAGTCTACAAATTAAACTTCTATAATGTGTGTTTTGTAAAATTTATGTTTTTATACAATTTTTTTATTTATTAATATTCTTATTCCTCTACAATCTACAAATGAAACTTATCTGACGTGTGTTTTGTAATTTTCTTTTTCTTAATTTTCTTGTTCCTAGCAGTGCATTTTTTTACAGATACAGAGGAATCCGTCGACTCCGTTCTTCCCACGCTAAACAAAGTGATTGATGTTGCATCAAAGGCCACGGACGTAGATCTTTCTGGATGCACCACGGCTGCTTGTCAACAGTTATGTCAAAGCCTTGGCTTCATTAGAGGCGTCTGCTTATCCGACAGCAAATGTATGTGTACAGGTAAATATTATTCAATAGGTATTAAACTAGTAATATCCTAGTAGTAATATCCTATAGCCTAGCCGGAGGCTTTCTAGATTATGAACCTCATCACAGACTTCAGACAACTAAAAACGAATAAAAAAAGGCTGATTTAATGGCAAAGGATTACATCGTTAGTTAAAGATAAATAAGCAATTAACGTAACCATCAAGTTTTCTTTTTTCCAATCCCAATCCGTGAATTCGTATAAGCCTTAAAAATTTCTACGATTTACAAAAGCCTCTAGACTCTAGGCAGACCAGAAACTGTCTTTGCATTGTAGATAGCAAATTATTTAGCCAGTGATCAAGCCTGCTAGCGGTCACTTCATCCATATAGTGTAGTGCCACTGGACTATGTCTCCCCCCATTGACGCCCGGTCTTGTCCCGCGCTTAGACCTCAATACAGCTAAAAGAGACCTATACGTACTCGTAAATCGTCTCTGCGCATGTCAAACCACGTGGTGTCTCAAGTCACTTCTTCCGTAGCACGTATTGTAACTTTGTGTGAACCAATCCTCATTGAAACCTTTCACTGTTGGTACAGGGAAATCAGCCGACTATACTTCACCTGCGACGAGCCTTGAAAGTGAAGCTTTTACTGAAAACACCGAAGAAATACAACTCAGCGGTTGCACTATGCCATTTTGTAACCAGTTGTGTAAACGACTTGGCTTCGCGAGCGGAGTTTGCTTGCCTAATGGCAAATGCCATTGCTATATGTTCAAAGGTACGATCAACGTACATTACTGCCGCGGTCTGTAATGGGTGCGTTGCTGGCGCGCTTTTGATGGCCGCTGTGCCATCGATATCTGTGCCGCTGCGCTGATGGTGCAGCGTAGGGCAGCTCCAAGCCAGCGTAGGGCAGCGCGGTCAGCATTCCGGCCCTTGATGGACAAGCTGGAAGGAAGCTCTAGCGCGGACAGCAAGGGCTGCAATGATGACCAAGCTTAAAGGCCGAAATTAAGCTAAGCTCGAGCCTCATAGCGTGGCCAGCAGAGCACTCATTGCGTGCCAAGGCTTGTAATGTATTATTAAAATTATTTTATTTTAAAAGCAGCAACGCGTGTTGTAGTCAAAGTTACGGCAACACGTGTTGCTGCGACTCTGTTGCGTATAATTTAGTGGCACCTATCCCATCAGTGAGTGCTTCTGCAAAAATACCGATTTCAATAATCCGTTTTTATTCTCAGATACAACACAATCAATGAAGTCCATCCTTTCCGTAGCAGCTGAAACCGCCACGTCAGACCCTGAAGGAATAGAACGCCACCGTGGGTGCAGTCAGCCTTCCTGTAACGAAGTCTGTCAACTGCTTGGTTACAAGGGCGGACTCTGCAAGTCACATAAGTGCTTCTGCATTCGTAACAAAGGTAAAATACCTATGGTGGCGATACATACGTATTTACTAAGGTGGCAAGAACACTACAAATATTTTTTACAGTAAAACTTTCGTAAGCACTGCACATTTTGTATTTCGTAAACGGTTAAACTTACTTGTATTTATGCCGGTGTAGCCGACTAGTTTCGGTTCGCATTGGGAGACTTCCGACATAAATACAAGTAAGTTTAACCGTTTACGAAATACAAAACTATACTAATTATTAAACAACACTTTTGAACGGAGACTTAACATATTATAAAACGAGTGTCAAATGTTAAAAAGATTGTTTAATTAAAAGATTTATTAACAAAAGTTCTCTCGAGAGCGCTTTTCAACTTATCTTGAGTCATCTTTGCAATAATGGTGCGTTTACACGGGTACTTTTTTTTCCGTAGGAACTTTTTCAGTAAGTTATTGTCTAACTAAAGGAAGAATACAGGTAGGTATGAGGTAGTAGCCACCTCTGGTGCCAGAGATTTAAAGCCGCCGGAAAGGCCTAAAAATTAAAAAAAAAACTGTTATATCATAACTATGATAAATCTTAGAACATAGGTAGGCGTACTGTTCGTGATTCGGTAGCTCAAGGGGTCCTCTACATCAGGGGGTCTTCCGGCTAAGACGAAGCCGATTACCATTGGCGAAAATAAAATTTCGATTTATGAAAAATGTACTTTTTACTGCCACTCAGTAAATTTTTCATAAATCGAACTTCGATAATTATTCGCCAATGGTAATCGGCTTCGTTTTAGCCGGTAGACCCCCAGGCGCTTGAGTACCTATACTTTTTGGGTCACCTGTACCTTAAACACGTTGTATTTTATTCACACCCATTCCACCCCTTTCCACAGACACCAGCCGTTCAGCTGACAACGACTACTTTTACTACCAGCCCACCACTGCGACCGAAACTGAAGATTCAACGAATAATGTGGAGTTGAAACTGCTAGACTGCCAGATGCGGTCATGCGAACAATCCTGCCAAAGACTTGGCTTCCCGGGCGGTGCCTGCGTCAATGGTCGCTGCAAGTGCGACATAATCAAAGGTAAAAGCCAAATAAAGAAGACTTTAACCCGACCTAAAGAGGAAGAAGAAAGTTTTTGTACTCATCGTTTAGTACAAAAGCACGTCTTGAAGAAAGTAACATAAATAGGTAGGATTTTGATTCGATGATTGTTGTAGGTACACAAGACAGCTTGTCGACCCTCTTACACGCTAGTCACGGGTGACTTTACAACAAAAGTATACACTCTGTCGCGTTGTCGTGTCAGAGTGTACACTTTTCCGCCACAGTCTAGGATGGTATAGGATGGGCTGGTAATAAAAGTATGGTAGCTCTCTTACAGCGCGCGGCATAAGAGCGCCAATCGAACAAAAAGTGGTATACTAGCATGTGGCCGACTGTACATGCTTTGATATTGGCAAAATATGATAAGATATTTCTTATGTAGAGCCAACAATCACCACGCGTATCAATTTTATTAGCGATTGGCAATTTGTATGTTGAAGCCTCCAAAATCAGGTTTCCTCACGAATCACGATGTTTTCCTTTGCCGTTAGTGAGCGGTACCTGCTGTTACTACTTAGAAATATAATGATACAAATCAATGTTTAGTTCACAGTGAAGGCGTAATAAGACAAGATAAGATTAGATGTAGACATGGAATGTATCCCAATAATAGCTGGACAATTTTGTTGCACCTTAGGAGTTTTTCTTTCACTGTTGGCATGTGGCGCTGTTACTACAAATCTCTATTTTGTTCACAGAGACTCCACAGAAGCCGCTACACCTCCCGTGCAATTGGTCAGAATGCAATCGCATGTGCAGAAGAGAAGGTCATCTGGGAGGAACATGCCGTCTTAGTGGATGCCAGTGCTATTAAAAGTGTCAATCTATACTTATAATAAAACTCTAGCGAAGTCAATTCTGTACATTGAATATTTTTAGAAAAAAACTATCAGGGGTTACTAAGTAAACTATTCTGAATACAAAAATGCAAAAAAATCGGTCTATGTCTGTCTGTCTGTCTGTCTGTCTGTCTGTCTGTCTGTCTGTCTGTCTGTGTGTTACCTCATCACGCGAATACCGCTGAACAGTTTTCAGTCAAATTTAGGACCGTGATAAGTCCTGGTTCTGGGAACAATCTAGGGATATGTTCAGAATACATTGCGGGTTGCAATTTTAACTTCGTTTTTTGTAAGAAATATTCATAATTTTGATATAGCTTCTTGAGAAGATATGTTAATAACGTGATACAGAACACATTTCCGGAAAAAAAATTGCATTTCCGGAAAAAAAAATCCGACTTGGAACCTCATTATCTCGGAAACCGTTGATTTCCTAGGCATAGTTCCTTGGGCAAAAATGATCGTTATGATGAGGACTATACAGGGTGTTAAAAGACCGCCAACAGACCCGAAAGCCACTAGACACCAAAACAAAGTACTTTTTCGATAACTTATTGTTGGGAAATTATTTTGGTTTTTTAGGTTATAATTTTGAAAAATATTTTTTACGCAATGGACGTGTAACGCACAGAAGTCATATTGCGCAAGCGTAGGTATCAGATTATGTTACTTAAGCTTGAAGTGCCGATGTTTAGAATACATTGCGGGTTGCAACTTTAACGTCGTTTTTTGTAAGAAATATTCAAAATTTTGATATGGCTTCTTGAAAAGGTATGTTAAGAATCCCCTGAAGCTCTGCAGCCCTCTCGCTCGCACTTTTGAACATTTGAATTTATTGTAAGAGAATGATTCAACTTTGGACGATAAAATATAGTTGCAGACATAGATAATAAAGCTATCAGCATAGTTCCTTGGGCAAAAATGTTCCTTAGGATGAGGAAAATACGTGGTTTCCCGCTTTGTTGGCGGTCTTTTAACACCGCTCGGTATTCAATACAAGCACTCGCCGCAAACAATAATTTTGCATTCTTGCATAACAAATAACTATTGTTTACTGTTGAGCTGGATAGACAGAGTTATTAGCCGTATGCTTTGCTTGCTGGCTTAGCATGAGAATGAGTAAGACCTTATCTATGGGCTTATAACTTTATCTATCCCACTCTACGTCGAGGGAGATACATATTATAAACCCTTTTACTTCCTAATCAATTCTTATGCTAAGCTTCCTGGTATCTTATCACGGGCGATACCTTAATGTAAACAATACATATTTATTATTAAATTTATAAATGTATTGTTTAGATTAGGGTTTTTATTCCATTTTATTCTATTGCTTTCTTTTGAGCCCTGCTACCGCAAGTTAAGAAATAATAACTATTAAAATACCCCCGACATTTTAGCTTCGAATAAGCATATTTAATAAATTGCTGAACCAATTTTGACAAAACATAACTAAGAACATTCGCTAGAAAACCTGCTTTCAAATTTAAAAAAAAAACCTAAATCTTCCAAATCGTTCACCCATTTAAGAGCTACGGTGCCACGGACAGACACACCCTCATAAACACTTATACAGACACACTCACAAAGCTGTCAAACTTATAACACCCCTCTTTTTTGGTCGGGGGTTAAAAAAAACCTTCCTTTTGAGTTTTCCTCCACAGTCGAATTTAAATTAAATGTCAAATGTGTAAAAACGCATACGAAGTCGCGGGCACAACTAGTTTTAAAATGTTTCCTAAAGACTTTTCACAATAAAGTTTCTTTTCGTAACTTTGTCTTGCTATTTTCTGCACCATCTACCTACTACAATGTTTATGGAAGCCTGCAAAGTATTTCAGAGTTCACGACTTCTTATCTAAAGCCAGTTTATATGGGGGCTAGGTACTGTAGCCCCCGGCTACACTACATGACTTTCCTACTATATTATTGTATCAGAATGTCCATTATTCAACTGAAATTTAATTTCCAAATCAGCATAATTTGTTTACTCTTGTGATAATGCAAACTTTTTCCCGTTTTCATCTGACAACTCTAAAAAAAAACAATAGCAATATACCAGTACCTAAGTTAATTTCAAATACCTATGTTTAATAACTGTAAAAGCCTGAACAGTCCCGAAACACTACCGCTGGAAAGCACAGCCAGCCCACAAAAAGGCACTTTTTGGTCGCACAATCAAAGCACATAGAGGGGAACATTGCAGTCTAGCGCGGCTCATAAGCGATTCTGCTAATGTACCGGGCGCCCGTTACAAGCGCATCGCGTGTTCCATGAATACCTAATAACCTGCTGCCCCTAACTTCACCCTCTCTGGTCGATAACTTGGCAAGTTAATAGTAAGGAGTCGGGGCTCACCAGGCTAAAGTGGCTGGTAATAGAACGATTCTCACGTGGTATATGCAAATTGGCTAAGATCGTCTGAAGCTAACGGCTTGCTTGTGGGCGATTTGTGGTCTGATGGACTGCCGCCTTGTTTGTTTGGTTTTGTGATCTCTGAAGTCAATGATTGCAGTGCTGGAAATTAAGGAGTTACAATACAGTAATGTTTAAAGTTTACGTGGCTAAAACACGCACCGGCGGCGCGGTGTGCGGTACATGCGATCTTTTCCGCGTCATGCGGGGCTGTGCCCGCGGTGAGAGTTGTGTTTAGACATAATGACAACAAGGAATTTTGACATTTCTTCTTTACGGACCGGAGGGACAATATCGCGTGTCGCGCCATAGGCGCCGCCGGTGCCTGAACGAGCCCTAACTTACAGTAATTTTAAATATCCCACCCCTAGGTAAAGGCTTCCCCTTGTACGTACACTTCTCTTCCCTATCTAGAGCCACTGGGACACCTCGGTAAGAGATTTTGGAGTCGTCCCACCTTCGCCGCCTTGGCCTGCCACGGCGCTGATGCCCATTATGACGAAGTGCTTACTACCTAATTACGAGTACTATGATATCATAGTTTCGGTATTCTGAATTAGTCACACCGGACACACCTCTTATCTGTCCTTCAAAGATAAGTAAATTGACAGTCTTTTGAGCAATGGTTCATCATCGAAGTATTGATATGGATTATTGTTTTGACATTTCTATGCTAATGAAAACATGAAACAATCATTAAATAAGGTGTGTTGTTGTTTTTTACAAACGTTACCTAAGTCTGATATCAGATTGTAATAGGTATTTCATTCTTAAACACGACAGTACGTCAGAGTGTACACCATTGTCGTACAGTCGACCATAACGTAACCGAGTAGAATGCTAGCGTGTAAGGGTCGACGTGCTGTCGTGCGTACATAACCGTTCGCTACTTTCACCTTTTTACCCGACTACGCGAAGCAAAAAGGAGGGTTATGATTTTAGCAGCGTATGTATGTATGTATGTATGTATGTATGTATGTATGTATGTATGTATGTATGTATGTATGTATGTATGTATGTTTGTGTGTTCATCTGTTCCCTCGCAGAGCCTAAACTACTCGGCCGATTTCAACAAATGAGGTGTCGTTGGATTCGTCTTAATCACCCAGGTAACATAAGATAGTTTAATTTTGAAAAAAACCAAGATGGCGGCTGTGCTGCGCCCTAAAGTGGTGGACCTAAAAATAAAAATTATCGGATACCATCGTCATGGGTATCAAATGAAAGGGCTTTAAAAGACCTTTTCAAAAATGTATAACACTTGTAGCGTCAACATAACAAATAGAACAAAAAATTCCAAAATGTGTTTTTTTTTGCCCTTCTTGGTTCTATTTTAGGTGATTATCCAAAATAACTAACTAAAAAGCTCAAAAAAAAATAGAAGTTAAAAACTAAAACCCGACTACTAAAAGGCTTAAAACAAGACCTGTTTATCCTTAAAATAGACTCATAGATAATTAATCGTAGTCGGAGGACACCACATTCGCATTTGATAAACCGATGGCCTCCGACTACGATTAATTATCTATGAGTCTATTTTAAGGATAAACAGGTCTTGTTTTAAGCCTTTTAGTAGTCGGGTTTTAGTTTTTAACTTCTATTTTTTCCATATCTATCTCTATTCTATCCTATCCTACTCTATCCTACTCTATCTTTCTCTGGCTCTTTCTCTTTCTCTGACTTCAGCGCGGAAATCGCTAATCCGCAATCTCTGAGTGAATCCTCAATGATATACCTACATCTTTAATCCATCTGTAAGTTTTATAACAGTCTCGAGAATTTAAAACTTCAGACAGCCAGAAGCCCAGAACCTAGCTCCGCAGATAGATTCACAGCGAAACGAGTTCCCCGAGTGACATAATCTTCATTCGACAGAATCCCCGAGCGAGCTCAGTTGTCCGAGTGTAGCGAGAAATATTACTTATCTTAGATTGGACTGTCAGGCCGGCGCGTTTTGCATGAATATTGATGGACTTCAGCCTCGGGCGACGACAGCAAAGTATCCCCACCCCTTAGCTCACTGCAGCTTGTACTGTCGCTGGCACAACTTGTTGTAAACAAGCTCTGCGGTGGATTAGGTTTATGACAATAGTCGGAGGCCCGGTATGATACATTTTGGGCAGTGGGAAAGCAGACAGGCGAGAGGCAGAACACCAATGCGCTGGTCCGATGCCCTAAACAAGGCAGCAGCACGCATCCCATCACGCTCATCACCGTGATGAGTGGAGCACCATAATTGTATATGGTCACGAGTTCACGATCCTCAGAATTGAGGGACCGATCTAGTAAGAGGAAAGGTTTTTGTATAAGTAGGTAAGTACTTTGTTTCTTTTCATGACATGACTGACTGAACACTTTTGTAGTTGTGTGTACTGCATACTCTGTTGAAAGGTCCTTAGGAAATTCCCCATGCAAGCTATACAACTAGGAAATAGAATGTTGTTAGGTTTTTAAACTAAGCTGTCGAATTCAAGACATTACGGCCAACCGACCGGGAATCGTGTAATGTTAAATTGTGGTTTTATTGAACTTTTCAACTGCATCGTGCAACAATAACTGAGAGAGAGAGAGAGAACACTTTATTTTACACCAGAAATGAATTTCCAAAATAAAAATACTAATTACTATTAATTATTACTAATTTTATGAATTTTTAGCAGATGGAATGACAAAAAATGATCTTGAAAATGTTTACGATTGAATACATCGAAGGTAAATAATTGGAACATAAAATTAGGTCGAAACAGTTTCCATATTTCGATCTAATGAACGTTAGATGGATCTGCATAATTTAAAAGGAACCAAGTAGAGTTAGTTCGACAGTATTTATACATAAACATAAGTATTTATTAAGTAGGCGCCAATAAAAAAAAACATATCACCTTTTTGGGTGCGTTTTTTCCCAAAAACGAGCCTAAGGCCAATCCTACGAATCTACGAATAAATCCCGCACAAATCAAAAGTGTCCGTTTTTTCTTGCGCGGGATTTATTCGTAGGCTCCTTAATACCTATAACTGCGGGATTTCTTTAACTGTTAAGGCATAACTGTGCATCGGACTTACAATCTTTAAATGGACAGGATTGTACCTACAGTACAGGATTGTGGCTAAAATAGTTTCGGAACAGATGGATAAACTTATGGTCGGTCATCAGTCATCATCAGACATGACTATGATAAAGATGTGGCGTTTGTTCTTGTAGTTTACAGCGATGACTGTAAAATATACGACAACTGATGTATTTATTTAAATTATATGCCAATTAGCACAACGATATGCCGTCATTAGGTCGTCTAGTTTCAATCTAAACTTCAGAGCCGAGTTGCATTGCATATGCAGAACTTGAGAGGGCTTGAGCCAGGCTTTAGCTGCTCTGCTATCCTAAACGACACGAGCTGCAGCCTAATCCACAGCATTGTCTTACACTGGCACAAAGCACTGGGTTAATTAACTTAGTTCTAAGCGCCGCTGAAATTTTAGGCCCTTTAATTAGAACTTAAATTAGACGTGCGCGAGATCCTCTCCGGTTTCGCGCTGACTATAAATTGGACAAGAAGGACGGATTAGGTCTTATAACTAAAATTGATTTTTTTCCAAAAGTTTTTTGTTTTTGGATAAATTCAAACACAATGATTGTGTACGTAGGTGCATTTTCATAATTTTTAAGTTGATAAGAGATTGTGAAAATGAATTAAAACCATATTTTAAAAATAGTTTTCTCCCGCCAGAGCACTTACATTTTATTAATTTAAAAATCAACGAAACGTTTCAGAGCAAAAAAAAATTTGGGATGTGAATATCACCGGGTGCTCAAAAGAGTTAAAGTTAGAATGTTTTGTAACACCTTGTACCTAGATCAAAAGACTGGTATAGAGATATCGTATCTTTACAAACTAGGATGCTGTCTTCTCTTTCTTCTTCGTGGTCATTGCTCCACCGTGGAAGGGTTTCCGTTTGTTTCTGTTCATGCTCTGGCCATGATTGTCATTGTTCTCTTCTGTGTCTTCTCAAAGAGAACGGATCTCACGTCTAGGCCGGTCTTTCCATTTCTAAAGATAAATAGCAATGAAACTTCTGAACTGTTCTTATTCTGTTCAAAGCTCTATCGTATATAAAAGTGGCTGCTGTGTGGCTGCTGCTTACAACAGAGGCCACCTTTTCTACGAATTTTAATTGTTTTTATTTGCAAAAACAATGTTGGCAATAATATTCTGGGAATAAAAGGACAGAGTTATATTGTATTCAACAAAAGAAGGACATCAACCTCGACCTTTACTTGTCTTTATTTTTTTACGACTCAATTCGTGTAGAATCATGTCTTTGTTATCTTTTATTAGCTTTGTGTTTTTGAACGACAGTCTAGACTTTCCAATGTGTCATATATGCCAATGTGTTATATCTAAAGAAATGTATCTAGACTTAAAACTTTTACGCGTAATGTAGTGCAGCAGACACTTCACTGTTACTAGGTACGGTCGGCCACAGTCACAGATACCCCATGGCAGCTCTTACCGCGCGCGGCATAAGGGCGTGAATCGAACAAAAAGGGGTATCCTAGCGTGTGGCCGACTGTACTAAGCTTACCTAAATGAACTATTATTACAATTCGAGATAATATTTTGAATCCGATATGATTGTATTATGTCGGCCTCTCGTGCTACTTACCTACCGCAATCGTGTAACTGAGAATCAACTGTCGACATTTTATATCAAATCACAAAAGGAAATAGGATTCCGCGGGGGTGCCACGCCCCGCCCACAGGCAAGTATTTACCCCGCTCACTCCGATACAAACTAAGAAGTCGTTTTGATACCCCTAAAGAACCGATTTCGTTGATTTTGGTGTCAATATTTTTTTAAGATTTTTGTCTATGTCTAAGCTTTTTTTTTAAAATTCGGTATAGCTAAAAAGTATTATTTGTGAATATTTGAATTTAAAAAATACCATAACCTATAACTGGGAGCCTATCTAGGCACCATTGCGTTACAGACTCAGGTCCCAGGATCGGCCGTCAAGCCTCAAGCTTATAACCTAAAGCCCCATTTAAATTCGTCATGTTTTTTTCCGGCGTAAGATAAGTACAGTGAATAAATACAGTGGTGTGAAAGATCGGACAGTGGTGAATTGGTGATCGAATGTTCTATCTAGGCGCTCGTTACTCACCACACCACTGCACTCGCTACTCACTACACGTTGAAGTGCCCGCAGCGAGAGGCTGATAGAGACGCGCGAGCTTCGGCTCTCCTCTATGACTAATTCAACTAGTCAATTAACCCGACGTTAGTAGACGTAAAGCAAAACCGTTAAATCAATATAAAATGCCCGAATGATAACCAAATAAACACAATGAGCTGTTTTCACGGTTGTCAAATTTCGCTTTTTCTGAAGATATTATTAATTTGTGTAAACGAGATTTGACAGCCACAACCTGGGGGTCCACCGGCTAAGACGAAGCCGATTACCATTGGCGAAAATCGAAGTTCGATTTATGAAAAATGAACTGGATGGCAGTAAAATGAACTGGGTGGCAGCACATTTTTCAAAAATCGAACTTCGATTTTCGCCAATGGTAATCGGCTTCATCTTAGCCGGTAGACCCCCCGGTTCTTGTGTGGCCAAGCCTATGAACGCCATCTACCAAGGGCTTTGAATTCAGCTTTGTCACTAGTGTTAGATACTATGTAGTAGCAAATTGATAGCAATCAATACACACATAAATCGGAATAGGACCGCGTCATTCCCATTCGTTCATTTAATTAAACAAACACAATGGTGGATTTTCCGCGCCTATTCGGTAGTGGTCATGTGTAAAATAGGAGCTTTTGCTAGTTCGAAGCACAGAAGAGCGGTACAAAATAAATAATGATGATAGGATAGATGATCTACAGGGTGTAAAAAGACCTCCGACTGACTCGAAAGGCACGCATGCTAGACACCTAAACAAATTATTTTTTCCATATATTATTGCTGGGAAATGATTTTGGTTTTTTATGTTCTAATTTTGTAAAATAATTTCTCACATAATGGACGTGTAATGCAAAGAATTCTTATTGCGCAAACGTTGGCATAAACTTATGCTACTTAAGTTGTAGGAGCGGATATTTGGAATATATTGATTGCGGGTTGCAATTTTAACGTCGTTTTTTGGAAGAAATATTCAAAATTTCGATATGGCTTCTTGAGAACAAAATGTTAAGTAGGTACTTGATACTAAACACAATTATGCAAAAAAATAAAATAAAAATAAAGTCTTGACTTTGAACCTCATTATCTCGGAAACCATCGATTTCCTACACATAGTTCTGGGATGATGAGGACAATACTGGGTTTCCCGCTTTGTTGGCGGTCTTTTAATACCCTGTATTATATCTAAATCTACCGTTTCGATATCAATTATTATAAGGGTGAGTCTGCCAAGGTATCTATGGAACAAAAGTTGAAATAGGTAGGTACTTGATGTGTTTATTGTTTTTTTATGTTAAGTTTTTGAAATTAAGGCTCTTCCAGATGGCTGGGTAAGAATCACCTACATGCAGACCGACTAAAACGAAGACTTCTCTGTTATTCATTCTGTGCGCCATAACGGAATCTCCTTTCCTATAATAACTACCGAGATATGAAGGCCTTTATGGATCGTAAACAGAAAATTATAGTCTCCGGCCCAAGCCGGGCATGGCGTGGCCTTTGGCTATTATTAAAATTAATCCTGCGGGAAAAGCGTCTTCTCACAAGTTGTCAGTTAACTTCAATAACTATTGTGAAAATGTCTTGCCGTTTATTAACTTGCCGATGGACTGGGCACCTAATCAACAACAACTAATGCATCTAAAATACCCTAGCAGTAGTCAGAAGCAGTAGCAGTAGCCTGTAACGCAGGTTTCAGGGCGTGGGTTGGTTGTAGGCAGCCAGAAGAAAAACACGATTTGAGCAGCAACTTGTAGACTTGTATACTCCGTGCAATTTTAGTGGTTTTAAAGCCGAAGGTATTTTGTTGCACTGGTGATTCTGAGCCAAATTACAAAATATCATTCCAAAACGCGCGAAAAAAAAATCACTTCTCCATACAAATGGTGTCGATTGGCGATAGCCGTTTGTATTGGGAAGTGTTTTTTTTTTTCGCTCGTTTTGAAGTAAAATTTTGGATTTTGGCTCAGAATCACGAGTGCAACTAAATACCTTCTGCTTTAAAACCACTAAAATTCCACGGTGTATTTCTTGCATTACTTGTTAACAGTAGAAGAGCGCGGCGAGAACTAACTTCCAAACAAGAAATGCCGGCTTTTATACAAAAATGGCCTAAAATATCAATCGAATATCCTCTTGTTGCCCCCTAACTAAGAACCGTAGCGAAGGCAAACTCGTTCCTTTGATCAGCCCGTCGCATCGTCAGCAAACTTACCGAAACAGAAGTGAGGGAATAAATAAAGGAAATGTTCCGTCCATGTCCGATTGCCCTTCAGCTCCAACAAAGGAAGGTCGAGACCACTCCTCAGCCTTTGAACGTTTCCCGCGCCGCCTCAAGATGCTGTGCGTGAGTTTTCCGACTTTACTTCAATGCATAACCGACGAGGGGCTTGCAGCTCAAAAGTGAAACAAAGGGAGGAAAAAAACTTACTTAATAATCAGTCAAAGAAAGACTAGCTTTTGTTTTTTGTTGCATAAATAAAACGTAAGCAAAATGAAATATCTAGTGGTCTACAAAACAGGATTTCTTTCTGAAAGAGACGCGTTCTACTAGGGTTTTTCAATAAGTAGAGAGAATGAAGTATTTATAAAGTCCTTAGAAACAAATACTGGCATAGGTCATACATTTGTTATAATCATAATGTAAAAAACAGTAGTCATTTGTTTGCGTGGGAATCCGACTCGACTCGAGTGACGGCGAGTTCTCAAGTATGGAGTTTTTTTTAAATTGAATTGTAGTGCCTAAAACTAAGGCGCAGATATATCAAGTCTTAGGAGGAAAATTAGGGGTCAATGGTCCTCCATATTTTACAGTTGCGCGTAGAAAGATCTCGAAGAAAATCTCAGAGGCCAGAAAATTTAAGACGATGAAAATTAGATGCATTGATAGCCGCCGAAGGTTATTTTAAGAAATCTATTTTCATACCAAGTGTGTAGAACTTTACTGTAAACCTAAAATGTGACAAATAAAATTACATCTGATAAAAGTTAATTAATTGCATCTTATCATTCTCACTACTTATTGAACGCCCTAAGTGGACTGACGAATTTCGCATTGAAGGAACTTAGGTATTATGCCTCAGACTCTCACCATTTTCCTAACAAAAACATTGAATGTAACCAAAGTTATTTCCGCTTCTTTTCACATAGCACTTATTAATTTTAGCTGACAACAAATTTCCTTTCCTTGTGACTCTACAAATGGGAATAAAACCCCTAGAAGACGCAAAAGTTTTCAGGACCAATTTCAGACAGATAGCAGGTTATTCCCCGATATCTCGGTTTGCTTTAATCAGCTAGCAATAATTCGGTACCTAAATGAAAATAAAGATAACGATCTAAACAAAAATGATGATATTATCGTGCGATAAAAATAAAACCATTGTCAGCGAAAGGTGATAATTTGGACAATATATTTTGTTTGTATAAATAGGCTTGGATTAGCCAAATTCCTGATCAGTCGGAACGATGGCAGTCACGATGAAAACTCTCTTTTGCATTGCCGCAATAGTATTACGTAAGTATATTTTTGTTTTATTTTTTGGTCACATAAATGGACCCGTTATTTTAGAAAGATAAGGGTAGATCAATAACACGATAAGTTTAAAGACAATCATTTTATTGTTATACAATAATAAATTGCTAATAATCTTCGATCTAATTGTTGATCTTTTACTAAAGATGACGAAAATATTTTTGATAGAGCCTTTTCTTTGTTTTGTAGTCAATAAAGGCGAATGTAAATATTTTACTTTCAGCTATCTTCGGTAATGTAATACCAGACATCAACCAACCAGAACTGTCTCAGTCCCGGGTTGGCATGTTCAATGAATATTTTGTCTACACAAGGTAATTAGTAATACATTTTTCATCTCCCATACTCGGAAAGTTTGCTGTTACTAGCAACTTACAACCGTGTAAAACCCGAATTTAAGACGCAATACGTCTCACATCTAGCGCCGCCAACGGAAAAAAAATTCCTCGCTTCTGTGAGATGAAAAGTTTTGTGTTTCAAACGAATGCAATATTATTTGCATCTCGTGCTTCTGAATACCTCGCTACGCTCAGGTTTCTTTTTTTTGAACCACTCGCTACGCTCGTGGCTCAATTTAAGAAACCTTCGCTAGCTCGGTTTTCAATACAAGCACTCGCCGCAAACAATAATTTTGCATTCTTGCATAACAAATAACTATTAATTAATCAATAATGATATAGGTGATAAAAAACACCTTCGTACCAATGGTTTCCATGATAGTTAGTAACTATTATATTTTGGTGGTCCTTGGTCTTGCGCTGGCTGCATCAAGTTCCATTCCGACCAACCAGTTGGTCCGTTTAGTTGGTCGGAATGAAATAACCAGCCTAGTCCAGTAGATGTAGACTCTTTCTCAACTGAGCGCCGCGCAGATGGTACGGGGCGGCTCGGCCGTCTCTTACAATTAGCTTGCCATGTCAGTCCTTATTTCGGCAGGGTAACTGTCAGGTCTCTGGATTTTTTGTGTAATGGCTTAGATAATTGTTAGATGGGTGCAGGCAAATTTTTACCTAAACTTTTACTTCCAGGGATAACTTCCGCACCGCGGTCCCGGTGTTAGCAACGGCAGCGTCGATCACAGAGTCTCCGCTGGTCCTGACGAGTGACACAGTGATTATTGTGCACGGAGCCGGTGCCAGCGCCTCTTCATCGCTCAATGAACCCATAAAAAATGGTACAGTTTCCCTAAACTTAAACTGCGCGCCCCCTTTACCGCCTAAACGCTGCCGCTTGTGATAAGGGCTGGAAACCACCTAAACGGAGATGTTTTCGTTTACTTGTCATCGGAGCTGAACTAGGTCATGCGAGGTTTCAAATGTATAAAATCACAATTTACAGAGCGGGCACCTTCAGTGTCCAGTGGCACCTTGGACCCGTGAGACGGTCGCACTGCCTGTCAAGGGGATATAATCGTGATGGATAAACTAGTGGTTCGCCCCGAACTGTGAACTCGCGATCCCATATAAACTTAACAACCCCATATCTCGGCAACCCCTCGACCGATTTGGCTCATGTTCGAACTTAAAAATTCTTTTAATTTCTTTTACCCGCTTACCAAATTTTATTACGATCCGACCAAATGTACTCAAGTTATCGTCGAACGAACATTCATACATACATACATACATACATACATACATACATACATACATACAAACGCCGGATTGTTCCAGTAGACTCGGAGAACTTCGCTCGCTTCGCTCGCTCGTTCAACTATAGTCAAAACCGTCATAATGGTATCGACTAAAATATCCTCATTTTTGAACGAGCGAACGAAGCGAGCGAAGTTCTCAGAGTCTGCTTGAACAGTCCGGCGTTTGTATGTTTGTATGTATGTATGTATCTATGTAAGAATGTTCGTTCGACAATAACTTGAGTAAATTTAGTCGGATCGTCATGAAATTTGGTAGGCGGGTAAATGACGTAAAGATAATTTTTAAGTTCGAACATGAGCCAAATCGGTTGAGGGGTTGCTGAGATATGGGGTCGCGAGTTCATAGTTCGAGGCGAACCACTAGTTATTTAAATCCGTAAGGAATTAATTAAGAATTTTACTAACTTTAAACTTAACTATCGTTCTGTCACGTTCTTTTGTGAGAAATCCGCAGAGGCAGAACGATATTTAAGTGGTTGCTTAGCGAATTTCTCAAATTAGAAACCAGCAGTAAGTCTAGCTATCATCGCCGATGAAAGAATTCAAGAGGTAGTTTGTTATTTTAACTTGGCTTTTAAGCACGTCATCCCAAAATTGTTTAACTACTTATTTATTTTACAGCTTACATGAACTTAGGCGAGTACAACATCATAACAGTCGACTGGTCGATCTTCGCCAACCAAGGCTACGCCGCTGCCTCCGCCTCTGTGCCCAGGATCGGAGTCGGCCTAGCAGAGTTCATCGATCTACTTGTGGCTGGTGAAAGGGTTGCCTTGGACAGACTTCATCTGGTCGGGTTTGGACTGGGGGCACACGTGGTTGGAGTGGCTGGACGAAACGTCGATGGAGTTGTTGCTAGAATCACTGGTGAGAGGTCCATAATTTGACAATTTGGAGGGACTTCATGCCCAGATGACACAGACAGACTATAAAGCTAGCAACATCCTTTGCATACTTTGCCCCTCTGATCGGAGCTTTGGTAAAAACCCTTGTTCATTGGAAGTTTTTTGGGAAAACAGTCATCATAACCATATTCATGCAGGTCTCACCTTTAAACAACAATAAATTCCTTAGGCACAGCAGCTTACCACGAGCGATGCATCCCAAGGTTGGATTTATTGACATACCTTATTCTGAAACTCAGTCAACCCCTCTTTTGAAAAACACACCATAAGCTTAAGTGTTTAGATTTTTCTTTTGAGCAATAACATTAACTCCCTCAGGCCTAGATCCATCCGGCGACGGCTGGGGCGACTCCTCTCAGCGACTCACCATTACCGACGCAGCCTATGTGGAGGTAATCCATACTGACGGCGTCGGGGCCAGAGCCAACGGGATAGGCCAGCCCATCGGCCACGTGGACTTCTTCGCCAACCAAGGCAGAAGCAGCCAGCCGGGGTGCACCAATAATGAGTGCAGTCATAACAGGTAACCTCCTTCCCTAGTGCTAAGTTCGTACTACCTCTTGGAGTGCGCAAAAGAACCATCAAGTTAATCAGGACATCATCCGCATCCAGAACATCACCTAGAAAGGATCTTCGCTGCCTGCTGCAAGCCATCATCTTCCTTGCGTCAGTATCCTCATTATTGAGGATCGTGATCATTAATCCGGAGCAATCCTTGTCGTATAATGCATTGCCCGAATCAGCCGTGGTGAACCACCAATGAGTGCAGTCATAATAGGTAACGTTTAGGTACCTATCTATCCAGCTCATAAGTAAAACCCACTGCTAGGTAAAGGCCTCTTTCTTTTCACGCCAACCCCCTCGTTCGAATGCCAGTGTCCACAGATCCACAGAGCTTTAGGTCTACTCACTGACCATCGACCCATTCTAGATCTCCATTCCGTAACTGCCCCAGTCCACCGTCCGTCGTTCCGCCTAGCCAGATACACTACCCAAGAACTGAACCCCTTTTCTTTCGTGTCGAAAGCTTAGCTCGTCAACTTGATGACACTGTGGATCACCTTCAGGAGATCCTGCCAGGTTGCTGTGTATTGTGTCAGAGTGACCATAATGATTTGTGAAGAGTTTTGTGCGTCTTTATATCGGCGCAATACAAAAAGCAAGATACTCGTATAAGTAGGACGCGCTGCTGAAAAATATTATCGTGCATTGCACGACACGTCTGATACGTGTTTTAAAAACCATTGTGACGTCACATAAAGTTTTGGACGCGAAATTCGGTATTTCAACCGAGACCTAGCTTTTGCAATTAGCTTTCTAGCCAATCAAACAAATATGCAGATTTCATAAATTGGTTGATTGGAAAAACTGTGTCGGGAGCGGAATTAGAACACTGAATCCGTTGCGTTGCGTTGTGTCGTGCGTTGTTTCACCAATTTAGATAAGTGTTTTTATTTTGAACAAGGTATCGTGACGGCATTTCATTGAAGTAGATACCTCGTGGTAAAATAGCGCTAAGTATTTAAATATGTCCAGTTCGCAACCAAAATTGTAGGTACTACGGGTTTGGGTGACTGGGTAAAAAATATGTTCTGTTCGTTTTCGATCCTCGATCCCTCGTACCAATACTCTACCAAACATGGGATTCCACCTTATATTTCGGGACTCTTGGAGAAAATAAGGGTTCTAACAAGTGTTTGGACTTCCAGGGCGTGGGAGCTGTTCGAGGCGAGTATCCTAAGTGACCACCTGGTCGGGACCCGCTGCGACACTATGGCGCTGATGACGTCAAACCGCTGTGTCGGACCCACAGAGGTGCTCGGCGGGAACGAGTATAATAAGTGGTCGTAAGTACTTGAAATTTATCGTCTATTAGATATCCCAAAGATATAATTGTAGACTAGCTTTTGCGCGCGACTTCGTTCGCACAGACTTAACTCTTTTTTCGTAAATTTTCCCCATTATGAGGAAAATTATTTTATTAAATCATCATATCATGTATTAAAAAGTTATTCTGCTATTAGGAACGGAGACAAATCCTACAAATCATCATCATCAGCCCACCTCTGCCCACTGTTGAGTACCTATAGGCCTTTTTCGCCTCGTGACACCAAATCAAAGATCATAAAAATCGGTCCACTCGTTTCTGAGTATAAATAATGTACCTAATTAACCCGACTTTTTTTTGTTAAGACAAATAAACTTTTTCACTTTTCACTTTCACTTTTCACTTTTAAGAGAAGAAGATGGAGATGATGGTTTATACAGCGTCCAGTGGGACCACCACATTGAAATTATCACTCAGTCAGATGCTGTGTGTCTATTTTGAACAAGTGCATTTAATGTAGTCGGCTTTGTGCAAAGAGCTGACTGCCAAGCAACTGATTGCTGAATGGAGAGGCACTTCAAGAAGAAAAAGAAGGCTTTTCTACAAAATAAATCACTTAATTGTTTTTATTCCAGAACGGGCATCTACCGTGTGAACACTGGAAGAGTTTACCCTTATTAATATACATCAGCATTATTGTAACCTGTGAAACATTATAAAGGTCACTGGGTTAAATGGACAAGGGACAGACAGACAGAAAGATGCAGCGAGCTTACCTACTTAGAAGATACCTGAACAAAGAAAAGATTAAAGAAAAAAAAATGTTTTTGATACAATAATTTATGATTATTTTTTATTATTATCCGCTTGCCCACAAAAAATCGACCCAAACCATAGTAAACTAGAAACGTATATTCTATCAATTCTACCCTATTTTATTTCTGTACACATGACAGCACGTCGACCCTTACAAGCTAGCACTCTACTTGGTCACGTTACGGGCGACTCTACAACAAAACTATACACTCTAAAGTGCTTTCATGAGTGTATTTATACGTGGGTATAGTTTCCATACATGCATAGGTACAAGCATGAACAAATGTGCCCAATGACCTTATTCCAATTGTAGATACCGTAGTAACTTTGGGGACCCCGTAAGGACGGGTGTGATTCTCATTAAATAACTTTGTGGCTTTCCTTCTCTTTGCTTATAATGGCGCAATCTTGCGATAATGCATCGAAAGACTCTCCTAAATATTTATCACATTATTTTGCGATAGTGATTTTCGATATCATCTCAAAAACGCATTTTTTGTAATCGCATTATTGTGTTATTATTGTGCATGCATAATATGTATGGGAAACGTTTGGTACACACGACAGCACGTAAGAGTGTACACTTTTGTTGTAAAGTCGCCCGTAACGTAACCGAGTAGAATGCTAGCGTACTACTAAGAAAACAAAAGAATACGACTTCTGCGCGCGTCAATGCGCCTTCATTTTAGATACGACGGGATAACCGATCGTCATCGAGTTATCGAGTTATCGTCGAACGAACATTCATACATACATACATACATACATACATAGGTACATACATACAAACGCCGGATTGTTCCAGTAGACTCGGAGAACTTCGCTCGCTCGTTCAATAACATGTCTACACACTGCTCGAACAGAATAAAGCACAAAGCGCCGCGTATGAAAGTTCAGTTTCCTTCCTTCAGAATAAAGTCCTGGTTGCCTTTAAATACGATCGTCGTCGTTGGCCCGACGCTTGCGAAGTTAAACCCCTCCATGTTGTGGACAAATCGCATCTCGTCCTGCTTCTGAGTTTCACTGGGCACAGAGTGGAAAGATGCGAAAGCCTTGGCCAGTCTCACAGACCAGTTTTCCAGGGCCCTAATCAAGTAGCATAGCCCCTAGAATGTGCGACATATTAGGTAAATGGACACCAGAGAGACGACCCCTTTCTCGCTAACTCATAATATACGGTATATTATAACCTTCCTATTCCCATCTCATTCAATTTGACATTGAACTAGTGGTTCGCCCCGAACTATGAACTCGCGACCCCATATCTCAGCAACCCCTCCACCGATTTAGCTCAAAATTCTCTTGGCCTCATTTACCTGCCTACCAAATTTCATGACGATCCGACTTTTACTCAAGTTATCGTCGAACGACCATTCATACATACATACATACAAACATACATACATACATACAAACATACAAACGCCGGATTGTTCCAGTAGACTCGGAGAACTTCGCTCGCTTCGCTCGCTCGTTCAATTAAAAGATGCGAACCACTTCAGCCATCACTTATTTGACACTAGCGGCACAATTTTTCGCTGTAGATTGTGATCGCGATCGCGATTTGAAAAATGAAGGCCCAGTAGGACGCACAACTAGCGCCGCCAATGAAAAAAAAACATATCTTCTTTTTGGATGCATTTTTTTCTAAAAACTCTCCTGCGATTTCTCAACGCGAGGCCTCGCGGCGGTGCTAGATGTGCGTCCTATGGAATCTACAATCTTTCAATATCCCAATATCCTTGATACGGTGTTTTGACAATTATTCGTTCTGTCACCGATTGTGATCTATCAAATACTTGGACCACTCTACATATACATAAGTCTCGATCACGATCATCATCACGATACCTACATTTGAAAATGAATCATGATTAATGTTGAAGTTAGATAATTAAGCCTCTATTCTCCAAATTTTGACAGTATTTCAGATTTTTAATCCGTGGAATCTATGAAATAGGTATGAAGCGCCACAGAACATAAAAGGCAGTCAAAATCTCTGATTCCTGATTGGAGTAAAAAAAAGGATTTGTTGAAAAAAAAAGTTATAGGCAGAGATTTATACAACCCGTAGCAGTACTTCTGACTCCAAGCACAGTGGTCCTAGGTCGCGCCGGACGCCCTGACCGTATCTAACGCGATCCTCGAGACGCCCCGCAGATAACTAGATTATCAGTAACCTCGATCACGATCATCATCACGATACCTACATTTGAAAATTAATCATGATTAATGTTGAAGTTAGATAATTAAGCCTCTATACTCCAAATGTCAGTATTTTAGATTTTTAATCCGTGGAATCTATGAAATAGGTATGAAGCGCCACAGAACATAAAAGGCTGTCAAAATCTCTAATTCCTGCTTGGAGTAAAAAAAAAAAAGATTTGTTGAAAAAAAAATTCTAGGCAGAGATTTATACAACCCGTAGCAGTACTTCTGACTCCAAGCACTGTGGTCCCAGGTCGCGCCGGACGCCCTGACGGTATGTAACGTGATCCTCGAGACGCCCCGCATATAACTAGATTATAAGGTAAAAATCAACCTCGATCACGATCATCATCACGATACCTACATTTTAAAATGAATCATGATAAATGTTGAAGTTAGATAATTAAGCCTCTATACTCCAAATGTCAGTATTTTAGATTTTTAATCCGTGGAATCTATGAAATAGGTATGAAGCGCCATAGAACATAAAAGGCTGTCAAAATCTCTAATTCCTGCTTGGAGTAAAAAAAAAAAGATTTGTTGAAAAAAAAATTCTAGGCAGAGATTTATACAACCCGTAGCAGTACTTCTGACTCCAAGCACTGTGGTCCCAGGTCGCGCCGGACGCCCTGACGGTATGTAACGTGATCCTCGAGACGCCCCGCAGATAACTAGATTATAAGGTAAAAATCAACCTCGATCACGATCATCATCACGATACCTACATTTGAAAATGAATCATGATAAATGTTGAAGTTAGATAATTAAGCCTCTATACTCCAAATGTCAGTATTTTAGATTTTTAATCCGTGGAATCTATGAAATAGGTATGAAGCGCCACAGAACATAAAAGGCTGTCAAAATCTCTAATTCCTGCTTGGAGTAAAAAAAAAGATTTGTTGAAAAAAAAAATTCTAGGCAGAGATTTATACAACCTGTAGCAGTACTTCTGACTCCAAGCACTGTGGTCCCAGGCCGCGCCGGACGCCCTGACCGTATCTAACGCGATCCTCGAGACGCCCCGCAGATAACTAGATTATCAGTAACCGCTCGCCTAAATGCACTCCGCTAAACCGATGGAGAGGATCTGGGACTTGCGCGGTTTGGTTGCTTCCATTTAGGGTTACCTACCATTCAGGCATTTGAAAAGTCCTGGCAAAAAGCCGTTCATTTCGATAAAAGTCCGGACTATTTAGTCACAAAATGGAAACATTACCCACTTATTTCGCAATAGAAGATTTATTGTTAAGAAAATTTTATAATTAGTTTTTTGATAAATGAGAAGTTCGTTGTTGATCAAAGATTGACTTATTTGCTATTAGATGTAGTTTTATTCCTCATATTCCAACTAATAAAAAAAAACGGAAATATTAGAAGGCCGGACAAAGTCCGGGCATGTCCGGACTTATCCGGACGGATGGTAACCCTACTTCCATTGGACGCGATTGGAATTACTCTAGAAATAGCCTTATTCACTTGCTGGCTATTCAAGAGCCATGCGATTTCGTATCCCTCGTGTGACGCATTCATGGCTAAATACGTACATACATCCGGATGTAGAATATTTCATTCAGTTATTTCAGGGATGGATGTCCCGAATTAGAATCAGAATATTTTTTGCTGTAAGTACTACAAAAACACTAAAAGGACCGACAGCATTAATAAATCGTAATTGAAGCCGTCAACTGGGAGCCCAGTGGGAGCCGATTTTGGCACCATTGCGTTACAGACTCAGGTTAAAGAGTCTGTTTTATGTAAGGTCCTGCCCCGGCAGCACCTTGTCGATAACGGGGCACGTTTTTGCGCCGTTATCGACAAGGTAGAGCAATATCTTGATGTACGATCGGCCACAGTCACAGATACCCCATGTCAGCTCTTACCGCGCGCGGCATAAGGGCACCAATCGAACAAAAAGAGGTATCCTAGCGTGTGGCTGACTGTACTTACAGTTGGTGGGGAACCCTAAAAGATGAGCGATGCGATGGGGATAGAGTCTGGATAGAGTAGCAATTAAATTTAAATGTGCTCACGCAAACCGCGACAGAAATTTTGCATTCCTCCATGGCCTCGGAGGAATAAGTATTGGGTTGTAATTAAACAGACTTCTTTTTAATAGCATTATACGCCTCTAAAAATCTACATTGCCTTCTAAATTACTAAGTCAGCCACAATCAACGCGCATCTAAATAATACTATCTTAGCCACTAGATAACTTGTATGTAAGACACTCTAAATACAACTCAACATCGTGGTTATTTTTTGGCATCTAAATTTTTAATATGCATTCAAGCAGTAAACTTCTAAAATATTAATATATGACACCAAAAAAATTGTTCAATTAGCTTCTAATTTTATAACTCAGTACGTTTAAAAGTTATCTCGACCTACATTAATTGATCGTCAAAATTTACCTAAAATTGACATCAAATAGTAAATTATGGCCACTTAAATACCCTGGAACTATTGAAGGGAAACAAAATAAAATGCTTTTTAAAAAAATAATTCGTGTACTTTGAAATGCCATCATTTTACGTATAGTAATTAAAATAAAGATATACTGCCGTTATAAGAAAAAAAGACGCAACAGACATTTTTGCCAAAATTAAGTTACATACATATTCGGAACGAGGAAAGAAAGGCGCAACTGCCTGTATTTCTTTTATTTCGGTAGGAGCATTTTTCTGGAAGTCGACTGAGTAAATAAACGCAACTGATACGTAGTCACATACACATGTGACTACTCGTCAGTACGTAAATCGAATGGCGCTCTCTGATTGGTGCAAATGGCTGGTCGCTGTCGAGTCCCATATCGTATAGTGGCTTTTTTCACAAGAAAAGAATATGATGTATTAATTTACATGCTAAGATGTAATATATGAGGTTGCGTATTCAAGCTGGAATTATATTTTTTTGAGGAGCTTATGTTGAAGCTGTAAAATTTATAATGGTGATGAGTTGTAAAATCCGTGGCTGAGTTAGTAAATCAGGTTGCAATAAATAAATCAGTGGTCAAGTTAAAATAATTGTTGAACTTTACTTGACGCTTTCTTTGGAATATTTAGTTGTCGATGTAAAAAAGACGAATTAGTTTATTAGAAGCTATCTTATTTTCCCGTGGCTTACTTATAAAATGAGAAGTTAGATCACGTGGCCGACAAAAAACTTTGTGGCTTGACTTATAATTTCCCATAAGTATTTCTTCGAGTCTTCGAGCCCGTCCCCTCAAATACCTAGTTCCGCAGACGGCGAAACAAAGATTCCCGCTCGCAAAGAAGCCTGCCACTCTTGGTAAAGTGTACGTAGAAATTGACACACAAAGGTTAACCCCGGAAACCTGGTGCAGCGGGAAAACTATCAGTACGCGAACGAAAGTGCTGGAATAATGGCGAAATTGCCTTGACGCCTTTTGTTTGTTTGCGCCGAATGGGAACGTGCAACGCTGGTTATCTCGTAGTTTAACACGAAATTGGGTGAAGTAAGCATAACTGATTTATGTCGGAAGGCTAAGAAAATGTGGCATGCTTCTGAAACAATTTAAGTGGAAAACCCTGTCAACGTTCTTGTGGTATGAACACGTGTACTCCATCTCCATCATGCGTTTCCCTTCTTTCGTTATTTTTTTTGTTTATTAAAGGGAATCATGTTAAAGATTCGTAAACCTAATTGCTGTATACACCGTGGAATTTTAGTGGTTTTAAAGCCTTTAGTTGCACTCGTGATTCTGAGCGAAATTCCATTATTTTACTTCAAAACGAGCGAAAAAAGAAACCACTTCCCAATACAAACGGCTATCACCAATCGACTCCATTTGTATGGAGAAGTGAATTTATTTTTCGCGCGTTTTGGAATGAAATTTTGTAATTTGGCTCAGAATCACCAGTGCAACTAAATACCTTCGGCTTTAAAACCACTAAAATTCCACGGTGTATGTAGGCAATAATTCAGTATGGAAATTCTGACCACAATGTCAACTTTTATTTTATCATGCGGTGCGCTAGTTTTCAGTTTTAATCTGCGCAATAAATTCAGCAAAGAAAGAGCCTGGCGAGAGTAGCTAGGTGCTTTGCTTTATTTATATTAGTACTCTTTTTTTCTCGGTCGACTTAAACAAAGATACAGCATGGTAAAAATCTTCACTCATCTGATAACCCTGCACAACATAGAATGTTTCTACTAATAATTGGATCAAGACAAACGAAAAGCGACATTTTTCCGGTCACCATAGAAAGAAGAAAGTCCCTTTCCCAGCCAGGTTTAATGACAATGAAGGGATGAATTCGCAGGGGAAAGACTAGTCTTTGTACAGGGGCCTTAGCCTGTAACGCAATGGCGAACCCAATGGCGTCCTAGCAGAAGGGCAAAACCGAGGTTTCCTCGTTTTTCTCCTACAACCAGATAACTAATCCTCTAGAATTAGAATCAGAATATTCTTTACTGTTCTACAAAATCATTAAAGGGACCAACAGCATAAATAAATCGTAATTGAAACCGTTAACTGGTAGCCCTTTGTGACACCATTGCGATACATTAAAAATGTTCACCTGGCGTATCGCGGACTACGTCTAGGCTCTAAGTTTAAAATAGAAGCCGGCTTAAGTGCCCATATAACGCGAATGTGCTGTACTTAAATCCGCTAGTGCGTTTAGCAAAGGAACAGGCAATTTATGGAGACTTATACGTTGTGTTATTGTCTTTGGTATTGAAGGTGTTGCAGAGCGATACCTATTCGAAAAATAATTAGGGGAAGGTTGCGATCATTGGACCAGCGCTTTGATTGGACCACTCAATTATCTTCTAAACTAGTCACACTTAAAAGTGCCCGTACGGTTTCACAGCCTAATCCTCACCCCCCTTGCACCCAGATGTAACCTCAGTCCCGCCGTCGCACTCGGCGATGAGGCATGTATGAAAGTGTGTTTCCTACGCTCAGAATATTCAAACTCATCCAACTAAAAACTAATGTATGGATAATATCATTTGGTTTAATTGGGAGCTTGTTATCAAATAAAGTTAGGAATAGGTTTGAGATTTCCTAGGTGGTTGTAACTTTTGACTAAATGGCTTTTTTTTTTTCATTGTTTTTGTTTTGAATTGATATTTAATTGCTATCAATGGACCACACAGCTGTTCTATCATCGGACAGGTCCAATCATAACAACTTTTTAGTGTCGTAAACAATTTGCGTTTAGTAAATTGTCCAGTACTTTACGTCCTAATTATTGTCGGTTTGTTTTATATTTCTTCAGTACTTTGTAATTTTATGTTCGTATTTTAGAACATTTTCATGTTGGTTGTGCTTAATTAATTGGTTGCTATGTTTGGACCACCGGCACATAATGCTCTAGGTCCATTGATGGCAACCTTGTGGTCCAATTAAGGCAACGATGTTCCAAAGAAGGCGCCAACCAATTAAATTTATTTTTTTGTATATATCCTAAACTGTTACCTCAAGGCGCTCCTAACTAAGGCTGATGTTAATATAGTTGATGAGTTATAGAAATTATACAGCGGTTTCTTTTCAACTCGTAAAGTATGGGTTACAAGAGCTCCGAAAGTTATGTGGTCCAATCATCGCAACCTTCCCCTAAAAAACACACGCAATTTAGAAACTTTTACTTTTGTCCCCATTTGATTTCTTACTATTATCTAATCTGTGGTTATGGCTACAGTTTCTGTATACCTTTTGCGTGAATAAAGAATGACTATGTTATTTGGCATTTGTCTTTTCTGTCGATGGGTAGCAAATTGCTCAGCTATGCCAACTGACACAATGATTGTGATAAAGATTGCTTTTATTGTCAATCACCCATGCATATTTTGTTTTGTTTTTAGTTTCTGAGATACCTTATAGCTGTGTCAGTATCCCAAATAGAAAATAATTAACCATACCGTTAATAGAAGGTTAACTAATTAATGAGGTATTAAAGTAAAAGACTATAAAGATGCGAACCGCTTTTGCGCTGATAGCATTATTTTAGCTCCCGTTAATCCCCTACCAGTATTTCAGGGGAAATAATCCTTATCTTCGGGGGTTTACATTCAAGATCTTCTTTGTAGAGTTTGTAGTCACATACTACCTGGTAATTAAAGCGCAACACGTCTATGGCGCTTCGATTCCAACTACGAGCATATACATATACATATATATAAGCCATTAACATAGAGTGGATTTATTGTAATCTGTCAGTTCTGATTGCTTATTCTGTAAAAAAAATGCACAATTGCTAGTCATTAAAACAGGTTTATTTGTGAGAAAATAGCTCTTATCGAAAATTGTCAAATAAAGGATTTTTATTCATCATTTCCCGCAAATAAACCGATTTTAATGCGAAGTGCGGATTTTTTTACAGAATACTGAATGGCCTTTTTTCAAACTACATGGAGATGTTTTTAGGATTTCATAATCAATTTTAACATCTACATACACGTGGCATACATGGTCAATAACTGCGTGTGTCATAATATTTCATTTCCATTACCTCCTTGTATTCTTTTGGTTTTTTCCTGCTCCGTTAAACCAATACCATCAATGGATACCAATTATTGATTGATTATATTGTGTTGCTCCACTTGCAGTGGGAGTAACGTAAACCTAGCACAACTTTACGTTATAACTACCGAAATATTAATTTTAAAACGTTCACCTTTGCAAAGGAACTTAATTAAAACTGGCTGGATAAATATAGGTTCCCACAGACCGGCAGCCACCCAGTTCATTTATTAGAACGGCCTGCAAGCGTTTATTCCCCTGAATAAAATTTAATTTATAATTTTCGGAAGATAAGAGGGGAGGCCTTTGCCCAGCAGTGGGACACTCACATCCAGGCTAACTAAAAAAAAAAAAAAAAAAAATTTTCGCCGCGTTCCGAACTCCTTAGAACAAAGTTCAAAAGATAAAACGGTAATCAGACCCGCGCGCCCGCCTAGAAAATGTTGTTACCGAAAATAAAAGTATCTTTGCTACATTTTATAATTGAACGAGCGAGCGAAGCGAGCGAAGTTCTCCGAGTCTACTGGAACAATCCGGCGTTTGTATGTATGTATGTATATATGTATGTATGTATGTATATATGTATGTATGTATGTATGTATGAATGTTCGTTCGACGATAACTTGAGTAAATTTAGTCGGATCGTCACGAAATTTGGTAGGCAGGTAAATAAGGTAAAGAGAATTTTTAAGTTCAAACATGAGCCAAATCGGTCGAGGGGTTGCTGAGATATGGGGTCGCGAGTTCAAAGTTCGTGGCGAACCACTAGTTTACTTTGGACCGATAAGGATGTGAAAAAAAGCGACTTTCAATTAGTTCTAAGAATCAAATCAGGATCTGAAGCGAATAGCTTATAGAGGCTGGATTGAGGATGGCCGGAGATAGAGAAATGGAGCCTGTAAAGAGATGAACGAATATTGGTCGTTGATAAGGTAAAGAAATAAAAATAGGTATGCAGGTCAGTCATATAAGCTTGACATTAAGCTCTCTCTCTCTGTGTGTGTGTGTGTGTGTGTGTGTGTGTGTGTGTACGAGAATAGGATAATGTATGTATAAGCTACATCATTGTTGCTTTACCTACTGTTACTTATTGGCTCAATATAAAGTAAAAAATTGTTTAAAAAAAAATCCGTCAGTCCTACATTATGGTGTACCTAATATCTTACGCCCATCACTGTAAACGATGTGGAACTTACTATTCCTAGAAACTGACAAACCACCGACAATAGGCGTAAGGACCACCAAGCCAGTACTATGAGCGGACTGCAAAATAAGGTCTAAATCCCACCACGCAGAGACCACAGTCGCCGAGCAAAGTCACTCCCAATAATCTCAATGCACCGACTACGGAGAAACACCGACTAATCTATAGAACTTCACAATTCCCTTTGGCGAACACTATGTTTCGATTCTCAAAGGCAAATAGCAATCTCCAGTCGACCGCCGCCGCAAATATTTCATTTTCCTCCACCTACACACGCATTCCCGCTCGATTCAGAACTATTTTCCTTTTCTGCCTTTGAGTATTCCACTCTTTTCCTCGAGTAACATCATATTTTCCGTTTCGCTGGATGTTAGTTAGGGTCGACCCCAGAAACCAATCCCTTTTTAAAGTATTAAGTGTGTACCTATGTAGTGGTTGTAGTGTTTACATTAGTTACACAGTGTAACGGGATAGTATAAGTAATAGCTGTAGATACTTCGATACTACGAGATCGATTATTATAGAGTTGATTGAAGGGGGTCTCTTGTCTCCTAAAGGAAATCTCTTTGTTGAAGTTTGTTGTGTAACAAATGGTTTTCATAAAGAAATCAAGCGAAAACATGCATTTTCCATTTGTAGATTTAATTAAAGAATGGCTTATGGTGTTCAAAAGAGTTCTTCATATTTTTTTATCAAAGCGAAAAATCAATTTTCCCGGAATATACGACTTTTTTGTCGTTAGTTTCTAGGAATTACACTATTCCCACGTTGCATTGATCCAGTGCCTTTTATGCAAGCATTCTACAATAGTACACGCTACATACATATAGCTGCAGAAGCGTTTTAGCTTTTCAACAGTTATTGAGCTAATTTACATTGTTTTTAGCTTTTTAGTAAACTTTCAAATCCATGTAAACTAAATAAAAAACCGACCAAGTGCGAGTCGGACTCGCGCACCAAGGGTTCCGTACCGTCATACAATGTAAATAAGTCAGGTTGTACGGACCCACGGTGCAGTGTCCGACCCGCGCTTGACGTTTTTTTTTATTATTTGTTGTTATACTATAAAGTAAGCCATATAATCTTACCAAGTCTGACATTGTATGTTTTACCGTTTTTGCGATAGAGCAATAAGTACAAAAACTTTGTTGTATGGGGATTGGGGACCCCCTTAATTCTTTTTTTTTTTGTTTATTGGGTAATTCGCCATAATTACACCTACTTAATCTGTTAAAATTTCAACTGGCTACCTATTACTGTTCCAAAGATACAGCACTTTAAAGTAAGAGCAGACAGACGGACAGACAGACAGCGGAGGCAGAGTACGGAACCCTAACAATGACTCCTTCAACTTCCTAATTTTGTACCACTTTGTACTTTTAAGTTACACGGAAAGTCAGCTTGCCATCAAGGTCCATTATGGTTTCCGAAACTATTCCAACAATCAAATATAAAATTCATAAAGACTTGAACGAAAAGTTCAACTCTTAAAATGGTTCACTTAGGCGCTCCCTAATGCTATTTCCTCTAAAATTCTCTTCCGTCTGGCGTGCCACGAAACAAATAGAGAGGAACAGAATACCGATTTAGTGGGATCTATCTCCCACTAAATCGTGTTTATGCGTGATGTTAATATTTGTTAGGCGTGAAGTATACAGAAACGGCATAAGGCGTAAGGAATACGGCGCAGAGCAGGCGTGGAGCAGATAAGGCATGAATTATACAGAAACGGCGTAAGGCGTAAGGCGCGGCGCTCTCCTCTCTCTTTCTCTCCAATACATACTGGGATGAGTTTGTTTAATTTCAAAGTTACGTACATTTGTGAATTTGTAGTAGCAATACCACTCGCTAACTGTGAAGGAAAACATCGTGAGGAAACCCGCAGCTTAGTTGGCTCCACACGTATTGACTTGTCTTTTCTGTGGGCTAGGCCGACTAAGCTGTCAGCATAGTATAGGTGCTGGGCAAGCCTACTCCATCTTAAACAATGTCCCAGGCACTGCAGCGCCGAGTGGTTTCTTCACCCATCTAGTGTGAATGAAGGTGCCACTGGACGCTGGATAAATCATCTCATTAAGTAGACGCAAAGGCCTTAGTTTTTTTTTAGTACATTCTGTCGTGTTGTCGTGTGTACATAAAATTCACTATCGTCACATATTTTCTGCTCCTACTGTATAACAAACGGCGTGCTGCTTGCGCGCCTCTCCGGTCGCGCCTGCTAGCGACGCGGAACAGGCGACGAAACGGCGTGCCTGCGCCACGCCGCTTCAGTATAATTCAAAACGTGTCGCCTCCATACATTTTGTATTGAAATGTTTTGAAGCGGCAAGATGCCTGCGCCGCACCTTCACCTTACGCCTTTTCTGTGTAATTCAGGCCTTACAGGTTGAAATGCGGACAGTATACTGTTTCTACTCCTAGAATTGCCTGTCATAAGTATGTACGAAATAATGATTTTCTTTATTTTTTGCTCGATTGCTCAGTTTGGAAGAGCTTTCTGGTTGCATGTTTAATCCGGAGATATGTAATTCGTTTAGTTTCACTTTTCGCACGACCATAATATACATATGTATGTGTATCACTAGGGGCGATAATCATTCATTAGCGATCATTAGCGAGACGAGGACAAATCTAAGTATGCCACTTTCGCGCGAAGATCTGTGTAATTCAAGTACATCGGGATAAGCCTAATAATAAAGCAAATAAACCATGATGATAACCTGCAAAGCTTGATATAGTTAGTGTCGAACTTTCTTACGGCTGAAGTTTGTCACACACACACAACACAAATCATGTCGCAAAAACTTGTTTGGTGTAGGTATTCAATTAAATTTTAATCATTTATTTCGGTAGATAAACAACCATAATAATCTAATAGTACACACGACAGCACGTCAGAGTGTACACTTTTGTTGTAAAGTTGCCCGTAACGTAACCGAGAAGAGTGCTAGCGTGTACCTAAAGGTCGACGTGCTGTCGTGTGTACATAGAATTAAAAAAAACAATAAAATTAAATTTAAATTAAGGTTTAAAATTACAAAATAACCAATTACCAATCAGCATTCAAATAAATAAATAGATTACTTAAACTAAATTGAACAGTCAAGTTGGCTGAGACTTTGACTGTTCCTGCGCATTTCGCCTTCGCAGCTCACTTTGCAGCCGCCAAAAATTGGTTGATGACATCAAAAAGGGCGGCTGGAAAGCAATGAACTAGACTCAAAGAGACCGTGCTTATCATTCATGGGCTGGATAGATAGATACCTGGAGGGACTGACTTCTGGACCTTTTGTAGCCTGTGTCCGAGCTCTCTAGACCGCAATTAAGAGGGGTATAATTAATTCGCTCGAGACACGGCGATAAGGGCGAGTTTAATGCTCCCAGCTGCAGCTCATCTACGTTTTAGCTAGACGGATAGATTTAGAGTCCTGTTAAGCGATTTATGCAAATGCAAACTTATTAATTGCTTGGGAACCTTGAAAATGTAGATAAGATACCTATTAAAGAAGAACTAATTTGCGTTGAAGAATAAATGGCACGTTCTGCCAGGATCTTCAATCAAGAGAATTTGATTTCAGCGATAGCTGTCAGATTCTAAATTAGTCAATTTCGTTTTAGTATATCGAATCTCCCATTCTAATTTAGAAGATGAATGTTTTATCAAGACAATTTTCTACTTGATATTAACCGGGCATCTCACTGTCATTTTATTGACTAATAGTTGGAGAGCTGGTGACCAATCGAGATATTTTTTCGTACAAGGCTGGGAGTTGGTAGGCTGATAGAGTAGACTTCGCTGAGTCTGGGAAAAATATTTTTTTAGCCTGGTCGTGGTTGAAAGTTAGATTTTTTTGACTTTGAAAGTTTAAATGTATGGGTTGAGTCATTTCTTTTTTGTCTACAAGGCTGGGAGTTTCTAGGCTGCCTTTTTAGCCTCCGCTGATCTCGAAATCACTATTTATTATTAGGCGAACTCAGTAGAAATATTGTTTTTTATAACCTAGAAAGTGTGAATTTTTGGGTTATAACAATCAAACTTTCAACCAGGCTCGGCCAAAAAACAATTTATTTTCTTGTTCAACGGAGTCTCAACAAGTAACGTAGAAGTTCCCAGCCTTGTACGACACAAAAAAAATACTGAACCCATACATTTAAACTTTCAAACTCGAAAAAATCTAACTTTCAACGGCGACCGGGCCAAAAAAATATTTTTCCCAGACTCAGCGAAGTCTACTCTATCAGCCTACCAACTCCCAGCCTTGTACGAAAAAATATCTCGATTGGTCACCAGCTCTCTAACTATAAGATGATGCGATCATTTTTTAACCATAGATTCATAAGAAGATTGAAGACTTCCACAGTTATTTGCCGTTTTTCTTGCCTTGAACTTGATGTATGGTAAGTATTGGGAACCCCATGCAGTATGAAAATAGGCATCTGAATGCAGATAAGTAACAAGTGAAACTGGCGGGCAAACAATGATAGAATAAAAAATCCGACCAAGTGCGAGTCGGACTCCCGCACTGAGGGTTCCGTACCGCCATACAATGACAATTTTCCAAGCGTCCAATATAGTTAGAATATCTTTCAAAATCAGTCCTTAATCTGTGGTTTCCATATGAACTACAGATTTACGCTCGAAAAAATCCATATTCATACAAATTTTGATGCTTGTACTTTTTACTGTTTTCCTAGAGCAAAAAGCATGATTGTTGTATTTTTCTATTATTAGCTATTTTTTATTATTCCTTGGGTAATCCGCCATAACTTACTACTAAAAGACCCGAGAAGTTATTATTCAGCTCAGATTTTGGGAGCTCCAGGTTCTGAAATCGACAGGATAGTTTGTAAAAAAAAAATGCATTTACAAAGTGTTTTTTTATCTTATTTTAGTGTGGATTATAATAAAACCAACTGCCCCTTTGCTTTTACTCCTCTAACCTTGATATGGTCAGTATTATTTGTCAGAGAGCTTTGTTCTTCATCAAACTAAAGCCTCTGATATCCGTCCCCTAGCGCTCCGGATATTTCACAGCGCGCAAATACTAAATCACTTTCCAATATGGTAATGGACCGAAACAACTGACAATCACCAGGATACATGTGTGAAATAACAATGACACAAAAGACAATTTAATTCCCTAAAGTACCCGGGGCTCAATTGTCTAACAGCAACATATCTATTATTATCATATCACGATCAAAGGTATCGTGATTATGATCGTGATTCGTGACCCAAACTTTACATTTTCATGAATGGACATGTCTAAGTTGTAATTACAATAGCTAACAGAGCTACTTACTCAAAATGCAATCTACACTAATATTATAAAGAGGAAAGATTTGATTGTTTGTTTGTTTGTATTCGATTTGAAAAATTCTTTTACCATTAGAAGCCGACATTATCCCTGATGAACTTTGGCTACTTTTTACCGCGGGAAAATGCTTCATTCCTATGGGAAAATGGGTAATAGGACAACGGGTAGTAAGAACCGTGCGAAACCGGGCCGGACAGCTAGTTAATAATAATGTTGCAAGTACCAGTTAACCAATATCAGTTTTCGCGCAGTATCCTTCGGAAGCGAGTCATAATCACCAATACGATCACAATCGCTTTCAATGACAGCATGATTGTGTGAAAAAAATGTTGCCTGCATCCCAGCCAGAATCGTTGTTATTCTGGTTATTCTGGTCAATATTAAATTTTTTTTATTGAATAATATTATGACTGATGTTAACTGTTGAAGTTAGACAATGTAGACTTCCTGTTTTTCCAGCCACCACCCACTGAGCTTTTTCGATTCAGGGCTGAAATACACGAGGATTCACAAGAACCAATAACAAATTATTGTTATAACCTTCGGGGCGTCAGTAAGTGCAAAACTGAAAATGAAAAACTAAGTATTTATTGACGAACATCAATTTGGAGTTTTATTAGCTTTGTTGTGCGGTGTTATGCCAAATAGTATTATTTAGGTTAAATTATTTAGGTTTAAAGCCTAGAGACCTAACATGTAAAGCAATTAGACTGAGCAGAACTCTGGTTTCCCTAATTAATTTCCGGGGCATCGCTCTGCGACGATCCGGTTTAATAAACACAATATTAAGTAAATCGGTCATTGATCTCGATTTCAACTTCCCAAGGTGTATGTGGGAATTAGTTGTGGATTGTATCTTTGATGATACACATACCATATTAAGTATTCTGTGTTTATACCAAATATTATTTAGATTTAGTTAGGTAACTAATGAACTCTTTCATTAAATGGTTTACGGAAATCTATGAGGTTTTTATGAGAGCTTTTATTTCATCAAATATGGCGGCCATCGCAAAATAGCGGTTAATAATAATAATTATTTTTAAAATTAATGAAGAATTAAAATTAACGAGCTTTTATTAGGTAGTTGTTAGTAACAAAAAATGCGCATTAAGCCTTTTCATTTGGTGCCAATGAAAATAAGCTCGTTAATTTTATTTCTTCGTCACTTTTTATGCGAATGTAACACCATTTGTAAATTCGAAGAAGTGGTTTATTTTCGTTTCTTGCCAGCATGTTTCTTCCCTTTACTTGATACCCGATGTTTTTTCCTGTTTCGCAAAGTTTGAAGTTAAGTTCCACACATCACAGGTGATCCAAGCGATTACGAAAACCAATTAATATTTTATAACTACGTGTTCACGCAAGTAAGCGGTGGTGGTCTAGTGGGTAGAACAGTGGACTCTGAAGCAAGAGGTACCCGGTTCGATTCCCAGTGCGGACATGTATCTATGACTTTGTTTAATTTCAAAGTTACGTACATTTGTGAATTTGTAGTAGCAATACCACTCGCTAACGGTGAAGGAAAACATCGTGAGGAAACCCGCGGCTCAGTTGGCTCCACACGTATTGACCTGTCTTTCCTGTGGGCTTGGTCGACTAAGCTGTCAGGATGGTATAGGTGCTGGGCAAGCCTACTCTATCTAAAACAATGTCCCAGGCACTGCAGCGCCGAGTGGTCTCTTCACCTATCTAGTGTGAGTGGAGGTGCCACTGGACGCTGTATAAATCATCTCATTACGTAGATGCAAAGGCCTTAGTTCACGTTGTATGAGAGCGAATTTTAATTACTTCCCAAAGTATGGCAAATAATAAATGGGTTTTCGTATTATGTATGGTGTAGCACAAGAATCCAGATAGGCCATATCTAAAGTTTGGTAGAGCTGAAAATTAAGAGTAGTCCACGATCTAGGACCACAGTCCACCGAAACAAAGTCTAGGGCGTTCTCCTTTCTAAATCGTCAGTTGGTAGGCCTTTTGCTAAATAACTGTCACCCTTTTTCATCAAGTAGTCCGCGTGGACAAAGTCGCGGGAAAAAGCTAGTTACTATTTATCCCACTCCATGTGCATCAAAATAGAAATCATAATAAAACCATATGGCCTTTCCCATTATTTTGCTAGACACGCTGAACGACCAAGGTGAACGTCGGTTTTTGTCCTATACAAATCAGTAGAGTGAGGCACAACACTGTTCGCTCCCAATCGAGCTGTCTAATAAAAAAAAGATAAAAAGGTGTTTATTGCCTCACAATTTTTTTTTTACAATAGGATGAAACTTAAGACTAATGAGATCAGTGAGGCAAAAGGAGGTGTCTCAGCTTTTGCTGCCCCGGAACCTCATTGTAGTCGGTTTAATAGTCGTCAGAGATCACCTACTTGAGATCGATCTTAAGTAGGTGAACTCAGAAAAGTCAAATGCTTGGCCTTGGCCAATGTCAAACTTGAGTAGACACTATCTTGAGATTGACAGTGACATTAGCCATGGCTTGACATTAGCATTTGACTTTACTGAGATCACCTACTTGAGTTTGTCCTTGAGTCGACGACTATTAATGCCACCCTAACCTTTTTCATCGGATCTGCAATCATATCCCAAAAGGAAAATAAACCAATGTTATGGGAATTTTGTTGTAGTGGTGCTCAAAGTTCAGGTTCAGGTTGGATTGATGCCAAGTGGTGATAGATTCGTCCATTTTAATCCTGCATTCGATTCTTGATCGACATTTTGGGAGTGAAATGGATGTGTGTTGACTGCACAATAGTCTCATCGGCAACTCTACATATAAACTAACCAACCGCCTGTAACCGGGTTACCTAGTGCAGATATTTTATTTTTCCTGAAATAAGATTGCAATTTCAAGATTTATTATAAGGTAAAAAGATTCGCTAGGGATAGGACCTACAACTTTGCTCTACCAATTGAGCTAACGCAAGCAAGTAACTGTCGATGCGAATTTTTCAATCAGTTTTTTAATCGTCCTATGGATATACCACCTGATGTTAAGATGTTTTACCGCGGATAAGGAGGCACCACGGGGCTTGCAGAAGCTGTCTGGACCATGTCTGGACGATCTCTACATTCGACGGATTTGGCCATCCACCGGCGTCGCGTTCTTTCTGCACATTTTTTTATCTAAGCAGGGTGTCGATCTCAGCAGTATTTGCCTAATTCGCGATCCGAAGCAGCGGGCGGTACCAGTCAATGGGCGTAGGCATAGATTTAATCATAAATCTGTGAGCGTAGGTTATTAATTACGGACCTAAATCCGGTTACCATCAGATGGTCTAAAACGCAAGTGGTCTATGGGAACAGCTTTTCAAAAAAGTATCCGGTCTGAGAAGAATCTCGTCAGAAAACCATTACAGGCATTACAAAATGTATTATTTTTTTAAGCACGAGATCCTTGGAGTTTTTTTACCATGCTTCTTCTCCAAGAACGATCAGGGCTAGTGAAGCTGGAGTAAAAAAAGTAGCTAGATACTTAGTATTAGATAGTAATAAGTATCTGATTTATATACATTTTTTACTTTAGATAATATTTTGACGTTCCATGTAAATAATTTATTTATGGCTTATTGAATAAAACATTTGAATCTGAATCTGAATCTGAATCTGATACTAACCCCTAAATCGGCATAAAAGGAGGATGTTGGCGCCTCTCGTCTCCACTCGCGGATATTTGCTCTCCATTACATTAATTAATGTACCGTTGGGCCGCGATTGATGGAACTTTACAGGAATCCGTCCTGCCGTGTTTGATTGGCGACTACCGGAAAGAGTTACCAACAGAAGCCTGGACAGCTCATATACATACACACACACATATACATACACACACACATATACAAACACACCCTCTGATGTTCATACTCACTCATGTAACTTGATACTTTTTCTCCATCAAAAAATATAATTATATGGTTTTTATTGACTTTCACAATGTTTTAACAACTCAAACATTTGAGCTAATACCAAAAACAAAAAAGAAAAAAAAATATTTTTGAGGTTATAAAATTCAACTTTTTTTGGACAATTAACGTCCTTTTTGAAACTTTCGTGGTTTTTAGACATAATTATTGTAAGAAAACGGGATTCCCGTACCCGTGTCTACCCGTGACCATGGTACCTGCAACGGTGCCGAAATATCGGGAACTCAAAAGAAAATAAATCGTGGTAAGAATCCCGTTTTCTTACAATAATTAATTAACGTTCTGTTGACCAGTTGGTTAGGTACACCCTGTAAAAAGACTTAGGATGTTTTGTGTAACACGTTGTATAAATCGGCTAAAATGCAATGAATCAAGTTCAACCATCTACAGGGTGTTAAAAGACCGCCAACAAAGCGGGAAACCACGGATTCCACATCTTAATGAACATTTTTGCCCAAGAAACTAAGCCTGGGAAATCAACGGTTTCCGAGATAATGAGGTTCAAAGTCGGACATTTCAAATCTTTTTTTTTGCAGAAATGTATTCAGTATCTTGTTTTTAACATACCTTCTCAAGAAGCCATATCAAAATTATGAACATTTCTTGCAAAAAACGACGTTAAAATTGCAACCCGCAATGTATTCTAAACATCGGCACTTCAAGCTGCAGTAACATAAACTTATACCTACGCTTGCGCAATATGACTTCTGTGCATTACACGTCCATTGCGTGATAAAATATTTTTCAAAATTATAACCTAAAAAACCAAAATAATTTCCCAGCAATAATTTATCGAAAAAGTACTTTGTTTTGGTGTCTAGTATGCGTGGCTTTCGAGTCTGTTGGTGGTCTTTTAACACCCTGTATAACCGTCGCCGCTCCAAGTTATTCCTCTAGAGGTATTTAATTTGGCGTTAGAACTCCCCTTCTCACCCCAGACAACCCTGCTATGATAAATAAACAAAACATTTTCGCCCAATCAAGATTAACGGATTAACATTTATAGGTACGTTTGTATCGCGGTCGTCTATAGTCCCCGCTTTATGTTCGTTTCTATCGGAATTATTATTTCTGATTGAAGCTTTTATTGGGCTTTAATGTTTAGGATATTGCTTCGTCAGATTGTTTTGAAGTATAAGAAAAGGGAATTTTCTTCTATAGACGGTGGGTCGCTCTACCCGTCAATACATACTTAGGTCTTTGCATCTATGCAGCGTCCAGTGGAACTTTCACTCACACTAGATTGGTGAAGTGACCACACCGATGTGGGTGAAATTACGCTCCATGAATCATCACATTACGTAGATGCAAAGGTCTAAGTTGTTTTAGGTTTACTTTCTCATATACACCGCAGTTAAGAACAAGGTAACACGCCAATTCTGCGACAATCGATTTACGTGTTTGGGCAGCCGTGCTTATAAATATACCCCAAAAAAACCTAGGTAACATAACAAGCCTAGATATTTATATCGGGGAGCGCCGCCATTAGCCTGACATTAGGCTTCCAGAAAAACAGAACAAATGAAAAAAATATACGTAGTAGTTTCACAAAAAAATACCGGACTGCTCTAAAATTGTACAGGATGTTACAGAAAGGCCCTGTGATACTTAAGAGGGTCTTTATACATATACATCAATAAAAGCAACTTTTACTATGGGACCAACTTCGAAATCTCGAAATGAATCTTCAGCATTTTTATGGGACCACACGAGTAGATACCTTTTCAAATAAAAAAGAATATCGAAATCGGTTCACCTGAAAAAAAGTTCTGATGTAACAAACATAGAAAATATATAAACATACGGGTCGAATTGAGTACCTCCTGCCTTTTTGTAGTCGGTTAAAAATACTCATTAGCCGCTCCTTCGCTTGCTCAGTCGGGTAAAAATAAATGATAATAACAACGGCGCTGGGGCCTTAGCCTGTAACGCAATGGTGCCAAAATGGGCTCCCAGTTGACGGCTTCTATTACGGTCCTTTTAACGTTTTTGTAGTACAGCAAAGAATATTCTGATACTAATCCTAGAGGATTAGTTGAAGCAGAAAAACGAGGAAACCCCGGTTCTGTCCTTCTGCTGGGGCGCCATCGACACGCCATTGCGTTACAGGCTAAGGCCCCTGGCCTGAATATCTCGTATCACCTGAGCAATCTATCGCGCGCGCAATATCGGCATACCGGCGCGTCGGTATCCGCTTAATAGTTCTGTATTAATACCACCCCTTAATTACACCTCGAATATGGCACATCCACTCGAACGATCCTGTACGGAGCTTCTTATCTTTAATACCTCCCTGAAAGACGGCATTAGGTTTATGCCACGCTCGTCTTACACTAGGGATTAAACTCGACTTATCTATGTAAAGCAGATGGTGCGTTTAGGTAGAGGCATGCACAGAACGCGTCTGTTTTTTCTACTTTTTTAATTTTTAGAAGGGTGACAAACAGAACCCTATTACTCTGCCTACGGTTTGTCTGTCTTTCTGTCCGTCTGTCCTACGTTTCAAAGGCTGTATCTTTGGAACAGTAATAGGTAGGTAGGTAGGCTTATTTTATTGTATGGCGGTACAGATAACCCTCAGTGCGCGAGTCCGACTGGCACTTGGCCGATTTTTTTTATCAAACGAGTACTAACAAACTTCAACTCTGAAGTGAAGGCAACCCTGAAATCGCATAAAATATTTTCTGTTTTCTGAAAATCATCTCATAGAGAGGTGAACCGGGGTGCACTACTTAGTTTGTATAAGAAAATGTTCAAGGAGACGAAGTCGCGGGGGCATGCCATCTTTGCCTAAGCAATAAGTCGTTTAGAGGCCCTTAATTAAACCAAAAAAAATGCTTAGTCCATTTAAAAACCCCTTTCGAGTGTATTTTAGACTCGGCGAATCGGTGTCAAATATATTTTCCCACGGCATGCCGCTGCATTTTTTCATTGGATCAAAGTGTTGCCAGGTTAGGTGATATATCGCGAAATTGTGAAGAATCCCGACGCTGCAGAACAGGCTCGGGCCAGAGACAGGTCAGTCTCATTCTGCAACTATTAGGCTCAATTCACACTGGCGCAGAGTCGAAGCGAAGCGAAGCGACGCGACGCGAAATAATTAGTGAGCCTTGCAGGCGAAGACGCGAGGCGAAGACGCGCGCATCCGCGCGTCGCTGAGCGTTTTCAAATTTCGCAACAAAAATTCGTACCGTATTTAAAGAGAAATAGAGATGAAGAAAAACTTGCGCTTCGCTTCGCTTCGACTCTGCGCCAGTGTGAATTGAGCCTTATTTCATCAAAAAAATGTCTCAGGCACTACAGCATCACACTTCACCATCTTGCGAGGCCTTTGCATCTATACACATGAGATAATTTATTCAGCATCCAGTAGCAGCTTCATATTATTCTAGACGACAGTGGTAGATATGAACCATCTACAAAATGAAATACAAGCCATAGTCAATTATTTTAAGGTTCTAATTTGTTGCTATACGATGACTTTTAGGCTACTTCAGATTAAAACCTTCTTGGGGAATCGGCCCAGCCTAAACCTGACAACACTGGCGAGGCGAACGAGCGGGCACCCTCGGGCAATTTTTCTCCCATTTAATTTATTAGGGTACAGTCAGCCTTTGGCCCTTAGAGGTGCTCGTTTGTCGGACTGGCCGGGGATTGATCTGTGCAGTGGGCCTGTGAGCTAAAGGGCAATAATGAGTAAGGTACTACGCCTAAGGTCCGGTTCACACGAAGTGTGTGACGTAAGTGCTTCGGAAGGCACGATAAACCATTGGTGCCGGCGAAACTCTGACATCAGGGGTGGCTACTGCCTCATGGTGGAACTTTCGTGTGTTGAACTGGACAAACATATTATTATAGGCGTATATAGACGAGGCAAAGGCGATTTCAGTACATTTCAAGATGTAATGGAGGATGGGTTAAAAATGGCCTCCAGTTGTAATAAAAAAATTGTGGTCTGTGGTGACTTTAATATAGACTTGCTCGTAGATTGTACTCTGCTTTCTAAACTATCAATATTCCTTAAGTCATTTAATTTAACTAATGTTTTTTTGGAGCCAAGTAGAATTACAGAAACCACGGCCACTTGCTTAGATATTTTTTTCTGCGATTGTGATTATTTAGACTCATTAACTGTAAATTGTTTGAAATCGGACCATAGTGGTCAAATTGTTTACTTTCCAATAGATTCAAAAAAACCGGAGCAAACCATTATTTGTAGGCCCATAACCATCAAAAAGTTAGATGCTTTTAAACTAGACCTACAATGTAATTTGCCTAGTCCGAATAGTTTACAAATTGCAAATAATCACTACAGAGACTTTTTCAAAGTCGTTTCAGATAGCTTTGACAAAGTGTTTAAGCTGAAAAAATTTGTCACAGGTAATAAATCAGGATTTAGTGAGTGGGCAACAAAGGGCATTCGAAATAGCAGGAATACACTTTATTCACTATATGAGAAGAAAACTTATACGTACGATCCCCGTTTTCTAGAATATGTTAAAAAATATCAAAAAATATTTAGGGCCGTCTGCCACAAAGCTAAATGTGCACACATAAAGGATACTATAGACAAATCAGCAAATAAATCTAAAACAATTTGGACTATTATAAATAGGGAAACGGGTAAAACTAAAACAGGCGAGCGCGAATTTTCACTAAATATCAACAATGAGGTAATAACATCAAATGAGGATATAGCCACGGCATTCGAAAAGTTTTTTACAAATATTCCATTAGAAACAACAGTTCATTTAGACTCATCGCCGGATCTTGCAGCTGATATATTAAAAGCAAATGTCCTACCTTGTGATCACCAATTCTCATTTTCTCATATAAATGCGCACATAGTAGTAAAAACATTTAAATTGTTGAACTTAAAAAAAACTGAAGACTTATGGGGTTTGTCAGTAAAAATTATCAGCTCAGTAATATATGTGTTAGCACCACACTTAGCTAGTATTTTCAACAAGTGTATAGATGAAGGTCTGTTTCCGGACCTCATGAAATATAGTAGGCATGTACCATTATTTAAAAATGGCGATAGGCAAGATCCTTCAAATTTTAGACCAGTGTCAGTCCTACCAGTATTAAGTAAAATATTTGAGAAAGTCGTGCTAGCTCAGCTACTATCATACTTCGATAAACACAAACTTCTCCACGACCAACAGTTTTGTTTTACTAAAGGACGCTCAACGACGGATGCGGGAGTGATGTTAGTTAGGCACATTTATAGCGCATGGGGGGATAGGAAAGATGCTATAGGCGTATTTTGTGACCTTTCAAAGGCATTTGACTGTGTAGACCATGAAACACTTCTCATAAAATTAAAATACTACGGGGTAAAGGGGAAAGGCTTAAAACTAATGAGATCATACTTGGAAGGGAGGGTTCAAAAAGCTGACATAAATCGTACACAGTCTGCGGGTTCCCAGGTGAAGATAAGAGTTCCGCAAGGATCAATCTTAGGACCGTTTCTATTCCTTGTTTACATTAATGATTTGCCACATATGGTGAAAAACATGTCTGAGATAGTATTATTTGCTGATGACACGTCACTTATTTTTAAAATAAGGAGACAAGAAGATGACCTAAGTGATGCAAATACTGCTCTCTCACGTGTATTAGATTGGTTCACAGCCAATAATTTACTGTTAAATTCTAAAAAAACAAAATGTATAAAGTTTACCCTACCGAATGTGATACAGGTAGAAAACAATATTATACTAGGAAAAGATAAATTAGAGCTAGTAGAAGAATCTGTATTTCTAGGCATCACTATTGATGCAAAGCTTCAATGGGGCCCGCATATTGTAAAATTATCTCATAGGCTCAGTTCTGCAGCTTATGCTGTAAAAAGAATCAGGGAATTGACTGACATCGCAACTGCTAGGCTTGTCTACTTTAGTTACTTCCATAGTATTATGTCATATGGCTTACTACTATGGGGTCGGGCAGCAGATATTGAGAGCATCTTCATCTTGCAGAAGAGAGGCATCCGATTTATCTATATACTAGGTAGTAGAGTGTCGTTAAGAGAACTTTTCAAAGAAATTGACATCCTGACAGTTGCAAGTCAATATATCTACGCCAACATTGTTTATGCTAAAAAAGATATTGCAGAGTTCGATACATTAGGTAGCCATCATAATATAAATACTAGGAATAAGCACAAGCCTACAATTCCAACTCTTAGGCTTAAGAAGGCTAGGAGCTCATTTCTCGGCAACTGTATACGCTTCTATAATAAGATCCCAACAGATATCCTAAGTTTACCAGAGGCCCGATTCAAAAAATGTGTAAGGCACACGTTGTGCCAAAAGGCCTATTACAGAATAGATGATTATCTAAATGACAAAGAAGTCTGGCACTAAACCAGTTCAGCGCACGATCACCACACTTACCAATGTGTTATTTTTTAAGTTCCTACCTGCATTACAAATGTATTATTTTTTAAGCACGAGATCCTTGGAGTTTCTTTACCATGTTTCTTCTCCAAGAACGATCAGAGCTAGTGAAGCTGGAGAAAAAAAAGTAGCTAGATACTTAGTATTAGATAGTAATAAGTATCTGATTTATATACCTTTTTTTTACTTTAGATAATATTTTGACGTTCAATGTAAATAATTTATTTATGGAATATTGAATAAAACAAATTGATTCTGATTCTGATTCTGATTCATACGATTATCTACGCCCTACTTGCCACTTACCAAATGTGAGCAGTTGAATGGAGCATTGCATTGAACACCTAGACAGCCGTGTGTCCGGCAACTTGCAAAGGCCGTGTGTTCGGCAACTGGCTTAGTCGATTGTGGTGACTTGGTCCTGGCGGCACATGGATTCCCAATAACTCTGTGGTGTCCAAGTAGCCCTAGGGTGTCCCAGTAGGTTGCACTTGCAGTCTGCTGGGTAGTTTGGAATGGTACGCTACCATAATGTCAATAGATTCATGCACCCCGCTCATCCTGTGAAACCCGCGTAACCCTTACACAAAAAATCGTACGAAAAAGTCGTTGGTGCTAGTTTCATATGTGATGTGCTTCGATAGCTAGATAACTCTTTTTGTATTTTCTAAAGCACTAACCCGTGCTAGGGAACTAGATAACTCTTTATAGTACTACAGGGTGCACTCTAAGTCGATAGCGGAACATTAAGTAGGCGTTCTTCTGATCAATACAAACAACTTGTACTAGGTGGCGACAAAAATGGAGCGAAAAAAATATCAGTTGTTACATTTGGCGCAGTACTGAGTCGACCTTTTGTATGGAACAGCTGCAATTTTTTTCTCTCCATTTTATTCGCCACCTAGTACAAGTTGTTTGTATTGATCAGTAAATAGCCTACTTAAAGTTCCGCTATCGACTTACCTTTAGTATTGTATATGTACCAGATTCTTGTATAACAAAGAACGTACAGGTACAGGTAGAGTCTATTACAATAAATATTGTGGCATCTGCTGGGCGGTAACTTTACCCATCTAAAGTAGGTACAGTACGGGTCTTTGCATTCAGAGATATATAGAGGCGTGGAGAAATATAATAGTAAAGTGGGCCAGGTTCAAATCCAATATAAAATGCAGTAAATTTTGCATGCACGCGAATTAGAACGCCGGCAAAAGTTTGCCAAGTCCATCGCCATTGAAGTTTCATAATTAGGCAGCCCGGCTGGGGCTCTGAAAACTTTCTAATGTTTATGTGTTGGCTGAAGGCTTCTTAGTAAAATATACACGCGAGCGGTTACCCAAAGCACCTGTCTTTAATGGAGCCCTGTTATATGAAATATTCACCAGAGATTGTTAGCTTAGTTATAGTGTAAATTGGCTCATTTTTTAACCTTAAAAAACTCTCGTCTACCTTTCGTGACGTTCCGATCATTGATACTCAAGTTATCGTCGAACGAACATTCATACATAAATACGAAGAAACACACGAACGCGATTGTTCAACTAGACTCTGAGACGAAATAAGGTTATCACACAAATACGTATATAGATAATTTAATACTATTTCGGCGTAAAAAGTTCTACCTAAGTATATATACAACATAGCCAATACGAGCCATCTACGAGATGTTATAAATATAAATTTAAATATAAGAAAAATCACGTGATTGAGTCAATGAGTTGAAAGAAAACTGCATAGTCAAAACTTTGCTGAGTTTGTTAAGCTTCTGTAATGAATAGTTGGAGCCTGTAATGGCGTTGCCCTTTTATGTGTTTGACACAATTATGCGCAACTTGCTGGGCATAAACTGGGAGCTGTGAACTTTGGGTAGTTTGTCATTAGGAGATCCTCACGGTCACTTAGTTTACATAGATACCTAGTAGAGTAGGCACTTACTCGTACTTCGTGGTTACTGATAGTGTAACTAATAATGACCTTGGTAGAATAATGCATGCTTATTTTTATTACCAAATAAGGAAGGTATCTATGTATGCGAGTGTATGTTTATTAATTTTTGTATGATTGTCCACAGTACGTTTAATGAGAATAGTTTTAGATTTCGCAAATACGTATCGATGTATCTCTAACACTGTTATTATTGGGAAAAAAAAACCTATTTGTTTTTCAAAACTGTTTCTGGTGTTATCTACTACTACTAAGGCTTGACGACTTCGACCTTAAAATTTTGTGAAACGCTTAGACGATACAAAAAACAATGTTATTCGCTAGTATTTTAGGATGGAATTAGTATCTGAAAATATACCACTTGAGCGGCGAGGGTGCTTCCAGAGATTATTCAAAGCGGAGAAATTTAAAAAATTGTGTCAGAAATCAGAATCGTTGCGAGTAGCAAACTATCGTCTCTTTCTACCAGCCCTCTGGTATAGAGGCGTGAGTTCCGTAGTCCACACTTTAAGTAAAACACAAAATAAGAAACAGTCGCACAGATACTCCCAACGCCGTATCCTCAGATGAAAATAGAGAGGGTCTATCAAGTAGATAGAACATCAGTGTCAAGGCTAGAAGCGTCGTTCGATCGCGCGAAGCTTGGCAGCGGTGCATTACTTGGCAATTTATCGCTTCCAACGAGCTAGGAAGGGAATTTATGATGGTAAATGTAGATGGATGAATATGGAGGAACCGAGGAAGTCCCTTTTACTTTTATTAGCTCCGTTGTAACATGTTGCATTTAGTGTGTCTGAATTTAGGCTGAACGTTTTTTATGCTGCAACCGCGTGGTATGAGCGCCAAATCTACCTACATGGATCCGATATCTCTCTCCCATTCTTTTTGTATCTACATACAGGGGTACATGCATAGCTATAGGCCTTTAAACCTTGATACGGCCGCTCATTTAAGGTGGACGACAGCAACGTGGCGGGAAATTCAAAATTTTCACAGTTTTTTACGTTTTGTGGCTAAATTGAGCTATTTTTGTTCAGCGATTTTTCGTTCGCGGCAATAAACCAGTATTATTTTCATTATTGTAAACAACAAAACAACATTCAGCCGATTATGTGTTCTGGTCTATGAAGCAGTGGCACCGCCCAAAAAACTTGTCGTAAAAACTGTGAAAATTTTGAATTTCCCGCCACGTTGCTATCGTCCACACTTAAAGTCAGCTGGGGGTCCGCAACATAAAGGAAGCTCTCGCCTCAAGAAACGATTTGATAGCAGGATGCCTACTATCGCACTTGTTTACTTTTTTCAATATTTTCATACAATCTGTAGCACTATGTTAGGTCTTTGCATCTAAGACTGATAATAATAATAAAATTAAATTAAATAAAATTATTTAAACAAGGTATAGTGGTGTTTCCACTCACACTAGATGGGTTAAGCCACTACTCGGACGCTTCAGTACCTGGGACATAGTTTATAATGTAGAAGTTTTTTACATTTTGTAGCCAAACTGAGTTATTTTTTAAACATTTATAATAAGTTGAAAAAATTCACTCGGGACAGGATTTGAACCCGCAACCTTCCGCATACCGCATACAATCCTGTCCCGAGTGAATTTTTTCAACTTATTATAAATGTTTAAATTATTCCCTAGCACGGGTTAGTGTTTTAGAAAAAACAAAAAGATGAGTTATTTTTGTTCAGCGATTTTTCGTTCGCGGCAATTAAACAGTATTTTTTTCATTATTGTAAACAACAGTACAACAATAATTCAGCCGATTATGTGTTCTGGTCTACGAAGCAGTGGCACTGCCCAAAAAACTTGTCGCAGACCAGAACACATAATCTGCTGAATTATTGTTGTTCTGTTGTTTACAATAATGAAAAGAATATTATGTTATTACCGCGAACGAAAAATCGCTGCACAAAAATAGCTCAGTTTAGCTACAAAATGTAAAAAACTGTGAAAATTTTGAATTTCCCGCCACGTTGCTATCTTCCAGCCTTAATGTGTTTGGACGTATCTGAGAAGGCCTACGAGCGCGAACTGGCATAAAAAAAAACCCTTGTCTCGTCAGCGACATCTAGTTACTTTGGAACTACAAATGTCAGAAAATCCCCCATTGCTTGCTGCACCTTGCTGCCCCGTGTTTCGCTTCGCGACTCCAGGGCGCGGCGCACGGCTCAGGTGGCGTCATTTACTGCCTTCTCAGTTTGCCGGTTATAAAGAGCTCGTTAACACGTGCACCGACTAGCGACTGCCTAATGAGTAATGAGAGAGTGCCACTGGCTTTATTGTTTGGCATTGTAATGTTGCCGCTTTGAGTCGGTGACGGCTATATGTTGAGGGTGGAATGGTTGGTACTTACTTTTTACATGAAGAGTTTCGTTTGGTCGTGTAACAGACTTCTGCGTAGGTTAAAAGGTCAAATTAAAACCCCTGAAATTAAACCAAATAATATTGAACAGTAAGCACTTTCAACCTAGGTAATATAAGATAAAGACCTATTATAAGATAAACTTTGGATTAAGTAAGTAACTCTTTATTGTACACATAAAAGTATTTCACAGAAAAAAAATCTTATTAAAAAAAAGGTGGTCTTATCGCTAAAAGCGATCTCTTTCGGACAACCTTTCACAACCAACAACGGGTGGAAATGTTCTGATACAAATTGTTTTCGCATGCAAAATGTAGAGTTTTGTCTAGAGTTTAGATTATTTTAGTTGCAAATCCACAGGCTTACATGCCCTAACTTTAGAAATAAATAAATACAACATAAAGATAGTCATCAAGATAAAAGGTTTAGATCTAATTTCCCTATATGTATAGAGGTAGCCTAGCCTGTCTTATGTCTACCTACAACATGATTGTATAAAAGCCCCATTATGTATAAAAAATAAGGGAAACAAATTAAGTTACGCAGAGTCCAACGTTTTTGTCACAAAATAACTTCAACCAAATGCATGATGAATTATGGTATATTCAATATTCATTAACATCGATCATGCTAGTTTTAAAGTTCCCCGAAGTCTTTTCCACATTTCTGATAAACAGCCGTGTATTTCGTGTATTTAATTATGCTTACAAGCAGCACTCACCCACAACTCGATAACGCGAAACATTATTTCCTAATTGAATCGGTGATTTCAGAAACCCCACATTTTTTTTTCCCGAAATTGAATTAGGTCCTTACTCAATTTCAGAAAAAAAAAGAACATGTGGGGTTTCTGAAATTGCCGATTAAATTATGTATAACTTAGTTCAGGTACTCCTCCGTATTCGACTAGTCCCTCGTTTTATTCTGTCTACGTCGGATACTGTCTACCCGCACCCACTGCAGAGGTATGTAAGGGCACGTATTTGAAGGCCGAATGTCATTATTATGTCAAACCGGACATAAAATAAAAATATGTAGCTGAATCGTCGAGATAAATAAGGTATGTAATTAATTTCACCTAAAAACCACAGCGATTCGACCCGTTTCGTATACAAATAATAATGTCCTTTGTTCTTCTGGTTCACCTGATAATCTGTAAATTCCGTCGTTATTTCCTTCACGAAACATCGCGGATGATTTATCTCGTGCGAGAGAACAATTCATTACCGGTGCGTCAAATCATTTTTCCCATCTTGTCTCCTGTCGGCCCTTAGGCTTCATCTATTTCGCTAAACGTATAGCCGCCCTATACAGGGTGTTAAAAGACCGCCAACAAAGTGGGAAACCACGTATTGTCATATCGAACATTTTTGCCCATGGAACTTTGCCTGGGAAATCAACGGTTTCCGAGATAATAAGGTTCAAATTCGGACTTAATTTTTTTTTTTACTGAATTTGCTTAGTATCTAAGACTTAACATTTCTTCTCAAGAAGCCATATCAAAATTGTGTATATTTCTTGCATCAAACGACGTTAAAATTGCAACCAGCAATGTATTCTTAACATCGGCACTTCGAGCGTAAGTAACAAAAGTTTATGTCAACGTTTGCGCAATATAACTTCTCTGCGTTACACTTCCATTGCGTGATAAAATATTTTCCAAAATTATAACCTAAAAAACCAAAATCATTTCCCAGCAATAATTTATCGAAAAGGTACTTTTTTTTGGTGTCTAGTATGCGTACCTTTCGGGTCTGGTCTTTTAACACCCTGTATAGGGTAATATTTAAATAGCTTTATTCCTGAAACACGTAAACTTCTAACATGTGATATCCAACAACTTTTTTTTCTCTCCTGAGTCGGGTGACACTTTACAAAACATCACCTTGTATATCCTGTATGGCCTTCCCAACACTGTGTCGAGCGTAAAAGAGCCTAGAAGTCTTGTATCATACAGTGAAAGATTCGCTTAGTGCGTTCTGGGACTAAAGGTTCGAAAATTATTGGAGGAAACCCATGGCTTAGCTACTTAGCTCCGGACGTATGACCATGTCTTTAATTCCTGTGGACTAGGCCGACTAAGTTGATAGGATGGCACAGGTACTGTACAATCCTACTTCATCTAAAATCATGTCCCAGGCACTGCAGTGTTCGAGTGGTCACTTCATCATTTGGTTGAGTGTCCGTGAGTCACTTATTTTCTGGCCTGTGCTGAAAATCAGCGCTGCAGGCACATATTTTATTGTCCTGCAGCAAATGCTGAGCATCATGCCATTTTGCCGCTGCATGGACAAACCATCACCAATGTAGTTTTATTTTAGTTTTTATTTTACTCTAAGTAGATATTAAGCAATGTTATTGTCAAATTGTTTGTCTGTGTGGCGTTAAATAAATGTGTTCTTTCTTTCTTTTCTTTCTTATCCATTTAGTGTGACTGGACGCTAAATAAATTATCTAACATAGGTACCCCAATTAGGCACTTAACTTCAAAAAGTTAACGAAAAAAAAAGTTTTGTCTATTATTTTCAACTAACTTTTGCCCGCGACTTCGTCCGCGTGGACTACAGAAAAAGGATATATGCTTTACTTTGCTCCTAAGTGTAAAAGCGTGATAATATGTAGCCTATTCCAAACATCCAAATCCGTTTAGCCGTTTCAGCGTGAAAGAGTAACAAACATCCATCCATACTTACAAACGTTCGCAAATATAATATAAGTTGGAAGAAGGAAGTATGATAACTTTTGCCCGCGACTTCGTCCTTGTGGACTACAGAAAAAGGATAATTATATGCTTTACTTTGCTCCTAGTGTAAAAACGTGATAATATGTAGCCTATGTGTTATTCTGATGTCTAAGCTATCTCTATTCCAAATTTCATCCAAATCCGTTCAGCCGTTTCAGCGTGAAATAGTAACAAACATCCATCCATACTTACAAACTTTCGCAAATATAATATTAGTAGGAAGTAGGATGTAACCAGATATTTCTACGCAATACCTATATTCCATTGGAACATTTCTGCGATCCCAATTCGCAGTCTTCTCACGAGTGTTCGGCAATAGAAATAAATCTATGCAGTGATCAAAGAAAAATATACACTTAGGTACAACTTGGAACCATCTCTGCCTATGAACAGATATACCCTGAGAGATTAAAATTCGTTTTGCAGAAGGAATGTCATTGATCCTTTCAAATTGTACAGTAAAAAGCTAAGGCAGTGGTGGGAAAACTTCAATTCCTTTGTTATTGAATTACATGTAAGTACTTGAATTACATTTAATAAATCCTTCCATTTTTAATTACTTTTTCGATTACTTCTCCTACTTTAAGGTCGGGCGAATTTTAAATTTTGAAGTTAAATTGAGCAATTTTTGCGCAGCGATTGTTCGTTCACAGCAATAAAACAGTATTATTTTCATTATTGTAAACAACAGAACAACAATAATTCAGCCGATTATGTGTTCTGGTCATCAACAAGCTTTTTGGGCAGTGCCACTGCTTTGTCGGCAGCAACGCACCCATTACAGACCGCGGTAGGCAAAAGCAAACGATATCTACCAATTATTATCCGTACCATCTTGTCTACCTCTCTACTCTACTCTTTGACGCGCAATAAATTTTCGCAACCACCGCGGGCCGTATTTAAGAATTTATTTTACAAGAAGCACGCAATAGCCTGACAGACCGTTCTATACAGCCTACAAGCTACATTTATCACTGGATCAAATAAAGTGCCGACAATCCGCTTACATGGACAGGCACGGCATTCATCGGGCCAATCCCATAGCACAATAGGTTGAGAGCTGATGAAAAAAATACACACTTTTTAGGTTATAAAAAGCGAAATTTCAACCACGCTTGGCCAAAATAAATTTATTTTATTGATCAACGGAGTCTCAAAATCTAACCTAGTAGTTGTACTACAAAAAAAAATGTACTGAACCCATACATTTACACTTTCAAAGTCTTAAAAACTCTAACTTTCAACCGCGACCGGGACAAAAAAAAATCCCAGACTCAGCTACTAGTCTACTCCATCAGCCTACCAACTCCCAGCCTTGTACGAAAAAATATCTCGATTGCTCACCAGCTCTCAACCTATAAGCGCAACTGTGACAATTTGAAAGGCAGTTGCAGGTGTGCAAGCTTTGTCCAGTATTACCGGGAAATGGAAATGTTGAAATAACATTGATCGTACGGACGCGTGACTCAAAGACGGACACAAAACGGTACTGTAGGCGAGAGCTTCACATTGACGAGTCAACATATTCATGTTGCAACATTTTGATTCCTACAGGGTAGATTTTTGAGACGGGGCAGCAAGGGCAGGTACCTTAACCGTTATAGTTACAGGAAAACGTTTCTACATGAGACCATAACTTTACGAGATATTATTAACTGCATTCACAGATTTTGGAAAAAAAATACAGTCCGCGAGAAAAATGCAAAAATGAAATTTCTTTTTAAATGCCAATCGATCCTGTTTTATGCAGGGATCAAAATACTCTTAGGAGCCAACTCAGGTTTGAGTGCCAGAAATCACAGATTGACAGAAATCGCCAAAAACTTTCCATATACATTTTGTAAGAAAATATTGCGGTTTTTTTTATCCTTAATCGATCCTCTTGCGTGTAGGGACCAAAAGACTCATAAGAACCAACTGAGGTTTGAGTTCTAGAAATGACAGAAATCGGCAAAAACTTTCCCTCGTGCAAAATGTACCTACGTGAGAAGTTTTTCGCACAATAAAATCCAAGAAAAATGGTACACTTTAACTTTCGCACAGCTAGATGGCCGCTTGCTTGGTCTCTAGTGACTCTCTGCCAAACAAAATGAGAATAAGAACCTGACCAAGGTGTTACAAAAGATCCTAACTCTTTTGACAGGGTAATAGCACCCGGTGATAGGGATCACAACCTAATATTTTTTTTTCTCTATGAGGTTCCGTTGATTTTTTAAACGGTTTTATTTAGCTCACCCCGTTTGTTTTTTATTCTTTAGTCTTTCTTGGGTCAAATTTAGTAATTCAAATTTCACCCTCTTCCTGTCAACCGATTAATCTGAAATTTTGTATACACTTTGGATTTTGGTGACAATACAATTATGTTTATTCATTATCATTATAAATCCAAGATGGCGGCCGCTACAAAATGGCGGATAACGTAGGTTTTAACAATCCCATCAATATGGGTATCAAATGAAAGGGCTCAACAAGCAGAATACAATATACTATAAAAAATTGAAATCCAAGATGGCGGCCGCTACAAAATGGCGGATAACGTAGGTTTTATCAATCCCATCAATATGGGTATCAAATGAAAGGGCTCAACAAGCAGAATACAATATACTATAAAAAATTGAAATACAAGATGGCGGCCGCTACAAAATGGCGGATAACGTAGGTTTTATCGATCCCATCAATAGGTATGGGTATCAAATGAAAGTGCTCAACCAGTATAATACAATGTACTATATGAATTAAACAGAATGCGAAATAAAAACTAAAAACTAGAAAATAAAAATAGGTAAAAAAACTTTTTAAGTTAAACGGTTTTATGTTAAACATACATTGCAATGTTTAAGATAAATGTACTAAAAACCAAGAAATAATAAAATAGATACAGTCGTGGGAATTATAAACATATGCATAGACTAGACTAAAATAAAACCGTGGGGCACGTCAACTGCCTAATTATAGTGTAACATTACAAAACAAACATTTTAATCAACGATTGTAGACAATTGACGTGCCCCACGGTTTTATTTTAGTCTAGTCTATGCATATGTTTATAATTCCCACGACTGTATCTATTTTATTATTTCTTGGTTTTTAGTACATTTATCTTAAACATTGCAATGTATGTTTAACATAAAACCGTTTAACTTAAAAAGTTTTTTTACCTATTTTTTTAAATTAATAAAATGTGAACGCTGTGGCGAGAGAAAAGTATTTTTTAAATATGCTTTTCATTGTCTTTCATAATGTTTTAACAACTCAAATCTATGCAAATGCACCGGAACACACAAACATATTTTAAAATTTGAGCGACCTACTACCAAAAACAAAAAAGTTATGAAAATTCTTCAAATTTGAGGTTATAAAATAGATATTGTTTTTTTTTACTTTTTTTTACAGGATTAAAGTCCTGTTGACTAGTCGGGTAAACCCCGTAAAAAGTTAGGATGTTTTGTAACACGTTGTATTCCTTGGCTTGAAGTCGGTTTAAATATTTGGTACATTTTTTTATTGCTTATAGTTGTTCATAGAGCGGCCAACCAGTGGCACGTATTGTAACTTTTCTTTAACCTTTCTCATAAATTAGGTTCGCTTCAACAACGATACCGGGTTGACAAGCTAAATTCAGCTGACAAAGGTCAAGCGAACCTTGTATTTTACTTTAGATCTTTGCCAACTACCCAAAGCGAAGCAAAAAAGACGGTTCCTAGTGACTAATGATTTTTAGTATTTATAGTAAGATTGACTCTACAGGGTGCACTCGAATTCGATAGCGAAACTTTAAGGGGACATTCCAATCATGATTATGAAAACCACAGTAGTGGTCTTAAAGCATACCGGTGAGATGACTTTTTATTTTTTTCTGATACCAAAAACTACCTTAGTCAATCATAAAGAAACGATATCAGTACTAAAAGCTACAAAAATCATATCAAAAAATATTCAAAATTAATCGATTAAATTTAAATAAATCACTTTTCAACGCAACGACACACTTTCGATCATATGTTCACCTTTCCGGTCGACAAGTTGGAAATGCAATAATCGACCAAAAGAGAAACCACTCCTAAAGACATCAACATAAGATCCAAAATTATAAAATACGCACTGTCTGCAGGCCCCTGTAGGTAAATTCCGAGCAAAAATTCGCAAGAGTAATGCAATGCCTGCTTTTTAAAAATCACCCCTATTACAAAGACCGAAGGACGATCCATCCCTCCCTACGTATTCAAAGCTAAAAGCGCGAGCGCCGAAAGGTAAGAGAAGGTCGAAGGACCTCCAGTGTTGCCACAAATATAGGTTTTTCCGTATTTGTACGGATTTGGGTAGTCTTTAATGTATTACTTTAATGTAAATTTAAAATCCCACCAAAAACATTCTGTAAAAACTAGCCAGGTCTCGATGGATCTGCTTGTTCATCTCTAAAAAAGTAATGAAATCTAGACAAAGTCGTGCCAAGTCTAAGGTTCCTTACTGCGATTTCTTTATTATTATAGTTAATGTTGTGAGACTTGGCCGTTGAAGGGTACACAAGCGGTTCTGGCGACATATTGGTGCAATGGTGTCATGGAGCACCTGGTTTTGTACCCTTGTGTACCCTTCAATAGCCAAGTCTCACAACATTAACTATAATAATAAAGAAATCGCAGTAAGGAACCTTAGACTTGGCACGACTTTGTCTAGATTTCATTACTTTTTTAGAGATGAACAAGCAGATCCATCGAGACCTGGCTAGTTTTTACAGAATGTTTTTGGTGGGATTTCACTTCTTTTTGTAGAAACGAGGGCATATTGATTAATTTTATTAGATTTTCTTATTTGACACAGTTTTTAAATTTGTGTAATGTTCGAGTAGAATAAAGTTAATCGTCCGACTATTTCTTGTTGAACGAGCGAGCGAAGCGAGCGAAGTCCTCCGAGTCTGCTGGAACAATCCGGCGTTTGTATGTATGTATGTTTGACGATAACTTGAGTAAATTTGGTCGGATCGTTATGAAATTTGATAGGCGGGTAAATTAAATTAAAAGAATTTTTAAATTCGAACATGAGCCAAATCGGTCGATGGGTTGCCGAGATATGGGGTTGTATAGTTTAAATGCAAAGCGCGCGCGCGCCTGCGCGAATGGCGTAAGCAAAGTTATACATCTGTAACTGAGGTCGCGAGTTCATAGTTCGGAGCGAACCACTAGTGGGACCCTATAGGCTAGATTAAATGAAGATGTGTCCCACTACGCTGGATTTTTGCAATGACAGTCGATTTTTTTATGTACCAATAGTAGAAGGGGCATTACCATAATATCTCTAATAAAGCTGATACCAGATGAGGGTTCTTCATCAGATACTTCAGACCTTAGATTTTTGACATCAAATGAAGCGGCCCACCAAGTTGAATATTTTTTGTAAGGGCGGTATATGTCGATCTATAATAGTTTGGTTGGGCTCTTGTGTTTTCTAATCAGGGTCACCAGGTACTCCAGATCTTCGATTATCCTAGTTTTTATAGTTTTCCCTTTATGTGCCCATTAAACCCTAACTCTGTACCAAATTTCAGCTCTCTGAGTTTATGGGAAGTACTAGTTCTATTAGGGCTCTTGTGTTTTCTAATCAGGGTCACCAGGTACTCCAGATCTTCGATTATCCTAGTTTTCATAGTTTTCCCTTTATGTGCCCATTAAACCCTAACTCTGTACCAAATTTCAGCTCTCTGAGTTTATGGGAAGTACTAGTTCTATTAGGGCTCTTGTGTTTTCTAATCAGGGTCACCAGGTACTCCAGATCTTCGATTATCCTAGTTTTATAGTTTTTCCTTTATGTGGCCATTAAATCCTAACTCTGTACCAAATTTCAGCTCTCTGAGTTTATGGGAAGTACTAGTTCTATTAGGGCTCTTGTGTTTTCTAATCAGGGTCACCAGGTACTCCAGATCTTCGATTATCCTAGTTTTTATAGTTTTCCCTTTGTGTGCCCATTAAACCCTAACTCTGTACCAAATTTCAGCTCTCTGAGTTTATGGGAAGTACTAGTTCTATTAGGGCTCTTGTGTTTTCTAATCAGGGTCACCAGGTACTCCAGATCTTCGATTATCCTAGTTTTATAGTTTTTTTTTTCCTTTATGTGGCCATTAAACCCTAACTCTGTACCAAATTTCAGCTCTCTGAGTTTATGGGAAGTACTAGTTCTATTAGGGCTCTTGTGTTTTCTAATCAGGGTCACCAGGTACTCCAGATCTTCGATTATCCTAGTTTTTATAGTTTTCCCTTTATGTGCCCATTAAACCCTAACTCTGTACCAAATTTCAACTCTCTGAGTTTATGGGAAGTACTAGTTCTATTAGGGCTCTTGTGTTTTCTAATCAGGGTCACCAGGTACTCCAGATCTTCGATTATCCTAGTTTTTATAGTTTTCTCTTTATGTGCCCATTAAACCCTAACTCTGTACCAAATTTCAGCTCTCTGAGTTTATGGGAAGTACTAGTTCTATTAGGGCTCTTGTGTTTTCTAATCAGGGTCACCAGGTACTCCAGATCTTCGATTATCCTAGTTTTTATAGTTTTCCCTTTATGTGGCCATTCAACCCTAACTCTGTACCAAATTTCAGCTCTCTGAGTTTATGGGAAGTACTAGTTCTATTATGATGATCATGAGTGAGTGAGTGAGTGAGTGAGTGAGTGAGTGAGTGAGTGAGTGTGTGTCATAAATGCGAAACTTTGCTTTCGCTTAACTTCGGAACTAAATGACCTACAGACTTGAAATTTTGGATTTTAAGTATGTGATTATAGCTTACTAGATGACGAAAATTTCTGCGTTCTGGTCTTATCCAGAGGTTCTCAAATAGGGGCCTGAAAATGCGGCGAAATGGTTCCAGTAAAGGATGGTACGGCAGTGTTTGCTTCGCGCTCGACCTGGCGGATTAGCTTATTAAGTAAGTATTTTTATACGGACTTGCAGTCTTTTTTAAGATACCTACCTAATTTAAACCCGTATTTTCGTAGATGTAACTTCGATCGTTATCGTAGGTAGCCCAGTACTGAGGACTTAAGTATGTGTTCGATTTTAGCCAAAAGCGTAGAATATAGGTACAGTCGGCCACAGTCTCAGATACCCCTTTTTGTTCGATTGGCGCTATTATGCCGCGCGCGGTAAGAGCTGCCATAGGGTATCTGAGATTGTGGCCGACCGTACCTACCTATGTAAGGCACGCCGATAGGCCCGGATAAGCCCCAGATAAGCCTGAAAATATGGACGAAGAACAAAACACACCCTGGCTCCGTTGAGGCGTTTCAAAGACGATTTAATTCACTTTTATATGGAATTTATAATTCACTTTAAATAACAATACATTACATACCTACATACGGATTTTAAAATGTAATAACGGCGCCACATGGCAACACTGGGGACTTTTGATTTAAGTGCCTACAGTGCGTTTCACAAAATAATTCCCTTGGATGAACAAAAATAGTCCCTATTACATTGTGATAAGAGTTTCGTCAAGGGAACTCTCTTGCGTGAAACGCACACTACTTTGTAAAAATATTGAGCGGCGGCGCGTGCGCGCCTCTCGCTCGGGTCATTTTGTAGGCGGGTCACCGCACCGCAGGTCAAAGCGCGCGGTGATAAGAGCTATACGCGTAGTACAGTCGCGTTCATAATGGGGTTAGTTAATAATCGTTTTATTTTAAATATTTTTTTATGCGATTTTTGTAGCTTTTAGTACTGATATCGTTTCTTTATGATTGACTAAGGTAGTTTTTGGTATCAGAAAAAAATAAAAAGTCATCTCACCGGGATGCTTTAAGACCACTACTGTGGTTTTCATAATCATGATTGGAATGTCCCCTTACAGTTTCGCTATCGAATTCGAGTGCACCCTGTAGTATTAGTGTTAACGGTAAAATAAATTGTATCAAACATTCCGTTGAATCTAATATTCCTGTTGACTTAAAATTTATTGACATCTTTAAAAAATATTGACAATATTATTAATTATATTGTTTTGCATTATGTACTCATAAGATTTGCATGCCTTAAATAGGTTGAATGTGCTGAGCTTTTAAATACCTATCAACTATTTTAATGTTGTAATCTGAAATGTACCTACCACGTTCAAAGCAAATAAATATCTTGAATCTTGACTTCAGAGCAACGCAAATGTAAGAGTAAGATGTAGCCTGTACAATTGTCCCACTAGCTGGGCAAAGGCCTTCTCTCAGAGAGAGAGTTCGAGCATAATCACCACGCGTGCTCAATGCGGGTTGGCGATTTATGCGTTGAGGGTATAATGTCTCATACGCTCAGGTTTCCTCACGATGTTTTCCTTCACCGTCAGCGAGTGGTATTGCTACTACAAATTCACAATTGTACGTAACTTTGAAATTAAACAAAGTCACAGATACATGCCCGCACCGGGAATCGAACCTAGGACCTTTCGCTTCAGAGTCCACTGTTCTACCCACTAGACCACCACCGCTCTAAATGTAAGAGATTAATGCCCGTTTTCACCAACCACCCCTAATTTTAAAAGACCTTTTAACGAAAATTATCTGCGTCTCTGCAAGTCTAGGGGTCATGGATGAAGGACCATACGAATTCCACTCACAAGCGTTATGAGTTGAGTGTGTATGATCCTTCATCCATGCCCCATAGACTTGCAGAGGTGCAAATAACTTTCGTTAAAAGGCCTTTTAAAATTAGGGGTCGTTGGTGAAAACGGGCATAAAAATAATACCCGGCTACCAGAAAGCTTGAAACTGAAGTTAAGGGTAGACGATAGCAACGTGGCGGGAAATTCAAAATGTTCACAGTTTTTTACATTTTGTAGCTAAACTGAGCTATTTTTGTTCAGCGATTTTTCGTTCGCGGCAATTAAACACTATTCTTTTCATTATTGTAAAAAACAGAACAACAATAATTCAGCCGATTATGTGTTCTGGCCTACGACAAGTTTTTTGGGCAATACCACTGCTTCGTAGACCAGAACACATAATCGGCTGAATTATTGTTGTTCTGTTGTTTACAATAATGAAAAGAATACGGTTTTATTCTCGCGAACGATAAATCGCTGAACAAAAATAGTTCAGTTTAGCTACAAAATGTAAAAATCTGTGAAAATTTTGAATTTCCCGCCACCTTGCTATCGTCCACCCTTAAGCATTCTTATCTTATCTTATCCGTATGGGGCCAGGCTAAGAGCCCGGGACACTTCGACCCAGTGGGATCTTTTGTGTCACCCCCGTCCTTATTCCTGCTCAGGACGTGCAAAGAGTTAAGCATTGGTTTTAGGTTTTTGTTTTTAGTAATTCACCATATTCACATTTTCATGGGCATGATGTGATGGCCTCATACGATCACAATTCTTTGTAAGACTCAAAATAACTAGTGGTTCGCCCCGAATTGTGAACTCGCGACCCCATTATCTCGGCAACCCCTCGACCGATTTGGCTCATGTTCGAACTTAAAAATTATTTTAATTTTATTTACGTGCCTACCAAATTTCATAACGATCCGACCAAATTTACTCAAGTTATCGTCGAACGAACATACATACAAACATACAAACGCCGCATTGTTCTAGTAGACTCGGAGAACTTCGCTTGCTGCGCTCGCTCGTTCAATAAAAAAATGTGAACAAAACTTGTGTCGCAACTTCTATCAATGTTGAAAATTAATTAGGTGTCAAATGTCAATTATTGGAAAAAATAATTTCATACTTCGTCATAACTGCCAGTCCGTCCGTTCGTATTTTTACCCGACTACGCGAAGCAACGTATGTATGTATGTATGTATGTATGTATGTATGTATGTATGTATGTATGTATGTATGTATGTATGTATGTGGGTATGTATGTTTGTGTGTTCATCTGTTCCCTCGCAGAGCCTAAACTACTCGGCCGATTTCAACAAATGAGGTGTCGTTGGATTTGTCTTAATCACCCAGGTAACATAGGATAGTTTGATTTTGAAAAAAATCAAGATGGCGGCTGTGCTGCGCCCTAAAGTGGTGGACCTAAAAATAAAAATTATCGGATACCATTGTCATGGGTATCAAATGAAAGGGCTTTAAAAGACCTTTTCAAAAATGTATAACACATGTAGCGTCAACATAACAAATAGAACAAAAAATTCAAAAATGTGTTTTTTTTGCCCTTCTTGGTTCTATTCTTGGTGATCGTCCAAAATGACTTACTAAAAAGCTCAAAAAAAAATAGAAGTTAAAAACTAAAACCCGACTACTAAAAGGCTTAAAACAAGACCTGTTTATCCTTAAAATAGACTCATAGATAATTAATCGTAGTCGGAGGACACCACATTCGCATTTGATAAACCGATGGCCTCCGACTACGATTAATTATCTATGAGTCTATTTTAAGGATAAACAGGTCTTGTTTTAAGCCTTTTAGTAGTCGGGTTTTAGTTTTTAATGCAGTCAAAAATAAAACGTGACTATTCCATTTTGTTCTATCCAACAAATCGTTTGAACGGCGGGCAAAAACCAGCTTTTGTTCGATTTCGCATCCCTTATTTATGAATGTGCCATTAGTTCCGGCACCCGCCGCGCCGCGGCGCTGCCAGCGCGAAAACAGAAAAAGGCACGGCCGGTTGCCCCGTGATACAACCTAGTATATATAGTCTTGTGAATATTTTGTAATACAATTTCTTCAATCCTAGGAGGATGGTAGGTGTGCATAAAGTCAAATAATTTCATCATCATTAGCAGCCCCTGTATTCTCTAAAATAAGCACCGTAAAAATACCCGTTTTTAAAACATTGCTCCTTTCATTAAAGGCCAATTTTCGAGTGTGTTGACGCTCAACGGTTGAGTTGATTTTTTAGAGAATAGAGGCGTAGATCGGCCATGGAAATGCTTCCATATCCTAGGAACGTTACCCGTAATACCCTTCAACCCATGTTTAAACCTTAACTATCGATAAACTCATCTGCGATTGATATCACACACTTTAGAATCGCTGAGCCAGATGATTAACAAACTAAGCGATTATAAAAAAAAAATAAAGAAAAAAAAAATTAACACGTAAAAACAGTAAAGCCAATTTTTTTACGATTTAAAAAAAAAGCTTAATAGCCTGAGCAACGAAGACCAAAAAAGGCTGAATGGAAAAAGTTATTCGTGTAAAGCCAAATTAAAGTCTCCTGAACAACATACTAAAAGTACTGATGGGAAGGGGGGGAGGGGGGTTTTAAGGTCCCTTTTTTCAGTTTTTCGTGAATAACTCGAAAACTGCAGCCTATAACAAAAAATTTCCAATTACTGAATTAATTTACATAAAATTCTCTACAAAATGGGTTAATAACATTTTTCACTGGATTGATACTATAAGGAAAAATGGCGGCGAAATGATATATTTTGTCGCTTTGGTATAGGCACGATTTTTAGCGAAAGTGCGACATCGCCCTGATGTCGTGGGTTTTGGCACTACGCAGTTGATTGGGGTGTCAAAAGAAGCGTCTTGACAATAGCTACAAAATAAAACTAAAAAAAATAATTGTTATAGGCTGCAGTTTTCGAGTTATCCACGAAAAACTGAAAAAAGGGACCTTTACACCCCCTCCCCCCCTTAGCTCCCCCCCTACCCATCAGTACTTTTAATATGTTGTTCAGGACACTTTCCTCTACAACTGTGCCAAAATTTGGCTTTACACGAATTATTTTTCCTATTTTTCGTTCGTTTCCTGGGCTATAAGTTTCTCCTTTCTTTGCTAGGTTTTGACACGGACCAGCTGCGCCATTGTTAGCGCTCTCCTTTCACGTGGCTTCGACTGCACCCAACACAGCCATTCCCGCCCATACAAACGACCTATACTTACGTAAAGAATTTCATAATGCTAGGAGAGAGAGAGTGTTGTTGTGTTGTCTGATTTTTCCCTCTGGATATGTGCTGTAGATTTTTTTGCATGTGTGTCTAAAAATGGCCCAGTGAGGCCGTATTTGTTTTACTGGTTGGAGGTGCCAGAATTGTTGAAGGAGCGAGCGAAGCGTGAGAAGTTCTACGAGGGTATAATCCGTGCGCGAAGCAACCTTGTCAAAGTAAATGTAGTACATTTTCGATTCATTTTGACAAGTAAATGTAGTACATTTTCGATTCATTTTCCCATTCTTATCAACCTCGGATTAAACTGGAACAATCCGGCGTTTTTATGTATGAATGTTCGTTCGACGATAACTTGCATATCGTTGATCGGATAGTCAATTTTAGTAGGCGGGTTAGGTCCAAACAGAATTAGGTCGTTCTGTATCCCAAATTTGGTCGTAATCCAAATTTTCCAAATTTGTTAAAGAATTACTTTCTGTGAAAACTCACATGGCGCAGCATGTGTATCATGTTCAAGTTGATAGACTGTATTAGATAACGCAGGGTCGAGTGTGTGTCCAATCTCACTTGAGACGAAATATTCGTGTGTTCCCTAGAAAAGGTTTTACAAACAAAAATAATAACTCCCGTGGAGTAAATACAGTACCCACTCTTTACCCCTAGAGAAAGGCACCAGTAGGCACCTATAGTGATGAAACGTCGGAATATTATTTTTCTAGTTGAACGCCTGGGCCTGCGATCCATCAGCGTCCGCCTCATTTTCTTAAGAAACAACGTGCCCGCCCATCATAAAAAAGAGCGAAGGCAACCCAACGACCTCTCCAAGACTCCATTATCTTTACAAAATATCATTACACGGCCGCATTTAAATTTTTATGATAATTATCTTCTATGAGAAAATGCCTACGGTAGGAAGTGGGGAAGGAAGAAATGTACCTCTCTTAAAGTAGGCTAAGGCTTTGGGACTTTATGACGGTTGTAAATAGCTCAGGCGGGTAATTCTTGGGAATATCACTTACCACCGACAAATATTGAAGCTTAAATATTCGCAGGTTAATTTAGAGAATTGCGCCCAGCAATATTGCATTTTTATAAAGTAAAGTTAATAGTTACATTATAACCGCGATCAACATCTCGTAGGCTGCTACGCCGTAGCGTGGCGCTACGAAAACGCTTTTATAACGGCACAACGAAGAAGAAGCCAAATTTCTTATTACGTCCGCGGGCGCACAATAACAATATCCATAGCATAACAATATCACTATACAGGTAAAAGCAAGCACCAGCGTCGAGTAATACATTCATAACGGATCCTGTGAGAGGATTTTCCGACACACGGGCGTAGGTGTTTCCACGAAAGTGTCGGCGTTATACAACGCGTTACAGAACGGTTAAATAACAACAGCACCAATAAGGACAATAATTTCTATCAAGGAGCTAGCCCTAAAAATTTACCCCATTTTCTCATTCTTTTGAATTTTGAAGCCTAACTGAGCTATTTTTGTTTTGCGATTTTTATACCACGGCAATAAAATAGTTTATTTTTATTTTTTATTATTGTAAATAACAGAAAAACAATAATTAAGCTGATTTTGTTTGTAGTCGACAAACCAGTGATACTGCCCAAAAAACTAGTTTCATGACCAGAACACAAAATCTGCTAAATTATTGTTGTTCTATGGTTTACAATATTGAAAATAATACAATTTTATTGCCGTAAAACAAAAATCGATGAATTATATCTCATAAACTTTCGTGAGCACTGCACATTTTTCTATTAAGGCGCCGTGCATAGTGAATCGCCCGCGCGCAAAGAAAAATGCACAAAATCGATTATCAAATACACTAAACAAATTGAAAATTTTCACATATCAAACCCTAAAATTAGGTGAGATCTATCTAAAACAGCCAGTTACGTGTTGACATTCATAAAGCTTTTGAAGATATTTTGCTTGAAAAAAAATAGGCGGCGCACTTTTTCTCAAGCAAAATATCTTGCAATCTGTTATGGATATCAACATGAAACTGGCTGTGTTAGATAGGCCTCAACTACTTCGAGGATTTGATATGTGAACATTTTCGTTTTTTTTAGTATATTTGATACAGGAATCGATTTTGTGCATTTTTCTTTGCGCACGGGCTAATTCACTATGCCCAGCGCCTTAAATCACGGTTTTACTCACTAGTAATTTGTCGGCTCTCGGCTCTCGGCGCTCTCGGCGCGCGCGCAGCGGCTGCTCAAACGCAGTTCGAGACTAGCCGCGGCGTCGCGAGGGCCGTCTCGTTCTCCATGAAGAAGGTCTCCGAATGAGAACCAAAACTAGTCGGCTACACCGACAAATTACTAGTGAGTAAAAGCGTGATTTAATAGAAAAAAATATATCTTAGTTTAGCTACAAAATTTATAAATCCGTGAAAATTTACCATTTCCCGACGCGCTACTTTAGTTGAACCTGAAGTACAATATGAACTTTCTCTAACACGCTGTATAGAACCAAGCAGTATTAAAAATACGCCATACGAGTAAGTCAAAAATTGCACGTCCTGTTTACGGGGCTTGCTAGGCAATAACAATATCATAAGCGATCGACGTGGCGCCGCCGTTCCCTTTATGAACGCTTTGTGCGTGACTACCAGCACGTGTAAACGTGCCTTTTAACTCGCTTAAATCATTCCTTGACTTTCGCTGTGTGCGGAGAGGTGGCAAAAGGAGAGAAATATTTTCGACGCATTTCGTGTCACGTGAAGATCAAAGTTCATAGTCCCCGTGTGGCGTAACGAATGGAAACTTATGTATGACTTAGGTAGAATTGCCTTAGGCAGGGTTTCTTGGCCATTTTTATTGTTTCTTGCAATTCGATTTTTTTTGGCAAGGGTAAGGATAGATTTTAGAAATTATGAAAGTTGAATCGAAATAGAACCCGAATAAAAAGTGTAAATGAGTAAGTAGGTAGATAATCGTATGAGGTAGAGTTAGTGTAAGAGATTTTAGACCGCTCAAAGAGCCTCTGACCTGACATGGCTTAATGAGTATGTATCGGATTACCTACATTAGCGTTTACACAGCCATATATTTAAGCAACACTTTCTTGTCATGTTTGTATGCATTTACAGGCTAATCCTACTGAAATATAAACTTCCACACAGCGAAGGTTTACCTCTGCATCATGGAACACAGGAAATTAAAAATGTAAAGCACCTAATATCCTCCACGAGTCTCCGCGTGGTTCAAATTATAGGTTGGGCTAGGTAATTAGCGCTTCACCACCAACTACCTTTTATGCGATATTCAACAGACAGGTATAAATATGGCACAGTCTGTAAGGTATAAATATGGCACAGACATTATTTATTTTGTTGAGATACCACGGATATATGAAGATCAGTTTCTCAAAAAAAAAAAAGTGCGCTATGAAGCCGGCCAAAAAAAATCGTTCAATAGGTATACCTACCTGAACTGCAAAGTTAGAAAATCATGCTTAGTTATTGCTATTTATAGAATCTAATTAATTACTTGTGACTACAGCCTCTACTGCTGATTGAAATATTCACTTTACACGAATCTAAGTAAACACTTAAATAGTCAGATGAAAGATGGCTTATCGTGTTTGTTTTTTGCAACAAAAAAGTAAGTACCGTATCATAAAATATGCTTTTATTTTTTTTTTAGGTTGCGTCTTCCCTGGTCCTAAAAAACAACGACAAGTCTGGCGCTAAAACCAGTCATGATCCTGCGAGGTACCCACAGCCTGTAACAAAACCTCCACGGAGGTATTTACTGCGCGCCGTGCTCTGCAGCCCGTATATACCCACCATATTATGATGAAACACAGGAAATTAAAAATGTAATATCCGCTAGCTGTCGCCACTTCCGCCGCCGGAGTGGGCCTCTCTGGACATGATGGATTAGCCTAACTGGGACGTGAAATGCTCTCGCGTTGGCGACCTCCGCGGGTGACCTCGGTCAGTTCACGCCTAGCAGGAAAGAATTAGCTTATGCCTACAGGAAAGAATTAGCTTAAGCCACAGGCACGATTCTACAGGGCAATTTTTTAATAGCTTTTTTCCTGAAACACTTCAATTGTTGTGTGATTTCCAACAACTTTTGTCTTTTCGTAAAGCTCGATACTTTAGCCAGACCGATCAGTCGTACGGAGATTCGAGGCGGTTGCCTTACAAACTTGAAGCCCAGCGCGTCTATTCTCTAAAAAACCACTCACAAGTCGATCGCTGAAATACTGGTCTTATTGAATATTTTTTTGACATTTAAAAATGGGAATATTTACGTTGATTATTTCAGAGAATATAAGCGTGACATTTGCATGGCATGTGTAATGTGTATGGCTAACAATGCGGCAGACAAATACCTACAACGCCTACATAGGTAATCAAACTACGCAAGGTCCGAAAATCCGTCCATAATACATACCTACCTTCCCTATTTTGCAAATAGAACCCCGACCGGGTAAGGGATTTCTTTGAATACGTCACGTGTGAACCCTCTTCATATTCGGTCTAAATTAAAACGTAGCGAAGTGCGAGCCGCCCAGGCCTCCGGGGCTCCTGAGCAGGGGCGGACTTAGTAAAGAAGTTGAGGGGGTCATAAAATTTAAATAAAAATAAGATAAAAATAAAAATTGTCTTGTAGCCGATGAGTTATGTTCTTCATCTCTTCCTGAATTTCAAAATTTAGTTTTTCTAAAATCAGTTTAAAAAAAATTCAAATTCCGAATATCTTTCAATAAAATTTTCTAATAGAAGCCATTGTCTCTGTCCATTCTAAATTTAAGCAAAATCGGCTGGTAAACAACAAAGTTTAACATTACCTTTGACATTTGCGAGTGTTTCAAAAACGGAATCGACAAAAAAACTATATAAACCTGCTCACACAATTTCACGAGAATCGTTTGAGAAATGCGACCTGTAGAGGAGAACAGCGCTACATCCGACTTACATCCCGACATACCAAAATTACGGAAGCATTTTTGCCCAAGCTGAAACGGAGACGTTTCGCTCGGTCAATAATAACAAATTGTTTCTGGAAAAAATTGCGCTGCGTCATTTATGGGGGCCTCATGACCCCCGGACCGTAAAGGCTCGGCCGCTCCTGCGTCGGGGTGCCGGCGGGGCCTGTGTGAGGTGCATGATAACGTGGCAATTTCAGTCAGGGTGGGAAAACGAAATAAATAGCCCGAAAGGATGCGCATTTTGAAAGTATGTGCCTTCTTTACCTTGATGAAAGGAAGATTTTATATCAATTAACTAAAAAACCCGTTTTTTTTGTCGCTTAGCCGGTTGTGAAAAAACTAATTTTGGCGGCGCCGTCGCTTTCCCCCAGCGTCGCGTTCCGCCTGCATCGAGAATTGAAAGAACATGAGACCGGAGTACGAGCGTAAAGAAGGTACAAAGCCATTTTTAGACAAGAGCTATTATTATTATTTAATTTTCAAAACTTTTGTCTTCGTTGAATAGAATATGAGATAGAGCTACAAAGCTTTCAACCCCGTAGGTACTATATGTATACAGGGGTTCCATTCTTGTTTTTGGCAGAAAAGTTAGTTTTCCGAAAATGTTCCTACCACTTCGCTTCGTATTCAGAAATAAAACTAATAAATTTTATTGTAAAAGAGATAGTGCCGGTTTTTATTTGAGAAATTCGCTAAGCAAGGACTTAAATATCGTTCTGCCTCTGCGGATTTCTCACAAAAAAAAACGTGAAACGTATGTCCTACAGGCCCGGTTTCTGAGTTGAGAATTTTGGTAAGCAAATGGGTAAGTTTTGTCCTATCTCTGCAGATTTCTCACAAAAGAGCGTGACAGAGCGATACGTAAGTATGTGCTTAGTAAAATTCTCAACTCAGAAACCGGGCTACAGTCTGACAAAGCTGACTTATTCACAAAAGGTTAAAATTACCTACAAGACTTTAGTTCGCAAAATTAAGTTTCATTGTGAAACTAGAATACCTACCAACCTATGTCAAACTGATGGCAGTTTAGATACAAGGGTAGGTATTTTAGACCAACATGTATGTTAAACGATTTTGCGGAACAGTTAATTTTTCTTATTGCGATGGGACAAGATAAATCTGGTTTGTGATTAGTAAAATCAAAACTTCTTGGAAATCCTTATTTACCTACTGATCAGCGAATGATAGGTACACTCTTATAAGAGCTCGTAACAAAAAATTAGGTACCTATCGTTACCAGTTGTACGTTAAATTGACCAAAATAATAGACTTGCTTCCACTCAATTCAACATCGAAAAACATTGCGTATTCCAGCGCATTCTGAAAGTTTTACGTTTCTCGCAATTACGCCGCCTTTCTTGCCGTAAAACAAGAGATAGACTTAATGAATGGGAGTCCATCAAATATTAAAATATTTTATTTACAAAACACAAAAGCATTTTTACTTTGCAACAAGACTTCGGGAAAGTCGAAACTTCATTTTGCAAGAACGTGGAATACTCGTGGCGAGTTTTGAATATTTTTGGCCGCCGCCGATCCAATTAGGTGTGTATTCAGGAAGCGGTTTCCATCCGAAATAGCTGTGTTGCCGATAAAGGAGCTCTGCGAGTGTGTGGGTGTATATCACCTGTGACACACGCAACCGCTGCTTTCAGGCTACTCGGACTGTCGTAGAACCATGCTGCTGGATTGTTAGATGTGACGTGAGCACGTGTCAACGAGCTGATGATCATGATAGAAAGATAGAGATAGAAAGACGTTTATTAATAGCCACGGAAATAGGTACAATGATTTAAAAAAAACAGAACATGGACACACAATTACTTACAAACTAGGTACAAGCGACATAGCTGTCGGAACATCTCCGCAGCTAAAAATAGGAACTGACTCAGCACTTGTTGTAGGTTACCTATGTAAGCCTACAACACTGATTTTCTGATGATGAACTACTGATATAGGTACCTACCTACAATTTCCAGTGTTTTGCCACAGTATCTGCAAAACACATGATCTTCAACACCTGCCTGACAAAATAGGATCGATGCCTGGGGCCGATTCTTGGGAATCTTAGGAACACGCAACAATCGAAGATTCGACCAGTTTCCAGCCAAATTAATCGAAGAAAATATCGAAGGAAATGAGAAATTTCCCTCTATAGATAGTTGGGTGTTTAAAATTGCTAGTCCGCAATAGGACCAGAATAGGTAAGCACCTATCTCCTATCACCTATCTTCACGCTACAAGCACAAAGCCAATTTCTCGGAAACAAACCTTTACAGTCCTAGATTTGACGAGTGTCTGCGAAATCGTCAGAGGCTTTTCTACGGATTTATATTCGGACGGTGTTGTCAAATTACGCAATATTAAGTATTGTTATTATTTCACGAAGTTTATGATTATTATGGAGCCAGTTCTAAGGAGTTGATTGAGAATTATTGTAGAGGAAAGAAAGTAGTGGAAGAAAAGTTTGGACGATCAATAGGAGAGTGTTTATACGAGTATCCAGAAACTGCTATATATCCAGAATACCAGTTTCTGGATACAGCCCTAAGAGAAGAATAGTTGATTCTAAAGCTAGAGCTCCCTTCGAAGTCCAGGTACTACCTATTCTATGACCTATACAAATTATATCAAAACTAGAGATGGGCACTTATTCAGGCAGAAGAACCCATTTTTGGATACGATAGCCACCCCGAAAGTTAAAGTTTTAACCAGGTTAGCGAGTGGTTTTGCTACTTCATTTTCACAAATGTACGTAACTTTGAAAAGAAACAAAGTCTAATATGCGTGCGCCGGGAATCGAACCTGGGTCTCTCGCTGCAGAGTCTAATGCTCTACCACTAGGCCACCACCGCACTACACCCACCTGCGCCTCTATTCTCCAAAAAATCCACTCAACCGACGAGCGTCAAAACACTTGCAAATAGCCCTTATTGAAATTAACAATATATTTTTTTATTTTTCTATCAAATTACGGTTTTACTCACTAGTAATTTGTGTCGGTGTAGCCGACTAGTTTCGGTTCTCATTCGGAGACCTTCTTCATGGAGAACGGGACGGCCCTCGCGACGCCGCGACTAGTCTCGAACTGCGTTTGTCTTTTCGGTTTAACTAGTCGGCTGCACCGACAAAATACTAGTGAGTAAAACCGTGATTGATACAAAAATGTGCAGTGCTCACGAAAGTTTATATTTTTTTTACATTTAAAAACGTGTATATTTACGGTGGATATGGATATTTTAGAGAATACAGGGGCTGGACCGTCTGAGCAAGTGAGAAGGCTACCTAAATAAGATTCCACAACGCAGCTAAGTATATCTCGCACTTAACATGGATTGTAAAGGGGTGGCCGCATAACACGTCCGCATGAAGGATTCCCATTGTACTTTTTGCGTTGTTGCCGTTCGGAGCTAACGTTTTTAATTTCGACGTGGTCCCACTAGAATGCCGGCGTAAAGTCCGAGTTTTGTGACGCCCCCCGTGGCATGTCCGTGGACGTAATTACATTCTCTCTTCGTTACGGCGGCGACTTCGTGGGAAAAAACCGGCCACGTGCGAGTCGGCCTCGCGCACCGAGGGTTCCGTAACGCCATATGATTTAAAAAAATCTGTCTGTACTGACCTGGCAGTTTTGTTTTATTATTTTTATTGCATAAAAGCAAAGAGATTGAAGAAGATACTATAAAGAAAGCCCTACAATCACACCAAGTTTGACGCTTGTATATTGTCTTTTTGTCTTGTAAAACTATATAGCCAAAAGATTAAAAACAAGTTTGTTGCATAGGAACCCCTTCTTGTTTTGATTAATATTCCATTTATATTATTTGTTGGGTAATCTGCCATAATAACACATATTCTGTGAAACTTTCAATCTACCTATTACGGTTCCAAAGATAGGACAGCCGTTTAAATGTAGGACAGAGAAACGGATAGACAGACAGCGGAAACAGAGTAATAGGGTCCCGTTCGGACTCCTTGGGGTACAGAACCCTAAAAAGAAAGCTGAAATTCCGCTTAGGGATCAACGCGCTCTACCTTTTGTGCGCTGCTGTTCGATTGGAAACCGCTACAGTCGTGACTTCAATTATGCGGTGCTCCGTTCTCCCTTCATTTGGGGTGTTTTTCGTACATTTTGCACGTGATTGTTTGGCTGGTTTCGCGCGTGTTGACTTGCGCATGTTTTTCTGAAGAGGCTAGTGCAATAAAAACTCCATTCCATTCCATTCAGTCGTTCCCTTAATGCTGAGGATCGTGACCATCATTGAAGGTGGCAGAGAGTAGAGTTCTCCATTGCGCTCTATCATTCGCGATGTGGATCAGTTGGTGCAGGTGTTTTTGCGTGGCTTTGGTTATAATATCCATCCATCTAACGGGTGGTCTGCCTCGAGCCTAAAAGCTAGTGAGCTCAAATTCCAACCTCATTCACATGTGGTTCAAGCTCTCATGATGAAACTGTAGGTAGAGGTCGATGACAACTACAATCACCAGACCAAATTGAGAATTATGTGGTCAAATCCACAGAGACATACATCACAAACGTGATGTGACAAGAGACAAATACCTTTACCATTCTCACATTACATAAAAATGGGTTTCTTCTTCGCTGTGCCGAAATAAAAGCGTTAGTTTGGTTCGTAGCGTCTCGCTACGGCGTAGCACTGCTACGCAGCTTCCCCTGTATGACGTAGTGAGTGAAGGTGCCACTGAACGCTGTATAAATCTTGTCATTACGACGATGCAAAGTTCAAAGTTTTAATCGTTAGTGCACTTAATGTTAGTATTTTAAGATGGCAGCTGTAGTCCAAATGTGAGCCGTTTTCACACGTGAATGCTTCTCGTCTGCTCTGCTATGTCCTTAAATCTTTGTGCCCAGCTAAGGTACATTACTACATAAATTCCAGCCTCCAAACCACACCGACAGACTACCATTAGTATTGCGGCGTCATGCCACCTATAAATCAGTAGCGGCATCCAACATACAAACTAGCCGATATTGTATCTAGGAATCGGCGAAGCTCGTTCCGTATTCAACGCGTTGACTTCCGCAGATTCTGAATATGCCTTGTCATGCCGGCGTGGTGTTTGCTGTATTCACTGTCTCTACATATCTATAGATTATGTAGATTCTCACTCTACAATCTCCACATATGATAGAATAGGGTTTGGTTCGCATTTCGATTTCGATCCGAGGAAAGTCACCACTATCTGGATGTAGACTTAGAGCACTTCCCTTGATCTAATATAATAATATCCTTATTAACTCCTTATTAACAGTTTATAGTGAAAACAAAAGAGCGAGAATACCAATGGGCAAATCGTATGATAGCTGAAATCTTCGTTGAGAATCGACAGATTTTAGGGTGACTTGTAGATCGTTTCTACTCATCAATGTTAGTGGAATCCCACTAAACTTGGATGGATGGATGTTCACGGTGAAATAAAATATTTCACTGTGAAACGGCTGGACGAATTTGTTTGACCTAATTAATTTTGAGCAGCTCTGTCTGTCTGTCAATCTGTCTAGAACTTATATCCTGCCAACAAGCGTAGCATAAGTTGGGTTAGACAGCAGGTACATAAGGGGGTTGTTTTAGGTAGAGTGGGATGGATAGAGTTATAAACCCATAGATACTCTCTAACACATCCTTGTGCTAAGCAAGTAGAACGCAAATTGACTAGCGCTGAAATGTCCTAGAATACCTATACCCACGTCAAGCTAACTCAAGCAAGAGTGAACTAAAGTCAGTGCTGTTAAAGAGATCTCTGAAGTTCCGAAAAGACCGACAGTTTGCGCGGACATAAACCCGAATGCCTTCAGCAAATTAATAAAGTCAAGGCTGCCGACGCAATTTACTGGTCATATTTGCGTCTCGCAGTCGTGTTCCTACCTAACATTTAGGTAAGTGTTTACATTTAGCCCCTTGCGCTGCGTCTTCCACTGTAGGTAGCCAACACTTCCTTATACTAATGCTCTACCTTCGAGTTAATTAGAGACGCACAGATGCGATCAAGCCATCACCATCGCAACTCAACCATCACATCTTCGTGTGCACGCATGTGTAAAGTCCGTTCGCTTAGATAGTGTCGGTACACAAGACGGCAATCTTGGTTCTTGGGATACCAACTATTTTTGAAGTATCTGTGATGGGCGTAGACATATTCATTTCAACACAATGCTGATGGACATTAACTAGAATTTGCTTAAATGTTTTACAAAACCTTCGTCTTTGAATTTTTGGGTCATTCGAAGTTTCGTCTAGAGGCACCTCGCTGTCCTAACGAACGAAAAAACATTTTATCTACACGCAGCGATCGACACTCAATACAAAATACTAAGTCAAAAGTCACAAGCATAACCTCTCAATACGACGCTTCTTTGACGAGCGGCGAGCCAAATTCACTGGCGTGTTTGCGCCGCGTCGGCTTCCTTTAATTTCTTTTGTGAAAAGGCGGCAAATATCAAAGTGACACTATGATAGCGAACTGACTTTAGCAGTAGCATTAGGTTTAAGAGAACTCTTAGAAGTATGTACAATCTCTATCCAGCTAGGTAGGTACTCTCTGAGACTTTCTCTTGTGTCTGTCACTGACCAAAACTTTTGTCACGGGCCAAAACCCACCTTGCATCACGGTTCACGTGAATATTATCAACTTGTATTAAAGTTATCACAAAAAAACTCGTGTAGGTGTAATTCTAAAACGTATTTTATGATTAGAGCGAGGTGTACGAAAATAAAATTGATGATTTCGTGCAAGATCGGTGTCCAATGTTAAAATATACCTCGACAATTTCCAGCGACAGTGGGCGCAATGTAAACCCGGCTACAGTAACAATACGACACAGGAGTGTACCCAAAACAACGGAACAGCCATAACGCGAGTTATTGCCACAATAACACCGATGTTTGTCGCTGCCACGCATAGTATATGTAGAGAAGACATTACACACATACGTGCCAAAACTAGAACAAGTTGTAAAAATTTCGCTACACTTACAGTTTCAAGGTTTAGCGTTCGGGGTGCTACCACCGAATCCAAATCGATGCTTCAAGAATACAAGTTTGTTTTGTTTTTCGATCGGACAAAAGAGGATTTTTTTAAATTGTGGTTCCAGTAGCACGACGTTACGTCCTTTCACCAATGACATTACCTACACCACCTGTCATTGCTCTTGACTTCACCAATAAAAATGCCGAAGTGGATGCACGAAAGCTGTCTAGCATGGCGGACTGTATCAAGATTGGAAAAAACTGACGTAAATAATTAATTCTTATCTAACAGGATCAACGCCATCTATCATATTGATAACTGATTATAATGAGACATTATTAGTTAATCGTAAGCAATGGTAATTAATTCAGTTTTGTTTTTACAATACCGTCCTGCATAAACACCGAACTATAAACCACGAAAGTTTAAAAAAATTGGCAGGTTGACAAAAAAACGAGCTTTTATTAGCTGTCAATAAAAAATATTTTATCATAGGGAAATTATAAATCCAACGTGTGTGCCAAATCTCAATCGGAAACTGGGACGTGGACACAATGCACCTAACTTGCAAGATTTGATACATATGTATACAGACACCGGGACCAGGTGAAACCAAATAAAAGCTCTAAAAAATACCATCTATTCAAAGACTGCTACGCCCGGTGCTACGGGACGTCTACGAAGCTGCTACGGGACGTCTAAGAAGCTGCTACGGGACGTCTACGAAGCTGCTACGAAGCTCTACAAAATCACAATTTACCTTTGGTTTTACAGATACTCTATCTCACGAAGTCCGATTGGTTATGAATGTTGTCGGCGTGCATGTATACAATGCTTTAGTGTGCGTAAGCGCGGCAGCGGCTCAGTCACGCTCAGCCGCGCTTACGCACACTAAAGCATTGTATACATGCACGCCTGACAAAATTCATAACCAAACGGACCTCGTGAGATAGAGTATCTGCACTTTAAACATTTTACATGTAACATGAGTTTGAGGCCCTTTGGGCGGCCTGAAAACTGTGACACCAGGGGTGGCCACTACGTCATACGATAACCTAATCTGGGGCCTTAGCCTGTAACACAATGGCGTATCAATGGCGTTCTAGGTAGAAGCACAAAACCGGGATTTTTTCGTTGTTCTCCTACAACCAGCGAACTAATCCTCTAGAATTAGACTCATAATATTCTTTGCTGTACTACAATAACATTAAAAGGACCGACACTGGACCGACAGCATTAATAAATCGTAATTAAAACCGTCAACCGGAAGCCCATTTTGGCACCATTGTGTTACAGGCTAAGGGCCCTGAGTTTAACACCAACACCATGCCGCTGTTGGTCGCAGGTCCCAAGTAGACCCCTAGCACTTGGTTTCAGGACCTAACGACAGAATAAGCACTTCATATCCTATGTGCGGACTGTGTACAAATTGACCTTCTCTTGATATTGTTTGGGGCGAAGTAGTTTTCATAGTTCGCACATTACCTAGGTACATACTACTTGTTTGTTTTTATGATTTTGTCCTGTTTGCCCTACAAACAAGTACTTTCAGTCTTACATACTCAGGCGGTACAAACCTTTATAGGTCTTGGCCTCCCCAACCATCTTCTTCCATTTTCACGCTTTCGCCCGCGACTTCTAGCAGGGCCTGGTAAAAATACGAACTTCCGTCCAAATTTTTTGGTAGAGTATAGCGAGACTTGAACCAACAACCTCCAGCTCACCGTGTCGTTTAACCAACCCCTGACAAACCATCTTTCAACTGAGCTCTCGCACGCGTCCTACTTAAAGTCCGAGCAAATAGCATCAAACTATTTTCGAAATAAAAAAGACTCCATTGGTTTTCAAATAAACTTTCGAATAAGCAAAGTACCTAGCGCCTAAGATCTAGTACTCCCACGTACGATCAATGCAAAACGCTGGCGCCTTTTTGCAGTACCGTGGGGGTTGAATCGAGCCAGTTCATTGAGTATTCCGGACGCGGGGAAGCACGAATTCAGTCTGCGATGTCGCCATCAGTTGCTACAATAGCCTGCCACACCTATCTATAGGATGCTTCCATTGTATTGTATGCTCAGGTTTCGGTGCTAGATTTTATAGTGAGGTATTAGTACCTACCTACGTGTCTTTTCTTCACATAGGTCACGGAAATGTAGAGGGAATTTTACTTGCAACTTATGAGATAATATAATCAATTGACTTTTAATTAATTTAGGTACCTAGTTCGATAGAGCACTCTTTATTTAGCGTTTCGTCAATCAGTAGACCCAATAAAGAATTGTTGCGTAATGTTTAAACAACGTGTTACAAAAGGTCCGTAAAATAAACGACAATGCACACATCGTTTATTTTACGCTCTAGGCTTGGCTATTTTGACATCCTAATATTATTAAAGCCAAGTCTAGAGTTACAGAAATAGCTACTAGACGCCGCTGTTTTACGAGCAAATGCTACTTTACGAGCCATCCATTTAGAGTCAAAGCTTCAAACATTCATCAGATCTAACATCGGTTAGTAGTCACACAAAATTTTTATAAGTCACTGATTTCCGCTTTCGGGCCTGTCAATCCAAAGGTGGTCTATGGAAGAGATCGCTTTTAGCGATAAGACCGCCACTTTTACGGTAATTTTTTGTACCATGTATCGACACCACAAAGACCTTTTCACTTTAGGCCGTTACGTTACGGGCGGCTACAACAAAACTACAATTTGTATTAACTATGCAAACTGTAGGTTATTTTTTGTAATCTGTGACTGTAGGTACAATGCTGGGGGACGTAGGTACTAGGTACCTAAATGTTTCATTAAAAACCCAATTGATTGCCTTACATTTATTTACCGATATCAACATAACATTCACCCACGTACTTCAATGCTTCACTTTCTTCTTGGAGACGGCGACGGCGGGTTCGGTCTCGTATTCAATCTCGACGCGCGGCTTCTTTCTGCTGACCACCTTCTCGGCGACATCCTGGGAAAAGAACCGGATTTAAGAATCCCCTGGAGCTCTGTAGCCGGATTATGGATTTCGGTCCTGCCGCTCGTGATCGTAGCGCGCTGGCTCATCCTGTGTGGACGTTGTATACTTTACCCATCTTGTGTGACTGGACGCTGTATAAATCATTTCTAGAGAGACCGGTCCATGTTGTTCACTTTGATTTCGTTTCGTCAAGGTATCTTAATAATCCCTGAAGGTGTGCAGCCCTATCGCTCGCGCTTTTCAACATTTTAATTGATTGTAAGAGAATGATTCAACTTTGGACGATAAAATTTAGTTGCAGACATAGATAATGAAGCTATCAACATGTGGACACCTTTTAATTTCACATTTCTAGTTTAAAAATATATATTACTGAACTACTTTTAACCAAAGTTCAGTAATATTTTTTTTTACTAGAAACAAACTAGGAACATAAAATCGAAAGTCTGTCCACATGTCGATTATGTCGATAGCTTTATTATCTATATGTGCAACTATATTATTTTATCTTCCAAAGTTGAATCATTCTCTTAAAATCAATTACAATGTCGAAAAATACGAGCGAGAGGGCTATACACCTCCAGGGGGGGGATACCTTTACGATACGAAATCAAAGTGAACACCCGACCTTTGCGTCTCTGTAGAAATGATTTATATAGCGTCCAGTAGAGATGAGAATTTCGATAGACATTTCGATCGAGCTATAGAGACAAGATGAGTAAAGTACACAAACAACATGGCCCCGGCCAGTCCCCAGGCATAACATCTGCTTGACAGAAAACCCCCTTTATAATTGAGGAGCATGATCAGCTCTTCTGTCACAAAAAGCTGTGAATTCGATATCGTGCTATGCGTCAGACTCATGGATCGACTACCTAACGTCATGACGTCGACGATGTTGGTGATAGCATCTCGCCCTGCAATAATAATATATTATAATAATAATAATATTTCAATTTATTTCGATCAACTACGAGGATCATAAAACACAGTACAAGATGTTAGTAATAAATAATTTAACCTAAGTTTAACCTACTTTTAGTAACATTGACTTACACATATTATTTACATATCTTTGTTTTTGAGTACATGAACCATAGAACAATGGTTCATGTACTCAAAATCAAATCGGCCTGCAAACATGCGCAGGATACTGTTGGGGCTGGCCCGCACCCTCCGCACCAGGGATGAACACCGTTTGCGCATAGTGGTGTAAAAACAATCAACCAGTGCCTCGGCGAACATCCCCGATGCACTACAGTCCCGGGGCGCGTATATAGAAATGCTAGTTCAGTACGTCTCCGCCAGGCTAAGACGAACTGAATTAGCATTTTCTAAAATTTTGTAACGATAAACACGCGTAAATGCAAATAAACGTAAAATTAGGATAACGCCACTTACGTTGCGTTATAGAAAACTTGAAATCCTACTGCAGTACTTCACCCTCTGAGACGTATTGGCGTAGCATTTACGGGTGTTTATCGTTAGAAACTGCTAATTCAGTTCGTCTTAGCTTGGCGGAGACGTACTGAACTAGCATTTCTATATACGCTACCGGGGCAGCCCTATCAGAACCCTGAACGCATTATTGTATTGAACGCGCAATGTCACCATAAAAGTTTTATTCCATTATCGGCGATCGCCATCCAGCTTTATTTCACCGAGTGAAGCGAGATGCCGCTACCCGATAGTGGGATAAAACTTGTAAGTTGAAGTTGTGCTCCCACTACCAGATCGCGACGCATTGATTACGTATCAGCCTTGTCCAGACCGGACGATCCAGCGCGCGCGGCAGGACCGAAATCCATACATTTCGATCGAGCTATAGTAGTTTTTTGACGTGACAACGTCTTATAATTTGATGGAGCCGGCTGCAGGCACGAAAAAACATGACTCATGCGGCGTTACTTCGCTCTGAGGCGTTCCATTTAAGGCTTGAAGTGCAAGCGAGAGCGCGAAACGAGCGAAAAAGACGCACAATCGGCCTCCGCTTTCGGCAGCGTTTGACATCCCTCTCTCTCCTACTTGAGTGAGCGATGCGTCCGCGTGGACGGCGTTGTCACGTTCAACTATCGTCAGTAAACCGACTTTACAGACAACCGTTTAGAGGATATAGTTTGGGTTCTTACCTCAATATCAGATGTTTCCGATTCGAAATCACTGCCCACATCAGCATCCTCTCGCTTGCCGGAATCACTTTCCTGTAAAACAAAGCAGTATGTAAATGCCTAGCTGAGTGATTCGATACTTAAAAAACCAAAATCATTTCCCAGCAATAATTTATGGAAAAAGTACTTTGTTTTGATGTCTAGCATGCGTGCCTTTCGGGTCTGTCGACGGTATTTTAACACCCTGGGGCCTTAGCCAGTAACGTAATGGCGTGTCGATGGCGTCCCAACAGAAGGACAAAACCGGCTTTTCCTCGTTTTTCTCCTACAACCAGGGAACTAATCCTCTAGTATTTGAATCAGAATATTCTTTGTTGTACTACAAAAACATTAAAAGGACCGACAGATCTTCCGCTCGCTGACCGACAACGTTAATAAATTGTTATTGAAGCTGTCAACTGGGAGCCCTCTTTGGCACCATTGCGTTACAGGCTAAGTTACCTGTATAGTTGTTAATTAACAAACCTCATCCGAGTCCATTTCGCTGTCCGCCTCAACAAACTCATCGGGCTCTGGCACATTGAGTTCCCGCTCCAGCTCCGGCTCTATCTCCATCTCCCTCTCTCTCTCTTCCTCTTCGTCTTCCTTCTCGCTCTCGCTCTCCCCGGAAACCTCCTCAGCCTTGAGCGCGGCGTCGAACGCCATTTGGGGGAAGTTATAGATGTCGTTGTACTGGGGAGCAAATAAATATAAATAAATAAATTAATGAATGAATTAATTAATTGATTAATTAATAAAATATCATTTATTTCAGAATAAAATAATATTTTACAATACTATTGTTCATAACTAAATTAAGTTTGCTACAATCAATCAATATCTTTAGGAATAAAATACACACGGAAACTAGTAGCAAATGAAGAGGCAGTTCTAGCTTTTGCCCGCGACTTCATCCGCGCAGACTTAGTTTTTTTTTGCCATTATCACAATAAAAAATAGCCTATAGCACTTAGCGATTACGTAGCTTCCCATTAGTTAAAGAATTTTTAAAATCGGATGAGTAGTTTTGCAGAGTACCCCCTGCATACATACTTACAAACGTTTCCTCTTTATATTATTAGTGTAGATTAGTGTAGATAAAAAGCCATAATATCACAGCAAAAGACTCACCGTGCCCTTCTTTAACCGGTCGAGCAGTTGTTTCTCGATAGCGTTGTCTATTCTCGCCGCCACCAGCGCCTTCTCTTCTCGTCTCCTCTCGCGCCGCTCTATCTTGCGCTGTATTGGAACTAGCTCCTTACTGCAATGAAATTAAGAGTGTGTAAAACAAAGTATATGTGTACCTACACTGAACATCTTGGCGATGGATGATAGCTTCGCCATATTTGCAAAGTCCAATCGCTTAGCGGCTTAGATGCGGATGCGTTGCATGGCGCCGCCGCCGCCTTGGCACTGCAACACTACCTAAGCGAATAGACTTTATAGCATCTTAACGGAAAATGCATATAATGCGCGCGGGATGAGAATAGGATGGAACCTTGTCAAAGTCACTCGAAAACATACTGTATTTTACTTTGACAAGGTTGCATCGACGCGAGTTTGCTTACCGCGCGCGTCTCAGTTCCAAAAGGTCGCATCCCATTCTCAATCCGCACGGATTATACTAAAGTCCAGACGCCGAGCAGAAAGAATTTAGGTCAACTCGCTCGGCCATTGTATCTGTACCAGCAATGGGCATCGTCAAATAATATTTTTTATTCTTTAAATCGAAAATATAGACAAATATAAGAAACTAATTTGAATATTTTCTTAATTTTATATGTAAATATTTTTTTATTAATTATTAAAAAAAATTAAAAGTTTTGTGTATGACGTCACTACAGGCATTATGTACTAAGTTCATTGCATTCATTCATGCTTTTAAAAAATAAAAATATGTAGACGTTTGACAAATGTCAGTGTCAAGTCAACAAGAAGGTTATTTTCTCAGTTATTTGACACTTTTGACAGTTGTTGTTGACGAATGTATTTTTTTAAATACCTTTTTTTAGGTAATGGAACTACCGCATAAGAGGCTATGATGACGTCATCGAAAGAAAAATGAAGTAAAAATTTTTGGCGGAAATATTAATAATCCGTTTTAATTTTACTTATTTAAACCCCTAATAGTAATCAGTATGCCTATTCCTCGAAATGGTTTTCAATTTACGACAATCGATGCCTCACTGATCAATGCCCATTCTTCTGTATCAGAAATTATTTCTGCTCCGCAAACACAACTCATTTGTTTATTGTCAAGAATACTCGAGAAGAATGATCGCAGATCTGCATAGAAGATAATAAAAAATTGTACAATTTGAGTTCCATTTCATTTGTGCCAGGTTTGTTCTTCATACAGTAAGAGCATTCTCCTTTAAGATTTGAATTGGTACTTACACTCTTCTCAGTTTTAATTTCCTCATTCGTATGAGGTACTGTGTTATCTTGACAAATCTCTGTTTGCATTTTGACCTGATGAACCCGGGCCAATAGAGCAAGTTCTCGTTTATCTGGTATATCGCCTTCTCGAAGTTTCGAGATAGCTTCACTTTCTCCCATTGCTTTGCTGGAAACATTACTCTGAGGAAAGATAATTTTAAAAATTAATAAAAATTACAACCAACTTCACTAGTGAAAAGGTTACTGTTATTAAGCTACTGCACTGATTCAGAATGATCTAATGCTGTCCGTTGACGAGTTCCATTCTGCATCGCCGAAGATCTTCATCAGATCTTCAACTTTTTTTTATGGGAGAGCACTTGGGAAGTACACTTTTAAACAAAAAAGGAATCATCAAAATTCGTCCACCTAGAAAAAAGTTGTTTGTTGAAATATTGTTGGAATTAAGACGCAATAGAATGCATAACTAGCGCCGCCAATGAAAAAAAATCATATCTTCTTTTTGGATGCGTTTTTTACTAAAAACGCTCCTGCGATTTCTCAGCGCAAGGCTTTATACTATTGCTATTAATTATACTATTGCTATCAATTTGTTATTTACTATTCAATCCGATTTATATTTGTATGATTTTTTATATCCATACATTCTGCTCGACATTATTAATAATTAAGTTATCCTGCACGACGGCACACCACTGCCTGCCGGGTACTGACGGAAGACCAGCGCTGGAGTGGTTCGCCTCTCCAGCACATGCTGAGTCAGAACCCCTTTGCAATTGCCACATCCACATTTCTGTACAGTACCTACTTAGTTTGTTTTCTGATAGCTCAAATTGTCTTAACTCGTTTTAAGTCTATTGTTTTTGTGCCTCTATGTTGTCTGTTTTTCTGCTGTACGATTTTTTCTTTGTTTTAGTCTGTATTCTCTGTTATGTGTGTGTGGTTTTGCAAATAAATATTATACAAATACAAATAACTATTTTTAGGACCTAAGGTTTGGATTCCAGATACTAGAACTTAAGAATGCAATTGAGAATCAATTGCATTCGTAACTCAATAGAGAATCATCAGTTTATGTATTTAATTTAATGTAAAAATTCTAATAATAAATAAAAATTACACTTTAAATCATAACTCGAAAATGGTGCGTTTCCCGGCACCAAGTCGAAATACTTTTTAGCTCTCCAATCTGTTACTGGTAAAAAAAATCAAGGATGTTGAATTTTTTTTTTTTTATTGGCCCATAGCGCCCCTAACCCTACACCCCAACCACAGGATGTGCTGTATAAGAGAATACAGTACATGGTCTTGAAGCAGTACGTACACAATGATTTAAACCACGGGAGTGACTAAGTTGAAAGTGGAGAGACTGATGTCATGTAGTTTGTATAGGGTTTCACAGGCTTGCTAACTTTACATACCTTTCAGCAGTCTTCATGAACAGATAAATGATACCATTTTCTTCTCTAACTGTGGCGTATTTACTGTTTGCGAGTGGACAGGACGCTCTCGCGCACAAACCAGTGAGGTTATATTCATTGCGACAAAACTGTTGCGTTTTTGTTCTAAAAACGTAAAGTAAATTCAGTTAGATAGGTTCATTGAAGGCTTACAAGCATTTATTGTACAAGCGTAGTATCTAAATAATATGCACAACTTACGAAACTTTATGAGAACAGTGTGTCTTGTTGATGATCGCCCAAACAACCTAAAACATGAGTTAAAATAATAGTACTACGGGTTTTTTTATATACTTTTATAATTATCCTGATATTTCAAATGACCACTTACATCGTCGTGCTGCATTTTGCTGCTCTTTTGCCTATTATTGTAGGCAAACTTGAATATTTAAAACTGAAACCAACACATGGGTTTGGGTATTTTGACTTTGAAAGCACTTTGACAGAAAGGTGACAGGAGATTATGACAGCTGTTTTTTTTGTTGTTTGAATCAACTGTGCAACGGTTTTTATTGAATCCCACAAAAATATGATATACCTCAACGTTTTACATAAATATTGAATTCGGAAGTGAAATGACAGTAGTTGTTGAGTACACAGAACGAACCACATCACAGAGTACATTATTATAACCACGGTCACACATCCTCCTTTCTGCTGGGGTTTTACCCGGTTTAAAACATAGTTCATTCATTCATTCAATTTGTTGTCTGTGATTTGGTGTGGAAAGGACAACCCTAGCTCAGCTCTATCACTTTTTTTTATTCGTTTGAATTTTCACTTGTTGTCTTGTCGGTTATTTTTTCCGGGATTTTTACGATAAATGCTATCCAAAAATGCATCTACGCATGTTTCTAAAATGTGGAAAAGTTCAGTCCTAAACGCGCACGTAATCTTTTAATTATTGCATAGTGTTTCAATAAGTAGTTTGTGAATAATGTTCAAACATGAGTGACAACATAAAAGTAGTTGTCAAAGTTCGACCACTTATTTCTCGTGAAATAAATGAGAAACTGCCCTATCAATGGCGCATTAAAAACAACACACTTTACCAGCTCGATCACAGTGGAAATGATTTCGGATCAGCCTACACTTTCGGTAAGCAATAAAGAATTAAGGTATCAGCGAATACCTAATCTATTACGCGATTTGAGCGCCTATTATTACACTAATTACTCTACACACATGCTTCTACGTCGTAGACGCAATCCTCATCCATATTCAACATGCAATCTTCGAACAGAACACCTTGAGACATGAAATCAACTTATCTTTTCAGACAAAGTGTACGATGAGAATACAGAGACTACAGACGTCTACAATGACATCGCAAAGCCCATCGTGGAGGCCGCGATCAAAGGCATCAATGGCACGATATTTGCTTACGGACAGACCTCCTCGGGCAAGACTTATACCATGACGGGCACAGACGAGTCCCCAGGCATAATCCCACAAGCGGTACTCAGCCTCTTTAATATTATAAAGAATAGGGAAGACCGAGACTTCTTACTAAGGTTGGTATTTCTACTTCACTGATGATGATGATGATGGCATCCTTTAATGCCTTATCAGGAACATAGGCTCAAAACAGAAACACGTTGGCTTTTGGAGGAAGACGGTTGATTTTAATTATATGATATTTACAGAGGGGTTCCTGGGTTCAGCTTTAACCGTTCATGCTGTTTTTATGACTAGGAAATTTTTTTTTTTTTTTTTTTCTCACAATATTTGCATCTGCGATCGACTGTCGAGTCTTTATCAGATTGTTTGTTTATGTGAGAATTTATTCGGGTGGCACTCCATTGAATGCAATCTCCAATGAGGTTTCGAGGATCAGCAATTCAGCAGCTTTCTGTATTTACTTTCTTTCGTCAAGACTAGGAAATGAGAATAGAATATATTACGAACTGAAAAATGATCCAAGAAATACCCAAAATGGACCAAAAACCCGAAACTAGGCAGAAATAGGTTGAACCTTTACCAAAACTGACTCATCAGAGCACCCCAAAACTCGAAAGTCTTGTGGTTACTAAAACTTAAGTGTAAAGTAAAGGAGGCTCGGAGGGGTAGTGACAATTGGAGTCTTAGCTACCACATAGGCATGTTAAGGCCATATGGCCAGTGTCAGTACACTCACTCAACTCGCCTAAATATCTAGATTATTGACCAAAAAGGCTATTTGTAACTGAAATTAAATTGAGGATAAAGTTAACTCATGTCCGAAAACTGTTATCTCATCCGGTCTATGTTGTTAAGTGAATACAGGATTTTTTTACCTATGTATAATATACATTACTGCAAAACTGTAAATAAGCTGATAAGACAAGGAAGAACATAATTAGCAAACATCAAAAACAGTAATAAACAACTTTTAGAAAAAAATATATTTAAATACCCATACTATCAAAAACTTTACAGTGCAGTAGGTTGTACAGTCAACAGCACGTGGACCATTACACTTTCATTGCAAAGTCGCCCGGAACATAACTGAATAGAGTGCATGTAAGGGTCTATGTGCTGTCGAGTACTATGTATTAGATATAAAATCTCAAACCTTTTCAGAGTATCCTACATGGAAATCTACAATGAGACCATAAGAGATCTGCTAGACATTGCAAAGGAGAAGGTCAAAATCCATGACAACTACCGGGGCGGTGTAAAAGTGGATGTAACTGAGGCTGTCACCTCCAGCCCTGAAGAAGTCTTCGGCTTCATGAAACAGGTTTGTACAATGCGTGCCACGAAAGAAGAGACTTGAGACACCACTTGGTTTGACATGTGTGATGATTTATAGGTCTCTTTAGCGGTGTGAGTTCCGAGTGCGGGAAGAGACCAACCTCGGTTACAATACCAGAAGGATTAGCACGCTGGCCATTTTGCCTACTCTCAACTGTCACCTTAGCCACTTTACAGTACTGAGCTGACAGTGTACAGTGGCTAAGGTGACAGTTGACAGTAGGCAAAATAGCCCGCGTGCTAAGCCTACAGGCCGCAACGCGACTTATCTACGCTTACCCACGAGATACTCGTTCTGTCTACGGAAAAGTAATGTGTCATGTCTTCCCGCGATACGCGATTGAAGTCCTTGTGCTTTGTGAACTTGTGCTTTTGACATGCCATAATCGCCTTTGACACAATAGAAAAAAGGTTTATCCGCAAGAGAATGAAGTCTGCAATAACTTATCAGTCGCGGAGAGTAGCCACGTTACAGTTCGCGACATATTTCACAGACAGACAGACTGGCAGACTGACAGACTGACAGACTGACAGACTGACAGACTGACAGACTGACAGACAGACAGAGAGACAGTACCAATGTCAATGTACATAATAGGTTTGTGCACTACGATATCGGCGCGCAGCATAATTTTGTCATTAAGGGTAGACGATAGCAGCGTGGCGGGAAATTCAAAATGTTTACAGTTTTTTACATTTTGTAGCTAAACTGAGCTATTTTTGTACAGCGATTTTTCGTTCGCGGCAATAACATAGTATTCTTTTCATTATTGTAAACAAAAGAACAACAATAATTCAGCCGATTATGTGTTCTGGTCTACGACAAGTTTTTTGGGCAGTGCTACTGCTTCAGTTTAGCTACAAAATGTAAAAAACAGTGAAAATTTTGAATTTCCCGCCACGTCGCTATCTTTCCACCTTAAACAAAAAGGGGTATTTCAGTGTTTTGCTTTCTTACCATTTTCAGGGTCAAGCCAATAGGCAAATCGGCGCGACCAACATGAACGACGAAAGCAGTAGGTCACACTCAATATTTCAAATCGTAAGTTGATGATTATTTAAGATATCATACAACTATTTGAAGACTTCGGTTTTCTACCCAAGTCTTCAGATAGTTGTATGCTCTAATGGTTGTTGTTGCTGTCCTATGGTACCCCAGAGGTACAAAGGGCCTTTACAAGATCACGCCACGCCTTCCTGTCCTCAGCAACGCTTCTGGTTTCGCTCCAGCTCAGCCCAACGGCTCGCAGCTCGCCTTCAACTGTACGCTGCCATGTGTGAACGGGGCGTCCACGTCTTCTCCTGCCCCCTCGCGGCTGCCAGTCGAAAGCAAAGTTTGCACTGTTGCTCTGACCCCTTCGGATTGTGTGCCCGATCCATCTCCATTTTCGCAAGGAGATTTCTTGCCCTATGGGGGATTGGTGGCACTTCACCCATAGCTCTTCATTTCGGATGGTGTTCGGCCAGTATATGCGGAGGATCGACCTTAAGGACTTATTGACGAACACTTGCAGTTGGTTCGTCAGACCCTTTGTCACTCTCCACGTCTCACAGCCAAACAAGAGAACCGATTTGACGATCGACTCGAAGAGGGAGATCTTGATGCGTCGGGTGAGCACGTTGGACTTCCAGACAGGTTTCAGTTGGGCGAAAGCGGCTTTGGCTTTATTTATCCTGGCAGCGATGTCGTCATCCGAACCGCCCTGAGATGTGATGGTGCTGCCGAGGTAGACGAACTTTGAGACGGATTCAAGGTTTGTGCCATTAAGTATCAGGGGATCCGAGTTTTCTGACTTTATCCGCATGTCCACAGTTTTCTTCATGTTGATCCGCAAGCCCATCTTTTCAGCTTCTCCCCGGAGGTTTTCGAGTTTTGCTTCTAAGAGGTCTAGAGTAGGCGAGATCAACACGATGTCATCGGCATAGTCCAGGTCCTCGAGTTGGTTCTTGTCCCATTTCAGGCCCCGTGGAGTACTGGTCACATTCCTCATCACATCGTCCAGGAGGATTATGAACAGTAGCGGGGACAAGAGGCATCCCTGCTTGACGCCGGCCGTTATGTTGATTGGGGAACCGAGGACTTTGTCATGTACCACTCTACATGTGCTGCCTTGGTACAGGGATTGGATTATATCCACGATGTTGTTAGGGATGCCCCTCCGGATAAGGCTTGACCACAAAGCGCTCCAGTTGACTGTATCGAAGGCCTTTTCGAAGTCGACGAATGCCAAGAATAGTTCGGATTGCCATTCGACACATTGTTCGATGATGATGCGCAAGGTGTTTGTGTGGTCCGTACAAGAGCGTCCAGGGCGGAAGCCGGCTTGTTCATCCCGAAGTGTTGTAGCCACGCTTTTGGAGATGCGATTGAGCAGTAGTTTGGCGAGGACTTTTGCCGCTGTTGGAAGCAAGGTTATCCCTCTCCAGTTGTCGCACTGGGTTTGGTCGCCTTTCTTCGGGACTTTAACCAGTAGACCTTGCTTCCACTCTGAAGGCACCTGGCCAGTGTTCCAGATGCGGGTTATGAGGGGGTGGATGATTTCCGCGGATGTAACAGCATCGGCCTTGAGCATTTCCACGTTGATATTATCGATACCCGGCGCTTTACCTGACTTCAACTGGTTTATGGCGATCACAGTATCACCGAAGGTAGGCGGGGTAGTCGGGGTGTCCAGAATAGGGCTCGCGTTTTGTTTGCTGTCACCGGTCTGCGGGGCAGGCGTCTGGGCTCTGGTAAGTACTGCTGAGAAGTGTTCTGACCATCGCTTCAGTTGTTCTTCGGTGGTTGTTAAGAGGCGCCCATCTTTATCCTTCAGCGGTTTCTTTGCCGTCCTAGCGTTCTTGCCACTTATGCGCCGTGTGATCTCATACAGTTCACGCATGTCTTTTCGACTTGCAGCAGCGTTTGCTCGGTCTGCCAGCACGTCTGCTGCTCGTCTCCTGTCGCGCCGGGCAAGCTTCCTTATCGTCATACGTAGTGAGCTGTACCGTTCTTCCAGGTCAGCCAGAGCAGGCCTTGCGGCAGATGTTATTTGCGCCTTGGTGAGCCGTCGGTCTTCGATTGATTGCCAAAGTTCCTGTGACATCCATTCCTCTCTCTTTGGGTTGGAGTATCCGAGAGTTTCCTCCCCCGCTCTTGTGTATGCGGTGCGGATGCGGTCCCATGTTTCCTCCATCTGTTCATCTTCTAGCTCCTCTAGAAGCTCGAACTGGTTTTGGAGAGATAGGCTGAATGTCTTCCTGCATACTTGGCTCTTAAGCTTCTGTATATCGAACCTTTTGGAAGTCTTCTCAAGTTTCCTCCTTGGGGTTGCCAGCTTGAGGCGGACTTCGGCCAGAACCAGGTGGTGGTCGCTGTCCACATCGGCTCCACGTCGGTTTCGTACGTCAAGCAGAGAAGATCTCCAGGCTCGGCTGATCGCAACATGGTCAATTTGGTTGCGTGTTACACCGTCTGGCGATAGCCATGTTATCTTGTGGCACTCCTTGTGCTTGAAGAGGGTACCTCCAATGACCAGGTTTTGGGTCGAACATAGCTCCCCGAAGAGTTCTCCGTTCTCGTTTATAACTGCGGAGGCTGCGTGGCGTCCCATGTAGTGCTCACGGTTTTCGTTGTCAGAACCCATTTTTGCATTCAAGTCGCCCATCAGTATCACAATATCCTGTTTCCGAATGCTTGCCAGGGTCGCTTCCAGCTGTTCATAGAACATTACTTTTGTCTCTATAGGAGAAGTATTCGTAGGTGCATAGCATTGTACAATGCTTATGTTCCTGACCCGTGATGAGAAACGTGCAGTCAGGATGCGCTGGGACACCGGCTTCCAATCCAGTAAGCTGTCTTTGGCACTGCGGCTAAGCAGTAGGCCAACTCCATACTCTCTCTTTGCGCTCTCGTCTTCATTGCCGCTGTAAAGCAGAGTAGTGCCATGGTCTGCAGTCTCTTCTCCAAAACCATTCCATCTCGTCTCGCTTAATCCTAAGATATGGATGCCATAGTCTCTCATGACTTTGACCACCTGGGGCAGTCGTTCGGGGTTGGTCATGGTTCTGACATTCCAGCATCCAATCCGTGTCCGTTGTTTAATGCCAAAAGTCGTCGTTGAGGAAATCGGGATTTTTCTTGTTTTAGGTTTCTTAATCTTGGTAGTTTTGAGGGTTTGCAGGGGATTAGCCCACAGTACCCCGATCACGGTGACGGGGGTGCCGTCTCTGCGTTCGTGCCCGTAGAGCCAGTCTTTTAGGGGGAGCCCCAAGGTCTCTGGTCTAATGGTTAATGTATATCTAATGGTTTTATCTTTTGCCTACTTGGAATCTTGGAAACTGTAACTGTAATATAAATAATACAAGCCTTTATTTTCATATCAAATAATTGAATTACGTGCATATTTATTTTGGGATTTCCCTCATCAGGACCTACTCGGCCTCCCAAAGGCCATGGTGGTAAGTGGTATGTAATAAAGACAGGCTATTTAAAAACTGTCCTTACCCAGACAATAGAGTCGCGCGAGCACACAGAAGGCGACGGTGAGGCCGGCTGCGTCAACGTGTCCACACTCAACCTGGTGGACTTGGCGGGCTCGGAACGGAGCGGTCAAACCGGTGCCAGCGGACTGCGGTTCAAGGAAGGCACGCACATCAACAAGTCACTATCTGCACTCGCTCTGGTCATTAAACAGCTCTCGGAGGACCCTAACAAGTAAGTGGCTTTATTTTACGTTCAAGATACCTACAGGCCCGGTTTCTGAATTGAGAACTTTACTAAGTAAATACTTAAGTATCGTTCTGTCACATTCTTTTGTGAGAAATCTGCAGAGACAGAACGACACTTAAGTGCTTGCTTAGAGAAATTCTCAATTCAGAAATCGGCAGACAATCTTCTCTTTTTCTTCAGCATTTATATCGTCCACTGCTGGACGTATGCCTCTTCATGTCTTTTCCATATTCCATTTAAGCCGGTCTGTGGCTATTGTGGTCCAGTTTGAGCCTGCTGTAGCTTTGATATCGTCGGACCATTGTGCGGCTGGTCTGCCCACATTTCGCGGATCCAATACAATACTTTCAGGATACAATATGTGCCACGAAAGAAGATTTTTTTAATGCGAAATCACGTTTGTGTGTAAATCAAGACGGAAAAAAAGAGCGGGTAAAAATTACAAGTCTGCGCGAACGAAGTCGCGGGCAAAAGCTAGTTGTAATGGCCCATTTTCAGCTGACAGTTAAAAGCTGAATTCAGAACCCTTGGTAGATGGCGCTCATAGGCTTGGCCATACAAGAACCAGGTTGTGGCCGTCAAATTTCGCTTACACAGATCAATAATATCTTCAGAAAAAGCGAAATTTACCAGCCGTGAAAACGGCTCATTACAAATGTTTCATCAACAGATTCATCAACTTCCGCGACAGCAAGCTGACGCGCATTCTGCAGAACTCTCTGGGAGGCAACGCTAAGACCAGCATCATCTGTGCGGTGACGCCGGCCGCCGGCGAAGAGACCGTTTCCACTTTGCAGTAAGTTTGGTTTTATAGCCCCCCATCAATACCGTCTTTACCATAAGAGCACACGGGGCCCATGCTCAGGGCCCCCATCCCCAGGGGGCCCCGAAGGACCGAAAATTTCTCTCGCATTTATTCTCAAAACATTTTTTTCGGGCACAGTGACAGTGAGCAGTGATAAAATAAGCCAACGACATTATTGTCTAATGTAGGAAATATGCCTTTCCCCTTTCGCCACAAGAACTTGGGGCCCAAAAGGGCCCCAGCATAGTATAAGCCGGCCTTGCCCCCGATACAAAAAAGGGGTGTTATATGTTTGACCGCTATGTGTGTGTGTGTCTGTCTGTGGCATCGTAGCTCTTAAACCGATTTGGATGAAGTTTTTTTTTATTTGAAAGCAGGTTTGGTAGCGAGTGTTCTTAGATAAGTTTTATCTTAAAGCTGACTATAAGCTCTATGGTGCTCTTATTGGCTTCGTGTGCCACTCTTCATTTAGTTCATCACACGTAATGCAACGATATATATATATTTTTTTTTTAATTTTGCTTGTTGCTTTCAGTATGTTTTAGTTAGGCTCGTTACAAGTTCCTTCGGCACTCCACATAAATATGTCTAAAAAACATATGAAATATACCACACCTGTGTGTTTTCAGGTTCGCAAACCGAGCGAAGGCCATAAAGAACAAGCCGGAGGTGAACGCGGTCACCACCAACGCCACAATGATCCAGCAGCTCTCCAAGAAGCTGTCCCTGCTGCAGACACAGCTGGAGGTCAAGAACAGCCTTGAGGTAATCGACATTTCATAAAATACTACAATACAAAAGATAAGTAAAGAAAAAGTTGTTTTTTTTAGTTGTATTTTAGTTTTGACATTTCTATGGAAAAAACAAAATATTTCTATAAACTTTTGAGCCATCGGTTTTTTTAGCGATTGTGATTTAATTATAACCCCGATACATTTGAAAGGGATCGCGATAGATTCATGAGTTAGACAATTGCGCCCCGGTTCCCCTTTTTATATGTTATAAAGTACGTAAATCTGCATTTAAAAACCTAAGACTTAAGATTCTTAACCATACATAAAAAACAAACATAAAAAAAACTTTGTTTTTTGCATTGTTTAACCGCCACCGAACTAAACACCTTTTCCGAGCGGTAAGACTCGCATAAACGTAGACTTGACATTCGTTGGATTGGTTGGACATTGGTTGACGAAAACAGGATGAGTCGTCTATGCAGCCTCAGATACCAGTGACCTGTTGTTGTCTGGTCGTCTGGAAGAGATCGCTTTTAGCGATAAGACTGCCGTCTGTACTTTTAGGTTAAGAAAATTCTTATAAATAATTCGTTTCTGGTGTACAATAAAGTGTTTTCTCTTCGTCTCACCGTCCATCTTTTTTCCCGCAGCAAGACAACCGCAAGCTCAAAGCGAAGATCGACCAGCTGCAGCGGCAGATACTGAACGGATTCGGCGGTCACCCTCTCTCGGCTGACCTGTCCATGTCACGGGCGGACCGCCGCAAGACCTGGGCGGCGCCCCGCAGAATGACCATAGACACGTTGCACACCATAGAGGAGAGTCCCGGCAAGGGCGTGCCGCGGTTCTGTACACCGGCTCTTAAGTACAAGTGAGTAGTTATTGACCCAAGACCTCTGTAAGAGACGGATGGGCGGGCGAAGCGAAGACCTCGCCACACACAGACAGATACTTGACACTCTTAATCTGTGGAATGAAGGGAATTTGATGGGCCACGAATGAAAAATGCTGTCAAACCTTAATAACTAGTGATTGAAATAAGAATCCAATCTTCCAATCTCTAGCTCGCTCGCGGTAGTCATTGAAGACATTGAAGTCCTTAGTTACCTTTGGTGGGACCGAATAAGGCCTAGGAAGGTTTGATAGTTCCCACAGATAACTACAGCTGTCAAACCGTCCTCCGTAATCTTCTTATAAGTAGAATTATGGTAAGTGCAAAGGGCAATATCGTTTAGCGGAACAGAATAAAGCCCAGGTTTCGCTGGTCACCCTCTCTCGGTTGACCTGTCCATGTCACGGGCGGACCGCCGCAAGACCTGGGCGGCGCCCCGCAGAATGACCATAGACACGCTGCACACCATAGAGGAGAGTCCCGGCAAGGGCGTGCCGCGGTTCTGTACACCGGCTCTTAAGTACAAGTGAGTAGTTATTGACCCAAGACCTCTGTAAGAGACGGATGGGCGGGCGAAGCGAAGACCTCGCCACACACAGACAGATACTTGACACTCTTAATCTGTGGAATGAAGGGAATTTGATGGGCCACGAATGAAAAATGCTGTCAAACCTTAATAACTAGTGATTGAAATAAGAATCCAATCTTCCAATCTCTAGCTCGCTCGCGGTAGTCATTGAAGACATTGAAGTCCTTAGTTACCTTTGGTGGGACCGAATAAGGCCTAGGAAGGTTTGATAGTTCCCACAGATAACTACAGCTGTCAAACCGTCCTCCATAATCTGTTGATAAGTAGAATTATGGTAAGGGCAATATGCTTTAGCGGAACAGAATAAAGCCCAGGTTTCGCTGGTCACCCTCTCTCGGCTGACCTGTCCATGTCACGGGCGGACCGCCGCAAGACCTGGGCGGCGCCCCGCAGAATGACCATAGACACGCTGCACACCATAGAGGAGAGTCCCGGCAAGGGCGTGCCGCGGTTCTGTACACCGGCTCTTAAGTACAAGTGAGTAGTTACCTCTGTACATAACCAAGAGACGGGCGAAGCGACGGCTTCAACGTAGCCACACTCCAACCAACTACTCTAGAGTAGTTATTGAACTCTTAATCTGCAGAAGTCAATACTAAGCTGTCAGGATGGTATAGGTGCTGGGCAAGCCTTCTCCATCTAAAACAATGTCCCAGGCACTGAAGCGCCGAGTGGTCTCTTCACCCATCTAGTGTGAGTGAAGGTACCACTGGACGCTGTATAAATCATCTCATTACGTAGATGCAAAGGACTTAGTTATCTGCGAATAAGACTCCAATCTCTAGCTCGCTCGCGGTAGTCATTGAAGTCCTTAGTAAACCTTTGGTGGGACCGAGTAAGGCCTAGGAAGGTTTGATAGTTCCCACAGATAACTAAAGCTGTCAAACCGTCCTCCGTAATCTTCTGATAAGTAGAATTATGGTAAGTGCAAAGGGCAATATCGTTTAGCGGAACAGAATAAAGCCTAGGTTTCGCTGGTCACCCTCTCTCGGTTGACCTGTCCATGTCACGGGCGGACCGGCGCAAGACCTGGGCGGCGCCCCGCAGAATGACCATAGACACGTTGCACACCATAGAGGAGAGTCCCGGCAAGGGCGTGCCGCGGTTCTGTACACCGGCTCTTAAGTACAAGTGAGTAGTTATTGACCCAAGACCTCTGTAAGAGACGGATGGGCGGGCGAAGCGAAGACCTCGCCACACACAGACAGATACTTGACACTCTTAATCTGTGGAATGAAGGGAATTTGATGGGCCACGAATGAAAAATGCTGTCAAACCTTAATAACTAGTGATTGAAATAAGAATCCAATCTTCCAATCTCTAGCTCGCTCGCGGTAGTCATTGAAGACATTGAAGTCCTTAGTTACCTTTGGTGGGACCGAATAAGGCCTAGGAAGGTTTGATAGTTCCCACAGATAACTACAGCTGTCAAACCGTCCTCCGTAATCTTCTTATAAGTAGAATTATGGTAAGTGCAAAGGGCAATATGCTTTAGCGGAACAGAATAAAGCCCAGGTTTCGCTGGTCACCCTCTCTCGGTTGACCTGTCCATGTCACGGGCGGACCGCCGCAAGACCTGGGCGGCGCCCCGCAGAATGACCATAGACACGCTGCACACCATAGAGTAGAGTCCCGGCAAGGGCGTGCCGCGGTTCTGTACACCAGCTCTTAAGTACAAGTGAGTAGTTATTCCCAAGACCTCTAACCTCCTCTAACCTAACCTCTAACCAAGAGACTGACGGGAGAAACAAGTTTGATATAATTAAAATCAGTGATTTAAATCGCGATTAAAGTCTTTTTTTTTTAAATGTGAATACGACAGACAGATGGACGGACGGACGGACGGACGGACAGACGGACAGACGGATGGACGGACGGACAGACGGACGTACGGACAGACAGACGCACGAGTGATCCTATTATGGTTCCATTTTCCCTTTTGAGATACGGAACCCTAAAAAGTGACACATATTCTTTATTTCTTTTTGTTCGTCCCCAGCCCATCAATGCTCGGCGTGCCGGACTTCCTACCCATACCCGAGGCCAACAAGATGCCGCGTGTCTCCGAGGAGTCAACCACCGGACACATCACGCCCCCACCGCCAAAAGATAGAAAGGTCAACTTCAGCGACGAAATCATTGAGCTAGGTGAGTGAACTTTAGTATACACTTACACAGAGAAAAAGTCAACTTTAGTAGACACTATTCAAGGTGATGGTGAAGCAGAGTAACGCCCGCCAGTGAAAAAAAAAACATCTTTTTGGATGCGTGTTTGCGAATAGTCATCAAACGTCTAATGAAGGAATTGCGCTTAGACTGCATTTAAGCACAACTTTGAGGGTCCGTTTTTCGAGCGCCGATGAAGGCTCCATTTGTATTGGAAAGTCATTCCCTAGGGTTGAGAACTTGAAGACCAATTTTTTAGCAAAAAATGCATCCACAAAGTTGTGTTTTTTTTTTCATTGGCGGCGCAAAACAATTACTTACAGTCTCGTAATCATTGCATGAAAAAGCTTTTACGTGTTTAAGGCTCCATAATTCATATAAAACAATAACTAACACTTTCAAGCATTGCATACTAACAGTTACATTAATTTCGGTGTATTTGTAGCTTCCCATAGGCTAGATCCATCACCATTGTTACGCCTTTTCAGATAGCGACGACGAGGACGCTGATCAAGGACCAAACTGCTCTCCCTATCACAAATGCTACGGTAAATATTAAGCTGTAAACATATCAGCCGCATGCACCCAGATAGGTGGGCAAGGATCGCCACGGAATGGGTGCCAGCAGATAGACAACGAAGTCGAGGTAGGCCGCGAAGACGCTGGCGGGACGATCTCGTCAAATACATGTCGGTGTGGTCTGAGGTGGCCCAGGACCGAAGAGTCTGGACTGAAGTGGTGGACTTTGCCCAGCAGTGGGACACTAACACCGAGAAAAAAACTTAAACTTTCGTTAGCACTGCATATTTTGTATTTCGTAAACGGCTAAACTTACTTGTACTAGTGGTTCGCCCCGAACTGTGAACTCGCGACCCCATATAAACTTAACAACCCGATATCTCGGCAACCCCTCGACCGATTTGGCTCATGTTCGAACTTAAAAATTCTTTTAATTTCGTTTAACCGCCTACCAAATTTCATAACGATCCGACCAAATTTACTCAAGTTATCGTCGAACGAACATTCATACATACATACATACAAACGCCGGATTGTTCCAGTTGACTCTGAGAACTTCGCTCGCTCGTTCAATTATGTCGGTGTAGCCGACCGCCCGCACCGGAACTGTTTGCGTGCGCGCAGCGCCTAGTGACACGCAGTCTGAGACTGGCCACGGCGTCGCGAGGGCTGTCTCAGCTCCATGATTAAGGTCTCCGAATGACAACCGAAACTAGTCGGCCCTTTACGTGGTGTATACCTATTACGCAGTACAGCTAACTCGCGTTATGCCTAAGTCATATCACAATTTAGGCATAACGAGAGTTAGGTATAATGATGCTTAAGCATAGCCAGAGTGTGACATACCCCGACATAGGTCTGAAGAAAGGAAGGCATAAAGCTATTTGACTGTTATGTTGTTAATTGGAATAAATATTGGTAAATGGTATTGGTAAATGAAACCGAACCGTCGTCGTTATTGCATTTGTTTTTAGTGTACGCATAACCATCTCTTAATAAGTTCATCATCATCATCATCAGCCCACCGCTGCCCACTGTTGAGTATAGGCCTTTTTCCCCTCGCGCCATCTCTCGCATCATAAGTGGCTAGATAGTACGGAATAGTATATTTCATTACAAGTGTGGAAAGGCTGTCATTGCAACGAGTTCCGACAAATGGCTACCCGAGCCGAGGCGCAGCCGAAGGCGAGGGTTTACAGTCGGAACAAGTTGCAATGACGGTTCCGCACGTGTACTGAACGACTATTTTTAATACAGTTGCGAAAAAATGAAGCAATTTAATAAAATAATAAAAACATAATAAACTCAACTAACCTAGCATTTTTTACTTTTCCGGTAAAATGTTCTCCGAAGCATTTCGTGCAATTATACTGAGTTCCTGTGGCTGTTAATTAAAAAAAACTAGGGTCGAAATTACTCATTTTGTGCAACAAACAACTAAAGCAAAGAAAATTTCTGAAAAATCAAAATGGCGCCAACCGTAGAAATACCGTGCTTATATAAGCAGAGTTTTTTTTTCTTTACCCATTCTGGTAGGCAAAGGCAACTATGCATACAGCCAAGTCTTCAGTAGAAGTTTTTTATTGATATGAAATGAAAATTAAATTTAATTAAATGAAACCTAACCAAACTCATTCAATAAAATCATTAAATCTGATATTGAAACAAATTAGTAGCTTCTTTTTAGAAATATACGTATTTGCATGAATCATAAAAACTTTTTTAGTAAAAACTTCATGGTTGGTTTTTCTTTTTAATAGACATTATTTTGACAGTTGGGAAAGAAAACGCACGAGTGCGGGAAAGGTAAAAAAAAAGCACGCGTGTGTAATAACCCACATTCCGAACGCTATACGTCCCTGCAATACGCCACTTTTTGAGCAACTGTATTAAAAAAACATATTTTAGGCATAACGCGATGTAGGCTATGTAAGACCTAGGCTTATAGCGAGTCCCATAGCAACTCACAGAAACAGATAGTGAGGCCGAAAGAAAACTGTAAATGACGTTTAGGCATAACGCGAGTTAGCTGTACTGCGTAATAGGTATACACCGCGTAAAGGTGTTCATTGATGCGTGACTTCAGTCTGACATCAGAATCCCTGTCACTTGTATGGCGATGTCACATGTCACCCTTGCCGCACCGCTCCACTACCGCAGGAACCTTGCGCTATGCTTGCTATGCTCTTATTGCGCCTGTCATAAGTGTGTCAATCCAACAATAAAGGGTTTCCTATCTTAGTTCCCTATTGATCCAGTGGCTAGATCCATAATGGATTCAACGAGATTTTACTTTCTCTTTAGAACCAGATTTAAAAAATATGAAAGAGAAAGTGAAATCTTGTTGGATCCATTATGGATCTAGCCACTGGATCCATAGGTAACTAAGGGTTTCCTAGCGTGTCGCTGACTGTACCTAATGGATAACTGAAAAAACATGCTTACGTCTTAAAGCGATCCAGCACAAGTAGCACATCCCAATCGCGCGCGCCATTTTTCGTGGCGCCTCGCACGCGACTTTGCCATTATATCCTATTTTCAATTCCGTGACAAAATACCTCTTGATATAGGAATAATAAGTAAGATGTAGCCTGTACAATTGTACATGTCCCACTAGCTGGGCAAAGGCCTTCTCTCAGAGAGAGAGTTCGGGCTTAATCACCACGCGTGCTCAATGCGGGTTGGCGATTTTTGCGTTGAGGGTATAATGCCTCATACGCTCAGGTTTCCTCACGGTGTTTTCCATCACCGTCAGCGAGTGGTATTGCTACTACAAATTCACAAATGTACGTAACTTTGAAATTAAACAAAGTCATAGATACATGCCCGCAACGGGAATCGAACCTTGGACCTTTCGCTTCAGAGTCCACTGTTCTACCCACTAGACCACCACCGCCTACTAATAAGAAATATATAACTACTAACGACTAATAATAAGAAAAATGGTAAATTGCTGTGCGAGTCGCGGTCTCGTGAGACGTTGACATAAATGGCGCGTCAAAATTTCAAATATCGTCACAAAAAGTCGCGCGCGTCGGAGAGTACGGAAAAGGAAAAGATAAAGATCTTGAACCAAAGGTACGACGAAAAGAAGCACGAGCTTCCGATAACTGGCCCTCTTGTAATTAGGTAGGCATATATTTTATCTTCCCACTCATCACTTTCTAGTTAGTAACGTGTTTCATTAAGGGATAGTGCGTAGGATGTAAAAAAGAATTGACCATTTGAATGCTAATGCGATCAAAAACAGTCTTGTTTTTTAAATTACAACACCTACGTCAAAATTGTTTGAGCATGCGTAGATCTTCCTACAGGTAGCCTTAAATACATGTAAGGGATTTTAGGAAGACCAGTCTACGCTTAACAATCTAGTGCAGCAAACGGACTTTGGAATTTGGCCCAAGTGACAGGAGAATAGCGTTTTAGGTAAATATTGTATAATGTATTATTATTGTATTGAACATAATTATTCAACGTAAGATTTATATCTGCTGTCACTATCTGTTGTTATGATAGATAACTGTTCCATAGTTGTCATTTATTATACAGGGAGTCCCAAAAAATAGTGTCAAGCGGAAGTCCAGAGATAGAGCACCCCTAGTGGTACCCGAATCACCCCCGTGTATGTTCAGCGATTTTTTGACGTTTAGAAGTTATGAGGCTTTTAAGGTTTTTTTGGGAAGAATTACCTAGCATTGGTTTTTATTTTTTAACTTTTTTTTATTTGACTTTTTAAATATTTTTTTTCTTTATTGGGGTCTTAGATAACTAGTCTATCGCCAAAAAAAATATGATCAGCTTTAAACTTGTAAAAGATACCGAAATTTTGATCCAAAGTTCAAAAACGCCGTTTTAGAGAAAAACATCATCGAATAAGTTAGTATGGGCAGAAAAAAAAGTAGGGGTCTGAAGGATTTTTGATTGACTTCAAAAACTTTCCTACAACTTGAACCTATAGAATAGCACAAAAAAATTGTTACTTTATAGGCCTTTTATTCGAGTAATTAGTGGTCAAAGTTTAAAAACCGGAATTAGGAGAAATGACCCCTTTTGTGCCGCCTTCTGAGTGTCTCCCGCCTGGACATAAGTTGCCATGGGCGACCTGGAAGTCCCTAAATCGCTTGAGGACCCAGGTTGGCCGAATCAAGGAAAATATGGCCAGATGGGGTTTCTCGGATGGTGGCAACTTGAACTGTTTGTGTGGTATCCCGCAAACCATGATGCACCTCACATCATGTCCTGCGTGCCCTAACACCTGCACAATAGAGGACCTTATGGCGGCTAATAAAAACGCAGTTAGCGTTGCGAAATTCTGGGCTAAAGTCATTTAATTTATAATTAGATTAAGAAATCGGTCTGCCATCGACACGCAAAGAAGAAGAAGAAGGAGAAATGTAATTTCGATCGGTTTTATTTATTTTTGTTGATTCGGACAAAAAACATTGGAGATAAGCCTAAAATCATCTGTCAGTATGGTCTGAATGAAAAACAAAATCAAGATTTTTGTTTTAAAAGTTAACTGTGGGATTATTTTTTTCGTATTTTTTTTTTCATTATTATCATTTCAATTTATTTTCTTACTGAATTCATTGACTAAACTTTACACAAAAAAATATTGAAGAAAAAGTTATTTAAGATAATGGGGCGAAAATTTACCATGATTTATGACCAGAAATGTAAAAAAATATCATTTCTCCGTTACAAGTTTATTCGGAACCCTCGGTGCGCGAGTCCGACTCGCTCTTGGCAGGTTTTTTATTCACAAGATTGATTTAGCTGCCCTACGTGAAGTCCCGTTGTTACTGGCTCTACCTACTAATCTACCTATACATATACAAGGTGTTACAAAAGTACCTAACTCTTTTTACAGGGTAATAAATATACCCGGTGATAGGGATCACAACCTAAATTTTTTTTTTTTGCTCTATGACGTTCAGTTGATTTTTAAATTAATAAAATGTGAACGCTGTGGCGGGAGAAAAGTATTTTTTAAATATTGTTTTCATTGACTTTCACAATGTTTTAACAACTCAAAGCTATGCAAATGCACTTACACACACACAAACATATTTTAAAATTTGAGCTAATACCAAGAACAAAAAAGTTATAAATTTTTTTCAATTTTGAGGTTATAAAATAAAAATTGATTTTTTCAACTTTTTTCACAGATTTGACTTCCTGTTGACCACTAGGTTACACCCTGTAAAAAGAGATGTTTTGTAACACGTAGTGTTATTTATTTACTTGTGGTAGCTTCATGTCAGTGGTTACGTTCGTTACCTAAGTAAACAATAGCATTATAATGGTGATCCAATTAGGTATTGGCGTGTGCAGTGATGAAGTCGACGTTGATGCCGTCATTTGTTAAAAGGTGTTAACCGCAGTGCTTAAATTGTTATCTATAATTATTATAAAAATAGATAACACTTTATTGTACTCGTACACCAGGAAAAAAAACGCAAATTATTCAATGCGGTTACCCTCAGTTCCTATGTATGTCGTCAGTAGTATTACACAGAGGCTCCATAGTCAGTCGTGTACTTTCATGAAGTTCGGTCGCGTTTGCAGGCCTTCTAGCTGAAGAGCTGGTGACCATTCTACTTAATTTATCGTACGAGGCTGGGAGTAGATAGGCTGATAGAGCCTTGTACAAAAAAAATGATACTCAACCCAAACATTTAAACTTTCAAAGTCAAAAAAATCGAGCTTTCAACCGCGATCGGCAAAAAAATACTTTTTCCCAGATTTGGCGAAGTCTACTCTATCAGCCTACCAACTCCCAGCCTTGTACGAAAAAATAAGTCACCAGCTCCCAGCTATTCAGGCGGCAACACGCGCGTGACTTCAACTTTCGAAAAGTGAACTTTTTAATCTGAATCTTAGGTTTTGTTTTTTTAAGTTTATTCGTGTCTTTTTGTTTGAAATGCTAGTTTGTGACATGTAAGTACCGATATTTTTACGATTTTTTTAGTTTTGCAAAGGAAGGTTCCTTTTTTTAGGGCTTTAAGTGACTTTTTGGGGTTCCGTACTCGAAGGGTGCCAAACGGCGATTTTCGTGTTAAGGGTATAATGCCTTATACGCTCAGGTTTTCTCACGATATTTCCTTCACCGTTAGCGAGTGGTATTGCTACTACAAATTCACAAATATAACTTTAAAATACATTAAAGTCAAAGGTACATACCCGCACCGGGAATCGAACCTGGGTCTCTCGCTTCCGAGTCCATTGTGCTACCACTGAAGATAACCTTACGGCATCTTTCCCCAATATTACGTATTTTACCCAGAATAAATTACGTATTTTCCCCAATGACTGACTTCAGCACTGAATAATAATATAAGCACTGCGATTAACAGCTTTTAACAAAATTGACGACTACTGCATACCTAACAACTTACACTAATTGGATCACCATTATAATGTTGTTTACTTAGGTAACGAACGTAACCAATGACACGAGGCTACCACAAGTAATTAAAAAACTCTGTAGATTAGTGGGTAGAGTCTGTAACGACGTGGCTTTACGTAGGGCATTATCAAGCTTGCAAATAAATAAAAGGATTTTTAACATGTACAGTCAGCGACAGTCTAGGATAGCCCATGGTAATCCTATTCCTCAAATAAAAGTCCACTTTAAAATTAGATTTCGAACAACTTTTGTTCTACGACTTTGGTGATTCGGTTCAAGACGAGTCTTTCAAGCATCTTGGCCAACCTTGCTCAAATTTGTGTTTTGTTTCAAAGTCTTGTCTCGATCGTTTGATTCTAAGTTCAAACCGTGTTCCGAGATTAAATTAGTCAACGAACAAGCGAGATCGAGCGATAATCCCGAAAATTAAATATTTATTTTAAAACTCAGATTTTTTATTCCTTAGAATTATGACAGCTATTTTTTGACATGTCAGACATTATATAAACCTTATTGGCCGGCCGTTTTTAATTGATATGGATGACATGAACAATCGAGAATCTAGAGATCAAGATGTCTTAAAACAAGATCGGGGCTAGATTTTCGCTCGCCTGTCAATATCGAGACCAAGAAAAAGTCTTGATTATGTTCAATCTATCAAGCGCCAGCACAGATCGATGCTCAATTTTCTAAAGAAAGTCTCGATATCGAAATTTTCTAGTCTTGTCTCGCTTGCCGATTCACTACTTTAGTTAAAGCGCATTATAATTTTTCCAACAAAAAAAAAATTGATGCTTGGCAACTAATAGAAGCAGGAGAGGCTGGAAAAGTGGTAGAAAGTGGAGGGGCCGAAAACGTGCCGCGCAGGCAGCGCTGAAATGGTACTCGAACTTATAAATAATAAGAAACGTTCAGTAAATAAAAAGTATTGAGCTATTTGAAGTCGTAAAACAAAAGTTTTTGGAAATCTCTTTTAAAAGTTTACGTGTTTCAGGAACAAAGCTATGTATTTAAAAAATGCCCTGAATAAATCCTTTAAAAAAAATAGCCTAAATTTGTATCTCTAATGATAAAAGAAATATAGGTACTAACACTGTTATTAATAGTGTTAGGGAATTAGAATGATTCACATCCGCTGATAAAACCTCTCATAACGACTCTGTGTTTTGCGCTTTCAGAATCGTCCAAAACACCGCCTTGTATACTCAGAGAGAAGGCAAATAAAGCCGAGAGAAACTATCAAGACATCGTAGAGTTGACTGACAGGGAGAAAATCTACAAGCCAGATGTTGTAAGTATCAACAAACTTAATGCCACGATCCATTCATAGCACAGGATCTCCGCAGATTTAGGCCCGGTTTCTGAATTGAGAAATATACTAAGCAAGTACTATACTTAAGTATTTGCTTAGTAAATTTCTCAATTCAGAAATAAAGTATCGTCCTGTCACGCTCTTTTGTGAGAAATCTGCAGAGACAGGACGATACTTAAGTATTTGCTTAGTGAATTTCTCAATTCAGAAATCGGCAGTTAGCGTTTGCTCTCGGGCATCGAAAGTCCATAGAAAACTCCATAGAAAGGGTTCTAAAAACTCAATTCAGTGTCTGTATTTGTCTGTATTTCTAAAAACTCAATTCAGTTGTATCTCAATGCCGGGTGAGTTTAGTATGTACCTACTCGTACTAGGGAGTTTTCAAACCAGAAGGGACCTTAGCTTTCTTCCCTTTAACACCTTTTATTGTGCAGGTGGAACTAATGGAAAAGATGGAGCAAAACACCAACATAATGGCCAAATTGGAAGAAGAAGTGAACACACTGAACCAACGAATAGAAGAAAAAGACTCCGAAATCTCCTTGCTGAAAGTGAAGAACTCGAAAGCCGAGAATGATTTTAAAACTACCAGTGATGAGAAGGTAAAGGTTTTGTTTCTTTCTGGGCCATTTTTTTTTTTTTTAATTTTACAGTAGAATTAAAGTTTTTCATGAACCAACAATATCAAAGAGAAAAATCCCCTGAACAGTATCTGCTGCCTAAAGGATTTTATTTCAGTGTTATTTTCATGTACGAACAGATTTTGTTTTCATGAAAGTTCCATTATGGGCGTTCAGATACTGGTTTACACGAGCGAGGTAAATGCTTTTGATTTTAAAACAATATGTTTTACCCAAAATACAAACATAACAATATTCAAATATAGTGTAAAACTTGCCATTCGAGACATAGACCCTCATTATTTATTATCAAGCTTTATGCGTAAGTTATTGACAGAAGTTTATTTTTTAACTAACGCGCCACCTTTTGTTCTGGTTTTGGAACGTTTCCCTCCGTTGCGAATTTTATCTGTGGTGTTTCGTTCGTGGCGTGGGGTGCATGTTGGTGTGTGTTGATGAGTCTGTGACTTTGACAGCTGACAGCTCCACTATTCTGTGCACACGGCTCACCACAGAGTTCGCCATTTTGTCAGTGTGGAGTGTGTGTTGCATTGCATTCAAATGAAAACATTTTATACATGGAACCAGTTACAGATATTGAGGATTGGTTGTTAAAATATGGTTTAGCATTCAATTAATAGTCTGTCTTTTCTGGTCCTTGTTTAATTTCAGTCTTAGCCTGAGCTCCATACTATCGGGAAACAACACCTTTGTCTTTACTTTTATTTGTCCAGCGGTGTACACAAACGAATCTAAAATTGTTGTTTTTTCCTGTTCCACTGTTCGCTACCTCTTCTGTCCCCGTTTTTCGACCGCCACGCCCTAGAAAATTGTAATATGTTGTTTTGTTTCCCCATTTATACAATCTACATACAAACTTATTGACATGATTTGCTCCGAGATATTAGAAGGAACTGGAAATATTTCTTTCCTTCATGACTCATTGATAATTTCCATGAGAATGCTGATAGCAAAACTGATCTCCGACCTCCGATAGGAGACGGCACGCAAAGAAGAAAATGAGAACGCAGCCTCTTTAAATCTTCCTCCATACGAGTTAAATAACGACAACATAAACATTTCACAGATAAACATAGAAGCGACGACAGAGAAAGCAATCAAAGAGTTGAATACCAAACTCACTGACTTGGAAGTGATTCACGAGACACTGAAAAGTAAAGCCAAGACCAGAGAAGATGAGCTGTTGGCCCAACTGAACGAGATTCGGACAAACCAGGGCCACAAGAATACCAGTGAGTAACCATGATCTCTTCAATCGAAGAGAATGGCAACCATGATTATAAAATAAAATTAAGAGTTTGTTCACACTGCGGTTATTTCGTACAGGTAGCGTCACGAGTTATGAAGTCGTTTTTTGGGTCTATTTGGCGGGGTACGTGAGGGGCGACGGCGGTCGCGCACATCGTTTTTTGGTTTCGCAGAAAGAATGCCGAAACAAAATGTTTTAAAAAGACAGTTCAGAAAGATTAAAAAAGTTATCCTACTTATATTATAAAGGCGAAAGTTTGTGAGTGAGTGAGTGTGTTTGTTACCTTATAACGCTGAATCCGCTGGATGGATTTGGATGAAATTTGGAATGAAGATAGCTGAGACATCAGAATAACATATAGGCTACATATTATCACGCTTTGGCGCTTAGGAGCAAAGCAAAATACACAAAGATTATCGTATAGTGGCTATTTGTATAAAAGTGAACGACAAAACCATTTACCATAGACCCTCTGTCATTATGTAGCGTTGAGCTATTTACTTTCCTAAATCCATCGAAAACTGAATAACGGTGAATTTTGATCTACCAAAAAGTCCGAAATGTGCCGCAACCTATGCATTACAATCAAACGATAGACAACAATGAAGAAGTTGTTTTTAATGATTGCTGTCATCCATCACTGTCACAAAAATGGTATCAAGAAAGCAATACAGCAGAAATCAACATTGTGTAATTATAAAAAACAGGCAAAAAAATATTGTTTCAGTGATAGCTACTTACAATCTGAAAGAGCCAATAAATAAATCCTTACTTTAAAAACTTCAGCATCCAGCAGTGTTTATCAAAGATCTTTACAAAGTTGCGGTCCGGCGTCCGTCCTGAGATCTCTTGGCCAGACGAAATGGAATGTCCGTTCAGTGCATTGCTGATTGCTGCTTATTCAGGGAAGAATAAGGATGCACCAGACCTCGAAGAAAACTAAAGATACGATGTTCTGACCAAAAAAAGCCGCTGTGTGTACTGTGCAAGTATGAAAAACATTGTAGAGTCTTGAGCGACCAAAGGCGCATAAAATCAGCCAGTGATGGTGTAACATGAGCAACATGACCACTTTATTTCCACTAAGTACCTATTGAGTACCTAGAAGGACTAGACAGGGGCACTTTTACATAATATCATAGTCGCCTATTCATTGATGACAACTCTGATAGGCTTTCCACATACTTCAGAAGTTCAGACTGGCGAGAAGATTGGAGCATGTGAAAATCCCCGAACCGCCTGGGTGGTGGTGTTGCCCGCATGAAAGATATGTAAGGAATAGAGCCAGAAGAGGTGTTTCGTGCCAATCTTAAGCTGTACCGACAAGGTCGCATCGTCATAACTGTCCTGATGCTCCACAGTGCAGCTTATAGGATCTTTTGGAGGCAACCCCAGCGCGCTCAGGTTAGCGCGTTTCTGGGACGGCAAAGTGTGACGCTTTCAACACGAAAGAAGAATAAGACCGACGATTTAAAACCCTTGTTTCAGACTATGGTATCGTAGACGCTAAGAAGACGCATTAGGTGTTTCAGAAGGGCAGCTAATAGAAAAAAAATTACTATTCAATGTGATAGACATAATATGGATAAGTTTTTCTGATATTATGATCGTTGTCTTTGATATAGCATGATGCAAAATAAAATATATAAAAAAAACTACACGAATTTTCATATAGTTTTTTCTGTTAAGGGTGGACGATAGCAACGTAGCGGGAAATTCAAAATTTTACAGTTTTTTACATTTTGTAGCTAAACTGAGCTATTTTTGTTCAGCGATTTTTCGTTCGCGGCAATAACATAGTATTCTTTTCATTATTGTAAACAACAGAACAACAATTAGACACATTCAGCCGATTATGTGTTCTGGTCTACGACAAGTTTTTTGGGCAGTGCCACTGCTTCGTAGACCAGAATACTTAATCGGCTGAATTATTGTTGTTCTGTTGTTTACAATATTGAAAAGAATACTATGTTATTGCCGCGAACGAAAAATCGCTGATCAAAAATAGCTCAGTTTAGCTACAAAATGTAAAAAACTGTGAAAATTTTGAATTTCCCGCCACGTTGCTATCGTCCACCCTTAAGTATCTTCGTGCCTGTAATACGAGTAGGTAACGCTAACTAGCTCTGTTGGAGATCTTTTACAGAATGCCAGTCAGATGTTGACACCTGTGACGTACCTACTGCATCGAATGCTGAATGCTGATATGATTATTCACACAACTGTGCAAGCAAACGAGATGTACTTGGGTTTCAAACTAAGCATTAGGAGTCTCTAACATCGGGAGAGGCAGTGTCCATATAGGCCACAAAGGCACGAAGACTTGAGGCGAGACCAACTACAGACAACTACAACAGAGACAACCCAGACTGAAAGTTTGCAGAAAGCAGTAGCAGATTAGCGGACTCAAAATAAGAGTCGAAATATTCGAGTGTGTCTTGAAATGTAGGTAACCCACGTTCAATCAGTTAGATGCCGATAACAGTAGGTATCTGCATCTTTACTCCGTTGAGTTTGGAAGAAGCAGATAACAACGCATGGTCCACGGGAGCGAAGTCTGATAGCGCTGGGGGTCGGTTATAAGTACATTTAATACTACCTAGGTGGTAAAAAATGCTAGGTACAATTGCTAAATCACCACAAACTTTTATCCGTTTTCTTTTATCCACGTGAATGAAGTCGTGGGTACTATCTATACATTGCTAAGTAGGTAAAAACTTGGGGAAAAGCCCTGACTGACTTTGGTGGCGGGGGAAAAATAGGGCTGCAACTGTTAATCTTAGTCAGCGCGGACGAAGTCGCGGGCAAAAGCTAGTTGAGAATAAATAATACTTACATAAAAATAAAATAAATATTTAGTGTACACCCGTTTTAACGCCCGTTAAAATAATTGTATAGAACAACATTTAAAATATAAGTAGTGCAAAATCCGCAAAGAATACTTTCAATCTTTAATTTTAGTAATTTTCGCCGATTTGTATAGTATCTCACTCAACTATAGTTCAGCGTCAGTCTTAGATCCCGCGTGGCTATTAGACATTTTGTGCGCGATTGTACACTTGCGCAGACATCCCCACCGGTTTCGTCGAGCGCTCATAACTTTTGACGCTACCTGTATCTACATGGCAATTTTTAATAGCTCATTTTCCTCAAACACCTTGACTTCTAAATGTGATTTCCAACAACTTTTGTTCTATGACTAAAGAAAGCGCAAATTATGCATAAAAAATTTTGCTAAAATATTTTTATATTTATTATTTGGCGCAGCGTAACAAATAGGAGCAGGAGAGGTTGGAAAGGTGGTAGAGAGTTTAGGGGCACGAAAGCAGCGCTAGAATGGTAGAAATGCACACTATGAAACGTTCAATAAATAATAATTATCGAGCCTTTTGAAAAGTCGTGGAACAGAAGTTGTTGGAAATCATGTTTAGAAGTTGAGGTGTTTCAGGAAAAAACTATTTAAAAATTATACCTAAATGGAGAAGGAAAAAATGTGCAAAAGCGTAATTTAAATGGATTATGTCATCTTTACGTCCCAGAAGCATTTTTTTTTATTTGCACACGTTTACATTTTTATTAACTATAATATTTGTCATTTTCACAACTAATAAAGCTTCATCCATTAAATATTTCTTTCTTGTTCCCTATACAGGTAAACGCCTTTCAATAACGTTCGAAAAAGATAATATAAACTTTATGGATCTCTCCAAAGACATATCGCTCGTAAACAGCGATACTGAAAACAGCATCGTCAACGACGAAGGTACAGCACCTTTGAACGATCTCGTGACTAGCATTAACTCTCAGCTGAATAGCAAAACAGAGCTAGTCCTAGAGTTAGAAGCCAAACTACACGATCAACAAAAAGAAATGCTCGTATCCGAGTCCAATTATGAGACATTAAAAGAAACCATCGCTAGCCTAAATGAAAAGCTGAATTCAGTAGAAAATGAAAATGCTGTGCTCAAATCCTCAATGGACAATCTAAATTCTACGATCAAAACTCTTCAAGAAAGCTTAGCAACGGCAAACAGTGACACTGACTCTTACAATGTCATGATCAAGGATCTGCAATCGATGATAAAGGAACAGGATAAGGCCAATAGCTTTTTAGACGCGAGCACCCTAGAAACAATGAGTGCAAACGAAGATAAATTCATAGCTAACAACGAAAATTTAAGAAATATAATTCGAAGTCTACAAATGATGGTTGATGCGCGCAATAAAGAAATAACAACTCTCAAAGCCGCACTACCACCAGCTGTAAATAATCCGGAAATAGAACTTAATCAAACGGAAATCAATGTTTTGGAAACTGAAGTTGATCAACTCAAGAAACTATTAAATGAGAATATCGAAGATATAAAGAAGCTCACGGAAGAAAATAACTCTTTGACGCGCCGATGTGAGATTAACAGTGGCCTACAAATGTTAAAGAACAGAATCAAAGAACTCAATGAAGAAAACGTAGAAGCAACGAGTATGTTAGAGAAAACCAAAGATGAAAGCAAAATGTTAACAACTCGATCTGAAGCAGAGTTTGCTAAAACAGAAGCACTAGTCAAAGAACTCGATTGTGTAAACCAAAAGTTAAGCGACATCACTGAAGAAAACAACATGTTGAACCAGTTTAAATCTGAATTTGAACTCAAGTTACAAAACTTACAAGGTAAAATTGAACAAGCCACAAAGGAAAAAGATGAAATCGCTACCGAATTCGATAAAGTAAAAAGTGAAAGTGACATCTTGAAAACGGCTCTTTCTAATTCCCAAATGTCTGAAGTTAAGATTAGCAAGAAACTGCAAGAGCTACAGAGTGAAGTAGACAGGTTGAGCCAAAAGATTAGCCACATGGAATCGGAAATCGACACAAAAGAGAAAGAAATTGAAACTCTCAGAGAACTCCAGCTTTCCCAAGAGCACGCTAACATTTTAAGCACGGCTACTGACAAAATAGTGAACGTCATATCGAGACTGACTGGAAAAGTACACGAAAATCCTAACACTAGTCCCATTGAAGTCATGGTACAATCGCTGACTTATTGTGCCGATTCTCTAGCGGAAACAGCTGAAATAATTGAAGCCCAGAAAGATGTAGCTGCTAAAAGTAGCGTGGAGTTGTTGAATCGACTTGAAAATGATACGAATAACTACCAGAATGTGGTGTCGGCTCTTCAGGCGCAAGTCGAGAAGCTCACAGAGGATAACAACACGCTTTGTAGCGGTAGCAGCAGTCAGCTAAACGAAATAGAAGAAAAATGTAAGGATATAAGTGAACTACAGCTTAAGCTGCAAGCCACTGTGTCCGAAGTTAACACACTCCAACAAGCACTCGAAGATAAGAACAAAGCGGTCATTTCAGCTGAGGAAAAGGTCTCAAATCTCGCGAAGGAAGTAGAAAAACTAACAATGCTGTTGCAAGAAAGAGAAAGCTTGGATGAATTACTGAAAAATACATTTGACAAGCTTACGAACTTGGTCGACACTACTAAGATAAAAGACAATGTCAACTTCGAATCGGGCGATGCTAACGTAGAAAAGTACAAACAAATACCTAACATCTTGAACAAAGTGACGGATCACATACATAAATTAGAGCAAGAGCTAATAGATAATAGTAATTTACAGAGAGCTTTGGAAGAAGCTAACTCGAACATTAGCGAACTAAGATCATCCACGGTGAAGGTTGAAAACGAACTGCATAGCTACAAGGAGAATTGTCTCAAAGCAATGGGCGAAGTAGAATGGATTCACAGGGAGAACCAATCACTGAATCGCAGCCTTTACGACTGTAACGATCTTCTAGACACGCTGCAGACAGACCTCGCCACAAAAGTATATGAAATGGACGTCATTGCAAAGAGTACCAAAGAATTCAAGGACAATTTCAATGAACTCGACCACTCTATGCAGCTGAAAATCAAGACCTTAGAAGCTGAAAATGAAAATCTCCGACAACTGCTGGACGAAGCGTACGAGCAAAAAGAGGGCGACGACGTTGAGCAAAAGGATACTCAAGATCTTCGCAAGTCCCTAACAGCCACGATAAAACAAGCGATCAGGGCACCTCGAAGCCTTAGCAGTATCAGCTTCGATAGAATAATCGAAGTAATGGCTGCTAATGACTGGCGCACTGAAGCTACCACCTCCGAGAGCGCTCACTCCTTTGACATCTCAAACAAGGGGTCCTCGGAACTATGTGAACACAACACTTATACCATAGACACAGAGTTGAAAGAGACCAGAGAAGACAACGCCAAGCTCAAAGACCTTGTAGAGCTATTGAGAACGGCGAATAAAAAACTTATTGAAGAACAAGACGAGGTGCGCAAAGAGATTTGTTTGCTTCTAGAACCCGCTATCGAGCTTCAAAAGAAAATCGGTAACCACCGCACTAACCTATCCACTCTCACAGCCACAACCTTCGCAGAAAATAAAGCACTTCAGTCACAAGTTAAATTCTTACAACACTATCAAAGACGATTCCATAACGTTGTCCAAAAAGACCTTCCGTTTGTAAAGAAACGTCTAAGAGAACTGTATGCAGTGCTTCAAATTGAAGCGGAAAATAATGCGAATAACAGTTTTAAGCGCTTTTCCTTGCCAGACGTTCTTGATAAGAACAATACAGTTTCAACATCATTTCGAAACGATTCCACTTTAGACGGCGACTTTTTGATGTTGGATACTAACGTAACACTAACGTCAGTCGACGGCACTCAAGTAGGCCATGAACAAGACTTTGACATCACTCAAATAGACCCGGAAGCTACATATAATTCTAACTTAGATCTGACAATAATTGGACAGAATTTAGTGCACAGTGAATTTGAAAAGCTGGTCAGTGAACATGAAAAGTTGCTCGAATCATTGGAAGCCTTCAAGCGAGAGAATCGCGAGTTAAAAGAACAAGCTGAGAGATGTTCCCCGAAGAAAAATAATGCCCAAAATATATCAATAGCTGTGGAAACTTCGAATAGCTTAAATGCAAGTTTGAATAGCAAACATTCTAATGGTGATGTATGTGAACACTGCAAAGACAAAGCGAAAATAATGTCGCGATTAAATCTAGTCGCAGATGACCTAAATAAAATGAAGGAAGAAAAGTCGGAAATTGATGAAAAATACAAGAAACTTCAGTTGGATGTATCTTCTTCAGAATCTCTCAAATGCAAGCTAAGTGCTTTAGAAAAAGAGCATGAAACTAAACTAGCCGAAATAACATCCTTGACAACTTCGTTGAGTAAGAAAAATCGCGAACTAGAACAGCTTCAAGAAGAAAATGATACGCTCTCCACTCAGGTCATGGAAAACATTACCGAAGTAGACGACCTGAGAAAGGAAATGGATAGTATCACAGTTCATAAAGCCGAGCTAGAAAATAAATGCTTATTATTGGAGAAGAACCTTGAAGCAAGTGCCCAGAAAGGGCAAGAAACGTGTCCACAATGTCTCACGAAGAAGAAAACCTATAATCAGATCCCCGAAACAGAATCTTCGCTAAACAGAAGTCAAAGGGACATTGACACGTCGCTTAGACACAGCAAGATCTGTACACTTCTTCAAGCTAGCCGGGAAGATTGCAAGCAGATTACCGAAGAGTTTGCCACGATAAAAAGTCAGTTAGAACGCAGCAACCTATCCATCAACCAGACTATGGATGACAGCATGGGAGAATCCAACATATTCTCATTCACAAAAGATTTCGACTCTGTCGACACGCAAAACACAAGCAAGTTTGCATCAAACATGCCGAAAATACAAGAAGAAAGACCATCGGACGTCTACATGTTCGACAAAACCGATTGCCTAAACTTCTTTATAGAGAAAACTGGCGCCCAAAAAGAAAATTTAGATCATGACGTCAAAATCATAGATATCATAAAAATGTTGTACAATAATCTAATGATCGACCACGGCAACGAAGTTGAAAATCTATCCAATAAGTTGAGAAATTTAAAGGACTGTAATGCCTCTTTGGAAAGTCAAATCAGTGCAATCCAAACTGAGTACGCAATCGTTTGCAAAGAACTGAATGACAAAACGACAGGCATAGAATCCGTAACAAAAACTCTAGCATCTATAACTCACAATATCAACACAATACAAACTGGTCTAAACAACAGTACAAGTAGCGATAAAAACATACAAGTTGTGGCATTATTTAAAGAAAACATTCTACAAGTTCTGGACAGAGAATTCACGCTATCAACAACGTCAGTTTTCGACTCTCTCATGGACAAAATAGCAACCAAACACCAGACTGACCTTAGTAACATATTGGAAAAGTACACCAAACTTCAAGAGCACATGGAGAATCTTATGACTGAACTGACCGGGGTTAACGAAAACCTCCACCAAATGAAAGAAAATTTGTGTGAGAGAGAAAAGGAATACAATCTGCTAAAGGCACAGAAAGACAAGGTGTATGAAATAAGTAATGCTGTCACTCTAGACATCATAAAGAAGGAGCAGGAACTCAGCGAGACAATCACTAAAGGTTGTCGGAAACTTTTGGACTATAACATCATAGACACCACGGATGTAGACTTAAGTATGCCTCCGAAGAAAAATGTTGGATTCTTATTCGAGTTTCTTATACAGAAACATTCGACGCAGGAACAGTCTGAATTTGAGACTGAGAAAGAGAAGCTACTGCAGGAACTTGCTAGCACCAAATCTATGTTACAACAGAAAGAAGAAGAACTTAGTAATTTGACATTAGAAAACGACAAAAATAAAGAAATTCACAGAACTTTGAGACAAGATATCATTCATAAGGAAAGTGAACTTCAATCCATGCAAAGTCTACGTGAAGAGTATGAAAAAGTCTTATCGGACCAAAACAATAATGCTGCAGTCATACAAAAGCTAAAAGACGAAATTACAATTTTAGAAGAAACTGTTGCCAAAAAACAAACGTTAATGCATAATTTGGAGAGCCAAATCTATCATCTGAATGCTCGTAACTTAGATGGTCAACTAAACGAATTGCTCACCAAAATAATCGAATCCGAATCTGAAATAACTACGCTCAAATCTGTTAACCAGGCTCTTGGCAAAGAAAAAGAAGAGACCGCTCTGATTTTAGCGAAATCCAACGAAAACATTCACTCACAGAATGAGAAACTAGATCGAATGACTAAAGAACTCAACAAACTAGAAACTTCCTTAGCGGAATCCATGAGACGTGTTGAAACATTGCAGCACGAATCGAAATCCGTATTAGAAGAGAATACTGCACTTAAAGAACACCTTTCAAGACTGAAACTGAACAACACAACACATGAGAAATCGCTAGAAATACAAAGCAGTATGATAAAGAGGTATGTACGCTATTGCTATTTTTCAATATTTGTTGACGTAAATATATTGCCGTTTTGCATACACATAACGCCAATGCCAAGGATCTGGCAAAAGACCAGCGTTGCTGGTATCTATTAGAATACCCGTAACTCTAAGCTGAGCAAATCCTTTTTATATCCAACTCACACGTGTTAATATCGATATTTAGTTATACCGAATGTGTGTTTTGCTATATGAATAAATATTTTTTTATCTTTCTATTCTTTTCAATGCATCTGCGTCGCCTGAGTGTAAAATGACTTACAATTTATACATTTTTCAAACAGGCTTCAAAAGCAGAAGGAAGAGGGGACTGAGAAATACTCAATATTGAAAGCCGAATTTGACAGTCTGCAAGCCACATTGAAATCGACTAAAGAAGAACTCGACACGCTGCAGAGCTTGAAAGATACCTTGGAGGTAAGAACATAGTCAGGGGTCTATTGTCTAACTGCAATATCAATCACGATCCCTTTTTATTTAAAAGATATTTGTAAAACGGTAATAAACTTTAGACAGACCGCATTTTATACGAGCTGTGATACCTATGAGGTAAGAACATAGTCAGGGGTCTATTGTCTAACTGCAATATCAATCACGATCCCTTACCTTATCTTTAAAAGATACTTGAAGAACGGTGACAAACTTTAGATAGACCGCATTTTATAGGAGCTGTTCAAAACGCGACGTGACTCGTTTTCAAAGGATATTTGAGTTAAATTAAATAGTTAGATTTTTTCACTCATTGTCAAATTATACGGCGTTTTGAACAATTCTTTCTATTAGGTACCCCTTTTTGCTCGATTGGCGCCCTTATGCCGCGCGCGATAAGAGCTGCCATGGGGTATCTGAGATTGTGGCCGACCGTACCTATTGTGATTTAGTCTGTCACGATTCCTTTGAAAGGGGTCTTTTGTTTTTTTTTTTTTTTTTTTTTTTTCAATCATACCTGTAATTAAATACGTGCTGTTTTCCTTTACGCAGGTTCGTGTAACGGAGTTAGAATCGGGCTTGGATGGAGGTTTCAAAGAGAGGATGTCCATCGAAGCGATCAACAGCAACATCAGGAGACGCCGCCAAAGCATCCACGACTCTAAGCGTCACTTCGCCGAGGACAATAATCTTGGTAAGTTCTTTACTGCAACCGAACTTAAAAAGATGTGTCGTTGTGTTTACAAAAAAATAAGTGAAAACGCCCCCACACAATTTGTAGATACAGCGTGCTAAAGTAAAGTCATTTCATTCAATTCAATACCTAAATATTTCCTCTCAATTGGTTTCTAGTCTAGGGTCTTTAGATTGGTGTTGATGTAATATTTTTGATCTAATGTACGGTATAAGCTAAACACTCATGGAGCTGTCAGGATGGTATAGGTGCTGGGCATCTAAAACAATGTCCCAGGCACCGAGTGGTCTCTTCACCTATCTACAGGGCGCACTCTAAGTCGATAGCGGAACTTTAAGTAGGCTGTCTACTGATCAATACAAACAACTTGTACTAGGTGGCGACAAAAATGGAGCGAAAAAAATATCGTCTGTTTCATACATTTGGCGCAGTACCGAGTCGACCTTTTGTATGGAACAGCTGATATTTTTTTCACTCCATTTTTTCCGCCATAGTGCAAGTTGTTTGTAATGATCAGTAGATAGCCCAATTTAAGTTCCGCTATCGACTTAGAGTGCACCCTGTAGTGTGAGTGAAGGTGCCACTGGAAGTTGTATAAATCATCCCATTACGTAGAAGCAAAGGCCTTAGCTATATGGTGCACGGCATAAGAGGCGTAAACCGAAAAAAAATTGTATCCTAGCGTGCTACTGAGTTTATTAACCGACTTCGAAAAAGGAGGAGGTACTCAATTCAAACCGGATGTTTTTTTGTGTGTTACCTCCTTCGATCAAGGATAAAACTAGATACACCATAGAACTCTGGAAAGCGACCAAGGGGAAGATGCCCGACACGTTGGACCGACCAAATCCGCTCCACACTCAACACCTCAGTATACGATGCCATACACTTAGCCGCAGATAGGAACAACTGGCGACGCATCGTACGACACGGATTGCTCCGTTTGAATGACCACGACCCTCAGTGATGAGGATACCGACGCAAGGAGGAGAACTCTGAAATGTGTCTGGAAAAATAGATGTCCAAACTGCCTTTGGGAGCTTATTTGCACTTGTAGTCTATGCATTAAAGTAAAACTGTACACTAATGCAATAAGGTTGACATTCGAATATTAGACGTATGTTCGAAATGATGTTTCGTACTGTTCTATTGCTGATATCATTTGTTTATGTGGGGACAAGTTTTTATTGTGATTTTATACGTAATGCGGATTCTATGGGATTTAGTTCGGTGGTTACCTCACATAACTTTTTTTACTTGAACCGATTTTGATGAATCTCAACGGACAGCAGCAAATCACTCGGTATCAGTGCAATAGCTTCATAGCCTTGTTTCACCAGTGAAGTCGTTTTTTATTTTATTTTGTTAATTGTCGAACATTATACAGGGTGTTAAAAGACCGCCAACAGAGCGGGAAACCACGTATTGTCCTCATCATATGGAACATTTTTGCCCGAGGAACTATGCCTGGGAAATCAACGGTTTCCGAGATAATGAGGTTCAAAGTCGGACTTTTCAAAACTTTTTTTTTACAGAAATGTATTCAGTATCTAGTTCTTAACATACCTTCTCAAGAAGCCATATCAACATTATGAATATTTCTTACAAAAAACGACATTAAAATTGCAACCCGCAATGTATTCTAAACATCGGCACTTCAAGCTTAAGTAACATAAACTTATACCTACGGTTGCGTAATATGACTTCTGTGCGTTACACGTCCATTGCGTGATAAAATATTTCTCAAAATTATAACCTAAAAAACCAAAATCATTTCCCATCAATAATTTATCAAAAAAGTACTTTGTTTTGGTGTCTAGTATGCGTGGCTTTCGGGTCTGTTGGCGGTCTTTTAACACCCTGTATTTCCCAGATCACAGCAAAGCAGACTCAATCTTCTCGTCGCGTTCCAAACCCGACGACCTCTTTATGGATTGTGAAGACGATAGCTCCAACCGCAGCACGCCTGCTAGAAACTCCAAGAGGTTAGTTCGGCTTTATAGGCACTATCTTGTCTCTATTTCACTTCGCGTGCCGAGAGAGACGGCGATATAGTGAAAAAAATTATCAAACCAGTCTTATTCTGTTTTCAAGACGCATAATATTAGTTCAAATAAAAGACGAAAACTATTGACATTCTCAGCTTATTGAAGTAGAATTAAAATTACATAGGATTGCAATCCCGACTTTGAAACTGTTTAATCCCTCAATACATCTTGTTGTCTTTTAATGATATTATGTATATTGTTTCAGACGTGACAGTTCCCTAGCTAAGATGGACCATGTAAGTTTAAACTATATTAAATATTTATTTATTTATTCCCTGTCATGTCTATGTGTTAGTGCGCTCTATCGTGCCTTGTGCCCAAAAGTTCTTATAATACTCATCAATATAAACAACGTTTAACCCCTACATTTCGCGCAATATGTGTTTGTTTTTTCTTACTGCTGGGCACATGCTTCCTCTTTTGTTCGCCACTGTTTCCTATATTGGGCCACCTCGCACCTCCCCGGCAAAAAGATTGCGAAATGGTTATAATACGCGCCACGAAATGCGCGTTTTTGTCTAGTTCTTCTCCACAGTTCTGTGTTGCTGATCTTCTTTGGCCAGAATATCCTTAGTATTTGCTTCAAGCACTGGTTTACAAATACTTGAAGCGTACCTAAGTTATTCACACAAATTATTTTATTTCAGAGTGGAGAGCCAGGCTCTAGGCCGAGCAGCGTGGCAGCCACGCGTATACGCAGGCAGAGCATCCATGACTTGCACAGAAGCGTTCTGCATACGCCTTCGCCTCGAGGTAAACACACGCCCCCCCTTTAAATCAGCGTACACACGATAGCACGTCAGAGTGTACACTTTTGTTGTAAAGTCGGCCGTAACGTAACCGGGTAGAGTGCTAGCTTGTAAGGGTCGACGTGCTGTCGTGTGTACTAACTCTTTCGCATCTACAGTCTGCACTGCACTCGAATTCGATAGTGGAACTTTTAGCATTGGCATTGCAGCGTCCGAGTGGTCACTTCACCGATCTAGTGTGAATGAAGGTGCGACTGGATGCTGTCTAAATCATGTCATTACATAGATGCAAAAGGCCTATTTATTATACACTATTGTTTTTTCTAAAGCACTAAGATTCGGCCATTAATACGCTAGGATACCCCACAATAGCTTTTATCGTGTGTACTAGCGCATACATCAATTACGTTAAGTAGATGCAAAGGCCTAAGTACTTTACACATTTAATAATCGAAATAAAAGAAAATTGTTTACAATCTCGCAGAAAATCATTTACGGTACATATAACAGGGCCATTGGATTTATTATTTACCAGAGCCAAACACACACTCTATCGCGCTAAACAACAGTTGCACTATTTTGTTGAAGGAATATTTTACACATTGTTTTTTTTTTTTTCAGAATCGCTCTTGGGTTCTCCATTAAGAGAAGAATCGGAAAAGATGGTCACTGGAATCCCCAATGGTGAAAGGTTAGCACTATTTCTTCCTCGAAACAATCTGTCACCCTCGCTTAGCAATGACTTACTTGACTTAAATCCGGCTATCCCTCAGGAGGGACATAGGGCTCTAAGAAGTTTTCTCCACTTGGGACGATCTTGCGCAGTTGTTCCAAGGTCGTTCCAGTCCAGACCGACCTTCCGCTCCTCACTGGTGACCGATCGACGCCACATGGATTTGGGGCAACCCACTCGCCGTTTGCCCTCGGGCAGCCAGGTTAGCACCTGCTTGGTTGGGTAGGTGTCGTGTCTCCTCAGTGTGTGTCCTTCTTTTCTTCGTTAACCGCCTTCTGCTTGGTCAGCCTCCCGATTTGGGCGTTTGATATGGTCCGCGGCCAGGAAATCCCCAGGATCCTCTGCAGGCATTTATTGACAAATACCTGTAGCCTCTGGGACAGGTCTTTTCTAACGAACCACGTCTCGCACCCATACATCGCTTAGCAATAGTTTCACGTTACAATCCTTGTCCACAGTGAGGTTGCCAAGCTAAAGTCAACCTTAGCCGCATGTCAACAAGAGCTAGAAGAGCTCAAGGAACGCTACAGGGAACTAGACGAGGAATGCGAGACCTGCGCCGAGTATCTACACGAGAGGGACGAACGATGCGCTCAGTTGAAGAAGGAGAAAACTGAGCTTGAGGTATTTACGGCCTTATTTTCTTCGCCACAAAGTACTAAACGAGCTGTCTTGTTTCGTGCCAAGAAAGGTGCGAATAAATGCAATAATTAAGCAATGCTACCAGTGTCTACGTGCAACGCTTTGCCAAATCAAAACGCGATGGTTTTCTGGTTTGTTTACTTTTATTTTTATTTTATTTGTTCTCCCACTCCCACTGCCCGTTCTGGTTTGTTTACTTTTCGCAGCAGCCTCACTTTTGGTTATTACTTTATTTTATGTATTTCATGAATGCCTATTTTTATTATAATATTTACACATCAACATTACAACACTACACTGATCTTCTCTTGGACACACTCAACGAACACACTAATTTACTTTTTTTTTTTTTTTTCGCACAATTATATTATTATTTTTTAACGCGCACATAATTATTATCTCACTAGGTATACCGTTTCCGACCGCAGTATGGTCCCGACTAAAAATCAGGTTGTAAGGAGCCTGCTTCTTGCAACACTACTGAGCTCGGGATCATTTTAGGGGCTCAATACTTAAAACAAATTATAATTATAATATGAATGTATGTCTTGTCTAGTTTTAGTCGTTTTGATTTTTATGTCTTGTTTTTTTTTTGTTGTTTTGAATGTTATGTTTTGAGTATTGTGTCGTTAATAAATGTCTTTTCTTTCTTTCTTTCTTTCAAATCTACTATGTGCTGAAGTCTGTGCTTTTATTCCATGTAAGGCCATATAGGAGGAACGGGTGATCCTCACTATAAAGGGAATTTTCCCGCCGAGTAGATGTTTAGCTTGGGGACCGGCCGGGTCCATCCGACCATAGTTGGAAGTTGTATACAGGGTGTCCCGTAATTCAACGTCTAGCGGAAACTGGGTGAAAGGGCAGGTCATAAGTCTTCGCCGCCTACCTCGACTTCGATATCCATCTACTGGCACCGAATGGATATCGGTGATTCTCGCCCACCTATCCGGGTCCTCACAGCTGATATGTCCGGCCCAGCCCCTCTACCCTTGACGCATTTTTCCAATACGGCCGCAATATGGCGCAATTTACAAAATTTAAAATTTTTTTTACAAATTAAGACGCATTTTGTGTTTTTATTTAATAAAACAGCCTTACCTTTTAATAAACATTACAAAGTATTTAAAAATTTACAATAAGTTGATAAAATTCACTCGGGACAGGACTTGAACCCGTTGCCTCTCTATGTTTAAAATATTCCCTGCTTTAGAAAAAACAAAGTATTTAAAATCAAAGCATTACTATGCGAATTCAAAGAGAAATTAATTCTAAAACTTTTTCAATTTGATCGCAATAGCGTCAAGGGTAGCCCCCCTGCTCCACTTTCACTTTGCCGTTTGAACATTCGAATATTAGAAGTATGGTCGAAATCATGTTTCGTAATTTCTATTGCTGCTACCATTTGTTTTTGTGGGGACAAGTTTTTATTGTGATTTTATACGTAATGCGGATTCCATGGGATTTAATTCAGTGTTGGGGACCGGCCGGGTCAAACTGAACATAGTTGGACGTTCTATAATACTCATCTACGATAAACATTTTGCTGGCGCGATGCAGGATTGTAGCGAGTAGCGTTTGACAGCTCGAGTATGTAGCAGTTTCCTGAGCGCCCGACAGGGGTCGCTACTGGCCTAATCTCTAAAATGTCGATTTTTTACAGAACACCATCGCAGCGCTAAGGGACCCGACGAATGGCATTCACAATCAGTCTGGTAGCGGAGTCAAACGTTCCTTCGCCAACGCATCTGTGAATACAGACGAAGGTATTTTAGATACACGATTTTATAGCAATATTTTCTCCTTAAACCTGCTCAATCCATAAGCTGATAAAATAATGGACCCTTGGAACGGTTCGGAAATCAGTCGAGAAATCTTATGTCTAACATCGACGACATGGAGCATATTTTCTCTATTTTTAATACTTTCCGACGTCCCCCCATTTATGTAGAATTCTTCTTAGGGTGCCTCTCAGTGGCGGATCAAGGATTTTGATTTGGGCCCTCCCAACCCATTGAACCCATTAAAGTTAGGTTTTATCAAGATAAATTTCTGTGTTCTGGGACCCTAAAATGATTCATGGAGGGAAGTTTGGGGGGGCTTGAGCCCCCTCTAAATCCGCTACTTGTGCCTCCGACTCAGCGAAGGTTGGCGGTTAGCTCCGCTATTTCACTTTGTTTCCCGCGAAGCGGAATAGCTGGCAACACTCGCGATCCCAGTCCACTCCCGTAGGTTTCTTAGCAAGCATTTCATCCTTTGGCTGACGCGTCTCTTACCAGCGACTTTTCCTGTATCTCTGCTGTATCTCTTGTGTCTGAACACATGCCATGATAAGTTACAGATGTTTTATCTCACGAAGGCGGATGAGCCATACTTGTGTGTGTAAATGTACATACACATTGTCTTTGCGTGTGTGTCTTTGCATTTCGAATTCTAGGGTTACGCACACAAGAGCGTGCGTCTTTACGCATTAAAACTACAAGTAAGGCTCATCCGCCTTCGTGAGATAAAACAACTGTATGAAAGCTTTCTCCTTTTGATGGTGTTCCTAGCTCTTGTTTCTTGCTGACCCGTCTTCGGACTTCCTCGTTCGTAACCCTTTGATTCCATCTGTCTTACAAGTTATTGAATTACCTACATTGTCAACTACAAAATAGAGTCCACTTCCGCAGACTGGACGAACCTCCATGCCGTGGTCGTGGACCGAATGTCGTTCGACGCCGAAGTGGACAAAAACAAGAAACTAACAAAAGCTATTGAAGAGTTTCGCCTCAAGAACCGCGAGCTGAAGGCCATCAACGCCAAAATGCACAAAGCGCTCGATAAATACGCTGAAAAGGACCAAAGCGGTATGGCCAAGTGAGTAGATTTGCCATTATAGGATGCTCTATTCTAGAGTTTAAAAAAAATACCTTTATTTTCCCACGCTAGATAATCTTCGTCTTGTATTTTTTTTGTGTACCTACATAAGGTGTTGTTTTGCTAAGAGTGTAAATTTTAATGACGGCGAAGTGTTTCCCCACCGCTAGCGCCGCCAATGAAAAAACGCGTTTTTTTTTGAGCTTATAAATGAGAATCCCTAGGCTTAACTATTTTTAGAACCTAAGGTCCAGATTCCACATCCTAGAACCTACGAATAAATCCCGCCGCCGCCAAAATAGCCTAAGGATTCTCATTTAACGGCTCGTTTTTAGCAAATAACACATCCAAAAAGAAGATATTATTTTTTATTCACTGGCGGCGCTAGTGTGCCTAGACCTCAGCCTGGTTTTTCTTTTATCATTGAACGAGCGAGCGAAGTTCTCCGAGTCTACTTGAACAATCCGGCGTTTGTATGTATGTATGTATGTTTGTATGTATGAATGTTCGGGGTTGCTGAGATATGGGGTCGCGAGTTCATAGTTAGGGGCGAACCACTAGTTACTGTGTTTTTATAAGTATTAAGTTATTTATCATCATAATGCTTTAGTCACAATTTTTCCTAAATCATCATCAGCCTGTTGACACACACTGCTGAGTAAATGCCTCTTCATGCTCACGCTACCTATCATTCATTTCATTTATTTATTTATTTAGTATGATTATTATTCCTAAATCTTAATATATAAAACAAAGTCGTGTTAGTTACACCATTTATAACTCGAGAACGGGTGGACCGATGTTTATGATTTTTGATTTGTTGTATTTCGCTCCGCCCCGAATAGCAGAATAACCATTAAAAACCTCACGAGAAAAATAAAGTCTGCGCGGACGAAGTCGCGGGCAAAAGCTAGTACCAAATAAATAAATGATACAATGCGATTTCGCAGACAACTCCAAGAGACGAAGCAAGAGCTCGAAAAGCACAAACAAGAGTTGGCGGAACTGCAGCGCATGTACAAAGAGCTCGATGAAGAGTGCGAGACATGCGCCGAGTACCTGCGCGAGAGAGACGACGAAATACTCAAGCTGAAGGAGGTTAAGGTCGCTTTGGAGGTAAGAAAAAATTGTGAACAAGATCTTGAAAAAAAAGGCCAGAATACAAAACATCTAAATCAAGTCTATGTACAGTGTTCCCCTTTATTTTTCATTTTAATCATCAATCAAACCACAAAGAGTACTAAAGATGTTTTATAAGGTTAAACAATTCGCTCGGGACAGGACTTGAACCAGCAACCTCTTGCATACCGTGCAGGCGCTTTACCAATTGAGCTACCGAGTCAAGTAACAGACTGTCTATGCGAACTTCACAATCTCGTTGATACTCGATTTTTTCACCTTATCAAAAATCCTTATAATGTTCTCTATAAAGGAACACCTTCAGGTTATTTTGTTCTGTTTTGTTTTGTTTGGGTTAGTGCTTTAGAAAATTCAAAATGTCGCAAAGAGTACGATATTGAACGAGCGAGCGAAGTTCTCCGAGTCTACTGGAACAATCCGGCGTTTGTATTATGTATGTGGGATAGGAATCAAACACCAGCACTGAATTTAAACTATGATTTTCATTTATTTTAACTTCTTCAAACATTTCGTCCTAGTACTCGTTTTCGCCATCTTTTATATCTCCCTCTCTCTCTCGCTCGCACACATAGTCTTGTTTCCCTCCAACACAATCCTACATGTATGTATGAATGTTCGTTCGACGATAACTTGAGTAAATTTAGTCGGATCGTCACGAAATTTGGTAGGCAGGTAAATAAGGTAAAGAGAATGTTTAAGTTCGAACATGAGCCAAATCGGTCGAGGGGTTGCTGAGATATGGGGTCGCGAGTTCTAAGTTCGGGGCGAACATGTCACGAATTTTCTGAATGAATTGTCATTCATATTACGAATGACAATTCTGACACACACATCTCTGATACATTATTATGTGCGTGCCGGTCTCCTTTTGGAGTTCGGCGATCATCGCATCCTTTGACCATATTCGTATCAATAGTTCACAAACTAAAAAAAAATATGTCTTACGTCCTTGGTCCGTGGCTCTAAGCGTGGCAGTTTTGCCTCTCCTTCTGTTAACCAGCCACTTATCTTCCCGTTCTTGTCTTTCCTGTGGGCTAGGCCGACTAAGCTGTCAGGATGGTATAGGTGCTGAGCAAGCCAGCATCTAAAACAATGTCCCAGGGCACTGCAGCGCCGAGTGGTCTCTTCACCCATCTGGTTTGAGTGATGGTGCCACTGGACGCTGTATAAATCGTCTCATTCGCAGCTGCAAAGGCCTTAGTTTTCTTCCCGTTCACAGAAGAAGCTGCAGGAGTTACAAGACGCCGGCGTGACGCAGACGGCGCGCAAGAAGCGTCGGAGCTTACACGACCAGAACCGAGCGCCTGAGACGGACACCGCCGACGCGACAACCGAGATTAGTGACGGTAAGGGACTTGTTTCAGTAGGTCGGAGATGCAAGTTACAAGACGCCGGCGTGACGCAGACGGCGCGCAAGAAGCGTCGGAGCTTACACGACCAGAACCGAGCGCCTGAGACGGACACCGCCGACGCGACAACCGAGATTAGTGACGGTAAGGGACTTGTTTCAGTAGGTCGGAGATGCAAGTTACAAGACGCCGGCGTGACGCAGACGGCGCGCAAGAAGCGTCGGAGCTTACACGACCAGAACCGATCGCCTGAGACGGACACCGCCGACGCGACAACCGAGATTAGTGACGGTAAGGGACTTGTTTCAGTAGGTCGGAGATGCAAGTTACAAGACGCCGGCGTGACGCAGACGGCGCGCAAGAAGCGTCGGAGCTTACACGACCAGAACCGATCGCCTGAGACGGACACCGCCGACGCGACAACCGAGATTAGTGACGGTAAGGGACTTGTTTTAGTAGGTCGGAGATGCAAGTTACAAGACGCCGGCGTGACGCAGACGGCGCGCAAGAAGCGTCGGAGCTTACACGACCAGAACCGATCGCCTGAGACGGACACCGCCGACGCGACAACTGAGATTAGTGACGGTAAGGGACTTGTTTTAGTAGGTCGGAGATGCAAGTTACAAGACGCCGGCGTGACGCAGACGGCGCGCAAGAAGCGTCGGAGCTTACACGACCAGAACCGAGTCTTCCGACTGATCGTCGTCCAGTTCTCGGCCGCCTCACTGTTACTGCCATTGTCCACCGGCTATCTTTCTCATTGCTATTTAATTCCATTTTCAGACTTCCTGAGCTGCCAAGTGGAGCGCGACAGTACCCACGACGCGGACGCATCCACTCGCGACGTGAAGCGACTCACGCAAATGGTAGAGAAGCTGTCGCGACAAAAGGCGCTCTACGAGCAGCAAGTCGCGGCGACACAGGCTCCTGTTTACGTCGCTACGGGCAGCGCCATCGTACAGGTCTGTTACTGAATGTACTGTTATGTGAAGTCCGGGGGGATAATGGCCCGTTTTCAGAAATAAAAAACGTAGTTCTTTTTTTCTCCACTGATGGCGCTCATAATACGGCACTATAACGGCAGTCACTTAAAATTTCATCAGTGTTGCCAACGGTACGACAAATTACCGTATACTGTAATAATCATAACCAGAAACACAATTCATTGCTTGCAAATTTTATCGCAACACGTAGGTAGTTGATGCCAGTATCCTACCTACCTATTCTCTATTTATCCAAAACCATTTATGTTTTTGCTTTCAAGAATAAAAAAATCTAATATATGACACGGCATTTTTACCGATTGAACATGGCAAGCCTGATTTTTATCTGTGGTGTTTGTATATCTTTAGTATTAGTAGTTTCTAATCTGTGAATCTGTGGGAAAAAGCGTTATTTGACTGCTGTTATGTAGCCGTATTTTCTGCGCCATCTAGGGAGCATTTTAAAATCAGCTTTTAACCGTCAGTTGAAAACGGCTCATTGTCTAACTTTTGAGTCTATCGCGATCCCTTTCAAATTGACGTTTGAAGGGTGCTGACAAACTTCAGACTGCATTTATTTGACACAAATTGTCGTTGAAAGCGATTAAGATGGGGATAGAGATTGCGACTCGATTTTGAAGGATTTGAGTGAATAGCAAAATCGTTCTCTCAATATCATTCAATTTGTATGGCGTTTTGACTCATCCGTAACATTGAAAAGGATCACGATTCGCGAGAGATTCTAAACTTAAACAAGTCAATATGTGTGGACCCGCTTAAGCTGTCAGGATGGTATAGGTGCCGGGCAAGCCTACTCCATCCAAAACAATGTCCCGGGCACTGCAGCGGTCTCTTCACCCATCTAGTGTGTGAAGGTGCCACAGGACGCTGTGTAAATCATCTCATTACGTAGATGCAAAGGCCTTAGTTTTTTCAACTGAAGAATTCAACTGCCAGAAAAAAAACTTACGGAGCTCGACGCATTTGTAGGAAGCTATAAACTATAATTTTATCAACCTGTTCTCCTTTCCTTGTCACAGAACCAACAAATAACCGACGTGATGAAGGACAATCAGAAACTCAAGAAGACTGTAGCGAAACTGATGACCCTCTGCAGGAAGCGCGGGAAACCGCAACCAGACGAGAACAGGGAGAACGAAGCCTCGGAACAACGCTGAGGTAAATGCTCAACTAAAGTGTAGTGCCACGACTCACGAGTGATGATATAATCTCTTTGAGCTGCCGCATAATGGGTCACGGGTGGCGGCCACGAGCAAAATGTAAAGTTCGCCAAACGACCAATACGCAAAATGTAAAATTCCAAAATATCATTATTGTCAGCGGAGGTAGCATGACTTTTATCGAGGCGGATTTATCCAACAAAATGGCGGTTTATCACCATGTCTTTAGTGGGTTATACAGGGCGTCCCACGGCTATGCCACATGGAGGGAAAGTACCTTGAATATTGTAGATGGAACATTTTACTGAAAGAAGACATTATTTTAATTTAAAAAACAATTCAAACTGCATTCATAGATATTGAAATAATTACATAGTTGAACCGGGAATCGAACCCGTTACATGAGAAAAATTATTACCCTGTAGTTTTATCATACCGATCGAAAGGCTTCATCATAAGGATTATTTTTTGCTAAATAACATAATGTCAGAAATAAAAGGAAGACCATGAATTTTAACATTTTTGATACAACATTAATCAATTTATCAATGAAAATCACAGTAACAAAAGATTAAAAGTATGAAAATGAAACACATTTTTGAATTATTTCTTTGTAATCAGCCAGCCGCATTGCGATGGACAAAATTTTACGCGCCTTTCGGCTCAGGATACGGCTCGATTTGTTGCATACTACCAGGTAAATGTTAAAATTCATGGTCTTCCTTTTATTTCTGACACTATGTTATTTAGCAAAAAATTATCCTTATCATGAAGCCTTTCGATCGGTATGATAAAACTACAGGGTAATATTTTCTTCTCGTGTAACGGGTTCGATTCCCGGTTCAACCATGTAATTATTTCAATATCTGTGAATGCAGTTTAAATTGTTTTTTAAATTAAAATAATGTCTTCTTTCAGTAAAATGTTCCATCTACAATATTTAAGGTACTTTCCCTCCATGTGGCATAGCCGTGGGACGCCCTGTATATCGCTCTCGACGATATATAACCCACTATAGACGTCAAAAATGCTGATAAACCGCCATTTTGTTGGATAAATCCGCCTCGATAAAAGTCATGCTACGGGGACTGGTTGTCCTGCTAGACACATCACTCAATGCACACAGGCTGAAGCGTCCGTCCACCACTGATGGAATGACACAAACTAAATAAATTAAATGACTTGAAGATACAGGGAGACTGCGTTGCTGAACGCAGCACCTACAATACTCAAGTTATACACAAACAAATCTAATAAAAGTCTATGAATGACTGATCGTAGATAAAAGAACAAAAAAAAAAATTGTCAGGTTCCAGTCCAAATTATTTATGAATCGTCACATTTCGATCACATTTCGAGAATCGATTTTTTTGCGAATTGGACATTTGAAAGGTTTACTAATACTGTGGCCGCAACAAGGTCTTTATACATATTATTTTATATTGTAACGACTCAAAGGCACTCTACTGTGTGTAACTTGTGCGGCAGCGCTCAATCTATGACAAAATAAAGTTTAGAAGTAATGATGAATGCCGTGTGAAAATGTCACCATTAAGCTAGACATCCATTAGCGGCGGATCGGGTCGGGTCGGGCCGCTAAATAAAATCCGCCTGCCTGTATTTATATGAAACAGCGTCCACTAGCGGCAGACTATATTGCGCTGCGGCCCGCCCCGCCCCGCCCCGATCCGCCGCTAGTGGACGTTGTTTTATTATATAAATACAGGCAGGCGGATTTTTGCGTTGCGATGCGCCCCGGCCCGATCCGCCTAGTGGACGCCTGGCTCTATATTACAAAACGTCTAAATTCAACGCACAACGCACAACTATTTAATTATTAACATAGTTTAGAAGCTGGTCTTTTTAATGGTTTTGTTTACTGACTATACTAAATATCAAATGTTGTTTAAGAAAATAATTCTAAACTTTTAAAAGAGATGTTAGACAAATCGCGATAATTATGATAAACGAATTTATTACTATTTCTTGTTTGACTTAATGGCACAAAAATGCAAGACTGAATGTTGCACGAACATTCCCAAAAGCATTTACTCCATGGCTGAAGGGATAAATTAATTATATTTTAGTGATTAGTATTCGAATGTGATAGATTGAATGATATTATACGAATATACAAAAGGGTTTTTACTCCAAACCAAAACTTTTCAATTTTATCTATAACAAAACGAAAGCTAGAATCGGAGTAAGGCCCTGTTGTAAAGATTGGTGCCATTGTATAGAAGTTTAAATTTAAATTTAAATTATACTGCAATTATTAGAATTTCGTACAATATTCATAGTATTATTAGATTGTACTTAATAATGTCGGTGTTTAGTTAAATATAATTCATTAGGTTTAATTATAATTATTTTTGTGGTATTGCTTTATTCAGTTGCAAGCAATCGATGAATGTTCTTGCGGCACTTAATTAATTTGCTTGGAATTTTCTATTTTTGTAATACGGTTCGGAGTTTTTATACTGACAAAACATATTTTTATTACATTCGATTCAAACACTTTAAAAGATTTTTATATGTTAAAAAAATATATATAATTATTTTCTGCTATGTATGGTTCTACACCCGATAAATTTGTTGTTTTGTATGATAAATAAATTAATTCATTTGATGGACAAGGATAATCTTATTTTTTATCAAACATAAACTTTCTTCATTGGATTAAACCATTTATTGTTTAAATATCGATTACAATCAGGTAATAGACAACAAACAGACATAACTAATTAGCTGGGCAGATCTAACAACTCATAAATACTGATCTAAAGAAAAACAAAAGAGGAACTTTGATTTACATCAACACTACCGGTAGTATGCATAGTAAAGCTTGACAGTAGAGCGATTGTCCACCGCACCGTCACCTCACCAGAAACCGAGAACGATATTGTAGGTGTATTCTTTTTGTATACGATGAAGTCATTTATTTCGCGTATGGCACAGTATGCAGCGAATAAAGAATAAAGGGAAGGGAATTGATACAATATGTCACTTACGCATCGGCCTCTCCAATGCGTAGGTGGTTATCGCGGTTTGGATGGTCGTGGGAAGGACCGCTGGTTGGGAATCTGATATGGTGGGAACAAAGGGTTAACGATTGGCGACCAAATTTTGCTGGGGTAACGCACACCTGAAAAAGACCGTTTTTTTTCTTTTTAAGTGACGTGACGTGACGGTTCGGTGGACAAGCGGCAATAGTAACGCAGGGATGTATCCCCTGCGGACTCGTGGTCACACCTCTCTGCCCCACCAGTGTGACCACGAGGAATTTTGTAAAGATAATAATGTATCGGCGCCGTCAAAATCTCGTGACGTGATGGGACGGTTCGGTGCGGGGGACAAGAAGTCTAAAGTCGCGTTTTCACAGTCAAATTACAATAAAACGAAGAGTACAATTTACTCTATGACGAGCACCGTCCAAGAGAGCCGGGCTTCCAAGTTCTGATTGGTCGGTTCTTCTGATATTTTGTCTTTGGGCGCAAAAACGTCAACTAGCACGGAGCTCTACTCGTCAAAATTGCCTTGGTTGGAAATACAACAAAATGGCCGACCAATCAGAAGCCTTGGCTTGCTTGGATACTCTTCGTTGTAGGACGTACGACTGTGAAAACGCGGCTTACCTTGGTAAGAACAAAAAAGGACATGTTATGTACCAAGTAATACTTCTTCCGTTCTAAACAAACTCAACTTTCCACTTAGTTGCCGCCATCTCCATTCTGTTTCAAAAGCAATTCGATTCTGGAAGGTAACTCCTTCAGTGTCTCTTCAATACTCTCCGCAGTTTCCTTACTAAGTTTGATCTGTTCGTTTCTCTGCACTATGTGGTCAGCGTACGTGGTTTGTCCGGAGAGCTGGGCTATTTCAGCCGCTAGGCTTAAATTCTCTTCCTTGTTGGTTTTGGCTAGAGCCAAGGCCGCTTTCGGCAAATTATCCTTGGCCAGGAAGCTAAAAGAGAAGATTGGATGATGTTAAAAATTACAAAAAAAAAATATTTTCGTGGTTTTCAAACATAATAAAATTATTGTACGAGAACCAAGATTTATTTTGATTGAGCTACCGATATTTCGGCAACGGACAACAAGCACCAAAATAAATCAAACAAAATAAATCGTGGTAAGAATCCCGTTTTCTTACAATAATTACGAATAATATTTGTTTCGAAACGGATCAAATCATAACTCATTAAAACCGCCATTCCTACGAAAATAACCGCCATTCGACCAGTTTCGAACCAAATTAAACAACGAGAAAGAGTTGTACTTATCAGTAACTTAATGAACTTACCACAAAGCAGCCTGCGTCAATGCTCCAACGAAATACCTATCATCGGTCCATTTTTGTAACGTCTCTTCAGCTATACTGTCCATATGCCTGGAAACAAAAAAAAACTTAGGCCCGTAAACTTAGCTTTCAAACCGTAATTAGCATCATTGAGATAGACCTTTGTTTACCTAATAACCTAACTCTACATTGAAACAAGGCCTTGATCCGGTTCGCCCACGGTTGCTTTGCCGAGTTTCAACGGACTTTCGACCAACGTTTCAGTGGTCAACATAGAGCCTTGTTCAGCTTATAATCCGCGTGGGATAAGAATGGGATGCGACTTTGTGGGACTGAGACGCGCGCGGTAAGCAAACTCGCGCCGAAGCAACCTTGTCAAAGTATACAAGGTTCCATCCCATTCTCATCGCGCGCGGATTATACCCAATTCTGCACAAGACGACTTGCAGTTGCACTCGTAACTTCTTCGATTTACATTTTAAACTTTACAGTAATCGGCAGAAAGTCTTGTTTAGGTTACCTAACTCTACATTGACAGAAGAACCACGATTGCTTTGACGTCGTTAATGTTGAGTTTCAACGGACTTTAAATCAACCTTATAGCCAAGATTTTTATAAGGTTAAAAAATTCGCTCGGGATAGGATTTGAACCCGCAACCCCTTGCACTCCGTGCAGGGGCCTTAGCCTGTAACACAATGGCGTATCAATGGCGTCCTATGTAGAAGGACAAAACCGGGATTTTTTCGTTGTTCTCCTACAACCAGCGAACTAATCCTCTAGAATTAGACTCATAATATTCTTTGCTGTACTACAATAACATTAAAAGGACCGACACTGGACCGACAGCATCAATAAATCGTAATTAAAACCGTCAACCGGAATCCCATTTTGGCACCATTGTGTTACAGGCTAAGGGCCCAGGCGAGCTACCAAATCAAGTACGGTCTTTGCGAGTTTTCCAACCTCATTGAAACTCGTGTTACGTCAAAAATCCTCAAATCCTGTCCCGAGCGAATTTTTTAACCTTATAAAAATCTTTGTAAATTTCCCTAGCACGGGTTAGTGCTTCAGAAAATACTAAAACCAGTCATTACATAGTCGTCAATATAGAGCCTTGTTTAGCTTACCTTACTCTGCACAAGACGTAGGCCTCCTGGAACAGATGTGCTTCAGTCAGCACTGCCACCGCTCCTTTCACGTCATGGATGCTGAGTAGAGTCGCCACTTTGCGGTAAATCGGTCCACCGTAATATCGGTTTTCTGTTCGGCAAAATAATTAAACAAAGGTCAATGAAGGATCTATAATTTTTTTGGACCAGTTTTTTCTGTATCTATAATTGTGCTGCCTTTGTAGCGGGAAATCATCCTACACCGTGGGTGGCATATTTTGTTTTGTGACAAAAAAGAAGACCGTCTGTTATACATAGGACCCCCCTATTTGTAATTATAATTGTTAGGTAAACCCTTACAATCAAACATTTACTGTGAAATTCAACTGGCTACCTATTACGTTTCTAAATACGCAGCCCTTTAAAGGCCTGACAGACAGATTTCGGAGGCGGAGTAATATGGTCCAGTTTGGCACCCATCGGGTTCGGAACCTTAAAAAAGGGATCCGGTTATCGCTGGTCTTTGTCACTTCTTTTCATGTCCCACTCGGAAATACGTCAAATCAATAGATGAAAAAGCAAAGGATTTTACAGCGAATCACTAACCAAATAATTTATTTCCTTCGCCTTTGGCAACAAGTCTATCTACTTGGGCCAAATATAGTTGCGTGACGTCCTTCCAGTACCTGCAACAAAAAAATAAACATGTCAAGGTCCGCTGCAGAGCATACTCGAATAAAAACATGTTTTTATAAATCATGTACCACACGATAGCACGTCAGACTGTACACTTTATAACAAGTCGCCCCTAATATAACCGAGTAAAGTGCTAGACTGTACACTTTTGTTGTAAAGTCGCCCCTAACGTAACCGAGTAGAGTGCTAGCGTGTAAGCGTCGTCGTGCTGTCGTGTGTACTTTACAATGCGATCTCTTATAGACTTGCAGGTTTCATGATGTTTCATTCAAGTACTCGGATGAACGAATGTGAATAAAGTGGCAGAAATGTTAGGTTCTGCCTAACCCTCCGAGACACATGCGTGAGTTTGGCGTATGTATGTAGCACTTATAAGTGTATAGAGCGCAAACGTGTAAAGGTCGTACTATCGACTGTGCCACAAGCATAAGAGTAAAAACAAGGTAGGGAGGTAATCGTATGAGGTAGTGGCCACCCTGGTGTCAGAGTTTTAAGGCCACCGAAGGCCCTCTGACATGGCTTAACGATTGTTATTAATCAACAACAACCGGGACCAACGGTTTAATGTGCCTTGCGAAGCACGGAAGCGCTCAGATATTATTGCCGCTAGCGGTCACCCATTCTTGTACTGGCCGCGCCCGTTGTAGCTTAACTTTGCCAATCGATTAAGTAAGAACGGCTAGTCCAACTAGAGGCTGTGAGGGCTTCAGAGAGTAAATATTGTGATGAATAAAATCCAATTTAAAACTTAAGGTGATAACCTAGGCACAATTAGCGCCGCCAATAGAAAAAAAAACATGCCTTCTTTTTGGATGCGTTTTTTGTTAAAAACGAATCATCAAATGATAATCCTTAGGCTTAACTATTTTTAGGACAAAGGTCCAAGATTCCAGATCCTAGAATCTACGAGTAAAACCTGCCGCCGCCAAATGTGGCCACAGCTCTCGACGCGATAATTTATTCTTAAAGTGGGCAGTAGACAAAAAAAGGTTGGGAACCCCTGAACTAGAGGCTGTGAGGGCTTCAGAGAGTACAACTTAAAAGTGACTTACTTGAAAGAGACGCAGGGCGCCAAACTAAGCAGGAACGGGCAGATGAGGTCACGCTGACTCGCGTACTTGAAGACACTGTCAATGTTACCGCGGAATATGGACACCATGATCCACGCCTCGTGGTTGTGCGACGCCGTGTGACGGTCCACTGTGAAGACAACATTACGGATATATTATGTTAGCTAGGAGGTTGGTCGCTGTCCATGTTCTTATCTACTACTAGCTTTTGCCCGCGACTTCATCCGCGCAGACCCTTTTTTTTTTCTCGTGAGTTTTTCCGTTGTTTTTATGGTTATTCTGCTATTCGGGGCGGAGAGAAATCCAACAAATCATAAAAATCGGTCCACCCGTTCTCGAGTTATAAATGGTGTAACTAACACGACTTTGTTTTATATATTAAGATTTAAACTAACTACTAACTGGTAGGTAGGTAATCGTATGAGGTAGTGGCCACCCCCGGTGTCAGAGTTTTTAGGCCACCCAAAGGGCCTCTGACATGGCTGTTGTTGTCTAAGGCCTTTGCATCTACGTAATGTGATTATTTATGCAGCGTCCAGTGGTACCTTCACGCACACTAGATGGGTGAAGAGTCCACTCGGCGCTGCAGTGCCTGGGACATGGTTTTTAGATAGAGTAGTCTTGCTCAGCACCTATACCATCCTGACTGCTTAGTCAGCCTAGCCCACAGGAAACACCAGTCATTACGTGAGGAAACCCGCGACTTATTTGGCTCCAAACGTATCTACTATTATTTCTACTATTTATTTATAGATTCTCAAGGCCTTGCCGGCTACATCCTTATTTTTTCAAAGCCACGACTTCCTTCTGACTTTTCAGACATTTATATTTTTTTAGATATGGTCGTATGTCCCCAAATGATTTATTATTATTACTTCCTTTGCTTTGGGCGTTAAGAGATTGCAGATTGCACTAGGAGTCTGTCGTTTACTGTTTTGGTAGCGTCACAGCGAAATATACTTAATTAACATACACATGAAATGCAATACACGCAGACACGGCGACTATGAAGACCGATATAAACGCGTTCCAAATGCATTCATAAATAAAAATAATTTTTATACTAAGAGGTCAATTTCAAAGCATCAAAGCTACTAAAATGGTATGGATGGAGAACTAAATCATACTTACATTCAGCGTCCAAAAGCTCATTGACTTCGTTAATACTGCCGAAGATTTTAATGAAATTACTCCCCGCTCCTTCAGGTTTCTGTGCATCGCCATTTTCAGTTTCATTTGTGACTTCTACAGATTTGTTACTGGTGGTTTTATCTTCGCCATTATCGCCGCCGATTTCTATTTTATTTGTGATTTCTGCGGGTTTATTACTATTGGGTTTATCCCCGCCATTTTCAATCCCGTTAGAAACTTCCTCCGTTTTAATACTATCGTTTTTATCGTGGTTGCTATCGCCACCATTTTCAATCCCATTTGTGACATTATCAGACTTAACTAGGCCATTCTTCTCCCTGTATTTTTGGACCATAGCCTTGCACAGATTCAGACAGTTCTGGTTGTACTCCGTTTTCATCGTGGGAAAGAGGAATCTCTTAGGTCCTTTGACTGCTTTGTCCAAATTTGCGGCGAGGGCGGTTTGCTCATCGTCTTCATCTGGCACCTCTAATTCTTTTGCGCTCTGTGCAGCGTTTTGTTTGTTTTTCTTCTTATCTCTCTTCGTTGATTCGGGCTTTGGTTCTGAAAGGAGAAATGCATGGTTAGAAAGTTACATGGTTACAACCTGATAACCTGCAAGCGTAGCATAAGGCTGGGTTAGGCAGTCATAGGGGTTTATAACTATGTATATGCTGTTGAGAATGTAAACTAACCTACTTGCAAAGGTGCAATCTTTGGTAGGCTTGTGTCACTCGCAAACATGTCAGCATAGCAGTTTACGCTTTTACAATATATCGCTGATATTCTTTTCCATCTTTTTCTGTCGTCGCCCCTCTAACCCAACAGGTTATGGGCCCAGGGCGTAGCCCCTGTTCCACTGTATATTTTCATCAGAAACATTTTTGGAAGATTTTATAAACTAGAAATCAAAATGTCGACCAGTACGGAAAAAAAAACCCAATCGCAAAAACTACGAGGGAGTCAAGACTGGGAAACGATGAAAATTAAGTAGAAGAAATTCAGGGAATATGACAGAGAAATACTGGTAAACTTTTACATCAAACTATAAAAGTATACCGATGGAAGAAATGGCGATGTCGTCGGAGCGCTATCGGAAACGCAGTGTGCGTGAAGCGTGGTAGAGCATAGAGGCGTACCAGGACGACGACGGAGCGTGGTGTTCGCCATAAAATTAGCGAAGCCAGAGACATGGAGGAGCTTCGACAGGATGTCGGGTCTTGTGTGCTGCTGAGGCACAACAGAAGACTGTCGATTGATTCCTGCACAGCGGAGCATCCCAGAGCATGTGCCACGACAGGTCAGCTACGACGGAATTGGAGATTTCGGTAGCAAATGGAGAGAAGTTACTGGCCGTAGGACTCAGCAACTAGAGGACTAAGAGAAGTGTCATTCGTGATGGGCATGAGTTCCAAGCGATTCTCTTCAGAATGGTATCAATAGACTCGATACCATCGGACCGTGTTTTGGTAGAGTGGGGTAACTGTGCTATGTCACAACAAGTCTGACGTTACCTTCCACTCAGTGGCCAAGCAAGTGAAAGTTTTTGGAAGAAGTTTTCAAGAATTATAAACTTCATGGAAAACGGGTTACTGAAAAAGTCAAATGTCATAGTGAAAATGTCATTATGCTGTCACAACAGGAAAATGTAAATATTAACTATTTTACAGCTGAATTTACCTGGTGACGAAATACAGGTGTGTCCCACGGAAGAAGGACTATGTGCTATGCAAATTCCACCCGTATCGAATCAAGGTAGGGATTGCAAAGCGTGTGACTTGTCTGATTCTACTCAGGTTCCGGGTTATTCTAGTATTGAACCAGAGGATTCAAACACAGTGTTTGAGGTTGCAAAGAAAGCAGCTGGGTTCATGCAGAGTAAGGAAAATAACCCTGAAGGAATGTCGAAGAGTGAAACCGTGAAAGGTGAGATAACTGAGCAGTTGAGAGAGGTGATTCGAAGTGAGTGCGAGTCCTTCCGTTTAACTAATCGCTGCTGGACAGTTTTCGGCCAATCGAAGGGACGTGACGGAGAACCTGTGAGATGTAAATTGTTATTTACAAAAAGGAGAGGCCCAAGCGGTGATACGATGAAACCACAGAGGGGGAAGAGTCGGGACTGCAAAAACGACTATGCAAGTCTTGTTGGTGGTGTATTCAGCGGTATGTTCCAGAAGATAGCTACTGTAGCTTACTGGAAGGAGGCGAAGCGCGTTCTACGATACTATGGAAACGTCCATACTACAGTTTCGTGTTTGGAAAAAGCGGATTGTCTTCACTGACTATAGTGACGGTGATGACTGGACATCTGTTAGTATGTAGGGCGGGTATGTTCGTGCAATGTACATAAAGTTTTTTTACTTTAGTTAGGTCGTAGAGCGGTTACTTCTCTGCTTTAGGAAACTCTATCGCGTAAGGGGAGAGTCGCAAGTAAAGTTCGCGCTGCCTTGTACCGAGGCTGAATACATGGCACTTTTTTGACTCCTGTAAGCAACATTGTACGAATTTGATGTTTGCTTATCTGTGTATCATTAGGTAGGTATATGTCGTGTTGATCGATGTATCGAAAACGTATCGAAACTTGTGAGTTTAACTTGAGGCTATTAGTTGTTTGAAGCAGGTTAAGGCGTAGCCTTTTATTAACTTAAGGCGAGGTCTGTCTCATAGTGTTTTTTGATTTATTTATGGGAGACCTGTTTATGTTTTATACCTAGACGTTTTGTGTCAGCTGTGTAATATACAGGGTGTTATTTTTGTATATTATACAGTGTGTTATTTTTGTAGCTTACCAAGTGCAAGTACATTGTATTAATTATTTTTGTACATTGTATTTGCTAGTGTTTAGTTTAGGAGAGGGTGTTGAGAATGTAAACTAACCTACTTGCAAAGGTGCAATCTGTGGTAGGCTTGTGTCACTCGCAAACATGTCAGCATAGCAGTTTACGCTTTTAAAATATATCGCTGATATTCTTTTCCATCTTTTTCTGTCGTCGCCCCTCTAACCCAACATATGCATCTCACTTTTTGTTTGACATACAGGGTGTTAAAAGACCGCCAACAAAGCGGGAAACCACGTATTGTCCATATCATAATGAACATTTTTGCCCATGGAACTATGCCTGGGAAATCAACGGCTTCCGAGATAATGAGGTTCAAAGTCGGACTTTTCAAAACTTTTTTTTTGTAGAAATGTATTCAGTATCTAGTTCTTAACATATCTTCTCAAGAAGCCATATCAAAATTATGAATATTTCTTCCAAAAAATGACGTTAAAATTGCAACCCGCAATGTATTCTAAACATCGGCACATCAAGCATAAGTAAAATAAACTTATACCTACGCTTGCGCAATATGACTTCTGTGCGTATCACTGCGTGATAAAATATTTTTCAAAATTATAACCTAAAAAACCAAAATAATTTCCCAGCAATAATTTATCGAAAAAGTACTTTGTTTTGGTGTCTAGTATGCGTAGCTTTCGGGTCTGTTGGCGGTCTTTTAAGACCCTGTAGAGCGCGATTTAGCCATTCTAATTTGACATTTCAAGATGGCGGCCGTGCAATGGACGACTCAAATTGTCAATGTTTGTAAATGTTTCACCCGTTTTAAGGTAATATACTAAGCTCGGAGCGAGCTCAACGCACCTAGAAAAAACCCTTCATACCAGCGAACTCGCTTTAGTCAGCCCTAGACCGAACCCGCGAGAGCATGGAGTCTCAGCAGCTATATGAACATGTATATGTAAAATGCCCTTTGAGCATGTCTCAGTACCTACCGACATATCTATCGGCGGGGTGGTGCTGGGTGCGCCACAGCCGCAGCGCGCAGTCACCGCCACCCGAGAGCACGACGTCGGCCAGAGAGGGCAGTCCGCTCCACGCCACTCCGAGGCACGCCTGGCTGTGGCCAGCGAATATGGACGTGCATACGCCCGTGGCCACGTCCCATACCTGCAAAATACCGCGGTTGAAGTTGATAAGAAAAACTAACCAAAATTAAAAAACCCTTTTTTTTCTATTATTTCACTCATTAGTAATTTGTCGGTGTAGCCGACTAGTTTCGGTTCTCATTCGGAGATTCTTCATGGAGGTCTCCGAATGAGGTCTCTGAAAAAAAAACAAAAAACTGAATTGACACGAAAATTATCGAACCTAGCCGTTTGTGACATATTCTTATTTACAATGGCGGGGATTTTAATTTTTAAACTTAAACTTTCGTGAGCACTGCACATGTTTCTATTAAATCACGGTTTTACTCACTAGTAATTTGTCGGTGTAGCCGACTAGTTTCGGTTCTCATTCGGAGACCTTCTTCATGGAGAACGAGACGGCCCTCGCGACGCCGCGGCTAGTCTCGAACTTCTCCATCGTTCTCCATGAAGAAGGTCTCCGAATGAGAACCGAAACTAGTCGGCTACACCGACAAATTACTAGTGAGTAAAACCGTTATTTAATAGAAACATGTGCAGTGCTCACGAAAGTTTAAAAATTAAAAAGCCCGCCATTGAAAATAAGAATATGTCACAAACGGCTAGGTTCGATAATCAATATGGAGTTTTTTGTGTCGATTCAGTGTTTCGTTTTTTTTTAGGGCATAGATATAGGGGTTGGAAAAGTAAATAATTTGCATTAGCCCTTACCCGGACGGTGGCATCTTGAGACGACGACGCCAGCAGGCCTTCGCGGTGAGGGTTCCACGCCACGCGTAGGACGGGTCCCTTGTGTCCAGTCAGGGTCTTCCATACGGACAGCTTTATGTTTCCATCTGCAAATAGGGACAAACGCTCAATACAATCTTGTGCAGCTGGCATGATGTTCTACAAGATATTACAAAAGATCGGGTCTTTTTACAGGTTAATAGCACCCTATGATAGGGATCACAACCAAATTTTTTTTTTTTGCCCTGTGTCATCATAACATTCCTTTGATTTTTAAATTAATTAAATGTGAACGCTGTGGCGGGAGAGAAGTAATTTGTAAATATTGTTTTCATTGACTTTCACAACGTTTTAATAACTCAAAGGTATGCAAATGCACCCACACACATAAAACTACTATACTAGAAACTACGGGCTCCTTGTTTCGTTTGGCAGCAATTTCAAAAACTGTGAAGATTTGGGCTTTCCCGCCACGCTTCGTTGAACCTTACCTTCACTCTCGGCTAATTCGAGTACGGCGATTTGGCCGGTGCGGTCCAGGGCGCACGTGGCGATCAGATTCTTGTTGGGCGACGGCTCGGAGCTCTCTGAGACTTGCTGCGGGTGCCAAGCGATGCAGTGGATCAGTTTACTGAAACATAGACACACACAATGGTCAATTTATGAGCAGGATTAAAGGAAATTAATTCTGTATTCATTTAGAATTTTAGATCATACATATTTTGTTTAGATCGTCTAAGGAGTCAGGGTTTCGACAAACGCTCGGGGTCATATTTGAATCAAAGGATTGCCCTAGCTGTGTAGCGTGGCAACGCCGCCAGTATTATGGGTACGTTTGCGTCGGATGTGTGTTTTTTTTTTAAGGGGGGGAGTCCTTTGCCCAGCAGTGAAACATCCAACAGGCTGCGTAAAAAAAATGTTTCACGGAGCTTATTGAGATTTTTTTTATCATTCATACATCAGAGAATCAGAATCAGAATCATTTATTGACTTGAACATGGGATTACATAGGAAGGGTTGTTTTATTTATTCTTAAGCCAAATTTTCAAGGTCTTAGTTAGCTGTTAACCAGTTCGCTGGCTTTGACCAAACGGCCGTCAAAGGAAACGAATGCTTCTGATTGGTCGAATCCATTTGAACGCACTTTTATGGGATAAAAACGTCAACTGGGACCATGCTCTGCTTATCAGTAACTTTGACGCAATCCCATAAAACAAAAATGGCGTAATGTGTTTCGTGTGCAATAAAGTATAATAATGAATTATGTTGATAAAAGTATTGTCATGAAACCTGTAAGTCTGAGAGGTCCCATTGTGAAGTACACACGACAGCACGTTAACGCTTACACGCTAGCACTCTACAACAAAAGTGTACACTCTGACGGGCTGTCGTGTGTATATCGTGAATTCTACTATACTAAAATTCACAAATGACTGGAAACGTTTGACAGGTCGATCTGTATTTTCCTAAATAATGTTGCCAGATTTATTCCTTAATAATTACAGATCGACCTGTCAAACGTTTCCAGTCATTTGTGAATTCTAGTATAGTTATATTTACGTGTATGGGAAGGCAGCGGCGACCAGGCGATGCGGTCGCGCCGGTGTCAGCGCGGCGACGGCGCCCTCTGTACTCCCCACTAGTAGAGCCCGCTCCGTCCACGAGACCTCACTGATCTGCCACGACTTGCCCTCGAGCTCCACCGGGACCGGCGTCGGCACTGGGGGGAAACGATATTGGGATAACTTCGGCCTTTGCATCTACATCGATAATATTAGTACATTACTGCCGCGGTCTGTAATGGGTGTGTTGCTGGCTTGCGCCCTGTTGATTAGGGTGTCCCGAGAATTTTGCTTTTTTTGATTTTCCGAACGCCAGACACCTTAAATTTTTCGTAATAAAATATAGATTATCGGAAAAATAATAAAAAAAATATTAACAAGTATCTTTAGGGCTCTAGCAAGCATTGCAATTTTGATTAAAAAAATCCTTTAGGAGGCGATGATTGACGTTTATTTCTTAAGGCTCCGTATAAGGCTAACAAGCGCCGCCAATGTTAAAAAAATCATATCTTCTTTTAGAAGAAGTTTTTGGAAAAATCCTAAGATGAGCCTATGCGCCATGCTTTTCTAGATTTTTAAGTGTAGATACCCTCTTCGAAATTTACTTTTAAGCTAAAAAATTTTCGATAACCGCCAAAAGCGGCCGTTTTTGGCGGCTATCAAATTTTTTTTAGCTTAAGTCTAGAAACTGAGTTGGGTACCTACACTTAAAAATCTAGAAAAGCATGGCGCATGAGCTCATCTTAGGATTTTGTCAGAAACTTCTTCTGAAGGAAGATAGGATTTTTTCAACATTGGTGGCGCTAGTTAGCCTTATACGGAGCCTTAAGACGCCACAGGTCTCACAACTAGCGCCACCAATGAAAAAAAAATCATATCTTGCGATGCCATCGATTCACGCCAAAAGTGGCCACTTTTGGCGTGAATCGATTGCATTCGGATCTGGATTCCAAACCTTAGCTCCTAAAAATAGTTAAGCCTCGCATTGAGAAATCGCAGGAGCGTTTTTTGCTAAAAACGCATCCAAAAAGAAGATATGATTTTTTTTTTTCATTGGCGGTGCTAGTTGTGAGACGTATACTTGTGCAAATAAAAAACATAACAATTAGGGGCTTGTGGGTAGGTTTATCAACGTTACTCATCGCCTCCTGAGGGCATTTTTAAATCTAAACTTTAAAGCTCGGTAGAGCCCTAAAGATACTAGTTAATTTTTTTTTTCCGATAATCTATATTTTATTACGAAACTTTTAAGGGGTCTTACGTAAAAACACTTTTTGACGGGACACCCTACTGTAGCGAGCTCCAGGCCAACACAGTGCGGTCAGTATTGCAGCCTTTGATGACAAGCTGGTATGAAGCTGGAGTCTCCACTCACCATCATCGACGTTCTTCGCATTGTAGACGAGTAGTTCGCCGCCGCCGCAAGCGTACAGTTCGTGTGCGACGCCCCAACACAGCCCGTAGACTGCCGACGAGAGGCCCGGCCGGAGCGCCTTGGCCGGCTTATGGCTCTTAGGGTCTGTGTCGATTAGACCCACCTGGAAACAAGAAGGATTTGTTCATCATCATCAATTGCTGTTATTCCTAATCAGGGACATAGGGCTCTTAAAACAGTTTTCCATTCTGGCCGATTTTGCGCCTTCATCTCAAGCTCGGATATGCTCGAGACAAGAATTGGGATTGGGATTTGTTGACAACAAGAATTTGATTTCTCTCGAGCTGAAAGCGCACTTCGCGCTTCCAAAACCGCTCAAACTTGATCACGCTAGGAGTCGCCTCCAAAGGGCCGTCGTGAACCGTCAAACCGGTTTATTATAACTGGAATATAGCTGTAATTTAAATTAACAATCTTTTTTTGATTATTGATAATGGGAGATTTGCGGTGCACCAGCGCAGTCTCATCGTCCTCCAGTGTGCCACATGAGTGATCCTATAACGGTTCCGTTTTCCCTTTTGAGGTGCGGTATCATATAAAGAGCATCGGCGCTAGAGCCTCAAGACTTTGCCCTGCAATTTCTGACAGTAGGTGGTCACGTTACCCTGCGCCAGCGCAGTGGTGCTCTCTTTCTGCGTATGGTCTTTGGCTGCATGAAAACTAGCAGGCTTTTTAACATGAGTCTCCAAAATTAATTAATTAATTAATAACAAAACATTGCCTCACTTGTACATATATTGTTAATATTTTATTGTAAATAGTTTTTATTCTTTATTTAAAATAAATTTTTATATGATGAATTAGTATAATAATATGCATGTAAATGAAATAAGTTTGATCAAATAATTCTTAATTTAATTTAATTGCATGTTCGATAAACTAGTTTTATTGTTAAGTGCCTAACTGTCCGATTAGAAATGCTGTGCACGTCCTGTAATAGGCACAAGCGCTAGACCTAAGTTTTCTAAAATATTCAATGCCATGTATTCGTTTGTGCTGTTGGAGTGCCTATAAATAAATATAAAAATAAAAAATAAAATAAAAATTAGGGTTATTTTTATTTCTTTGTGATACAATCTATTCTATGCCACAGATCTATCCTCGTCGCCATTGATATATCGGGAGATAAATGTCACACGCAAGCGATACGTAGTAGTGCGTATAATCGACTGAAGTTTGGTGCGAAGGACAACTACTAAGGCCTTTGCATCTACTACATAATGAGATGATTTATACAGCGTCCAGTGGCACCTTCACTCATACCAGATGGGTGAAGAGACCACTCGGCGCTGCAGTGCCTGGGACATTGTTTTAGATGGAGTAGGCTTGCCCAGCACCTATACCATCCAGACAGCTTAGTCGCCACAGGAAAGTCAAGTCAATAAGTGTGGAGCCAACTAAGCCGCGGATTATTCGCGATGTTTTCCTTCACCTTTAGCGAGTGGTTTTGCTACTTCAAATTCACAAATGTACACACGACAGCATGTGAGACTGTACACTTTTGTTGTAAACTCGCCCGTAACGTAACCGAGTAGAGTGCTAGCGTGTAAAGGTGGACGTGCTGTCGTGTGTACGTTACTTTAAATAACAAAGGAGGAAGGAGGGACAAAGCCGCCTGCTAACTAACCTAAACTTATCATCAATCAAAGTTGAGTTTAATTCTTAAAGTAAACAACTAAACATACCCGAGCTTCAGCAGTAGCGAACGCGAGCAAATTCTCCTTCGTAGGGTGCCACGCGATTGTCAGTACTTTGCCCTGCACATTCTGCCAGTAGGTGGTCACGTGACCCTGCGCCAGCGCAGTCTCGTCGTCCTCCAGTGTGTCAGCCTCCCACACGCGGACTGCGCCATCGCCTACCGACGCTGCTACCCTGGTGGATTTCAATTTTACAAAAGACAAAGAGCACCATTGTAGAAAATAGACGCTTCTGATTGGTCGATTCTATCCGAGCTTTTACATTTTCGCGAGTTTGTCTCTGGCTCGGATGGAACCGACCAATCAGATGCGTCTATTTTCTTGGATGGCTCTTTTGGTTTTAGTTTTATAAGACTGTGGAAACGCGGCTTTAATCTCAAACTCCACTATCTTCTAAACACGAAAACAGTAAAGGCAGAAATCAAATGCTATGCAACAACACAAGTCCCGACTGGCCACACATCCAAATAAACTAGCAACAAAACGTTGTATAAAACGTCTGAAAAGACGTAATATAAAGGAACCGGGCAGTGATGAGCAAGTTGCTGACTAGTCAAAATAAGGAAATAGAGGAGTTCCCGATGGGGAACCTTATCTAATAGTAGCTTCGAGCACAAAACATCTGCTTATGGTCACAGACTGGTCGATAAACACAAAAAAAACTGAGTATTCCACCAGTGCGCGCAATGAGAGACTGGCCGCGACGTCACCTCTGGTGCAGGAACGTTCATGACAAGTTGCGTGAACATAAAGAAGACTTTATTCAGCTTTCGTCCCCAAATGGTGATGAAAATACATTGAAATTCGTGGAGCTATTAGTCCCTCCCACTGCCTCAAACCCACTTCTTGGATCTAGCTCGTATTCGGATCGGACGCAGTGGGCGAGTGTTCATACAAATAAGGCCATTGCTCAGTTCGTTCGGTCCGTCAATATTCTGTTCCGAATTGGAGACCGGATGGCGGATAGATATCGGATGACGAACCTGGATCTAGTGCGAAAATCGTCTTGTAAATACAGGGTGCACTCTAAGTCCATAGAGGAACTTTACGTAGGCTGTCTACTGATCAATATGGCGAAAAAAATGGAGCTAAAAAATATCAGCTGTTCCATACAAAAGGTCGACTCAGTACTGCGCCAAATGTATGAAACAGCTGATATTTTTTCGCTCCATTTTTTTCGCCACTTAGTACAAGTTGTTTGTATTGATCAGTAGACAGCCTACTTAAAGTTCCGCTATTGACTTAGAGTGCACCCTGTAGTACTACAGTGCTACTTTGGACCTACATTTCTCAGATTAGGATCGGATGCAGTGCGTAAACGTTCTGACTTAAAGTTTAATACAGCACCACTCACCTCCTAGCATCATAGGGACACGTCGCGACCATGTAAACGAATCCCCCACTCGTGCCACGCGTACTCAACGCCTTTCTCTCTTGCAGAGAGTACTGTATGAGGCTCCTCTCCTGTGCTATGGTCCAGATCGGCCAATCTTCGACCTTGGTGCTTGGTAATAAGACCTTGGGCGCGGTGGATGTGATGGAGTAGAGCCCTCGCTTGTGGAGGCTGTGGATGACGCGCCATTCCAGTTTGTTCTTGCTGCAATGGTAAATAAAACGATCTATTTAAGACGAAATACGACGCACAAGTAGCGCCGCCAATGAAAAAAAAAATGCAATCGCTTTTGGCGAGAATCGATTGCATTCGTAGGTTCTAGTATCTGGATCCAAACCTTAGGTCCTAAAAATAGTTAAGCCTCGCGTTGAGAAATAGCAGGATTTTTTGCTAAAAACGCATCCAAAAAAAGATATGGTTTTTTTTTTCATTGGCGGCGCTTGTTGTGCCTCGTATTTCGTCTTAAATTTACACTTTTCTCACTCTCTCTCTCTCTCACTCTATCTCTTTCGCTCTGTTTCTCGCTCCCTCTGAAGCATAGAATAATGCTATGTAAAGGCTATGGAAAAGTAACGTAAAAACGTAAATGAGTCCAAGACTCCAAGCTTACCAGTCAATAGTCGTGGGGTCACACTCGACCAGTTGGTTCTTCCCATCTGCGATGAGTAGCAAGCCGGGCCGGTACCACAGTACCGTGGCCCAACTGGGGTGGGCCGGAGCCTTTCCTTGGTACTTTGAGGAGTTAGACACCGTGCAGCTAGAGACCAGCTTCCCGGTCTTCGACCAAATGCGGAGGGCCCTGAGGAAAGATAAAATAGACTCATTTGATAGATCTTTAAGGCCACTCAGGCACGTTTCTTTCTGCAATTTCGCAAAAGGCAGGGACAATTATTTCGCAACAACATCCATACAGATATGATAAAAATTTGGCTAGAAATGTGGATGTGGTGAAGATTAGTAGAAAATAAACACAGAATTGTGACCTACCCATTTTTTCCAATAGTAACCAGCATGTGCCTTTGTATATGTATGCTGCTTGGACTGCTTTCTGGCTTTTCTACGTTAGCTTTTTCACTACAATCCCCGCCACCATTCTCTGATGTTTTAGACTCTGCTTTTTCAACAACTCCTTCACCATTCTCTGAGGTTTTAGCTTCAGCTTTTTCATCCTTCACATGAGTATTATCTAATGCTTCGACTAGAGATTCTATAGAGGGCTCAGGCTCCGTTTTAAGTTTTAAAATATCGCCTTTGAGCTTCAGGCATTCGGCTAAGAAATCACTTTGTACCTCTTCCTTCTTTATTTTGACGTAGATATCTTCGGGTTGGTATTTCTTGTGACCAAACTCATCAGCCTCATGATCCTTGTAGATGTCAAACATGTCATCTTCTTGGACAACTTCGGAGTCATTGAAGCTCTTTTGCAATTTTTGTAGTACATCTTTTTCTTTTTTCGCACTCTTGATCAAAGCTCCAGCATTGTTTTCAAAGTCTATATTGTCGTATTCGTCTGGTTCGTTGCGGATTTTCTCGAGTCTCGCAGCCAAACCTGTTGGGGCCTCTTTGACCTCTTTGAGTGCTTTCTTTACCTCTACCTCGTATTGTGGACACCAGCTCAGGTTCATTATCGGTTCGTCGTGAGCTCTGACTTTGTACAGGATCTTTCCATGACCTGAGAATTTTAACGTAAAGTGAAAATAAACAACATTGCCATTATTTCATTGAATTAATTTTCCTACAAGACATGCACACAATTTGATTGAATCAGCTATTTGTTTTTAATTATGTAGCAGTAGAAAAAAAAACTATTTCTGGAGGTAAAATAAAGTACCATACAACATTACTTATTTCTGGAAAAAGGTCAGATGAAATTGGTAAAACAGAATAGGGAATGTGTTAAAAAAAACAGTGTCAAACAGCAATGAAAACTTACCACTCAAATCAATGAGAAACACGACTCCCTGCTTGGTACCAACGGCAACATTCAGCACGGCATGTGGCGAGCACCTCATGCAGTTTGGTTTGAAATTCTTCAAGAATTCACTGTAACTCTTCACCACGTTGGAGTTTATGTCCCATTTCACTATGTTGCCAAACGCACCCACTGACACGGCATATACTTCATTGCTGTAGCCTACGCCTGCTAATTCCTGAAAGGCAGAATTTATGACACTGGTACGTTTATAAAAAGTGAAGGGGAAAAGACCAGCAGTGTACAGACTCTGGTGAAGAGTATTCTAGATGGTTCTAAACAGCATCTCAGCGGCATTTTTGGCCCCTGATGCAAAAAGAGTGGTGTTATAAGTTTGACCGCTATGTGTGTGTCGGTCTGTGGCACTGTATTAAGCTCTTTTGATGTTTTTTTTTATTTGAACAAAATTTTCCTAATGATGTTAAAATTGGTTAAGCCATTTATGAGATATTCTAATTTGAAAGTAAAATTTCAGAGGTTTTATAAAATGGCTTTAAAATTAAAACCTTAGAACCAACCTCTTTCTCTTTGCTATGGGTTTCATGCACCAAAGAAGTCTGGATTTTGGTGCCTCCATCGTCTTGTGTGACACTCCATTGCTTCACTAGTCCCTCAGCACTGCCTGTGAGTATTGATTTCTTTGTAGGCCACTCTGGAGATAGGTCGACACTCACTATCCTGAAAGAACAAGGAATAATTGGGTTGGTTGGTGTACAAGTAAGAGAAAGCGTATTACAAATAAAAAATGTGCAGTGGTTATAAAAGTTGGTATGTCTAGCTGAAGGAATTTTGTAGATTTAGATATGATTATTGCCACAAATAACACAAATAAAACTTAGACTAAAAGAAATTAACATCCGCGGTTGTGGCTAGTAGGATTGTTTCAGCTGTTGCTATAGTCTACCTAGGGAATGACATGACTAACTATGGAGCTGGTTTTCGAACAGTCCCATTCACACAACAATTTGAGGCACATTAGGTAAAGCCAAAGTTCTACAAAGAGTAGAAACATCAGTAGTCTCTGTTTTCGGTGGAGGAGTAGACGGAAGCGCAGACAAAGACCACTGTTTATACTAGCCCAGTTTCATAGTTTTACAGCATTGAAATGAAACAACTTACTTCTCAGGGTGTGCGCGATTAACAACGTGAGCTTTGTAGCCCGAGCTCCCCTTGATAGTGGCGTTATAATCAGCAGGAAGCGGTTCCAACACACAAAGGCTCTTGGACGGTCCACCGTAGACGAGCCAGCCGTCTGGGCTCGCCGCCATCACCGACACTTGGAACCAGTTTGGCGACGGCATTATCACAGTTTCATCCATGATGAGGCAGGAAAATAAGTTAATCGTTTCACCGGCTTCTCACGAGAAAAAACACCGCACACGCGCTCAAAACAAATGCACAATGAGCGAAAGATGACAGACAACCAACGTTTCCAACGGAAAGAACTGTCAAATGTAAGTTGTCTGTCTTGAACGGTGAGCCAACGGTGAATAATAAAGTGTAGCGGTGTAAGAAAAGTTAAAGAAAGTTATCCGCAGCTGTGAAACAGTTGCGAACAAAATGAAAACTTGCACCGATGGACAACGGCGTTCAACTGTCATTTCATACTAGTGATGTACCATATCCGGTCAAAATTCGTTCATTCGTTAACAAAACAGCAACACTGAATTAATAAAAAAAAGTAAACTGTCAGTTGGTGTTTGTGATTGTTGTGAAGCAAATTGTCCAAAACGAAACAATCAGTAAATAATTGGGCTTTTGAGCACCAGATCCTCGTAAAACATCGAACATTTCAAGGAAAAACATTCCCAATCACATATTGTAAGTAATCTAACCACCAACAATGGCGCACTATAAGGGAGCTGCCTCTGAGGCTGGCCGAGCCATGCACCTTATGAAGAAACGTGAGAAGGCAGCCCAAGAGATCGAGTTGCGAAAGAAGAAAATAGAAGAGGACCTTAAGATCGACAACATAGAGAACAAATTCGCGACGCACTATGACGCCGTTGAGCAGCAGCTCAAGAGTTCTACCATTGGTCTGGTAACCCTCGATGAGATGAAGGCCAAACAGGAGCATATTGTGCGCGAGAGAGAGAAGAAACTAGCGAGGAAGGAAGAAGAGAAAGAGAAGGAGAGACAGAAGGAGATTGAGGCCAAGCAAGCACAGAAAAATAAACAGAAACAACAGGTTATCTTATTTCTTGATTTCTAAGTAAATATCTATCTTTGACTGTAAATAAAGGGCCTGAATCACAAAAGTTGTTGAAGGAAGTAAGAAATAAGGAAAAATCGGGATAAATATAGTATTAAATTTGCCTAAAACCAACCATGGTTTGGCCCGTTTTCGAATACATTAATGCTTAAGGAAGACCAAAGTTGCATACTGCTTGCATGGCATACTTTTTTTGCAACATAAATTCCCTCATTTTCCCACACAGAAAATTCGTTCTATACAAACTGCAGATTAAATTGAAATATTGAATAAACAAATTATGCCTATTTTCTAGATCCGAGCACTCTCATTCAACACAATGGAGGATGAAGAAGATGAAGAGGATGACGACGAACTAGACCAGAAGCCTGAAATTAAAATAGAACCAACAGAGAAGAAAAGCTGGCGGGATGCCCCTGAAGAACCTGTAAGCTACTTAATAAATAGGACTTTGCGTCTATGTAAAGAGACGATTCACACAGCATCCAGTGGCACCTTCACTCACACTAGATGGGTGAAATTACCACTCGGACGATGATGTGCCTGGGACATTGTTTAGATGGAGTAGGCTTGCCTAGCACCTACACCAAACTATTTATTTACTCCTACAATAAATCTGTATTGCATGATGCCAGAAAGTTATTGCTTATCGTGATAAGGCCACAATTTTCACTTCTATAACGATTAAATCATAATAGAATCCACCGCTTGGGCATAGGCACTTTTCATACGGAGCTAATCTTATCATTTTGAAAAAAAGTACTTTACTATTTTTTTTTTCTTTGTAATGCAATCCCAAAGTTACTAATCAAGTAATTACATTGTTTATCTGTTCATCAATCTCATGAAGGGTTGTGTGAACATGCCTTAGGCTTTTCCTGCAGTGTATTCCTTATTATAGCTTATCTTCTTCAAGCAAATGACAAAAAAAATATCCATGATAATATTTTTTTTTTTTTTTTCTCTTCTGTTTTCCGTAACTTGGCAATCTGTTTGCAACAATGGGCCATTCACTTGTCTGTTTAAATGTCTATCTGAGAAAATGCATCCAGTGAGCCTTCCTCATGTCCTGCTGGCGAATCTATTTTTCAGGGTGGGGATACTGTGTCTCCTCAATCGGGTGAATTGCACACTTCCTGTGCCTTCAAGTTCAGCCGCGAGTTCATTTACATGTTTCGATAGTCTTATTTGGTATTTATCGCTATATTTAGCGATCTCTTCCTTTACTGTAGCGATTTTTAGGTCCATCTGAATGTATCTGTTGCTTATGTAGTATGGTATGTTGAACATTTTCCTGATTGTTTTGTTTTGAAATCTCTCCAAAATTTCGAGATTGCTGTTGCTAGCCGTACCCCAGAGCTGGATTCCGTAGGTCCAGATAGGTTTCAGGATTGTTTTGTAAATAGCGATTTTGCTAGTTTGCGATAGTTGTGATTTTGGTCCAGTTAGCCAGTACATGCTTCTTAGTTTATGATCCAGTTGCTTGCGTTTTGTCCAAATATGCGTTCGCCAGGTAAGCCTGCGGTCGAGATGTATTCCCAGGTATTTGGCATTTTCGGCTTGAGGTATTTCTTTGCCATAGAGCTTGACTGGTGGGCAAGTTTGCCTTCTTAGGGTGAAGGTCACGTGAACAGATTTCGTTTGATTTGCCTTGATGCGCCATACGTCCAGCCATTTCTCAATCTGGGACAAGTGGTCTTGCAGTTTTGCAGATGCAACATCTGGCTTCTCGTGGACAGAGAGGATCGCTGTGTCGTCTGCGTACGTCGCGGTGGTGGTTTCTTGACGTGTTGGAAGGTCAGCAGTGTATATTAGATAGAGGACTGGCCCCAGGATACTGCCTTGAGGGACTCCTGACTTTATTTCACACAACTGCGAATTTTCTGTGTTATGTTTAACTTCAAAGCATCTGAATTCCAGGTAGGATTTGAGGATATTATAAAAGGAGTGTGGGAGCATCTTCTTTATTTTATACAGAAGTCCTTCATGCCAAACCTTATCGAATGCCTGACCTATATCCAAGAATACAGCAGAGCAGTATTGTTTTGTTTCGAGTGTTCGACCAATTATGTCAGCAAGCCGGTGAACTTGTTCTATAGTCCCATGTTGTTCGCGAAATCCAAACTGGTGAGTCGGAATTACTTTGTGCAAGTGCTGGCGCATCCTTTTGAGAAGTATTTTCTCTAACAGTTTACCGCATACTGGCAGCAGGCTGATTGGCCGGTAGGAACTTGCTTCGGGGGGCGGCTTCCCTGGCTTTGGTATCATGATGACCTGTGCTATTTTCCATTGACTGCAGAAGAGCTCTAGTCTAAGACAGGCATTGATTAGTGTGGTCAGCATTAGTGTACCTTTCCTAGGTAGCTGCTTCAATAGTGTGGCGTCAATGTGTTCGTACCCAGGCGATTTACCTTCTTGGAGTTGCATAACTTCTTGCCTAACCTCTGTAGGGGAAGCACTTTTTAGTGGCATGCACATCTGAATTGGACTTTTTAGGTATTCGTATATTTGTTCGTCGTGTTCGGGATAAGTGCTTGTGTGTGGGTTGAATACGGTTTTAAGGTATTCAGAGTATACCGTAGCCTTTTCAAGGTCCGATCTAGCCCAAGAGCCACTGGTAGACCTGATTGGAGGGATTTGGTTTTTTGGTTTTTTGAGCTTTTTGGTGGCTTTCCAGAGTGAGTAGTTGGTTAGGTGTGTCGGGGAAAGATCAGCCAGGTATCTTTGAAGGTTATCGTCATTTAGCTTCTTGATAGCTTGTTTGAGATCTTCTGAGGCCCTATTAAACGCCTTCTTATCTTCTGGGTAACGAGTGTTGTGCCAAATCTTTCTTAGACGTCTTCTCTCATTTACTTTGTCCTTTATGTATCTAGGATATTGGTGAGATTTATTAAGAGCGGTTTTATCCAAGTTGGGTGTAGATTCATTTGCAGATTTGTGAATCAATTTATTGAAGGCTTCAACGGCAAATTCCACATCCTCACTCGTTTTAAGAGGAATGTTGAGGTTTACGCCGGAAGTTATAATTTCCTGGTAGTGGTCCCAATTTGTCTTCCGGTTGTATAATCTTGGTGGAGGGTCTACCATTATTATTTTACAGTCTACGTTCAAAAAGACTGGTGTGTGGTCTGATGACAGGTCATTACTGGTTTCGATACACATATGGGTGTTAGGAATGTTCTTAACTATGAAGAAATCTAGCAGATCGGGTATTTTTTTCTTGTCCGTGGGCCAGTATGTGGGCTCACCGTGTGACATGCATTGTAGGTTGTGGTTATTAACTGTTTGGTAGAGTTGGTTACCTCGAGGCATCGTTATTCTTGAGCCCCAATATACGTGTTTTGCATTCCAGTCACCTCCACATATAAATCTGTTCCCGAGTGTAGAGAAGTAAGTTTGGAATTCATCTTTAGTAATAGTATTCCTGGGCGGACAGTAAACAGCCGAGACTATAGTTTCAGTTTTCTTATCTTGGATTTTAACTGATGTTGCCTGAATTTTAGCGGTGCAGTATTCTTCGTGTAGGTGGTGTTTGATATTATTTTTCACTATTACTGCTGAGCCTCCGTGTGTATTTCCGGATGGGTGGTTAGTGTTGTAAATTGTATAGTTTCTAATAGTCATATGGGTTCGTGATGTGAAGTGTGTTTCAGTTATTAAAGCTATGTCAACTTTTTCAGTATGAAGAAATAATTCAAGTTCTAATCGACGTTCTGTCAATCCGTTGGCGTTCCACGTGACTATACGTAGGCTTAGCGGCATTTTGGAACCAGATGTGTTATTAGTTGGATCATACGATCCATCATGTTGTCTACCATTCTCTGCATGATGGTTTGGAATTTATCAAACATTTTCTCTAGTACTTCCTCCAAGTTACTATTATCATTGTTTCGGGCGGATTCTGCATATGTTACATTGGATGTCTTTTGTCTGGCAGTGTAGCTTTGTGTATCTGGTGGCTTATATTGCGCTCCGCCGTCTGTGTTGTTGTTGTTTTGTTGTTGGGGTGGTGGCGGTTGTAGATTTAGTTTTTCGAAATTTTTGGTTTTAGGCTTTCGTATCAGCTCCTTGTATTGCTTGTATTTTTTGCAGCCCTTATAACTAGCTGGATGTTTCTCCTGGCAGTTTGCACATGTTGCATCAGTGTCTGGTTTCTTGGTGCACTCAGTCGTGGGGTGTTCATCGCCGCATTTAACACATCTGTATGGTCTAAAGCATTGGTTTTTGGCGTGACCAAACCTTTGGCATCTTTTACATTGAAGAATGTCGTTTTTTTTCTTGTATGGGGCTTCAAATGTTATTATCATGTGATTTAGTTTGGTAATTTTGAAAATGTCTTTGTTGTTGTGTTTGGGTTCAAGGTCTACATAGTAGAGGGGTAGCGGTTCTTTTGTTGCTTTGTGTCTTGCATTTATTATATTTCTGACTTCGTGACCGAGTGCTTGCAGATCGAATTTTATGTTGTCGACATCTTCAGATGCATGCATTCCCCGAAGGACAACTCGATAGGCTCTTTCACTTTTCAGTTTATATGTGTAATGACTTACGTTTTTCTCTAATAAGCTTTCCCTTATTTTCTTGTAGGTATCAATATCGGTAGGCATTATCTTTACGATGTGACCTGATTTGAGAGTGGTAATAGTGTACATATTACACTCTGTGATAGTGGCTAGCAATTCCTTTAGGGCTGTTATGTTAAGTACTCCTGTGACAAAAATTGGTTCAGGTTTTGGTGGTTTTGGTTGGTTGGACTCTTTAGTCTGGCTGTCTTCGACGTCCAATATTTCGTATTGGTTTTGTGTTGGTACAGAGTATGTTGTCTTTGAGACTTTTTTAACAGTGGGCTCAGGACTGGTTTTTGATCGTTTCCTCTTGGACGGTGGTACATGATCTGATTGCCATGTATTAGGGTTATTGCTCTGTGTCTGGGCTGTGGATGCAGTTGGCTGGGACATTTCCATTCCCATGAATGAGGCAGGCATTTGATTAGTTGTTACAGCTGGTGTCGCTGTTGGTTGGTTCGTGGTACTTGAGTTGGGTGAGTCTTTGTTGATGAACAAGCTCGGATGGAAAATCTGTTGTGTTAGTTTTTTTGGTGCTTCGCCAGTAGCATCTTTTTTGGGAGCCTGGTTGGCCACTCCCGTCATTGTGGTAGATTTTGAGATCCTACTACGGAAACATTATGATTTAAAAGAAAAAGAAAATAATAAAAAATTTGGGGTAGTATGATATTTTTTTTTGCAGAGGTGAAATGTCAATCGCGAGTTTTGATGCACTATTTATAGACGAATATTAGTGTTTCACGCGCGGATAACAGTTGCACAGTGGCCGCAGATGTTTATTTCCACTTTGGTAACACTTTCACTTCATTTTAGCACTGTTTTAGCACAATCGCGAATAAAAAAGGTGAGCGGGTTTGTTTTATCGCGACGGTTGACAGGCCGAAGACCACTCGGACGATGATGTGCCTGGGACATTGTTTAGATGGAGTAGGCTTGCCTAGCACCTACACCAAACTATTTATTTACTCCTACAATAAATCTGTATTGCATGATGCCAGAAAGTTATTGCTTATCGTGATAAGGCCACAATTTTCACTTCTATAACGATTAAATCATAATAGAATCCACCGCTTGGGCATAGGCACTTTTCATACGGAGCTAATCTTATCATTTTGAAAAAAAGTACTTTACTATTTTTTTTTTCTTTGTAATGCAATCCCAAAGTTACTAATCAAGTAATTACATTGTTTATCTGTTCATCAATCTCATGAAGGGTTGTGTGAACATGCCTTAGGCTTTTCCTGCAGTGTATTCCTTATTATAGCTTATCTTCTTCAAGCAAATGACAAAAAAAATATCCATGATAATATTAATTTAGATTTACTTAAAATGTAATTTTTTTATTTAATAGAATGAAAAAAGAATTTGACTTTGACTTTATCAAATCTCCAAATTCCACAGGCCCTCAAAAAGATCCGCAAGAACCCTGACGTGGACACTTCGTTCTTGCCGGACCGCGAGAGGGAGGAGGCAGATCTGAAGCTCCGGGAGGAGCTACGGCTCGAGTGGGTGATGACGCAGGCCAGTCTCAAGGACGAGCCCATTACCATCACGTTTAGCTACTGGGACGGCTCGGGGCATCGCAGGAACGTTACACTGAAGAAAGGTATTGAAGCGTGAATAAAACTTTTTAACGTTAATAATAAGTTAGTCCTTTGTGGGATTCTACTGGCATTGATCAAGTGGCTCTTGCTATCCTGAAGAACTTAGGTTCAGTCTTATTTTTGTAAATAAATCCGCTCAAATGCCGTTACATATTATAGGATTAGTTACAAACCTAAATAAAGACGAAGTATTTATTGGTTTTTGTTTCTGACAACTACTGAAGAACAGATCTGCTTATAATTAACCATTCACAATTCCAGGCAACTCCATCTACCAGTTCCTCCAGCGTTGCCTGGACACACTCCGGCCAGAGTTCAGTGAGCTGAAAACGGTCCTGGCAGACCAGCTGATGTACGTCAAGGAGGATCTGATACTGCCGCACCATTATACCTTCTACGACTTTATCGTTACCAAGGTGAGGCGATCAAAAAGAATCGGCCAAGTGCGAGTAGGACTCGCGCACCGAAAGTTCCGTACAGCCATACAATTTAAAAAAATCTGTTTATACGGACCTTCGGTGTGCGAGTCCGACTCGCACTTGACAGTTTTTTATTATTTGTTGTTAAACTGTAAAATATCGCATCAAACCATCTGATTGGTGCCCTTCCCGTGGCGCGTTTGCCATTTACCTGTCACTTGTAATTTATGCTTTCATAAATGTTCCAGGCGCGAGGCAAGAGCGGTCCTTTGTTCCAATTCGACGCTTGCGACGACGTGCGGCTCGTCAATGACGCCACGCAAGAGAAACAGGACTCGCACGCCGGGAAGGTTCTCCTCAGGTGAGCTAATAGCAGTAACAGACGCTCGAATTTGGTACGGCCGAACCACGAACGCGGTGCTGTGTCAAACCATATTCGACCGTGTGTAGCATGCTGCATGGTACATCGAACATTATTATTATTATTTACTGTTCGGTTGGTTCGAAGCGTTTGCACATCGAACGCATAAAATACGCACTGCTGACAAACGAATGGGCAATCTGTGGTGTGAACAGCGCACCGCACAGTGCGTTGGAGTTCGCTGGTTCGGCCGCACCAAATTCAAGCGTCTGTTATACCGCCGGACATTGCGTCTTCGCAGATTATTGGTGTGATCGCGTTCCGCATTAATTTGCGTTAATTCCGGTAAAGAAAGTGATTCATTTTGTCGAAAACCAAACCTGTGGCCTGAGCCTGCAGTAGTTATAAATGGATCTTCTCTATTTCAGATCCTGGTACGAAAGAAACAAGCACATCTTCCCAGCGTCTCGATGGGAGCCCTACGACCCCACCAAGACCTATTCTAAGTACACTATCAAGGGTAAATAGGCAACATGCCAGTTCAAACCACTTTGGGTTACTTTCATAAAGCAATCACTAGGTTAACTATATTTATAAATGAAATTAGCATATTAGTTAATAAATAGTTTTAATATTGTACACATAACTTTTATTTATTTACTTACATACATTACTTAGGCCTTTAACAGACAGACAGACAGCGTTTTACTATTAGCAAAACTATCAACAACCGACGAGTTTCTCCAGTTCTCTCCACCGCTTAGTCTCTAGTGTGTCTAGGAAGTCTTGTTTCCGTTGGCTGGCGGGTTTGTCTGCGGCGGACTTTTCCGCGGCGGGCTTGTCTGGTGCGGGCTTGTCCGCGGCGGGCTTTTCCGCGGCGGGCTTGTCTGGTACGGGCTTGTCCGCGGCGGGATTTTCCGCGGCGGGCTTTTCCGCGGCGGACTTTTCCGCGGCGGGCTTTTGCGCGGCGGGCTTATCTGCGGCGGCAGGCGGTGCGTGACGCTGGAAGTGCAGTATGGCGTGCAAGAGGCTCCATATCGTGAACTCTGGCCAGAGGACGTCAGTGAAGTAGAGGACCGTGTTTGATAGCTGGAAGAAGAAAATGTTTAGCTTCTAATGAACCGTTTACTTCGTTCAGTCAGCGACCGTCACGGTGTCATTGAGGGGGGCAAATATAACATATGGATAGTCACTTTGAGTCCAATGATGTCAAATGACCCCGATGACTCGATCGATAATCGACCTCTTGCTTACTGTTTGATAATAATTAAGTACAGTCGGCCACACGCTAGGATACCCCTTTTTGTTCGATTGGCGCCCTTGTGGCGCACGCGGTAAGAGCTGCCATGGGGTATCTGTGTCTGTGGCCGACCGAACCTGTGGCTTAAGTCTGTATCGCAATGGCGTGTCGATGGCGTCCCAGTAGACTGACAAAACTGGGGTTTAATCGTTTTTCTCCAGTTTTTCTCCTACAACCACCGAACGAATCCTCTAGAATACGAATCAGTGCTTTGAAAAAAAACCTATTTACCTGCCAAAGCATAAAGTCAGACAGCCGGACCTCCCCAGAAGTCCTGACGAGCAGCTCCGGCTCGCCCAGGTCCAGGGTCTGCGACACCAGTTCCTCGTCGATGTCATCAGACGCTAGCTCGTTGCTCCTCACACCCTCCACTAGGTGCGAGGCCGCTCGACTGATCTCGTCGCGGGCTGTGGAGAAGTGGAGTATTCTTTCAGAACTTAGTGAAAACTACAGAAAAGAAAATGGCAATACTGCCCTAGGTAATCTTATATATAAAGATTTTTATAAGGTTAAAAAATTCGCTCGGGACAGGATTTGAACCCGCAATCTTTATAAAAGTTCCCTAGCACGGGTTAGTGCTTTAGAAAATACAAAAAAATTAGGTAATCTTATTACTAAGCGCGCAAACGAGGAATGACGATTTCAGAAAACTACAGAAAATAAAAGGTCAACACCGCCCTGGGTAATCTTATTACTAACGAGGAATGACGAGGCTGCAAGACTGTACGATAAGCCCCACGAAAGAAAAGACTTGACCGCGCCCCCCGCACCTCTTTCCGCGGCGCCGATGACGCCCGGTCCCTTCCCGCACTTGCGCAGAGTTATAGGCCTCTTTAGCGGTGTGAGGTCTGAGTGAAGATCTCTTTAGCGGTATGCTTTTGTGATCCCACCACTCACTACTCCAAAAAAGTCATTGCAAACATGGGGAAAGGCTGATTTCCTTATTTATTTACAATAATTTACATACGTTAGCAATAACTGATGTTGAGAGTCGCAAGTCTTATGTATGCTTGTCACGCCTGTGTAGGACCAGGATTATAATACTTTTTACAGAACTAGAATAAGACGTAAAATAGAAGAGTTATCGGTGTTTTACTGAAGAACGGTAAAAACTGCCTCCAAAGTGGGGTAATACTATGGGTTAAATCGCTAAAACGCACACCCTAGTGGGGCACCCCTTACCTGTATAAGCGTAAGCAATATTAAGTCGTAGTTTGTTGTTATGTCTTGTAGCCAGCATAGCCTTCGATATCATCATCCTCAAGTCCTCAGGCAGGAGCGAGAGACGACCGGCAACGTGGAGTCTCACCCCCCACTCGTTCATTTGATCACTGGAAATTTATACAATAATTTGAAGATATTAAATTATGGTCAATAATACTTTTGATGGGGAGAATATCTTGGTCGGAGAGGTAGATAGATAGATAGATAGATAACTCTTTATTGCACACTTCAAATTATTTACAAGGGATTTTTTTAAAACTAATCTGTAAGTATACAATTGGCGGCCTTATTGCTAAAAGCGATTTCTGCCAGGCAACCATTGGATGGACAGGACAAAGATGATAAAATATTGGGTAGATTAGTGTACATAAATATAACATAGGAAAAAAACAAAATTAAATATACCTAATGAAGTTACAAATGTGGAATATATGTAGCAGTTACAAATACAAAACAATACCCATTAAAAAAGGGTGTCAGATGAGCAAGTCCTCGAAAGAGTAAATGAGATTATTGCGGAGGACAATAGAATGCAGAAGACGAAAGATGCTGGTCCACTTGCTACATCACCAAAATATACATAACTAATAAGGAGAGATGTAGAGGAAGGCCACGGAGAAGCTACTTTGACCAAATTAAAGAGAAGGTCAGATACATAGTCTTTTTACAGTAAATTCATACTCACATCTCATCCAAGAGTCTTTGAAACTTTTCTCTTGCCAAATTCATTAGTTCATTGACCTCTTTGTCTGTCCTTTTAAAGTTCTCAATACTGAAGGCGTACACTGTCACTTCAGGTATGCCAAGGTCCAAACACCACTGTAAATAAACAACATACATCCATTATTGAAAACAAAATAAAGAAAAGTGGCTCTCATATTTATTTGTAGATGATCAATGAAGCTCCTTAAAACGATAGTCAAAGTTACCACTTAAAACACGCTGCCGTACCTGGGACATAGCAAATGTAAATGCAATAGATAGAGTTAAAAAGTTTAGAGACTGAAAACGTACCTTCAGAGTTTCGGAAAGCTTATCAAAGCCCCTGTAATGTCCCACACCACTCTTAACGTTGTATTTCTTCGCATAGCGTCGATTTCCATCCATAATAAAGGCTACATGCTGAGGAATACGGCCGGTTTTGACGACTTTGATACAAAATAGTTGGAAGAACGAAACGCAGTTCTCTTTCACCCACGACATTGATGTATAGCTGTAAAACTGTACTTCTTTTCACAAATTACGTGGCATTTTCTTCATAAATGTGCGAAAATAAGAAGAAACATGAGAAACTGAGATGGTGCTAAAACACGTGATGTTGTTTACACGTCAGCTGTTTTTGACAACTGCGTTCCGAAATCGAAATTATTGAAAAAGATAGACAGTCACGTCACGGCAGTGATCCACACATGACTTTCAAACGCAAATGACCGAACGAAATCGTTCCACAGAGTTTTTTGATTTTAGCAGGGCAAAAAATACAACTGTCTTCATTTTGTAATCTGTGTATATTCCGAAAGAAAAGGTTATAAAAGTATTTTGTGCCGTTAATCGTAATAATTTACCATGAGCGGCACGTTTAAACTAAAACTCACAGCTCTAGGTCATCCGAATCCAGATAACTTCAACAGCGATGGTAAGTTTCCTCTCTACGGCCCTTACATTGCTTGCAAACTCATGTTTCGGCTTGCAGGAATTTACACAGATTTGGCATCTATTTCCAGATGAAAAGGAGTTCCGTAGCGTTGTTCTCTGGCTGGAAGACCAGAAAATAAGGCACTACAAGATTGAGGAACGAGAGGGCCTTAGGAACATTGATGGAGAAAGCTGGGGGGATGCTTTTGATACATACCAAAAGGACCTCGTAAGCCCTGTGTTAGAGGGTACACTGGCAGAACAACTCAACTGGCTACTATCATACGCAGTTAGATTAGAATTTGCTGACAATGGTAAGTTAAAAAAAAAAAACCTATAATTTACTGGTGACCGGTGTTGCTGTTGTGTAATAAATAATCATAATCAGTCGGAAGGCCTGTAGGTATAGGCCTTCCGACTGATCGTCGTCCAGTTCTCGGCTGCCACTCTGTCACAACCTTTGTCCACCGGCCATCTTCCCTCCTCGCCAGGTGTCCTGCCCATTTCCACTTCAGACTCAAGATTCGATCACCGATATCGTCAACATTCGTTCCATTTCGGATGACAGGATTTGGTACTCAATCAACAAGTCTGAGGCCTAGCATGGCTCGCTCCATAGACCTTTGTGCTACTTTTATATTTGTTGTGTAATGACAAATTTTAAAACAGATTTTCCTGTTTCAGCAATTAAGTACAAAGGTGCTAAAGTGGAGGAAAAGAAACAAGCGACGCCCAACGTCATTTCAACTAATCCATTGGATAATTTAGACTGTAAGTTATTCCATGTTCTTGTAAAGCCTGCTTTTGATAACTTTCTATGTTTTGAAGGAAATCAATGGCCTGTTGATTACATCATTCCTACAGGAAAAATATTACCAACTGACCTGACCACGCCAACACTATCAATTTGTCTAAACAGCTTGGCTGAGGAGGCTTGAGCATTGTAAAAAGTATAGGTTTTATTTGAATGCACACCAAAAAATTTGTATTGTTCTTAAACTACTCACCTACTATTGAGATGTGCAACGAAGTTTTTTTGGTATGCATTTAGTATTTTTTTGGTGTGCCATTAATTTCCCAACAAGGATTTTTTTTTACGAACTGCATCCCATTATGTCTCTACAGTTTCAGTTCCAGCCTTCACTGAAGCCGTTGAAAGAATTTCGACCCTAGCCGGAGTTGGACCCCACGCAGACCCCAAGGTCCGACTGGCAGCGCTTGCCAAGATCCTCAAGACCACACCGCACCCAAACCCGGCACAGAATGACGGAATGCCCATACAGCAGCCCAGCGATGTCTTAAAGCTTTTGTTTGTTCAAGACCTGAGAGAATTGCAAACCAAGATCAATGAGGCTTTAGTTTCTGTACAGACTGTTACTGCGGACCCCAGAACTGATACCAGATTGGGACAGGTTGGCAGATAGAACTGTTAGAACACAAATAGACTACTTTGGGACCTCTGTTACCTGACTGCAAATTTGCTATGAGATTGGTAATAAATTGACAGTGATTATCTAACTGCCGATTTTTGAATTGAGAAATTCGTTAAGCAAGCACTTAAGTATCGGTTTGTCTTGATTTCTCACAACAGAATGTGACAGAACGATACTTAAGTATTTAATTAGTAAAATTCTCAATTCAGAAACCGGGCCATTGCGATTTGTCCTTCAACCCTGGGCTCAATCATTTATAAAAGAAATCTGATAATCCTTAACTAATGTTTTACATCACAACTAAACTAAACATAGGTTCTACTTGCGGCCTAAGAAATGCAGGGTTCGAAACTGTGGATTACTGTGAAAAGTTACCAAACTGTAGTGAATAGCAATATGTAATGTAACTGGATAGTGGTCCTACCAAGTGCATTTGGAATTTGTTACATGAAAGACTTTACAACTCTCATTAATTTATCAACAAAATTCTTTGTTGTGATGAATTTTAATGTCCATCTCAAGTTTTCTTGTTTGTATTTTTACAGCATTGTGTATGTGTAATAAATAAATTAAAACTAATTTTAATAAAAAGTACTCTAAGAACCCTGGTGTTTTTATTGTAAATTATAATTTATAATACATCAGCCACATGCATACATTTTTTTTTATTGTTATCTATTAAGATAAAGAACTACTAAGTATTTAACAGTGTATAACCGTATGTAGGTATATAAAAAAACAATGTTCTTCACTCTTAAACTTCTTTGTTTACATTTTGGTCTGAGGACTAAAATAGCAGATAAAAGCCTATTGCACATAGGTGGCTGTGGGAGCTATCAGCAATGGGGGCTGCTAGGTAATGTGAAGGTTCCTCAATGAGGTTCAACTCTTCTATGAGCACCACCGCCAGTTGTTTCGTCTCTGAGAAGCTTGAAAATGCACTCTGTCTGAACTCCAAAACATCAGTGACAAAAACCAAAAATATAGGTATTTTTGATGACATCAACTTTAGGTTCAACAAAAGTAGCGTGGTGGGAAAGATCAAATTTTCAGTCTTTTCGTTTCATGACAGTAAAACAGTATTCTTTTCTTTTAAACATTTATAATAAGTTGAAAAAATTCACTCGGGACAGGACTTGAACCCGCAACCTCTCACATACCATGCAGGCGCTCTACCAATTGAGCTACTGAGTCAAGTAACTGTCGATGCGAATTTCTTCAACTAGTCTCAGTCTACTGGGCGGGGGGCACCATCTGGTGTAATGATGGTGTCCCATGTGAATTTTTTCAACTTATTATAAATGTTTAAATTATTCCCTAGCACGGGTTAGTGCTTTAGAAAAAACAAAAAGTATTGTTTTCATTATACTAAACAACAATAATTAGGCTGATTTGTTTTTTTAGTCGACAAATCAGTGGTGCTGAGATGCCCAAAAAACTAGAACTTCAGGCAACTCTCATAATTAGCTGAATTATTGTTATTTAGAATAATAAAAACAATACTACTTTACTGTAGTGATACAAAAACTGCTCAGTTTAACTACAAAATTAAAAAAACTGAAAATTGTGCATTTTACGCCACGCTTCTTTAATTGACCCTTATATCATTATTCTATCATTCCATAACATAACCTAGATGCTAACAGTAGTTACTGTGACTTAGTGCATGCCACCGCCTTTCTCAAGCATCTGTGCAAATCTGTTTGTAATAAGAAGTGATGTGTCAATGAAACGTTCAACGCAGTTGGTGATGCAGGTCTCAGTACGGGAATCTAGTTTGGCACCGGGTTTGTCCACGCACTTGTCCCAACAGAAGTCATTGAATTCATGGATCTGGAAATATAGGGAAGAAGTTTGAGGTCTAGGAGCTAATCCTAGCAGGGTTTCATGTTACAAATTGGGTTATTACATCTGTTTACCGTTTCGGCGATATGCGACAAAGTTTGTAATGTAAGTAATGAAATATTACGTCAGATACGCTATTGAAGATACGTGAATTCACAACAAAGTTACATTTATCCGAACGATATCGGAGCTACAATTTATGAAGAAGAATACTAAATATTACACAATATCTGTTTGTGATTACCTGTGCCTGGAACTGTGCTTTCTGCTTCTCAGCCATCAGAAAGTCCTGAAGCTCAGAGTCACCAGGCTTCGCACTAGAGAAATCCGATAAATCGCTCATGGTTATCTTAGTTTTTCGATGAGAAAGGATAACAAACAATGAAAAAATCGAAGAAAATAATTTAGTAAAGTGGAAATACGGAACGGAAACTGAACGTGAAGAGGTTATGTCACCACAGATAATTTTTTCGGTAACTGATTTGGTTTGACATTTGTTTTTTATCTGTGTCGTCCTTCAACCGCTGAGTGAATGAAATCGAGGATAATCTCGCTCAAGTTTGTTGGCAGCTTGCGTAGCATGAGGCGGTGTTTGTTAAGCCTAGCGTCCATATGAGGCGGATCGGGGCGGGCCGGGCCGGGCCGCAACGCAACGCAACGTTGGGGTGCGTCCATCTAAGCGCATCGGGGCGGATCGGCGCATCGGCTCGGCGGATTTTTTGGTGTTGCCACTTTGTCTAGTCACAAATATTGTAACTTTTGAGCCCTCGTTGTGACTTTTTGTGACATTGCCTAAATTGTAACTTTTTGATGCCTAGTCGATTGATTGACTATTTTCAATAGATTGAAATTATTTTGTATGATTGAGACTGAAATGTTCGGTCGCGATGACGCGCGCTCATCTCTTTCTGAATATACTATGGGTAAAATAATTATAGGGTATGGTAAGTACCTACCTATAGTTTCAGGTACGGTCCGCTTTTATGCCATTTTGGCTCTATGTGGCCGTTGGCTGCAAAAAAATTGCCAAGCCCTATTCATTCATGCCAAAATTACAGACTATTTTATATTAGGGATTTCATGCACTTAAAACTAATAAAATTGATGATAAATACTCGATGACAATTTTTTTTTTACTTAGTTAGTGAATAACACGCAGTATAATACGTAATATTTTTTCATTTCAATATTTAGTTACAAAAAAATCCCGCGTTGAGTTACGTCCAACCTGCGTTCAATCTAGATCCGAAACGGAATAATTGAACGAGCGAGCGAAGCGAGCGAAGTTATCCGAGTCTACTGGAACAATACGGCGTTTGTAAAAACAATAAACTTAACAAAACCAAAAATCAACTTCTAATACTTCTGCTGGTATTTCTTTATCATCATGATCGGTTAAGGGTGGACTAGAGATGTAAAAAAACGGTTTTTTTTCTGACGTGAAAAAAAACATTGAAAAAAAACGTGAAAAAAAACGGTTTTTTTTCAGGGGGACGTTTTTTTTCATACTTTCTTCTCTCCACTCTTAGATATAAATCTGACTCTGACCAATGGTATGAACGAACGAAAGAAGAGGTCAAAGTTGTCAAGGACAATACAAAGCTCTTTATTTGTAGGAATATAGGTGTCATATTTGAAAATTACTTTCTCTGTTACATTTCATATCCAAGATTTTGAACGCAGAGCTAGCTAGGCTAGAGTAAGTAAGGTCTTATATTATTTTCCGTGTTTTTTGTATGATATCTAAACCTTATATTGTTGAAGTCAAGGACTATTACTTTCCTCCACTATAATCTGTAGTACCTACCAATTGCGCGCGAAAGTAACCGAACGCAATGCTCGCGAGAGCGAGAGACTTCGTTGGAGTTTCTAAGGTAGTTTTTATGGTTGTTAGAATATTGACTATTATTGCTTGGATTATTGCTTGGTTGTTTTGCGCGACTTCTTAGTGTGTGTGGGTGGTGTTTTGTTTATGATTTGGTTAGGTACTTGAGTTGAGGCAGTAGTTGCAGTATGCGTGACGGTGAGAGAGACTGATTTTTGTTGACTGTGATTAATTTGAAGATTAAATTGTGTCGTATTGATACCTTTTGATTACCTTTTCGTACTAACACCTTTTCTGAAAAAAAACCAAATTTAGAAAAAAAACAACAGTGCCATGTTTTTTTTCATGTTTTTTTTCAAAGTTTTGAAAAAAAACAAATTGTTTTTTTTCTATTTGCATCTCTAATTCTGGTCGACAAATGGCAACACTCGCGCGCATTCGCATGCGCGAGCATGCTGTTGCCCCTGCGTCCACTAGGCGCATCGGGGCGGATCATGCCGCCGGCAAAAATCCGCCGGCAAAAATATTGCGTCGCGGCCCGCCCCGCCCCGATGCGCTTTAGTGGACGCACTTCCATACAAAATATAGGCAGGCGGATTTTTCCGTTGCGGCCCGGCCCGCCCCGATCCGCCTAATGGACGCGAGGCTTTAGAGAGTATCTATGGCGAACGCTAGACGTAAGATCCATATCTTGATCCGTCAGTCTATACTGGCGGATCAGGATATTTATCTTCGTCTAGGGTAGTGTTCTGGATATTTACGGATCAGGATATTTATCGCTGGATATCCGGAAATCTTGTGATCCGATCCGAGATCCTGGATGGTGATACATATCTTGCGTCTAGGGTCGCGCGTCGATATTTATCGCGTCAGTAAGCAGCGAGACGGCAGTAATAAAGGACGTTACCACGTAATAAAAGCCGGCCAAGTGCGAGTCGAGCTCGCGCACTAAGGGTTCCGTAAATTATTAAAACAATACATTTGTAATGCTTAAAATGAGGCATTTGTTATGCCACACAATATAATATTTGGCAAACAATTTTTTTTATTTACTTATTTACCTCCAAAAACTGGCCACCATAATTAAAATTCCTCTAATTTATTACGTTACATGTCCGTATTTTTGGGTCACCAACATACCTATTATGTTTTTTCCTTTTGAGGTACGGAACCCTAAAAATGGCGTTACCCAAAAGGTTATCAAAATAGACATCAGGCATCCGAGAATAATTTTTGTATTCGTCAATTGCATCGTAAAATTAAATTTAGTCCTATAAAAAAAAAATAAGTAGGTACTTTTCTCTCTTTTGTAGCCAATTATTCATGCATCGCTTTCTTTTCACTCTTTGTTTAAAGAAAGGGCAATAATTATTGCCACACAAGCTCTAATTTTCCTCTGTCTAGGGTCCATCACGTCTACCTCGTACAAAGAACGCTTCAGTACTGACGCGATCCGTATCTTATGTCTAGGGTGCGCTGTGATCCAGCCCAAGATACGTGATATCATGATATGTATCACGATACAGATCAAAGATATTTACTGTCGTCTAGCGTTCGCCTATGGGTTTAACTCTTTCCATCCCGCTCTACGTCAAACGAAAGAGTGAGATACATATAGTTTTAAACCCATAGATACCGCCTCATGCTCTTGGGTCTTGGGCAGAGATGGGCGATGGATTTCTGCCTTTTCTGCCCAAACGATTTTAATCGGGCAGAAAGGGTTTTAATCGGGCAGAAATGGATTTCTGCCCATTTCGGCGGGCATAAATGAAAATTCACTACAAATTAGTTTTTTTGTATACAAAACCCTATTGGGATAATATTATGTGACGAAAAAGGACAGAAAATTGGTTGGGGTGTAGTGCTGGGGGCGCTATGGGCCCAGAACTTAAAAGTTTTTTACAAAAAAAAATTATCTATTTTTTTTTATTTTTTTTTTACTGGCGACCTGTTGAGTTGGTCCTGGAGAGCAAAAAAGTTCTGTAACTTTATGCCGAGAAACGCCCCATTTTTGAGTTATGTTATTTTTTTTCAAAGTCTCATAACTCGTAAACGGTGCGTTTCCCGGCACCAAGTTACAGGAACTTTTTTGCTTTCTAGGACCTACCTAACCCAAATTACTGGTTTCCCGACGCCCAGCAATAATTTTCAGTTTTTTATTTTTCATGACCTCGTAACTCAAAAACGGTGCGTTTCCCGGCACCAAGCTATAGGACCTTTTTTGCTTCCTAGGGCCTACCCAACCTATTCTCGTCAAAAAAAAGTTCTTTTGTTACTGAATTTAAGTAAAAAAATTATTTAATTTCCGCCCGACCTTTATTAAAAATGCCCGGCGTTTATTGGGCAGAAATGGATTTTAACCCAGCGGTGGATTTTAACCCGGGCATTTACCCATCTCTGGTCTTGGGTGTTCTGTGCTCATGCTCATGCTACGCAAGCAGAAAGAAGTACAATCACTATCAAAAGTTCATAATTGACCTTATGGAAAATACAAGATTCGATTGGTTTTGGTACTTGGTACCGTATAACGTATAAGCAAATGAAGTGGTGCTTTTACTCATACAATCGTTTTATTTTAAACAATAATTCTTACAAAGGATTCATAGCTACAAAATGGAATACTTTATCTGTAATTAGTTTCCGAGAATCTTCATCGAAAATATTCCGGCAAGCGTTCAACGAAAGACGCACTAGTTGCGAATGGGTGAGTTTAAATGTATCCGCACAAATCCGATATTCTTGGGTCAGTGATGTTTGGAAAACGCCTTTATCGTCAGTCTGAAATAATATTTTAAAAAAGTACTTAGGTATTTATTTATCACAATAATATCTACATTGAAGCCCGTAATATCAATCACAGTTTAAACCAAAAAGGCTAGTTTAAATCATAACTGTCGATTAATTTTCATAAAAACTTCGAGGTTTAATCTAAGGTCTGAGTTTAAACTGTGAGTGATATTACGTTACGGCACAGTCAAGTTACAAAAAGGAAAAGTTATTGGCACTTACACAAATAATAACTGGAATTCCCTCATCAAACAATTCTTTGAAATGGTGTGACTCATAGTCTGGACATGTCTTTGATTTTATGTTACTTGTGAGACATATTTCTAAGAAAAAAACATTGAATATGAATAAATGTGCTTAAATTACTTTCGTGTCAAAATACTTTATGAGAAACTAACTCTTACCAACTGGTGTTTTATACTTGCACAAAACTTCCCAAGTCTCTTTAGTTCCACCCAGACGTGGGTGAATACATGTCCCATGACCAATCCTGTCCGGATGAAAATGGAGCATTGCTACAATTTCCTCAGGATTGCACACTTCACCACAATGCAAAGTAATCTGAAATTAAAAGAAGCAAATTTCTAGTTAATGAATTAATGAAAAAAAAAAAAAAAGATGTCTGAGCCACACACTTTTAATCCAGTTTTTCTCGCTTGTTCTAAAAACGGAACAAATTCTTGAAACGTCCCCACATTTGGGTCACCACTTAGTTCAAATCCAACAACCACATCAGGATACTGTTTGTGGAATTCGATAGCAAGCTTAGTTATATCCTCGGCAATTGCTTGAGTCGACCTTCTGTCAATCGAGAGTATCAGTCGCGCTACTATTTTAATATCTGAAGACCCATTTCTGAAAGTTGAGAATTTGATGTAATAATATTTATTAAATTACAGTGACGAAAATGCAGAATCCTAAATACTTCAAAAAAATAAAATTTTGTTTATTTTTAAAGTGAAACCGTTAAGTCAATAAAAGTGTGTAGTGCTTACGAAAGTTTAAGTTTTAAAACTTACAAAATTCTGAACTCACATAATAGCTTGTACGATGGCATCAATGTACTGCCTTCTGGACATGTGAGGAGTTTCACGGGGAGTGCTCCTCAGCTCAATGTAACAAACTCCATCGTCTTCAAACTCTTTAAGAGTTAAAAATGTTGCCAAACCCAATGCGGCTGGAGTTGTTGTCAAAGAATGTGCCACATTGAAAACTTGGAAGCAACTAAAAATTTAAAATTTGTTTTAGGTACTAGGTAGGTATTTTAGGTAGATACTTTCAGATTTCGCAAAAATCGCCAACCCGCATTGAGCACGCGTGGTGATTAAGCTCGAACTCTCTCTTTGAGAGAAGGCCTTTGCCCAGCTAGTGGGACATGTACAATTGTACAGGCTACATCTTACTTTTTTTACTTTCAGATTTCAATCAGATAAGCGGCACTTACTCAGATAAGTTTTTATAGTCACCAGAACCAAGTTGAAATTCGTTACAAAAAACATCGGTTTCATCTTGTAAACCAGCGTCAGCATGGTATCTCTTGAGAGCAAGCATAGTGGAATGGCTTAGAGAACCGTTCAAGTGAGCATGCAACTCCTAAAACAAACAACCCTTACAATATTATAGGCATTTTTTGTCTTCACTGTACTTAGCACTAAAACAAAATCCCACGAAGATTGACTTTTCAATACCTAGGCCATTTGGCTGTAACTCTAAGAAAACTCAAACTTCTTCGTTTATAATAATCACAATAGTACTTACAACTTTGGGTAGCGTTCGACAAAATTCATCGATTTCCGTCATTTTTAATATTTTCAACCACAAAATCAAAACAAACAATGTATTGGCGACAGAAGGAAGACAGCTAGCTAGGGAGGGGAAGACGCAGATAGATTACAAAAAAGAAGGAAGAGCCAAGTCGAACGTAAGTAGCGATGCGTAAGGCAAGTCTCTGGAAGTCAAACAACAAGAATAAGTGAGTGAATGACCATAGAGATATCTCAAGTCACATTAATTTCTTTGACACTTGACATTGACAAGTCTATAAATAAAATTCATTCGGTCATTTCTGTTTGTTTATTTTGTGGGATTGTAGACTTGCAGAGTGTAGAACTTTGAGGCTAAACAAATTAAACAAAAGCCGGACTATATTTTGTAGAAATGGACCTACACCACATATTATTAACATTTTGCTTAGAATTTTGTATAAATAAAGTTTTGTCCGTATCTGAAACAAATATACCGGTTGTTATAACCACTTGGGGCTTCGTGAATTCCACTATTCGAGGTAAGTAGTGTTCCGAAGTAATTTAGAACTAGTCGTAGCACCGTTCCCAAAATAATAAAATTTATAAAATCTAATTTTACCCAATGCTAATTTTTTCTGTCGGCAAAAATCATTATTTCATGTGCCAATGAATTTCATTGCCGGCAAGATTATTCACCCGACCGGGGTTTTATTTTCAGCATGGCAGGTCCTTGAGGATGGAGGGCTAGCATTAGATGCCATCGAACAAGGGGCCAGTGTTTGTGAGGAACAACAATGCGATGGGACAGTGGGATACGGTGGCAGTCCTGATGAACATGGAGAGACGACTTTGGATGCTCTTCTTATGGACGGGTAGGTAGTTATGACATAATTTATAACTTCAACAGGGTTATCTCTACTTGAGTTGACGTTAAATAAGGTGATTGAAATGTTTTTAATAACTTGGTTGGTTTTTAAAATTACATACATCTTCTTTATTTTACAGAAAGACAATGAATGTGGGAGCAGTAGCCAGCCTTCGCAGAATAAAAAGTGCTATATCAGTAGCCCGTCATGTGCTGGAACACACCAAACATTCTATCTTAGTGGGAGATTTAGCCACAGATTTTGCTATTCAAATGGGTTTTCATGAGGAATCGCTTACGACAGATGTTTCGAAAAAGCTATGGATGGACTGGCGCAATAAAAATAGTTGCCAACCAAACTTTTGGCTTGTAAGTTTTATGTTTTAAGTGCATAGGTAGGTTCTTCGTATTTATATAAAACAGCTCTTAGAAAATTTATGTTTGATATTTTCTAGAATGTTTCTCCAGACCCAAGACTCAACTGCGGTCCGTACACAAAAAAGACCCCAACCAAGCACAAACATGTACACAAACAAAGTAACAAAATCATAGACCGCCATAACCATGATACCATCGGTATGATTGCTATTGATAAGAACGGCGATATAGCTGCTGGCACATCCACAAATGGAGCGAAATTTAAAATTCCTGGGTAGGTAACTTTTAGTATCAATATTGAATAACGCTTAAATTTTTACTCTATCTCAAATAAACTAGTGTCTGTATAAAGTAGGTAAGTGAAGCGTCTTCTTTGTAGTTGGTGCTTCATGTCTGAAGATCGTGATCAATGTTCGTTAACTTCCGGGAATACATGAATATTCTCCATTGATTTCTAAAAGTGATTTCAATTTTCTCGCCACTGTCTGGAATTTGTCCTCTTTAAGCTGGTCCATCTAGTCCATCTAGTCTCTTCCCTTAACATTTTCTTTTTAATATAATTTACAGAAGAGTTGGTGATTCCCCCATACCGGGAGCTGGCGCGTATGCTGATAATGAAGTTGGTGGGGCTGCTGCCACTGGTGATGGTGACGTAATGCTCAGATTCCTGCCAAGGTAATATGCTTGTTATCATTGTACATCAATATTATTTAAAAACAACTTTACTCACAAACATATAAAGAAATTGACGAAAGGGGGCAGAACCGTAATATAATCTTATTACAGCACGGTCTCACGGATGTTAATAGCTCAGATGAGACATAACGCTGTTAGTATTTTTTTTGTTTTTTCCAGTTTTTTGGCTGTTGAAGAAATGCGGCGAGGTGCTTCTCCAACAGAGGCTGCTCAAACTGCGATAAATAGAATAACAAAACATTATTCATCTTTCATGGGTGCTGTGATAGCACTTAATAAAGCTGGAAGTTACGGGGCTGCCTGTCATGGAATCAAGAAGTTTCCGTTTGCTGTGCATGATAGTAATCATCCACTTTCCGTGATAGATATTGACTGTTAAATTTTGTTATCTACTTATTACATAGATCATTTAAATTGAAATTAATTAAAAACAGCGAGCGGGTGTTTTTTCCGTTCACCGATTAAAAGGTATAATATCTACTTTTTTATATTTATATTTAAATGCAGTATTTTATGCTGCACAGTACCTACCTACCTATATGCCTACATAGTACAATAAAGCAATATTAGTAAATATACAAACAAACGCGTTTCATATACCGAAAACATTTATAAAGCACAGACAGAACACATTATACCTAACCAACAAAGACGCGGGAAAAAGCTAGTAATTTATAAGCCAGGCTTTACTGCCATCAGGATCGGTTCTCCATTGGTCTTAATTTTTCACAAGGGTTTTGCACAAATTACCTACAAAAAAGAGGGTTTTAACCCGGTGGAAGACGAGGGAGTACATCACTACAGCAAAACGAATGAATGAATGAAAGATCGGTTGTGGCTTGGGGCTTGCTTGGCTTTCCATCGTTCACGTCGTTCAACTCGGTCAATCAATCGGCCATTTTCAGCCCTGTGAATCGTTCATTCAAATGAACGAGCGGTAGTGAAGCCCGATTCCATCGCAATGAGAGAGAGTCAGAGAAAGAGAGAGCGAGAGAGAACACTTGAGTGTTGCACGTCAGTGTTGCCACCTTAGTGGAATCACCACTAGGTTGGTGGTTTGGACCCCCTGTCTCGTAGGCAAAGAAATCAATGTAGGTAGTGGCTGGTGAAATTTAGAAGGATTTATATTATTTTAGCAATGTTTTTATTAATCTCAAGTGGGGACAAAAGTAATCTAGAAATCCTTTTGCTACCACAAAGCAATTTAAGGAAGTCTTAAGTAATATTTGATCAAAAAACCGCATTTGAATGCAAAATAGGTACTCATATTAAAAGAAATGGTTTGGTGCAAAAAAAAAGGGTTCTGGAGGTTTAGGGGGTTGCATTGTCGCGGAAAAAAAATAGTTGGCAACACCGCGCAGCTATCAAATCAAAGGAAAATATATTTTTATTAGAAATAGAACTATATTTTGCGATTTCGCGGCCGTAAAGTGTTTATACTTATTTGGGAATGATTACCGTGTACGCTAATAGTTAAAAGTTGAAATGAACGTATCCAGCAATTCCTTGATTGAGAAAAATACCCGACTTCAACCGAAAGCATGTTTGCTTTCGAAAGACTACATTCTTCTTGTCTGATGATATTTTCTTCACCCACACCATCTGCTATGTATTCATATCGTAAGTACCTAACATAATTAACACTATACACTATCTAATACAACTCGAGTGTATCAGTATTCATTTAGAGGTTATGTTTATGCCAACTTGACCCACCATCCGAAGGTTGTTATAAAAGATGCATCTTTTCTGCGTTCGATGATACGAACGTGACTTTCTATTGCCAATGTTGCAGTAACAGCATTTATATACCAGTAATTGATTATACTTTTGTTTCAGCTTCCAACTTTACTAGAATCGTCATATACCAATACCTAAGAGATACAGTTCCGAGAAGATTCTAGTCAAGGAACAAAAAATGTTAATTCATCTCGTCAGGATAAACAAGGTATTTGTAACTATTGAATATTAATTCAAACAAATCAAGCTATACTATAGAAGCTCCCTGTTAGCATGCGTGGAACGTTCATTAGTCAGCGCCCCGAACAATGCTACATACTTGTATCACAAATAGCTATTGACTAGCCTAGAGAATAGGTAGACAGGCGCAATAAAGGTTGTGATTTAGACACAAGTTGAGTGTCTTTGTTGAGATAAATTCTGCAATCGGCTTCTCAAGCCATTAGCAGATTTGTTCATTAGTGTAATGTGTGAGGCACGGTCTACCATTAAAGATGCCTCTTTATTTATGTATGGGTTATGTTTGTTAAAAGTTTGTTTGTTATCATCTTTTATTAAAAGTATTTTTAATTTCGCATTTACAGCCACCAAGTGGAGAGACATGCGCCTTCGTCGGACGCACACTATCGCCCTGCGCGGCGCTTGAGGGCTGCCCAGCTTCGATAGGACCCCAAGAGTACGATTTACTCCATGACCATGAAACGAAGCAACGGAAACAAGCCACCGATAATTTTCATGATTAGCTTTAGAAGAAGCATACATTGAAATTTATTAATGTATTAATAGAAATATGCTGCATATTCATGAAACTAGAACCAGATTCTTCTTCCATAGGCTAGTGAAGTGAAGACCAAAAAAATTTGGTACGTTTCAAGATCAGTGAATAAAACTTCTTAAATGACATATGTATGTTTTTCTTCAATTAAACCCTAAGAAATAAAATATAAATAAAACTACCAAGGATAGTATTTTATCGACATTTTTTTAACCCCATCCCTAGTACATCGATAAAAAACTATCGACTTTTGGTCATATAGGCAGCGTGATGGAATCGGCTGTCAAGCGCGACTAACTTCCGGGGGTTAGTATGACGGGAGTCGCATCTGTTCTTTTTTGTAATCTGTGGCCATTTTGTAATTGAACTTCTCCCAGCGCTCACGTACTACGTAAGTTTTATTTAATTTTACTGTGATTCTATTGATTATTTCTGTAGTTTCACCATATTCATTGCAATGAAAACTCTTATCGTGTCAATTTGTTAAAAATCTGTTCATATTTTGACATTTCACTCGAGTCCAACCTAACCTAACCTCCACGTGTTTCGCATGATGAGAAATAAAAACCATTGCATTCGCGGTATCTACCATAGTGGTGACACAGTGATGGCCTTTGCGCGTCTGATTACATCCTCGCTAACCTCCAAGAAGTCTGTCCCACGACTTGCGATGACACAGTTCTTTGTCGAATTCCAGAATGGCGGACGCTGCTCCAGCCGGTGGACGTGGCGGATTCCGAGGTGGCTTCGGCTCTCGCGGTGGCGGCGACAGGGGCCGCGGGGGCCCGCGTGGCCGTGGACGCGGTCGCGGGCGCGGCCGTGGTCGTGGCAAGGAAGACCAGAAGGAGTGGGTGCCAGTAACCAAGCTTGGCCGTCTGGTGCGCGACGGAAAGATCGACAAACTCGAGAGCATCTACCTGTTCTCTCTGCCTATCAAAGAGTTCGAAATCATCGATTTCTTCCTCGGACCGTCTCTCAACGATGAGGTGCTGAAGATCATGCCTGTCCAGAAGCAGACCCGTGCTGGTCAGCGTACCCGCTTCAAGGCTTTCGTGGCCATCGGTGACAACAATGGACACATCGGTCTGGGCGTCAAGTGCAGCAAGGAAGTGGCCACCGCTATCCGCGGTGCCATCATCCTCGCCAAGCTGTCTGTCCTGCCTGTCCGCAGAGGTTATTGGGGTAACAAGATCGGCAAGCCCCACACCGTACCTTGCAAGGTAATTACAACTTCCTATGCATTATTTCTTACTTTTCAGGTTTCTCAATGATGAAAACTGATAAACATTTCATTCGTGGTATCCACTGAGGTTTCCAATGAGGGCTTAATGCGTCTGAGTCAACGTTCCACAGATAAAGCATCAACTTTTCAATGTCTAGTATTAACCATTCCTCAATTCCTTGTTTCCAGGTCACTGGCAAGTGTGGTTCAGTCACAGTGAGGCTGATCCCTGCTCCCCGTGGTACCGGTATTGTGTCTGCCCCGGTCCCCAAGAAGCTGCTTCAGATGGCTGGTGTCCAGGACTGCTACACCTCGGCCCGTGGCTCCACCGGTACCCTGGGTAACTTCGCCAAGGCCACCTACGCTGCCATAGCGAAGACCTACGCCTACCTGACTCCCGACTTGTGGAGGGACATCCCGCTGACCAAGTCACCTTACTCGGAGTTCTAAGTTTGAGTCGTTTGCAAATTAAAATAAATTGACTTGGATTACAATTTACTGTTTTGTTTTTCTGTATATTGTCTACAATTATGTTATTTTAGGGCTTTAGTCCAACAGCGCACTAGCGACCAGAGAGATGCATTTGTATGAAACCGCCATGGGCCGCGCGCAACAGGCGTCAGCAGCCAGGTGCGCGCGGCCCATGGCGGTTTCATATCTCCCGCTGCGACCCGCCCCCTTAGCACGCTGGCCTTTTGTCTACTCTCGACTGTCACCTTAGCCACTGTTAACTGTCACCTCAGTAGTGTTAAGTGGCTAAGGTGACAGTTGAGAGTAGGCAAAAGGTCAGTGTGCTAAGGGGGCTGGTTGCTAGTGCTCTTATTCTGTCAAGCAATAATTATTTTTTTCCTAATTGTAGAATGTCTAGGTTTATAGCATGCTGCAGTGTGATTAGGCTCCCCTCCCTCCCCTACACATTGCTGCATGGACTAAGCAAGCCTAGCAAGGATTTGTTTGATACAGTGTATAAGCCACACAATATGTTGCTGCATTGTCATGGCAGAGATACAAATCCTTCCCAGCAAGCTGCGTGTGGCAAAGTGTGAAGGGAACCCCTCAACATTCACCGGTCACTCGCAACGCTGCAGCCTGACGGACGCCAAGACGTAGCCTGCTGAGTGGGGCAGTCGCCTTAATTTCATTGATCAAAAATATCAAAATCCTACTTCAGGGAGGATAGTGCATGGACCGCCCTTTGCCAAGGAAACCAATAGCCTATACTTCTATGTTTTTATTGAATACTTTTACTTCACTTTCAAACAAATCGATAGTATGATCGCAAACTTTCTCTAGGTCTGCAAGACCTCTCTTCAGAATTTCTAGTGCAGGTGTTTCTTGTGTCTGTATTCTGAAGTGCATTTTGTCCTCTGCGGGGTGTGGAACTGTGTAGCCGCAAAACTGGACATCTTCACTGTAAAATGAACAGAATAAAATTAATTATTAACTTGATTCTTGTTTACTAGCTTTAAAAAATTGTGTCCGCTTCACTTTTGATAAATAGTGGTGCGGTTACTTACTATCTGCTGATGATACATTTCAGAGCATTTCCTAGTGTATGACTTTCATTAACAAATACGTAGGTTCTGCAAGTCACTCCTGATTCTTCATCACCGGGTAGCTGGAACAGAATTTTGTAAAGGGTAGCTCTTTATAAACCAAAACAAAAACACGATCACAGACATAATTTGACATAGTTGAGGGAATGTGTACAGCAAATTTACCTCTGATATCTTCATAGTTATTTATTTCATTTATAATTTGAAAGGTGGTGAAAGTATTTCATCAAATTAACACAAAATATTTGAGTTTTGAGGTTAGATTGTGCACAGAGCCACAATTAGGGATTGAGAGAGATCGAAAAAATTTGACAGTTTACACAGAGTAGAATTTTGTTACGCTTGCGTTCCATAATCATTTTTAGTATAGGGAACATCGACTTGTGGTGTGGTGTGGTAGTGTATGATCTTGGAGCGTTTGGTGTGGGTTATAAAATATGTTAGTTACAGCGAGCGGAGTTAGTTAAGTGTTCTTACAGCATTGACCACACGGTTAAGGTCCCAGTACACACGACAGCACGTCGACCTTTACACGCTAGCACTCTACTCGGTTGCGTTATGGGCGACTTTTCAACAAAAGTGTACAGACTGACGTGCTGTCGTGTGTACACATTGGGTAAACATGGGCCAATAGAGGCGAACGCCAATGTGTACAGGGGGAATGGTGCACGTCGTTGGCGGGCGATTTTCCATGTGTACCTACTGGGATTTAGATTTGACTCTTTAACATGTTTATTGTTTTGTTTTGACAGTTTCACTAACAGAAGACCACAGCCCCTCTTCCCTATTAATTAAATTAAATTAATCAAAATTTAAGGGAAAATAATTATAAAACTGTCAATATGAACGCAATAGCAACAAGGGTCATCCCTCTCTGCTGGGATGGAATGGACAGTTGACTTTGAACGTCCATCCTACTTCCTACTATCCTACTACTGTTATAAACGCGAAAGTTTGTAAGTATGGATGGATGGATGGATGGATGTTTGTTACTCTTTCACGCTGAAACGGCTTGACGGATTGAGATGAAATTTGGAATGGAAATAGCTTAAACATTAGAATAACACATAGGCTATATTATATTATCACGCTATTACACTTAGGGGCAATGTAAACCACAGATATTTTTTCTGTAGTTCACGCGGACGAAGTCACGGGCAAAAGTTAGTGGTGAATATTACTTACCTTCGGATCTTCGATCAACATTGTGCAAAATGTCCAAAAAGTAGCGATGTTCGATGTAGCCGTGTAGGGCACGGCGGCATTCGGGAATCATTCTTCGTTTTAATTTCAGCACCTAGGTACCTTCCAAGTACCTCCACCACGCCATTTACGCGCCGAAATTAAACCGCTAAACAGATGGCGCCAGTGGGATGGCTCGGCTCAAGCTCACGGCGCCAAACCAAACCGCAGCCGCAGAGAAGACGCCTCCCAACCACGCAATACTAATTTATCTTCGAGGTAATGAAGAGTTTCAGTACAAAATACTCGTCGTAATTTGTCCTGACTCCTTCAAATGGGATTCTTGGGCCGTATTTAGGGGAACCTTCCTCGCATAAATTTTGCTCCACTGAATTCTAAGAAGCAAAACCCTCTCGAGATGAATTGTACAGTCGGCCACAGTCTCAGATACCCATTTTTGTTCGATTGGCGCCCTTATGCCGCGCGCGGTAAGAGCTGCCATGGGGTATCTGAGATTGTGGCCGACCGTACAAAATACATCTCTTAGAACAGTAGGTTTCTCCTACCTAAGCTGTTCATTCTCGACTCTCGACAGTCTCGATTAGGTAAAGATAAAATAAATAAAATAACTAAATTAAATAGTTAGGTACTTACTACCCATCTACGAATAAATCTACCTATGCTTTGCTTACTACTTATTTCATTTTACAAAATTAAATCAAAACACGCCTTTTTTCGTGGCGCCGCGCGCGCGACTTTGAGTTGCAAATGCAAGCATGAGCTCATTGAATGCGCAACCCATCTCCACCATTACCTATACATTCTATTTTAAATTCAGTGACAAAATAACTCTTTATATAGGAATAGAAAAATTGCAAATTGCTGTGCGAGTTGCGGCCTCGGGAGACGTTGACATGAATGGTGCGTCAAAATGTTAAATATCACGACAAAAAGCCGTGTTTTTTTAGCTCTGTTGCGTATGCTCCACGCGCGACTAGCGCGAGTTAGTTTGAGATGGGGCGTGCGCAACTAGGATGTGCTACGGCGGTATCTAGATACCTCCTCATTAGAAATACAAAGTGTTATGTAAGAAAGTACCCTAGGTAAGTAAGTAGGTAGGTAAGTATACCTAGATATGATTATGAACTTTGTACCTTACTCTTGTCGGAATATTTATCTCAAAGCGATATTGTACTTACCTAGAGCTTTAATGTTTTTAATAAAAAACTTCTCAACTCTGAGTTAAGTGGGTCGACAGTCGAGTCGAGTCGGCAGGGAAATAGTTGTTAAGTTGCTCTGTGCATAACATCTGCTTACAGGGGAAGTTGAATTGAATTTTTACGAGGAAATATTGCTGAAGTTGGTGTTTCTTTCTGGGTGAAATAGGCGGAAGATATAGGTACCAGAAACATTATCCGCTCTTTAGTGAACCGCTCGGTTGGTATAAAATTTTCTCCAATACCCTCAGGGCGCCTATAAGCCGAAGTAGAACCAATCAGTTAAGCGACACATTGAGATACCTACTCCTTTTTGTTTCATTCACGCACTTATATACCACGCGCAGCAAGGGCTACCATGGGGTATCTCAGTGTTTCGCTAAACCTAATTACCTACCTATCAACAATGTATAGATACTAAGGTAGGTATCTACTAACGGACCTTTTATTCCAAGACAGAATCAAGATTTACTTTAAACTTTAGAGCGTGTAAAGTAACTGAAATAGCTGTAGGTTCCTACACACGACGTTGGCGGCACAAGCCGCCGGCTTTCTCTGGGCGGCGTTTTATTATTAAAATAGCTACAGCTACGAGTATTGTGGCTGCGATAGCATAGTTGACGTCTTCGTTGTTTATCGTAGTTCAAAAGTAAACAAACCACAAAGTGCGCACTCTCTAGCGTTGTACATGACTGTCACAACTGGAATGATGCTCGGCGGTTTTGTGCAAGTTTATGTGGCACGTGCCGGCGGCACAGACGCCCGGCAAAAGCCGGCGGTGGTAAGAGCCGTTCGGCAAAAGCCGGCGGCCTGTGCCGCTGGCGTTACCGTGGCTTGCCCGGTGGCATGGCCGCCGGCTAGTGTGTAGGAGCCTTAACCAGCGAAATGCGATTTATTTAAGTGCTACGCTATTTCGTAGCAGTTCGTAGCACTTCTACGGAGATTGAAGAGTCGCGCGTAGTGCCGAAGATTTCCGTCGACGGTCTACGCCGTAGACCTTCGTAGTAGAAGTATAAATTGTGTCCTTAAACTTAAAGTTAAAAATATAAGTTGGTTTTAAAACATGTGACAAAGGTAGATAGGTACTTAATAACTATCGGTATCTACTTAGCTTTAAACGGTTAAAACAGACTACCAACCAACACACACGCTCTGTAATCCGTGAAGTATAAGCGACGTAGGCACATAATTAAAACCATTGCATGGGGTTTGAAAACGGCAAAAATACGTTTGAAAGCATTCAGTGTTCTCTGTGTAGGTAACTTTGAGCTACAACGCTTTGCGTCGCTCAACATCAAAGGCGAAAATTGCGCTTTTTCACTTTCTGAAACTGACAGAATAGCTGAAATGCCTAAAGTGTACCTATAACAGCAAAATACCTAATGTGTTTAATGGCGTACAGAGTAGTGCTCTCGACTGCTTCAAACATGCTTTTAGACTGTCACTTAGGCCTTTGCATCTACGTAGTGTGATGATTTATACAGCGTCCAGTGGCACATTCACTCCCACTAGATGGGTGAAGTGACTAGTTGGACATTGCAGTGCCTCCATCCTGACAGCTCAATACGACAATACGCTGAGCCAACTAAGTTGCGGGTTTCCTCACGATATTTTCCTTTACAGTTAGCGAATGGTATTGCCACTTCTTTTTTTTCGTATCGATGGTTCTTGCTATAGGTATTGCTCTTGACCAGATTCTGGCATTGCAACTACAAATAAATTCACAAATGTACCTACGTATAATAACTTTGAAAATGTCACTGGAGTAGTAATAGGCTCAACTAGCGCCGCCAATAAAAAAAACCATATCTTCTTTTTGGATGTGTTTTTTGCTAAAAACTTTTCAAAAAGTGAGGCTTAACTATTTTTAGGACCTAAGGTTTAGATTCCAGATCCTAGAACCTACGAATGAAATCCTTTATCGCCAAAGTCGCCACTTTATCGCGTTGAGAACTTAGGTAGGTACTGAAGAGTTTTTAGCAAAAAACGCATCAAAAAAGCAGATAATATGTTTTTTTTTTTCATTGGCGGCCTTAAGAAGTTATGCCGTTGTAGGTACTCATAACAGTCCTGTGTCTCCGTCGTATGTTTCCTTGCGATGTTTGAAGTGGATACTAGAAGATTTAAACATTTGAACGTGACATAGCTTTCACACCTCAATTTCAATTATTACAAGGTAATAAAGTGTAAGGGTCGGAGCTAACGCCGCGCCAGGCATCCTGGCTATGTCTGAAATACGTGACGACGTGGTGTGTCCAAATGTGGCCTCCTGCCGACTCCATAGTTTCGTGACACACCGGGATGTCTAATGTCGGTTTAGAGAAGATCAAAACAGTGGGAGAGAGTAAGGAGAAATTTTCATGCAGATATAGTACACTGTGGGGTCTGACTAAAGAAAGGAAATGGGGCTGAGGCATTATCGCTTGTTGATCGAAGGTGCCAATTTTATGAACCTTCTATTTCGCTATCTATCCAGCCTATAAGTACTGCTGAGCTAACCCACTGCTGAGCAAAGCTTAGGCCTCTTGCGTTTCATGCCACCAATCCCCAGGTCGAATGCCAACCTCATAGCTATTGTCCTCCCACTGTCTTAACAATATCATCGACCCATCGATCTTTAGGTCTACCCACTGACCATCGGCCTATTCTAGGTCACCATTCCGTCACTGCCCTAGTCCACCGTCCCACAGTGGTCGATTTGTACGATTTAGGCGGCCAAAAGTCCATTTCTCAAAGTTAACTTATAACAAAACAAATTGATTCCCGGAAAAATAGACACCCCGACTGCCCAAACCCCACCCCTCCCCAGTTCCTAGAACTGCGTGCGCGCCCCCACAGGTAGTCGGAACTTGATCGTCGCGCAAGCTGTACGCGTTCGTTCTCGACACTCTTAGCGCAACCGATATTCTAAAGTGAATATTTCATTGGATATTATTCAGTTACAAGTGAAAGTGATGGAAGTCGAAAATTCAGGTAAGCTCCTTCAAATATAATTTAAATTAAGATAAGGAATATCAATATTTAGTGAAGTTACAACGTATCAAAGATCGCCCTTTTTCATAGAAAATATTATCATTTTTTTATTTTCAATAGTAAAAATGTTGTACTTCCGAGACCGTCCGAGTTAAATTCCTTATGGTTTCTAATAGTATAGCTCTTTGAGCAGATAACCACAAAAAAAATAGCCACCACCTTTGACCACTTCGCGAGAAAAATAATAATTCATTAACTTAGGCAGAAAGTGAGAAAAATTCCTTTTTTGTTTCTTTTGCGTTAAAATTCCTTTTCGTTGTTCTAGGTTCATCAAGTTACTCGGGCATGGAGGTAGTAACTCGCAGATATCTTTTTGATAAGATGATTGAGGAAAACTCTCCATCAATAAACGACAAATTGGAATACTTACAAAATTATTTGTTAATGTCTTACGGGGACTCCGACGAAGACAAAAAGTATATAAATCATAAATTTTCATATTTTAAAACAGAAATAAAAAAGAGATGGTCCAAAGCACGCAACACGCTAGAAAAAATTCTTATAAGCAATGATGCATGGTTAGCAGGAACGTTCGAGATGCCCATAAAAACGCATAATAAGTCAGGACGACCTAGCAAAACATTCAGTGAATGTAGTGAAAGAACTAAAAGGAGGAAAACAGAAGAAGTTCGCTCCTCTGTAGGTAAAGAAGTGATAGTTCACGCAGCGCAAGTAATTTTACAAAAAGAAGGAAAAAGAAACGCCTCGCAAGTCCTAAAAGATATTACAAATTCGCCTGCAGCCGCAAACGAATGTAAAAAAAGACATTCCAAATCAAAGGCACAAGATCCCCTTACGCCTCGGGAGGCACTGCGAATGTGCGTGGACGCTGATTTGACACGAAGTCAATATGAAATTGTGCGAGCAACCAACAGAAGCTTTTACCCGTGCTACGAATTAGTGTTGAAGGCTAAACAGGAATGTTACCCACCCAAAGAGACGCTACGAGTGACCGCTTCCTGTGCTGGAAGTGATCTACAATCTTTGTTAGATCACACCGTCACGCGATTATCAATTTTCCTCGAAGAAGTACTAATGACTCTTACAGAAACTGAGAGAAATTCCTTGCAGATTATCTGCAAATGGGGTTGTGATGGTTCACAACAAGCTCAATACAAACAAAAGTTAATGAATGACGCCGACTCGGATGCAAATATATTTTTGAGCTCATTCGTGCCTCTACAAATTGTTTGCGGCGAAGACAAAACAAAAATGGTTTGGCAAAACCCGACTCCTTCTTCACCACTATATTGCCGCCCGATACGATTCAGATTTATAAAAGAGTCTACAGACATTACAAAAGATGAAATAAATTACGTTCGGGACAGTGTGAAGTCCCTAAAAGCCACGGAATTGGAACTGAATGGGCAAAAATTCTCGGTTAGCCACAGTCTTAAAATGACCATGGTGGACGGCAAAGTTTGCAATGCGGCGACTGACACCAAATCAACGAGTAGATGCTACATATGCGGAGCCACTTCAAAAAACTTTAATGACTTAAGTAAAAAAAACGAAATTCACCCAGAATCGCTTGAATTTGACCTATCAACTTTACATGCCAGAATTCGATTATTCGAGAGTATTTTACATTTAGCTTATAAATTGCCCGTTGGGAAATACCGTGAAAAAAGAACCAAAGCAGAAAAGATGCTAGAACAACAAAAAAAAAAGAGATTCAGCAAAGATTCAGAGAAGAAGTAGGTATCTTGGTAGATATGCCAAAATGTAATTTTGGTAACACAAATGACGGCAATACTAGTAGAAGATTTTTTGAAAACCCACATCTGGCTGCTGAAATAACGGGAATAGACTTTATTTTTATTTATAGAATTAAAGTTATTTTGGAAGCCATATCAAGCGGTCACAAAATAGATGTCCCGAAATTTGATGAATACGCCATGGAGACAGCAAAACTGTATGTAGAGTTATATGGTTGGCATTCTATGACTCCTACCATGCATAAAATTTTGGTACATGGTGGAAAAGTTATAGAAAATTCTCTAGTGCCTATTGGTCAACTTTCGGAGGAAGCTGCAGAAGCTCGTAATAAGCACTTTCGCTCATACCGTCTAAACTTTGCTCGAAAGTTTTCACGCGAAGACTGTAACCTTGATATTTATCACAGGTTACTCTTGACATCAGATCCGCTCATCAGTTCAATGAGAAAAAAAAAGAAGATCCGATCAAAACCATTTTTGCAGGAAACTTTGGAGCTTTTGCTTCCTGCAGAGCCAAATACAAAAGGCACTTGTGATAAATGCATGGAAAGTGACGGTGAGGAAGAATTGTCTTTTAAAGAGTAACATAACAATTTGTATGTTAAACTTTCATAAAATATTGTCTTATTGTTTATGATTCGGTACCTAACATTGTAAGTAACATTTAGTATAATAATGTGGTAATAACTGTTGACCATTTAATTTTAGTGTATACTGTATTTTTTTGTCATCCATATTTTATTTTCAATTTAAATAGGCATGCAGACTGTAGAGAATAAACATTTTTTTTATGTACGGCCGTCTTTTACTTAACAAATTGTGATAATTCTTAACCCAAATATCAAAAACTACTAAGCCGATTTCGATAATTCAAATGAACTCAAAATATATATTTTACACCAAAGGGAGATTTAAAGAAAATTTAAAAACATTGGCGCTATTTACAAAAATATTTTCACAGAAATGTTTTTTTGTATAGAAAAATATGCTTTCAATGAAACAAATAGAGATAAACATATATATTCACTCTAAAATACCAGATTAGCATTTGTTGTCGTATTTATTACTGAAATAAAGCATAAAATAGTTTTGGCCGCCTAAATCGTACAAATCGACCACTGCGTCCGTCATCTCGCCTATCCGAATGCCCTGCTAATCTCCACTTCAGTCGTAAGATTCACGCGCCCACATCTTCGAGTTTCGTCTTCTGCCGAATGTCGACGTTTAGTATATTTGACGTGCTCGAATTAGGCAGACGCCTGGTGTGTCACATCCTTCCCATAACGTGTGACCTCCTGCCGACTTTAATGTTAATAAAAGCTACCGACACCATTCCATTAGCGTGTTTGTGTCGACCATTAAGTTTTATGAGTGACCCGGCTTTGTATATGGATTTCGTTAGTGAGCCAGTCGTGTGCACCTATGAAAACACGTAGCCCTAAGCACCTTAAACTAAACACGGGGTGTGACAAAGTTTTGTATAAACTTTAACGACACGGCTTTTATATCAGCTTGTCTTTCTAATAGGCTGAGGGCGCTTGTCCACCGCCGTGGATGACCGCGCCGACGTAGCGGTACCTAAACTCTAATTTTTTAATCGAGTCCATGGAATGACAATTGCTAGTATACTACTGACAGATAAAGCCTTTGTAACAACTGTCATTCCATGGACTCGATTTAAAAATTAGAGTTTACATATGTTTACTATGACCGCTTGTCCATCAGCATGTCACGTCACGTCATTCCATACAAAAAGTATCCGCCCATACCTAATCTCGTTCTCTTTGACGTTGACGGTGGGTGGACAGCCGCCCTTCTTCTTTACGTGCCTCTCCAATAATGGAGGTTTGCCGTCAGCTTGAAATAGATCTTCAACGCTAGCTACCTTCTTCCATTCCCTGATGTTTCTGAGCCCCGAGTTTCTCCATCCGCCTCTTCCCCACAATCTTATCCATCATACTTAATTACTTTGAAGAAGTATGTAACTATCGTGGAGGAGCACTAGTCTCAGAGGTAGCTTAATCTTCTTTTTCTTCTTTCTTCTATGGGTATCTACCTACTGTAGGGGTTAGGAACACTCCTACTTTAGGTATCTAAACTCTGCACTAGGTAGGTACGGTCGGCCACAGTCACAGATACCCCATGGCAGCTCCTACCGCGCGCGGCATAAGGGCGCCAATCGAACAAAAAGTGGTATCCTAGCGTGTGGCCGACTGTACCTCGATTTTAATTAAAACGGAATCTTTCGATCGGAGGTTACATCACTACACTACGTACCTAGTTCCAGCTCGATTGTATGGCACGTGCGGATTCCATCCTCGTCATATATTATAAGGTAAATATTAGTCTCTATATTATTGCGATAGCTTATATTGGTAACTTATTGTCAAGGGCCGACTGAGCTAAAATATAGTAGGTACCTACCAACCTATTTTAGTGCTCGGCGAGCCTTACATACATGTCCTACAGTAGGTATTCGGTAACAAAAGCCACTTTTCAACTGTGGGGCTCGTAAAAACCACACACTCAACCCACGCACAACAGTTCTTCGATAAACAATGGAAAGTTTCCGCGCGCGCCATACCCAAAACATTGCCGACACATATCGCGCTAAATATGAATATACTCGAGGCAGAACTTTACCATAAATTAGTATAACAGAAGGATGGCTGTTGTAGAGAAATTGCTGAAGAAAAGGTGACCTTCGTCTATAAGCTATCAACTTCTGGAGAGCTTCTTTTTAGATGCAGCTTGGAAATTTGCCATCGACACAAAGAAAATTATGCAGCTTGATTGGTTTAGGAAGCTTTACACCAGCATCTGGAATCAGGGCTGGATTTAGAAGTGTGGAGGCCCCAGGGCCACAAAATGTGGAGGTCCCATTTTCTTTGCGAAAACCCTTTAATAACCAGTCAGAGAATAATGGTGCTGGTATGACGAGCTTTACTTGAAAGTTTTTTTTAAACCATTATTCTTCTCGCTAAAAAAGGGTGCGCAGCGCAAAAAAACACACTTATTTTATTTTTATAACCTTTAAATAAAAACATAACATTTCGTTGTTGTAAATAGGACAAACGGGTGAACCGATTTGGATGCGTTTTTTTTTTAATTTGAAAGTAGGTTTTCTATCGAGTCAGTCATATTTCATCAAAATTGGTTCAGCCGTTTATGAGATATTCTAATTTTAATTAATTGTCAGGGGTAATTTTAAATTTTGTATTTACTAGTTATTAGAAAAAGACGCCGAGGTTCTGTTCTTCTGATAGTGGTTACCTCGCACCCCAAAGTTTAAAATGGCCGATTAACATAACAAAACCTCATAGTGATTTGTTTCGGGCGGGGTTTCGGGTCAACTTTGCTATCGCGCTGTATGTTTATGATGTCACTGGCTGGCTGCTGGTTTAATAAGACGGCTTGAAGCAGGCCCGGATTTAGGTACTCTAGGTCCCTTTGTCAAATCTTTGACTCTCCCTATTCTGTTGTAGCGGTTATTTTTTAAAATTGCCCCATTTTCGTTCAGGGGAAGATATTTTATGATTAAGGTTCGATTTTTCAATCACCATTTCAATTCCAAGGAATAATTAGAAAATGGAACAAATTTTGTATGGACTATTGGTCGAATAAACTAACTGGGGTTTGAAAAATCTGCCCTAAGTAAGTAATATAATTTTATAGGAAATAGGAATAACATAGTGCAAGTTTTCATCTTCCCTTCCTTAACATAAATACTTATGGACACCAGCGCGAACGCGATCAAGTTGGCGCGTGTTTGGGAGCACGAAATAAGACGCTTTCGACGAGAGAACAGAAGAAGATGACCAACAGCAGGACAAGACAACAGTCTGAAGGAGACAAAAAATACCAACACTTTGTTTCGTCTGGGCATTGTTTGACCTTTAGCGTCCTGAATATCTTCCTACATATCTCGTCAGATAGCCAAATTATTCGCCAATCTCGGATACGAGAGGCCTTCAAAGAAGAAGAAAACTAAGACCTGGTTTCTGAATGGAGAATTTTACTAAGTAAATACTTAAGTATCGTTCTGTCACGATCTTTTGTGAGAGATCTGCAGAGACAGAACGATACTTAAGTGCTTGCTTAGCGAATTTTTCAATTCAGAAATCGGCAATTAGTAGTACCTAATTATATTTCTATCATAAACTTGAACTGTCTTGGTGCGAACCCTCTTGTGACGAAGAGGTGTCTAGGCCTAAATCCGTCCCTGAATCGAAGCATTTTATGAACAGCGGGCGAGCGTTTATTGGCCGTGTTGAGCTCAATATCTTCTTTTATGTTGTAAAGTTGAGCGCCTATTTCCCTTCTGTCTGCGCGATGCGATAAAGTTGAGTGTTGCCTTGACATTATTTATTGTAAGGATTTTTCAATTTAAAATTATCGGGTAAGTACATTTCCATTTAAAGTTCAACGGGTTCCTTTACTTTACACTAGCGTAGGCGGTGCTACACAGGAATGGCAACTGTTTGTAACTCAAAATAGTTGCGGTGAGGTGTATGCAAATGTTAAGCCTCAGCCTATCGGGCGGGCCGCGGGCTACCTCTAAACAAACTTGTGGCCTTCGTCAAGCCACTCTGACACTTTCGAAACTAGTTCGGTAAAATAGCGGTTTCAGCTCGTGGTTGCTCGCTAATCATCGGTGTTGAGGGTCGAGATAGGCCTAAATAAAAATAAAACAAAAAAAAATATGACTAAGATGTTTTGGCAATAGTTCTGCCGGTCTATTAAGTAAGAAAAAAACCCAGTGATTTAGACGAAAAATCCAACTTTCGACTCTCAAAAACACGTTTTCGTATTCCGTAACTCGAGATTTTAACGGGTGGAAAAAGCATCCACTCCATCCCATATTTAGTCTTATACGATGGTCGATAAAAAAAATGGTAGCAGGTAGTATAGCTAGTCTTAGAACCAAGATAAGGCTAATAAAGACCGAAAATCTAAAACAAAGGACCTAGGATCCTATTCTGTGCTAAGTAGTACCAAATTATAATTCCCAGTGAGTACCATTTCACTTTGCATAGCATATGTTTTACTAGTTTTTGCCCGCGACTTCGTCCGCGTGGACTACAGAAAAAGGAAAAGGCTTTACTTTGCTCCTAAGTGTAAAAGCGTGATAATATGTAGCCTATGTGTTATTCTGATGTCTAAGCTATCTCCATTCCAAATTTAATCCAAATCCATCAAGCCGTTTCAGCGTGAAAGAGTAACAAACATCCATCCATCCAGCCATCCATCCATTCTTACAAACTTTCGCGTTTATAATAGTAGTAGGATCTATTTAGCCGAAAACACAGTCAAAACTTTTCCTTTCCAAAACACTACTCAAACTTTAAGCTTCAACGTCCACCGTGAATTAAAAGTTTACGCGACCACCCCATTCATTTTCATATACCTACAAGTTACGGGCGGGCTTACGGTCTATGACGGGATGATGTCAGGTATTAGGAACCTGTGGATGTGGGGTTATTTAGGCCGCTCTAAGAAAAGTTTCAAGCCCAGACTACTGTGTGTTTCCGCTGAGATGAAAATCATGCTGTATCAAAGCAGACGTAGCCTATTTGGCGCCTTGTTCTCAGAAAACAAAATTACTCCTCGGGATTTCGTACGTGAATTCGAAACACTATTTTCCGAATGACTTTTCATCGATGACGTTTGACCGGTTGAAGATTGTTTTTACCGAATAATTTTTGGCCGGTGGTACGATTCATCGAAAATCTATTTGATACGAAACCTAGTAGATACGCTGTATACTGGTTGAGTAAACGGCACAGGTACTACAGTAGAGGTACTAACTATGCTATCTATCTATATTATACCAATGTAGAAAGCGCATTGGTAGCTAGAGTAGAGTTGGTACGAAATAAAACTGGTACCTAGTGTACTCAAAATTTGGAGTAGATAGTAGTATGCTAGATGACACTACTGTTAATTCTATTCTACCCAATGACATTCAAATATTGTACCCGTGTACCCAGAGTTTTACTGTTTGGTGAAACGGAATGGCAGCAAGTTACAATAAATCATCCCAAGGTTCCCGAGCCCTGGCCATTCTAATTCTATCCCAAAAGTTGTCGGAGGTAGGTAAGTAGGGCGCTAATTATGTTAATTCGGCGAAAATTCGCATACGCTTTCATAACTTTACTGTCGCCAAGTTTAATTAGGTCTGTTGTGGAATTGGTCACGTCAGCCTAGTAAGCCGTTTATGTAGCCAACATTGTGAAGTCAAACTTGCTTCACTGCGCTGTATGGGCCGTGTTACACGACCGCAGATATACATTTTAGTATTTATTAAATAGAAAATTCAAAATGCCTTTCAATTAATTACTTGACTCGGTGGCAATTTTAGTAAATCTATTAAAAAATTGTCCCCAAGTAAAGTACTATAAATGTTGCAAAAACTCAAAAGTTCGATTTTTTTAAGTTTTCATCAGACAAGGCCCATTGAGTGTGAGACTCGATGCAGTTCCGAAGTACCCTCGGCGTTACGATTTACTCTTATTTCACGACACATAAGGGTGATTATCTAATAAAACGCTAAACTTGGATAAACCTGACTGTACCGACAACGTCGCTGGCAGTAGCTTAAGTGGCTTTTGTGAAAGCAGCTTTACAACTACTTTAAAATTTAAACTGTAAAGCCACATTATGGACACTTCGATGGCACTTCGTGGACTTGCCATGCGCTTGGCAGACTTTCCCTGAAAATCTTTCGAAGTTTGTGTGCACTGAGTTCGGTTTATTAAGACGCCGTACATCTCACAACTAGCGCCGCCAATGGAAAAAAAATCAAATCTTTTTTTTGGATGCGTTTTTAGCAAAAAAAGGATTGGATTTCCTACGAATGCAATCTGGAATCCAAACCTTAGGTCCTAAAAATAGTTAAGCCTCGTGTTGAGAAATCGCAGGAGCGTTTTTTGCTAAAAACGCATCCAAAAAAAGATATGATTTTTTTTTCATTGGCGGTGCTAGTTGTGAGACGTATTTCACCTTAATGAGTTGACGGTGTCACGTCTAACTAAAAAGAAGTTCAGGAGGAATTGAGATTTTTGCATGGAAGGGCACTTGCTAGATGGCTCAATTTGTAGAGCGCTGATAAAACAGAGGTTGCTGATGCAAGACTTGATTCCAGAGATTTTTTTAATACCTAAGAGCTTTAGGAAAACCCCTTACTGCATGAATTATGAAGGAGATGTAATAAAATAGTAGATTGTTACCCGAGGGACTAAAACACAATTTTTAAGGCGAGAGTATTTCTTTGAATCCAGAGCGGAGCGAAAGTAGAATCCTGAGCGCAGCAAGGGATTCAAAGTACTCAAGCTTTAAAAAGTGTTGTTCCCGAGGTGAACACTCTATCACCCTCTATGAGAAAATAAGTGACTGGAACTTACGAATAATTAGCTTCGGCGTCCAATACAATTTTCTCTGGAGTTAATATTACATATAAAACTTTAATTCTCACTACTTGAGGAATAAACACCTTTATTGTATGAAAGTAAGTAAAATACAAATAGTACACAAATAAACAATTACGAACGAAGACTGAATGCATTTCTGACGTTTTTATTTTTCTTCAAACTTTTTTTTATTTGGCTCGCGCGCGGTTTATTTTTTCATACTGCTAGTTTTTTGTCCATACATTGTTCGTGATTGATCTCTTTCAAGGTTGTCTGTAAACTGTTTAGTCATTTGAACTTTTACTTACAGTATCCATATTCCAAATTCAAATCACTTTTTGTCCCTCCGGGATTAAAAACTATTTTAGTCCCTGTTTGGGGGAACGAGCTAGGTCTTTTCGAATAGATGTGATAAAAAAACATTTCTTTGCACAACTGAGCCTATTTTGTATAAAATATCATTAAAAAGTGATCGGGAAAAATTGATAGAAAAAAATTACGATTTGTTATTTATGAAACCATACTTCTGTTTTAGGAAAATATGTACGTCTTGATACATTTTTTTTCATACATTTCATTATGATCTAAGCTGCAAAAAAAATTAAACTTTAGAATCCATGTATGACTTCGTTTGCGATAAGGGGTTAAATCTCGATCTTACGTTGGAACCAACTCTATGTATGTCATGAAAATATATAGAATGTGAGAACGTGAAAAACTATACGACAGCAAGAACTGTCACTGTAATCCAGGGTGCTCCCCGCTGAAATCCCCTTGTTGTTCCCTTCGTTAATTTAAACGGATAGTGGCGCGTAATCCTTTCCCCGTTCCCTTTCATACGAGTATCTGTAGCAAAAAATTTCAGTTTGTGTATTTGTTCGGTTCTTTGTCATGATTCTACGGCAAAAAAGCGTGCGTCTCAAAGGCAAATGCGTAAGTCCATCAAAAAGAGGTCTGAAGTTTGCATGAATTCCAGAAGTTTGTATGTGACATACCCAGCGATTTAGAATAGATAAACCGGAAACCGGGGGTCTACCGGCTAAGACGCTGGATCGTGAAAAGTAGCTAGATCTTCAGAATTATGGAAGGCTATAATGTCAGAATAAAGCGTAGGGCTATTATAGTTATCAGGATTTACAGTGGCATGAATAAGTCCGGAGAAAAGTGCTAGAGCTAATTATTTTGCATCATATTTCACCTGAGAACATAAAAGTTATCGATATCGTAAATAAGGCAGGTTATAAAAGTGCCTACCTATAAAGGTTTTATCGGGTCCCCGAAAGGTTGCTTACTGGGGATTATGTTCGTCGTAATTCTTGGTGTGTTTATGAACACGTCTTCTGTACGAATGCGTAGTATGCAATAACTTCTTCTTCTTCATTACACTTTTGTCAGAGCGGTCTAGATACTCATATAGTACCTATTTTATCAATGGCTGATGCTGCGTGCCTTACGGTGCCTCACCATTCCTCTCGGTATTAGGTTGCTTAGGTATATTCAAACAGTGTTCTGCCCTCAGTGGATATAATTTGGTTAGCCCATCGCATTTAACCTAAGTATTTAGTGTAGAATTTGAATAAAGTATAATATAATTTAGGTTGCAGGAATATCAATTCAAAATTAAATGGTTTGTGCAGGTACTGAAATAGTCTGTTTGATTTACTATGACCCCCTAGACTAGGCTTTTGCATTTATGCTGGATGATTTATAAAGAAAAAAATGTCTCCAAAGTTAGCACAGGTTTTTTTTTATTTGACCGATTTTTTTTATTTATATAGATAAATAATTTATTTAAGTACCTACATATCTTAATACATAAAATAAAGTCGTGTTAGTTACATCATTTATAACTCGGGAACGGATGGACCGATTTTTATGATTTTTGATTTGTTGGATTTCTCTCCGCCCCAAGTAGCAGAATAACCATTAAAACAACGGAAAAACTCACGAGAAAAAAAAATCTGCGCGGACGAAGTCATGGACAAAAGCTATTTATAAATACAAGGTGTTACAAAAGTACCCAACTCTTTTTACAGGGTGTAACCCACTGGTCAACAGGATGAAATCTGTAAAAAAAACTTGAAAAAAAGAATTTTTATTATATAACCTCAAAATTAAAAAAAAATTAATAACTTTTTTGTTTTTGTTATTAGCCCAAATTTAAAAATATGTTTGTACGTGTAGGTGCATTTACATAGCTTTGAGTTGTTAAAATATTGTGAAAGTCAATGAAAACAATATTTAAAAAATACTTTTCTAACGCCACATCGAACACATTTTATTAATTTAAAAATTAACGGAACGTCTTAGAGCAAAAAAAAAAATTTTGGTTGTGTTTCCTATCACCGGGTGCTATTACCCTGTAAAAAGAGTTAGGTACTTTTGTAACACCTTATATAACTCAGACAAATTAAAAATCTTATGTACCTTCAGACCTTGAAACAATCGTTTCATGAAAGCTCTATACGTGATTTAAAATTTTCATGCGGTACTTTCTCGTCCTTATGTTATTTGAAGCATTTTCATTTCCGTCACACTTGGTTTGGGGACAAATAAATCCCGCCAACATATCCAGAGCGTTCAAGGGCCCATAAAACACTTCAAGAGCCCTTTTATGTTGCTAAGTTGTCATTACGCTTTATACGGCGATATGTCGTCACGGATTCACAGAACGCGCGGTTTTTTTTACGGTGTAAGTTATTACATTGTAAACCTCAATCTGATCCTCTTTTTATGGCTCATTTCCTTTAGTTCTGAAATCGATCGATAGAAATGGAAACTTAACCCTTGAAAAACTATTGTTGTTTTTTTTAATCTTAAAATTTACAAATGACACTTATATCGGTTGCAATAGAGAAGCAAACGTCTTAAATAGCTAAAATAACATTAGTCAAGCTCCAACAGTGCGATGGCGACAGCGGTGCATTTACAGCAACCCTCTTCAACCTGACAGATGCTGACCAAAGACCCTGATGAAGGAAAGGAGCCGCAATGTCCGCCCTAACGCATGTGCTCGCAGACTACCGAGCATCACTAAGAGGCAATATAAGACCTCATTTTGTTAGTTGCAAGTCATTGTTAGGTAGGTGTGTTAATAAAAAAAGGTTCATGAGAAAGGCTGGCCGAAAAGGCGCGACAGTTAAAAAAGTAATTTAGCAAAAAAACACAGGTCTTTTAAAGTATGTACTTATTTATCACATCTATTCGAAAAGACCTTAGTGCGTTCCCCGCAAACAATTTAATCCTGGAGGGACAAAATTGATTTGAATTTGGAATGTGGATATTGTAGGTATAATAATTAAAAATTCAAATGAAGAGACCACAGACAACATTAAAGGAAATCAATGTATAGACAAGAAACTGGCAGTTTGAAAAAATCAACACCGCGCGAGCCAAATAAGAGAATTTTTTTTTTTTGTGAAAGTATGAAACAATAAAAACGATTTCTGACAGAAATGCATTCAGTCTTCATTCGTTATTGTTTATTTGTTTACTAAAATTCGGATTTTACTTACTTTCATAAAATAAAAGTGTTTCTTCCTCAAGTACTGAGAATAATATAAGTATTGTAGTTGTAGTCGCTACGCTCGGGATTCTACTCTAAAATCGCTCCGCTCTGGATTCAAAGAAACACTCTCGCCTTAAAAATTGTGTATCCCACGGGTAACAATCTACTATTTTGTGGTAGGTACCTTCCTTGTGATTGAGGAATTTTTGTTCAAATTCCCCCCAAATACATTTTTATGCTTGACCATATTGTACGCATTTTTTATCGGTCACATAGCCAGTGACTTATGTCGTCAATACCTTTGATTTTACTCTTATTTAATAGAAATCCGTCAACCTATTTACGTGGTCTTAAAAAAACGAATATATCCAATACACATTTTGCTTTGGCAGTCCTGTAACCACTAAGTAATTTCCTTTTAATTTTCTTGGTATCGGTATCGGACGCCGAGAGTCAATAATGAGACTTCCTTTGTTAGAGTTCCAAGTCATTGGGTAGTTCCATGAAAAAAAAAAATTTACACGAGAAGGGCTGGCCGAAAACGTGCTACAGTTTTAGAAAATGAAAAAGACCTCAAAGAGTTCAGTTCGTAGGACGGACGAAGAAATCACTATGCGACCTCTTTGAGTCCGAAAACGCGTAACATTTTCGAGAAGTTTACAAACTCGTTTTAATACTCATGGTAGGTACGAGCGGCGGTAAGTACATAATTTAATTTGGCTGGTGTAAACTACTTCAGTTTAGGCCAGGCATCTAGTTTCCCGCACGAGCTCTTAATAAATGTAAATTGCCTTCAGCATCGTTGCTTGTAATATTTTAAGATGAGGCGAAAGGACTTGGGGTAGGTACAAGTTTATTTTTTCGTTGAGATTTTTCCTATTCAGAAGTTTTTTAATATGCTTATAAATTCTGCGCAAGGCTTTGTATTATTTTATGTTTAGTTCAGAATGAAAAAAAACAAGATTGTTAAGGTTCAACGAAAGTAGCCTGGCGAGAAATGCCAAATTTTTACAGTTTTTAAAATGTATTAGCTAAACTGAGATATTTTTGTTCAGCGCTTTTTATTTCACGGCAATGAAATCAATATTTTATTAATTATTCTTAACAATAACAACAATAATTAAGCTGCTTTGTTTTTCTGGTCGACAAACCAATGTTACTCCCCAAAAAACTAGAAGTTCTTGAGAAAATCTCATAATCAGCTGAATTTGTGTTATTCTATTGTAAAAGAATATTGATTTTATTTTCGTGAAACAAAAATCGTTGCACAAAAATTGCTCAGTTTAGCTACAAAATGGAAAAAAAAGTGAAAATTGTGCATTTTACGCAACGCTACTTCCAAGTACAAAGTACGTAATCTGTCGTCATAAAGTAAAATCCCAATGATTGTTATTGGTCGCGTGATCGAATCAAAATAGGGCACTAGAAATCTACATTGTATATTATAGAGAATATATCCGCATCATTTTCGTAAACCAAATATAGGCCCCCTTGTGTTTACTTAGGCCCACTGACTACACTTCATAGCACTTCAAGATACGTTCTTGGTTACCAGAATGTTATCTCAAACCCTTATCTAGGAAAAGATTACCTACCTAGAATTAGGTACCTACCTAAGTACATACCTACATAATAGTTAATGTTCTGTGTACGGTCTACAGCGGTCGCTACAATATGATTTTTAAGGTGAATACCGAGGTAGGTGAATACCACAACTACGAGGCACAACTATATAGCGCCGCCAATGGAAAAAAAACATATCTCCTTTTTGGATGCGTTTTTTGCTAAAAACGAATCCTCAAAGGATAATCCCTAGGCTTAACTGTTTTTAGGACCTAATGTTTAGATTCCAACGTAGAACAACTACTAGATGCTAGCATCTGGATCTGGAATCTTGGTCCTATGTCCTAAAAATAGTTAAGCCAAGGGATTATCATTTGATGATTCGTTTTTAGCAAAAAAACGCATCCAAAAAGAATATATGTTTTTTTTCCATTGGCGGCGTTAGTTATGGGTAGGTTATCACCTTAAGTAAGATTATAACTATAAATAACAAAGTTTGATTTAAATAAATATTATATTATGCCACCTTCCACGTAGGTGAGAATGGCGTGTAACAATTTTTATGGCCAAGTATAAAATTCTCTTTTACTGACGACCGACCGGAAGAATGTAAGCGAAATATTATTCAGATAGGCTTTCATATCATAGCGACGGCAGCGGAATTACGTGTCAACTGTGTAAGTAGGCAAAGGAGAAGACCCATCGTCTAAGGTACACACGACAGCCTGGCACTCTACTCAGTTACGTTACGGGCGACTTTACAACAAAAGAGTACACTCTGACGTGCTGTAGTGTGTACAGCAGTTTTAGAATGATTAAAGGCTTGATTTGAGTAGAATCGACCATTACCAGGAAAGGCAAAGCTTCGTGAATATTAATGACTAAATTAATTTGGTTTGAAGTTTCTACAACTTATGTACTTATCTTAGGCTGTCTTGCACCACTTTCTGAAATGTGGTTTAAACAGCATTTAACTAAAATCTTCATACAAAAGTCGATTTAAATGGCGACTTAAGTGGCATTTAAGAAGTGGTGCAAGACGGCCTTAAAGATTTTTATGGTTAAAAATTTCGCTCGGGACAGGACTTGAACCCGCAACCTGTAACAAGAGACATTCCATGCATTCTTATGTTCTGTCTAGTTACAGTTTTTTTGATGATATTATTGTTTGAAATGAGCCAAGTAACGCCATCTATTTTTTTACCAGTGTAAAGTCCCGTTCAGAATGGAAGGGATAACCACGCCCAAATCGGGAAGGATTGAACTAGGAATCGAATAGAAGTTGTGTGTACAGATCAATGACTCGACGAGCATGCACGACATTGTATGGAGGCGACGTGCGACTTAGAGTGCAACTTCGGTGTGATTGCCGAGATTACTGTTCTATCGCAGGGCTGGAATTTACATTTTTCAGAGAAGTGAACTTTAGGGAGCCGATAATAAGCATTTAAATCACATGACGCTTTCGATGGAAATTCCCCAAAATTCATAAACTGTCACGTTTTTTCATTCGCTCTCACGAGAAGAAACGTGTTGAAACCCGATTACAAGGACCTTGTTGCTTTGTAATAAAGGTTAATATTAAATGGTCCTTAAAGTAAGGTTGTCAGAAATAGAAGAGACAATTATTTACAATTTCGTCAAACGAAATTCAACGCTATTCCAAGCAGTCTAGAGCAGTGGAAATTTAGATTTGAGCAGACGTTTTCCTGTGTCTTCACTTACTAACTAATGTTTCGTCATTATTTACACAAATTTATTGACCTTCTGACAGCTTACATGTTCCAGTTTGCAACGTGTTGACAGAAAATCAGGCGGTTCCCGTAAGGACCCTATAAGATTTAAATTAGGTTGTATGAAAAAGGGCTCAAACTATTTTACAAATCTAGATTTACTTTTATTCGATTGATGACATCAGTAAGGGAAAAGATTTGGTGTCATTGTAAAACAAGTGCGATATCAAAGATGCACTATACTGAATTATCCACCATTAGATTCTTCGGCACACGAATTACACAAGCTATTAATATTAACCTTTATCTGTCTTAATTTTAATAACTTAGAACTTTATTAGCGATTTCAGTACAAAAGGAATGTCAAAGGGTCTATACGGAAACAACCCAATATTTCAGAAAAAATTTGGTAATCTTTATGGATTTAGAAGGGCTTGGGTTTTTTGTGCCATTTCTAGCTCGTGCACTTCAAGTCGTAAATTAGGGGGTCATAAAATAGAATATTTATTGCTTTCCTGTGGGAGGAGCTTAATTCTGACCGAGCTGTGAAGGGAAATCAGGGAACAAAATAGGGCAGTGAAGTTTTAACCGCGAAAGAGTAAAGTCAAACTTTGAAACCTGAAAGGTCTAGACTTTCAGTCCCAGAGAAATCAAGTAAGCTTGAGTCCTGGAGCCTGACCGCGCGCGAAACGTTAGTGAGCAGTGTGTGAATAAGTGATTACACCCTATTCGGTGGATTTCGCGGCGTGATTCAGCCAGAAGGCATTTTTGAGGTAAAATACGTTGAAAGAGTGTAGAATCGAGGGGCGTCCCTGTCTGTGCTTTTGTTCCGCGAAAGTGTTTATAGCGCGAGTTATTTATAATTATTCAATTATTTATTAGTGTATTGTATGGTATCTAAGTACTGTGTTTATTATATTCTAACAGTTTTGAATCCCTCATCCCTTTAGCAAGGAGCAGAAGGTTTCCCCTTTACTTGTCCGTCGTTTTGGTTAGGGCAACAGCTTTGTTTAGAACTAGGACAGCTAGGACAGGACAAACGACGAAGATGGACTACGGCTTCATAACAGAACTAATACAGGTTTTCATCATCGACGGCTCAACAACTTGAAGCAGAGAACGAGATATTATATTTTTACCAACAGCAGCGTCGCGATTTAGCAGCAGTGAGGCGAACTTCTGCGTGTATCACATATTGTAATCTAGGGGCGACACAGCAACAGCAGCCAGAAGGAGTCTCATACAATTTATTATCCACAGGTTTAACAGAATACTGCGGCGGAGAATCACAACTACTTTACTTCAGTTTTCTCTAGGTGTCGATTAATAGTCATATCAATGGTGTTTGTAGGTGTACGTCCGTACCTAAGAAGAGTGGGGTGGTTCCTCTACGGTTTCCGGTTGTCCTTGTAATGACGTGTCATAAACTTGCGTACGTAGGTTATCCTGGTCCACAAGCTCGGATGGTACGGAAATACATTTCCAAGCATTACGATATGGTTATGAAGTTTATTGAACTAACTCCTGCGAAAATTACGATATTTGGACGGAGCTTTCACTGATGCACATCCTATCGGATTAAGAAGAGTGGGGTGGTTCCTCTACGGTTTCCTGTTGTCCTTGTAATGACGTGTCATAAACTTGCGTACGGAGGATTTTCCTGGTCCACAAGCTCGGATATCACGGAAACGTATTTGTGAAAGTTTCGATTTAATTATCTAAATTTTCTAAAGGGGAAATAGAATGAAGATGATTGAATGTGTGTGAATGTTATGTAGATGATTGTAATGAAAGAGGATTAGGAGGATCTATAGGCTTTTGCTTTGGTCCGTAAGGAGCGAGTTTCCAAAGGTCGAGACTCGTTGGCGCAGGATAAGGTTGGAAGGGAGCCTGCGTACCTATCAATAGGACTAACACTTTCTTCTATTTCTCATTTCGGGATCTAGAATCCTCCCAAACTATTTTATTCCACAGGAAGAACGAGTACCTACCGGCGAGATACCTTATTATCTTATTTTATTATTGCCCTCTGTCTCTAGATCGAATATTTTATATATAAGTATTTTTTATCTCTTTTACTATTATATTTATTTATCTCCGTTATTCGCGAGTGAAAGTGATTAGACGTGACCGTCTATTATGGCCTTTTTGTGAAAAGTGTATTTCGTCAATGCGCATTGTGTACAGTGTCTAGGAGAGGACTGCAGAGCATTTGAGGCCTTTGTCTCGATGCTATCTTACCAGGGACGGTTCGAGAATACAGGGTTCCAGCCGCGGTCTAAAGCTGAGTAGCATGACGTGTACAATATAATTTAGGAAATTTATTATCGAAGCTTGCCTACGCTTACGTGCATGATCTTTCCAAATAAGACTCAAGGGGAGAGTGGTCAGAGCGGTGAAGGTGAGAGTTGATATGTCGTGAAAAGGCCTTTTAAACCACAATTTCGGTCCCAAGTCCGAAAACACTGTTTCAGATCACTTTCCTTGGAAAAGCGACTGACAGACACCCAGACGATTAATTTAAGGAATGCTAAAAATATTGTCTTCAATCTGTGTTTATTATGTGACCTTTAAATGTCTTTACCTTTTCAGCAATTATTCACAAACTTATTGATTTATTGACTTTACCCATTTACTTACGAAATTTAACACACAACGTATGGTCCTTTTATTATCGAAACTAGACGATCACAACTATTTTTATTGGCCAATTATTTGAGAACGTTTAAGGTTCTGTTAACTTCATTTATTTGTATTTATGTATCTATTTTATTTAATGTGAAGGTGTGCCCTCCGTGTATGTTTTATGTCATGCCGGACACGCTCTTCTTACAGATGGTGCCTGTGACAAACGGATTAAGTCATTAAATTTTAACCAGTTAAATAATTGGTTAAAAACTTAATTAAAAGAATCGAAGTTACTACGGCACTAAATTTTATCAAGAGTTGGGAAAAGTCAAATAGGAAATTGAACAGGTTACTGAGAAATTAGAGACGTCGGGGCGTATAATTTAATTGAGATATTTTTAAATGCAGAAACGGGCACCATTCGTTTACATAATGATGCGCGTGACCACAGAATTTTCACAATAAATACGTCAGATAAAAGGTCTAAGTAACTAGGGGCGTTTAAGCCTGTGTTTACTTAGATACTGTAAGTTTTAATCCCGATTTATTAGACGAAGTTTATATGAAGCGGTCCTTCTGCTAAAATGTTTATAGTTTGTTATTGTTTGTGATAAGCCCTGCTATGCGCTGGCGCAACGTTACTATTTCACAAATGCAATCTATTTTTAGAAACGAAAGAAAAAAAGGGACCCAACGGAAAGGATACGCGCTTGCAGGTAGAATTTGTCACAAAGTTTGGCCGTTTTGTGTTTTGAATAATTATTTAGCGTGTACTTTTATCTGACGTATTCTTGTAACGTTATTTGTTTGGTGAAAATGTATAGGGTCTGTTAATATGAAAGAGAGTATTGGTAAAACAATAACATGAAACCTATATAGGTACCTTTCTATATTTTCTTTATAATTATAATTTTATTTTGTTACATTAGACATGTGATTTTATTGCATTTTATCTATGTTATTTGCGCGAAATTTCCACTTTGAAATTGGTATGGATACTCTATTACCCCTGTGATCTATATATTTTTAATCTCTTTAAAAGTTTTGCATTTATTACTTATTAATTACCAAAAACATGCTAATTGTAGTAAGTAATTAAAACAAAAGGAAAATCTCCGAGTCGATATCATTCAGCGCCCTCTATAGGAGAGTTGGAGAACTTTCCAAGAGCGTTGCACTATGCGTTTCAGGAATTCCAAATGGTCCAAACGAACTCAAAGGCATCGAAGTAGTCGAGAGGTCCTTGAAGTTCACAGTATGCCCACGGGACGTCGCTGGCTTCGCAAACCAGTTATGGAGGGAGTTTTAGTTTTTGTTTTGTAGAAAAAAATTGCTACGCTTCGAAGGAAGTCAACGGCTGTTTCGCCTAAACATCTGATTCGTTTTTTTTGTGTTGTTTTGGTTTCATTCAGGGGTTGTTGACTTTGAAAAAAATGGGGTGACATAGATGCCAGCTGACTACTAATGAGACACCTGTTTTTACTACACTGCGACGATTCATTGAGAGTTTTTTTTTTTTTTTTTTGTTCAGTGATTGCAGTTGCATACAACATTGAGTACTGATTTCTACGGATTCTAGCATCAATAAACAAAACTGTTTTGTTTAGGAATCAATGTTTGGGTTAATTATATTTGGTGTGTGTATCTGCCATGATTCTAATTAATAATTTAGTGAGTTGAACTGCTCTGAGAGACTGATGAAGATCTATTGCCTAGGACATGTTTATAGAAATAATTCTGTTTACACGGTATACCTACCTAACTTAACGGTAAAGGAAAACATTGTGAATATCTAATAAACTTCAATGGAGGTGTATCAAACAGCAGTAATTTTGATACGTATTTATTAAGTACCATCTTAGTGACGTGTTGTTTAATAATTAGAAATTGAATGGTACATTAAATAGATGATGAATGTGTGTGTGAGTGTGTGGATGTGCGTGTGTGTTTCTGTGTGTGTGGATGTGCGTGAGTTTTTCTGTGTGTGAGGATGCGTATGTGTGTGTAAGTTCTGTAATATAAGAGCGTATGTTGCAAATATTGATAGTTTCTCCAACAGTGTTTTCCCTACCAGAAGCTTTGATAGAGTTATCGAAACCTAGGGGCGAGGAAGATAATAATATTTTTACGACTTTATTGATTAATACCTACCTACTTTCCATAAATGCTGAAGAAGAAGAAGAATAAAAATAAAAAAAAACCCTTTTAATTTATCGGAGGAATCTCTTTCTACGGGTTCTACTATGAACAGTCACGAATGTGTACTGGTCGCAGACAAATGGAGCACTTAAATAATACTAGGTTGACAATATCCTGGATACAAAGGAGCAGAGAACGAGAAAACACCAGCAGACCTACCTATTATCATTTCAGAGCAGCGAACGAGAAGGCGACAGTATTTATACTGGAGGGGACATCCTACAATAATTTTATGAAGCAGAGACCTAAAGGATGGCAGCAAACCTACAACGCGGGTATGAATTATTTCAGTTCGGGAGTGCGTGAGGCTCTGATGGAAAGTCGAAAGTGGCATTCAGGACCTCGATTGTGTCCAAGCAGAGACTGTGAGATATATTGACTTCCAGTCGGCTGATGTCTATAAATGTATCTGGAAGAAGGTTCGGCAAAGAACGCGGATTCATTCGGATTTTTGACGAATAAAAAATGTATGCGTGATAATTGAAAGCTGTATGAATGAGATTGTGTATTAGTTTTGAATGTGAGATATATTGACAAGGTGATCATTTTGATGTGTGTATGTATGCAATATGGAGTCTTAGTTAATGACTAGATACTAGAAACATACGGTCCAGGGGCGCAATGTCTCACAACAGCGAGTGTATTTGATTACAATTATCATCTAGTAATACTAGTGCAACGAAAGGTTGTACAATAACAAATTGCCCTAGGTCTTGATGAGAACTCAATTAGGAACGGTTTATGTTTCTTCGATAAGGTACCATTTAAATCTAATATCTCACTAGATTCGATAACGTAGAAGCCAGAGGGTAGAAGATTATCTTATTAGAAGATTCATATTGGAAAAAATGAGAATCCAATATGAATAATGTGAAAAATACTGACATCGAGATAATTATATTACCTATTATGATTATTTCCTGTTTTGTCATAAATGCCAAAGAACAGGTAATAAGCAGGGGCGTTCTGTAACAAGAGACATTCCATGCATTCTTATGTTCTGTCTAGTTACAGTTTTTTTGATGATATTATTGTTTGAAATGAGCCAAGTAACGCCATCTATTTTTTTACCAGTGTAAAGTCCCGTTCAGAATGGAAGGGATAACCACGCCCAAATCGGGAAGGATTGAACTAGGAATCGAATAGAAGTTGTGTGTACAGATCAATGACTCGACGAGCATGCACGACATTGTATGGAGGCGACGTGCGACTTAGAGTGCAACTTCGGTGTGATTGCCGAGATTACTGTTCTATCGCAGGGCTGGAATTTACATTTTTCAGAGAAGTGAACTTTAGGGAGCCGATAATAAGCATTTAAATCACATGACGCTTTCGATGGAAATTCCCCAAAATTCATAAACTGTCACGTTTTTTCATTCGCTCTCACGAGAAGAAACGTGTTGAAACCCGATTACAAGGACCTTGTTGCTTTGTAATAAAGGTTAATATTAAATGGTCCTTAAAGTAAGGTTGTCAGAAATAGAAGAGACAATTATTTACAATTTCGTCAAACGAAATTCAACGCTATTCCAAGCAGTCTAGAGCAGTGGAAATTTAGATTTGAGCAGACGTTTTCCTGTGTCTTCACTTACTAACTAATGTTTCGTCATTATTTACACAAATTTATTGACCTTCTGACAGCTTACATGTTCCAGTTTGCAACGTGTTGACAGAAAATCAGGCGGTTCCCGTAAGGACCCTATAAGATTTAAATTAGGTTGTATGAAAAAGGGCTCAAACTATTTTACAAATCTAGATTTACTTTTATTCGATTGATGACATCAGTAAGGGAAAAGATTTGGTGTCATTGTAAAACAAGTGCGATATCAAAGATGCACTATACTGAATTATCCACCATTAGATTCTTCGGCACACGAATTACACAAGCTATTAATATTAACCTTTATCTGTCTTAATTTTAATAACTTAGAACTTTATTAGCGATTTCAGTACAAAAGGAATGTCAAAGGGTCTATACGGAAACAACCCAATATTTCAGAAAAAATTTGGTAATCTTTATGGATTTAGAAGGGCTTGGGTTTTTTGTGCCATTTCTAGCTCGTGCACTTCAAGTCGTAAATTAGGGGGTCATAAAATAGAATATTTATTGCTTTCCTGTGGGAGGAGCTTAATTCTGACCGAGCTGTGAAGGGAAATCAGGGAACAAAATAGGGCAGTGAAGTTTTAACCGCGAAAGAGTAAAGTCAAACTTTGAAACCTGAAAGGTCTAGACTTTCAGTCCCAGAGAAATCAAGTAAGCTTGAGTCCTGGAGCCTGACCGCGCGCGAAACGTTAGTGAGCAGTGTGTGAATAAGTGATTACACCCTATTCGGTGGATTTCGCGGCGTGATTCAGCCAGAAGGCATTTTTGAGGTAAAATACGTTGAAAGAGTGTAGAATCGAGGGGCGTCCCTGTCTGTGCTTTTGTTCCGCGAAAGTGTTTATAGCGCGAGTTATTTATAATTATTCAATTATTTATTAGTGTATTGTATGGTATCTAAGTACTGTGTTTATTATATTCTAACAGTTTTGAATCCCTCATCCCTTTAGCAAGGAGCAGAAGGTTTCCCCTTTACTTGTCCGTCGTTTTGGTTAGGGCAACAGCTTTGTTTAGAACTAGGACAGCTAGGACAGGACAAACGACGAAGATGGACTACGGCTTCATAACAGAACTAATACAGGTTTTCATCATCGACGGCTCAACAACTTGAAGCAGAGAACGAGATATTATATTTTTACCAACAGCAGCGTCGCGATTTAGCAGCAGTGAGGCGAACTTCTGCGTGTATCACATATTGTAATCTAGGGGCGACACAGCAACAGCAGCCAGAAGGAGTCTCATACAATTTATTATCCACAGGTTTAACAGAATACTGCGGCGGAGAATCACAACTACTTTACTTCAGTTTTCTCTAGGTGTCGATTAATAGTCATATCAATGGTGTTTGTAGGTGTACGTCCGTACCTAAGAAGAGTGGGGTGGTTCCTCTACGGTTTCCGGTTGTCCTTGTAATGACGTGTCATAAACTTGCGTACGTAGGTTATCCTGGTCCACAAGCTCGGATGGTACGGAAATACATTTCCAAGCATTACGATATGGTTATGAAGTTTATTGAACTAACTCCTGCGAAAATTACGATATTTGGACGGAGCTTTCACTGATGCACATCCTATCGGATTAAGAAGAGTGGGGTGGTTCCTCTACGGTTTCCTGTTGTCCTTGTAATGACGTGTCATAAACTTGCGTACGGAGGATTTTCCTGGTCCACAAGCTCGGATATCACGGAAACGTATTTGTGAAAGTTTCGATTTAATTATCTAAATTTTCTAAAGGGGAAATAGAATGAAGATGATTGAATGTGTGTGAATGTTATGTAGATGATTGTAATGAAAGAGGATTAGGAGGATCTATAGGCTTTTGCTTTGGTCCGTAAGGGGCGAGTTTCCAAAGGTCGAGACTCGTTGGCGCAGGATAAGGTTGGAAGGGAGCCTGCGTACCTATCAATAGGACTAACACTTTCTTCTATTTCTCATTTCGGGATCTAGAATCCTCCCAAACTATTTTATTCCACAGGAAGAACGAGTACCTACCGGCGAGATACCTTATTATCTTATTTTATTATTGCCCTCTGTCTCTAGATCGAATATTTTATATATAAGTATTTTTTATCTCTTTTACTATTATATTTATTTATCTCCGTTATTCGCGAGTGAAAGTGATTAGACGTGACCGTCTATTATGGCCTTTTTGTGAAAAGTGTATTTCGTCAATGCGCATTGTGTACAGTGTCTAGGAGAGGACTGCAGAGCATTTGAGGCCTTTGTCTCGATGCTATCTTACCAGGGACGGTTCGAGAATACAGGGTTCCAGCCGCGGTCTAAAGCTGAGTAGCATGACGTGTACAATATAATTTAGGAAATTTATTATCGAAGCTTGCCTACGCTTACGTGCATGATCTTTCCAAATAAGACTCAAGGGGAGAGTGGTCAGAGCGGTGAAGGTGAGAGTTGATATGTCGTGAAAAGGCCTTTTAAACCACAATTTCGGTCCCAAGTCCGAAAACACTGTTTCAGATCACTTTCCTTGGAAAAGCGACTGACAGACACCCAGACGATTAATTTAAGGAATGCTAAAAATATTGTCTTCAATCTGTGTTTATTATGTGACCTTTAAATGTCTTTACCTTTTCAGCAATTATTCACAAACTTATTGATTTATTGACTTTACCCATTTACTTACGAAATTTAACACACAACGTATGGTCCTTTTATTATCGAAACTAGACGATCACAACTATTTTTATTGGCCAATTATTTGAGAACGTTTAAGGTTCTGTTAACTTCATTTATTTGTATTTATGTATCTATTTTATTTAATGTGAAGGTGTGCCCTCCGTGTATGTTTTATGTCATGCCGGACACGCTCTTCTTACAAACCATGCAGGCTCACTACAAATTGAGCTACCTGATTGGTAATTTGATTGGTAGAGCGCCTGCACGATTTGCAAGAGGATGCGAGTTCAAATCCTGTCACTAACGAATTCTTTAAACCTATAAAAATCTTTAAAATTTGCCCTAGTATGGAATAGTGCTTTAGAAAATACATAAAATGATGTACCTATCATTCGCAATTTATGTAACTTTCTAAAAATGCTTCAACAATCTGGTCCACCCAACCTTTTTCGCTCGAAAAACTTTAGTTAATGCCCCCATTCGCACACACGGAGACAGTTTCCACTCCGTTTGTTTAAACGTTTAAGTAAAACACCTTGCAAACGGCCCTTGACTAACTTGCAAAATGGTACATTCGTCTCTTGGTGAAGAATAATAATCTCTATTACGAGGGTGGAAGGTTACGCTTTGTCTGCTCCGAGCTGATGGCTAGTACATGTGAAACTTTGCAAGTGCTATTCATAAAGCTCGCATCCTGACGCGTCATAGCGTGAAAGGTAGACAACGTATAATTATTGTGTTCTCGGTTTACGTACACAGGTCTATTAGGTAACAGCTCGGGCAAAAAGATCTCGGGGTCCAGTGTGCTTATTCTGTAAAATAACGCACAGTTGCTAGTCCTCAAAATTACGGGAAAATTGCTCATAACAATATTTTTCCCTCAAATAAACCGGTTTTGAGGAATAGTAACAGTGCGGATTTTTTTTACAGAGTAAGCACACGTTTCGACCCTGCGTCGAATACAGGGTGTTGTTTTGTGTAGTGTCACTCGACTCTGGGACGATAGTTTAGCAACGCTATAAACTAAAAATTAATTTTTTTTAAAATTTATTTTCAATAAAATTTATCTTTAAACCTTTTAAATAACCAAATAAAAATAAATTTAGAAATAAAAAAAAATCTAAAACTTTTTTGATTTGAAAATAAATCTAAAAGATTGCGCTATTTTTGTTCAGAGATTTTTCGTACACGGCAATAAAATTGTATCCTTTTTGTTATTGCAACTGGTTCTGGTCGCCAAGCAGTGGCACTGCCCAAAAATCTTGTTGATGACCAGAACACATAATCGGCTGAATTATTGTTGTTCTGTTGTTTACAATAATGAAAAGAATACAATTTTATTGCCGTGAAATACGCTGAACTAAAATAGCTCAGTTTAGCTTAAAATTTAAAAACGGTGAAAACATTGAATTTCCCGCCACACTGATATCGTCCAGCCTTGCGCTCGAACTCTCTTTCTGAGAGAAGGCCCAGCTAGTGGGACATGCGCAATTGTACAGGCTATATCTTACATAAAGTACGTTAACCCGTTCGGCCATATAGGTGGCCGTAAAGTATTCTAAATTATTTCGGCCGCAGCCTACATTCATAAACCATTAAATTGTAGGGAAATGTTATTAAATTATTTATCAGTTATGCCACGGGGAGGTCTCCTATCTCCTACCGACCGAGTCCCTGACTATGCAAATTCTGCTTGAATTTGCATTTTAGATTTTACCTGGTAACAATATTTCAGTCAATAGGTACTGATATAGGTTCTCCAAATACACAACATACCTACCTCCTTTTAAATGATCATAACTTCGATCAAGGATAAAACTAGATACCTACAACATAGAACTCTGAAATGTGTCTGGAAAAATAGATGCCCAAATTGACTTTGGGAGCTTATTTGCTCGTAGTCCATGCAATTAAAGTAAAACTGTACACTAATGCAATAAGGTTGACATTCGAATATTAGACGTATGGTCGAAATGATGTTTCGTATTGTTCTATTGCTGATATCTTTTGTTTCTGTGGGGACAAGTTTTTATTGTGATTTTAAACGTTATGCGGATTCTATGGGATTTAGTTCGATGGATCATAATTATTTATGTTTGACAGAAGTACATACCTACAATTAAAGATTTATTATTACCTAGCTTAAAAATTTGCTCGGGATAGGACTTGGACTCGCAAGACCGCAAACATGCAGACGCGCTACCAATGAGCCGTTTTCAGCACAAATTCACAAAGCATTTCATAGATGGCGCCTACAGGCGTGGCCATAGAAGAACCGGAATACGGCTGTCAAACTTAATCTGTGCTAAGCGAAAAACGGCTCATTGCGCTAAGGAGCCATATCGAAGCGAATGTTTCAATATCGGACCTACAGTAAAGTTGTTGCAATATTCAATTAGCGTATCACACTGTTTACAATATTAGCGTATCAGAGAGTACTCCGACAATCCGAAAATCAAGTGGGAAATGAATTTCACATAAAGACAATTTTCCGATCTAATACGGCAAATGAGACCTCGATTATCGGCTTTGTTCTTGTGCATGAATGATCACATCGCATTACGAAATCAGATTCTCATTCGTACTAAGTATGTGGTAGTAAGCTGTGATTTCACTGTTTTGGGACACAGTATTTCTCTAAACTTGGGCCCATTGCCTCTAGGGACGAGTAATTAAAACATTACTTTATTATTGTCATGAAACAAAAATCGTTAGACAAAAATTGCTCGGGGGGTCTACCGGCTAAGACGAAGCCGATTACCATTGGCGAAAATCGAAATTCGATTTATGAAAAATGTACTGCAACCCAGTTCATTTTACTGCCACCCAGTTAATTTTTTCATAAATCGAACTTCGATTTTCGCCAATGGTAATCGGCTTCGTCTTAGCCAGTAGACCCCCAGTTAAGCTACAAAATTGAAAAAACTGTAAAAATTGTGCATAATTTCACGCCACGCTACCTTAGTTGAACCATAATGTATTCTTTGTCCGAGGGTCTACCAGGAGTGTATTTGGACAGACGTCCGGCAGACGTCCGGCAGACGACCACGCGACGTGAAAACAAATGAAAGTGTGCTGCCAACTTGACCATATACTTGCCAGAATTGACATAAGTCATGCGTCACTCACTTTCACTCAAGAGAAAACCTGGAAAATCTTTTGGAAATGAAACCAAACTAAATTATGTATTTACAGCCGTAGTACTTCTCGGCAGATGGTTACTCAGGTTCAAGTTAACGCAGATAATAATTATCCAACCTCAAACAAATCCATTGAGTCGATCATACAATGCGCCTTTAGTGCAGTGCTGTGGGCATGAATTTATGGCACAAATCCAGCTAAATATAGAAGGAGAAGACAAGGAAACCTAACCCTGCCAAGAAGCGGGGCTAAAAACACAAGCATAATCTACTCTGGCTCTTACAAATAATGTCAAGCAAGTCATTAAGCTACAAAGATATTTTATGGCTTGTAGCTTAAATTACCAAATGAATAAAGCTATCCAAAAGCACCCGCATGAGCCACACAACCCTCCGATGACTTGATAGTGCCGTGATGTGATACAGCAGTGACAGAACTCAATGGAGACTCCAATGAGGAAACAAACGACTGGATGCCGCTGCGACCTGCAACTAAGTACTGCATCCTGAAATTGGTCCGTCAAGGTCAATGCACGTGCTCGCTGGCCAGGCTCTGTGCATGATAGTTTTTCTCATTGTACACGCAATGGGAGAATGGATGGAGGCCATTTCCAGACGCGATTATTTTGGGCGACAGTGGAAACGGCCTTCGACAGTGGCTGATTATTCCATTCTTATAAACCACGTTGGATAACCTGGAGAAAAACATGATTCCAGTATTTTTGATTTCTAAAACGTATGCAGGGACTTGCGTTCGTGACTTTGTAGGTACCTATTGTAAGTATAATAAATTAAAGGAATCTGTACTTAAAATATGCTTTTATTTCTTCATAGATACCTAATAAGGTCTTATGTTGAGAAGTTAGAACCACAACAAAACAACAACAACAACAACGCACTTACAAACTTTTCCTTTCTACAATATTAGTGTAGAAGTGTAGATTAGTGTAACGGATCCACTAAACTAATCGAGAAAGTGCTGCTGCACTAAAAAAAAAATTAGGTGATTTGTTTCACAAAACGAACTTTATTCTTAACTATAGATAGATAATATAATAGAGCTAATAATATAATAGAGCTAATAATAAAAATAAGCTATTTCACTTTCTACTGATTTTTCTAAAACTAAACGTCTCTGTTTTCGTTGACTTCACTTTCCACTGTTGGTAAATTGAACAATTTTACTGATTCTGCTGATGGAGGCCATCCAAGCGGTCTGTTCGGGTCTCGCCCCCTGCTACTCTAAGAGCAATATTTCCAGGTTTATTTTTCGCAGTTCTCTTTTTATATAGGGCTTGTCCTCATCATTATAAACGTATTTAAGAGTTATCCTCTTGTCGGTGCATCATTCTCCATGAACTTCAGTTACAGGCCAGTTCCTTCGCAGCCTGGTACGTCTAGACCACAGCCTTCTCTTAAATTTGATCAAAATACCTTCGCCGTGGCCTTCTTCTACCTCTCTTACCTTCTACCCTTCTTTCTATCACGTGTTAGCAATGATGATATATAGTTCTTGTCAGGCCAACAAAGTGTTCTTGTTTCCCAACCGTTTTTAGGGTTCCGGACCTAAAAAGTAAAAACGTAACCATTATAGGATCACTTTGTGGTCGGTCTGTCTGTCGGTAAAGACCTTTCTCTCAAGAACGCGTGGAGGTATCAGGTTAAAATTGATATCAAAATACTCAGGTCTGCAGTCTCTTTGAGCCTTAAAAAAATCAAGCTTCTAAGTCAACAGAATCAAAAGATACTACAAAAAATGGGGTCTCTAGAAATGTAACATGACATAGAAACTAGCGCCCTCTATATTAGTTACAAATATCAAATTATCAACGCTAGAGCGCGATGGATGTTTTTTTTTCTTCCAATTAAATGCAGAGAATGATGGTACGAAACCCTCGGTGCGCGAGTGCCAGTTGGACTTGGCCGGTTTTTTTAATAGTATTTTTTCGTCGTCGAATGATGATTAATTATTTTTGAGTTATCTCGTCTGACTGACTATTTTATTTTATTTATTAAGGAAAACAAACAGCTGTACAAAGGAGTGTTAAATTTAAAGATTAAGGGTAGACGATAGCAAGGTGGCGGGAAATTCAAAATTTTCACAGACTTTTACATTTTGTAGCTAAACTGAACTATTTTTGTTCAGCGATTTTTCGTTCGCGAGATTAAAACCGTATTATTTTCATTATTGTAAACAACAGAACAACAATAATTCAGCCGATTATGTGTTCTGGTCTTCGAAGCAGTGGTAGTGCCCAAAAAACTTGTCGTAGACCAGAACACATAATCGGCTGAGTTATTGTTGTTCTGTTGTTTACAATAATGAAAAGAATACGGTTTTATTCTCGCGAACGAAAAATCGCTGAACAAAAATAGCTCAGTTTAGCTACAAAATGTAAAAAACTGTGAATTTTTTTAATTTCCCGTAACACTACTATCTTCCAGCCTTAAATACATACGTTGTGTTAATTAATTGTACAACCAGCATCGTAATCCACAGCAAATTTTATAGGTAAGTATACCAAATTAATATTTTTTTAAGGTTGGTGGTTTTAAAGGTTTTAAAGGTTGGTGGCGGTGAGAGAGAGAGAGAGAGAGAGAGAGAGAGAGAGAGAGAGAGAGAACACTTGGTGGTAGAGGTGGTGGTAGTGGAGGAAGGTTTTATTGTGGTATTGTTATTACCTTCGACTCCGGGGCTGGCAACCCTAGGTTTGGTGAGCCTACACTACACCAATAATATTAAATATAATTTTGTCTTCTTCATAAAATATGCAGGATGTGCCCCCACCGGAGACCGTCCGTCTTCTATTCTCTTTTTTTCTGAAACAGTAGGTAAGTAGTAATTCGTTATGCAAGGCTGTAAAACTATTATTAGGTGCGAGTGATTGTATAGAAAACCGAGCAAGCGAAGGATGAACCAAAGCAAGGGACAGGCATGAAACGAAAATAATTATAGCACCATCTCCAGACTACTATTTTTATTATAGTGGCCCTTTTAACGACAGCTTAGGTCACGAAACACTCACTCACTCGTGTGTACCTAATAAGAGTACCTTTAAACAAGTACCTTTGAACAGGATTTACGGTCGGCCACAGTCTAAGATAGCCTTACCGCGCGCGGCTTAAGGGCGCCAATAAACAAAAAGGAGTAGGTATCCGAGAGTGTGGCTGACTGTACCTATGATTCCACCTGTAGGTAGGTACTTAGTTTCTCACTAGGAAGTAAGTAGGTACTTACCGTCGTTCTTTTTTTCCAGTTTTTCTGTATCTCGCAAAGACTTCCAGTCTTTGTGGAGTAGGCCTAAGGTCGGCCACGTTTTTCCATGCTATAACTTTAGGTCGCGGGATAAAGTATAGGAAAATCTTCCAAATAATATATATTATGTCGTTTTTCTTCTCTTAGGAGAGTCAAAATTTCCATTTTCCTATCATTGACATTGACATAAAGTACAGATCAATAATTTTTCGTTACGCAAAAAAAAGTTCTGAAAAAAAGGTTTCTTAAGAACCGAAACCTATTTATGAGGATTTGTAGTTTTATGAACCGTGGCTGGGTCGGTCAAAAGTGATCAGACAATCGGATCGGATGGACGGCAATACGATTTTTTCGTCCGACTTTTTCTGACCTCAGTCGTTCTCGAGCTATCATCCCGATGGTTGCATACGGAGCGGAAGGATGAAACTGTTATTTATTGCATAAGCGGCGGTAGCATAGGTAGCAATGGACTGGACTTTAAACTGAGATACCTATGACGGACTATTTTCAAAGTTACCTACGTAAATTTGTGAATTTGTAGTATCAATACTACAGGGTGCACTCTTAAGTCGATAGCGGAACTTTAAGTAGGTTGTCTTCTGATCAATAAAAACAACTTGTGCTAGGTGGCGAAAAAAATGGAGCTAAAAAATATCAGCTGTTCCATACAAAAGGTCGACTCAGTACTGCGCCAAATGCATGAAACAGCAGATATTTTTTTCACTTCATTTTTTTTCGCCACCTAGTACAAGTTGTTTGTATTGATCAGTAGACAGCCTACTTAAAGTTCCGCTATCGACTTAGAGTGCACCCTGTAGGTACTCGCTTACCATCGTGACCAAACCCGCGGATTCGTTGGCTCTGACTAAGATGTCAGGCAGGATGGTATAAGTAGGTGCTTGGCAAGCCTACTACATCGTAACAATGTCCCAGGCACTGCATAGTCCGAGTGGTCACTACATGCATCTAGTGTGAGTGAAGGTGCTACTTGACGCTATATAAATCATATCATTACTTTAAATTCAAAGGCATAAGTATTATTTGAATATTCCGTGCATGTGTCCGTTCAGTGTCACGAACGATATACAACGAGTTACAAAACATCCTAACTCTTTTTACAGGGTGTAACCTACTGGTCAACAGGATGTGAATTCTATAAAAAAAGTTGAAAAAATCGACCTTTATTTTATAACCTCAAAATTTAAAATTTAGCATATAACCCGTGTCATTAAAGAAAACATTTAGAACGGAGTTAAAAACCTAGCGTTGTCTCGCTTTGACTGTATTAATTAGAGCGAGAGGGCGAGTGTTTTGAAGTCCATCCTAAATGTTTTCTTTAATGACACAGGTTATACTTTTTTGTTTTTGGTATTGGTAATTTTGGTTGTGATCCCTATCACCGGGTGCTATTGCCCTGTAAAAAGAGTTAGGATCTTTGGTAACACCTTGTAGAGCCAAAATGGCAAATCTGACGAAAAAAATCGGACGTGTATTGTGTCTCTATGCAGAAGTATGCAGACCGCGCCTTCAGACAATCGGATCGGCCATAAAATCGTACGCTGTTTCCGAGTCGGACGTACGATCAGACTATCGGATCGGACGTGTATTGCCTGTCCATAGAAATGTAGTCTGATCAGACAATCGGATGGAAAAATCGGACGTGCATTGCCGTCCTTATGCTAAGCTTGCAGACTGATATAGAGTTTTTGTTAAACATAACATACCTCCTTGGTATCAGGACAAGCGTGAGTGTTTGGCTCGCGTACCATGCCGGACCTATGTGTAGCGGCATCATAATATGTCGTAGGTACGCTGCTCACCGGAAGTTGCAAAATCATTGACCAATTTTCCAAGTAACCATTGGACAGGCTGAGGGGTGATGGCGTGTTACTTTGTTGATTTCTCCGGAATTGAAGAACACAAGTCAATGGACTGAAGTATTGATTGAACGAGCGAGCGAAGCGAGCGAAGTATGTTGTTTGTATGTATATATGTATGAATGTTCGTTCGACGATAACTTGAGTAAATTTAGTCGGATCGTTATGAAATTTGGTAGGCGGGTAAATGAAATTAAAAGAATTTTTAAGTTTGAACATGAGCTAAATCGGTCGACGGGTTGCCGAGATATGGGGTTGTATAGTTTATACAAGGTGTTACAAAAGTACCTAACTCTTTTTGCAGGGTAATAGCACCCGGTGATAGGGATCACAACCAATTTTTTTTTTTGCTTTATGACTTTCCGTTGATTTTTAATTAATAAAATGTGACCGGTGTGGCGGGAGAAAAGTATTTTTTAAATATTGTTTTCATCGATTTTCACAATATTTTAACAACTCAAAGCTATGTAAATGCACCTACACACACAAACATATTTTAAAATTTGAGCTAATACCAAAAATAAAAAAGTTATGAATTTTTTTCAATTTTGAGGTTGTAAAATAAAAATGGTTTTTTTCAACTTTTTTTACAGATTTGACATCCTGTTGACCACGAGGTTACACCCTGTAAAAAGAGTAAGGATGTTTTGTAACACGTTGTATATCGATTGAAATTAGATTATGTTTACGTGTCATTTAAAATGTATAGAAAACGCGATGCTAATAAGTTCCAATTTAAGTTTAAACGTGCTAAAAATATAAAAGTGCTTCTATGTCCGATATACAATGGTAATGTTATAGAGCTCATTTTAATCAATACCGACCACCAAGATTCATAAATTCAGGAGCTGTCAGATTTACTATAAGTACTCGCAAATAGCTTGTCCAATTGTTCACTGCAAGTCTGTGACTTAAATCCAAAAGCGCTATTCAAAGTAAAATAATACCTATTATCTTACATTAAGGTTACTAATTCAAACTAGTTAATCAAGGAAACACGTCACTGAAAGTGACAAGTTGGATAAACAACCTTACTACTAAAGAATTAGAATGCATTCTACATCAATAAGTGAGGCAGTTTAACCAACATTACAATACCATATTTTGACCAGACGTCCGGCAGACCCAGGACCGACAATATTAGCACTCGTGGTACCTATGCAGGCCAACAGGAAGTTCACGCATGTCCGATGTAAACACTGTCAGTATGATAATGGCCGGGCGAGAGGTCATCAATGCGGATGGAGGGCAGGGAGGCTTAGGAACATTGCGACGGTCCTTGACAAAGTTTGATTGGGTGGCGGCGTGACCCAACCTTAGTAACTGGGCACTCTTCAACATGTTTGCTCCTAAATACATAACAACAGCTGTAAATATTTAATTAAGAGCGTATTCGTTGTTCGGAACAAAAGTGCTCTGGGAGAATGTTATACACGGAAACTTGGGAAAAAGGACGTTGATCGCATGTTTAAAATGTAGATGTTTGCAATATTATATTCAGGGAAGATACGCCATTTTATTTTCTCTTTTGCACTATCATCAGTCCGACCCACCTCTAAACGGCCTTTGGTTTCAGTAAACACCATAAATATTTAAGGAGACAAATTTTGATAACTAAATAAGCGCTGTTTTAGCAATTGATGAATCAACTGAACCGCGGCTCGAGCCAAATTAAATAGAAGGATAATCCCTACAGCGGGTTTGCTTATACAGCCATAGATTCAGAAACGTCGGCGACACGCTTACGGCGACTATTCGACTTATTTTATCGTTCAAGGCTAGAAGTTGGTACTGATAGAGTAGACTTGAATTGGCTGAGTCTGGTAAAAAATGTTTTTTGTCGGTCCTGGTTGAAATTTAAAAGTTCGTTCTTTATAATGTAAATGTGTAAATGTAAATTATGGGCCACTTAGGGTGGTATTCTAGAACGCTACTTAAACTCAGTTTAAACAGAGTTCAGACTGTCGATAAAGCAGTGCATGTTTTGATATGAAGGGAGGGATATTCAAATCAAAACATGCAATGTTTTATCGACAGTCGATACTACTAAACTCTACTTAAACTGAGTTTAAACAGAATTCAAGGAGCTTTCTAGTTTAAACTGAGTTTAAACAGAGTTTAAGTAGCGTTCTAGTTTGAACTGAGTTTAAGCATCGTTTATGAATACCACCCTTAGAATCTTAGATGCCTGAAATAAAATATTTTTAATTAATTTAATTTTTATACATAACATAACACAAAAATTACATTTTCTAGGTTCCAGCCTTAATGTACGATACGAGTAAAATAATTCGAATGGTCACCTGTATCATTTTACAAATTGAACTAACACAAAAGCCACGAATTAATCATTTGACATGGCAACCCATGAGTATTGAATAGGCGCCATACGTTAAACGTAATAAGTACTGCACATTTTTAACGGTCTGAGGAGAGAGGAGACCAGAGGAGAGTGCATGCGTACCTACTCGTACGAGTACTACGGATTTGCGTCTAAAGCATAACAATGCTCAGGTTATATCACGATGTTTTTTCTTAACACATTGAGGAAATAACATGTCGATTCGGTCACGCACGGCCACGGCGTCTGTTGTGGCTGGGGAAGGCGTCGGTCATGTTCCCCTCATGTGAATTATAATGTAGCCTTTCTTGGTCATTGCAAGTCTATGGTCAAAACCGAAGTGCGATTATCAAAATTGAGGATTAAAACCCTCGAGGAGCTTTTAATTTCACTTGCCAAGATTACGTCGTAATAAAATTTACGTTCCGTTACGGGCCTTTTAAGATAATCTTGTACTTTTTCGAGGGCCCAAGTATTTATCCAAGAGGGACGATGATTAAAAATGTTCGCACTCTATAAATTATTCAAATGGCTTCGCTCACCGTGGGACTTCTCCTATACAATGACTTACAGCGTTATACAACGTATACGCTTGCACCTAACTGTGTTTTGTCATTCTAGGAAACTATGGGTGCTGCCTGTAAAATAGGGTCGAAACAGCGAATGGAAAGCAATCACAGTTATACCTACTCTTATATTAGCTTAAAATCCACTGTGTAGATCTATCCATTATCAACTATCCAAAGGTTATTTTTGCTTTCTAATTGAAAAGAGCTATTTTCCAGCAAACCATTATGTTTTATGAGTTAACAACATTACAGGAGATAAAATGTTTAGCAAATAAGCGCTGTAAACTTTAACTATTTGATTACGTTAGTCTCTACAAAAATTTGTTAGACAAATCTTGTGTAGCTCCATAAAATCCAATTCATATTTTGCGTGGTCGTATTTATAAGCCCGTATGGTAGGCATAAGTCCCTCGAATAGCTATCAATCTATGCATTCAGGATGGCTTCCGACTTGATCAGAATGTTCATATTGCGTCCCATACGAGTATGAGGGCGATATATTTATGACTAGACATCGCTCATGCGAAAGGCATTCGCCGAATAAGGTCTCCTTCATACAACACATCATTGTATGCCCCCGTTGATATTCATAGAACTTATAGTTAGCAATGGCTTTGTGATATTGGGAGAACTTATGTTGACTCCACGCGTTAGTATAGATCTTACGCTTCCTATATTTATGTAAGTATTTGCTCTTTAAGGAAAAGGAGCTGGCATAATGTGATGGCAAGTCCATCCATCGAAATATGTCCCAAGCACTTTTGCGTTCAAGAAGTCACTTCCTTCACCCACTGTGAGAATTAGTGCTATTGGACGCCCGTATAAAATAAGCATTAAGAAAAAAAAAACTATGATCACTAATCGCGGCGAGAAACTCGCGCTGTGCGAGCAAGCCTTTTCAAGCGCGGCCTGGCCTCGGAGGGCGATATTTCTATTTAAATTTATATAAATGAGGGTAGGCGCGCGAATGCCTCGTTCGGTTCACACATGTGTCCCGCCGTCTCGGTGGTATCGTGGACAATTTGCATTTAATTATACAACGCTCGCCGAAAATTATTACCACGGCTGAAATGCGCGGGAATAACTGGACCAGTATGAAAGATGGCTAATAAAACACACACTGACCTAAATGCATGACAATATGTGTATTTAGGTCAAACACTGTGTATTTCATGTGAGTATTTCAGGAAATTATCAACGCTCCTGCGCCTCTATTCTCTAAAAAATCCACTCAACTGTTGAGCGGAAAAATCCGCGAAAATACCCCTTATTGAATTGAACAATCTTTTTTTTACATTTAAAAACGGTTATTTTTACGGTGGATATTTTCTGCGACTGTGCATTAGATTGTAATTTTGTTTCCATCTCCCACGCTCGGAAAGTTTGCTGTTACTAGTAACTTACGATCGTGTAAAGGCCGGATTTAAACTAACTGCATTTTTGTGCGCTTCGAAATTTGAACGCGACGCCGGGACAGTCTTTCCCGCGCCCTATGGTGTTGAAAAAGAAAAAAACACTGGCCGTTTAAGAAGATGCCAAGTCCCGAGAGAAAAAAGATCCTCATTCATAGTTCATTTACACGCGCGTACTTCAGCGAAAGTGATTGTTCGTGCCCATTCTCTACTCCGTGCAATTTTAGTGGTTTTAAAGCCGAAGGTATTTTGTTGCACTGGTGATTCTGAGCCAAATTACAAAATTTCATTCCAAAACGCGCGAAAAAAAAATTCACTTCTCCATACAAATGGTGTGTTTTTTTTATTCGCTCGTTTTGAAGTAAAATTTTGGAATTTGGCTCAGAATCGCGAGTGCAACTAAATACCTTCGGCTTTAAAACCACTAAAATTCCACGGTGTATACAAAACTGTGAATGTAAATGGGGCATAAGCATCTTTTAAAAAGGTTAAGTCACGGAATAGAACATTCAGAAACGCGGTTTCTTCTTATAGTCTTTTCAATATTTTGTACACAATATTTATTTTATAATACCAGTAAATAAAAGAAATGCTTCGCTTCTGTTTTATAAAATAGATAATTATGTTTTGGTTTGTTAAATACATTTTTTCAAACGATATTACTAATTATTTTTTTTATCTCCTAGAAATTTTTAAATTATATGGTAAAAGTTCAGAATGCACCCGGAAAAAAAAACATTCTTTTATTTACATTATTTTTGTGCCTGGATAAATAAACTTCAGGAAATTATTAATAAAACGAATGGTTTTAATACCAACGAAGCTCAAAAATTTAGTGCGGCAGCCGTAACTACAGTAAAATATGCTTTTAAAAGGAACTTATTTGATTCACCTGTTCTGCCTGTAAGTATAGTTGTCTATAGAGTTTTTCCCGCTTGGCTAACAAAGTCATTTCCTCGCTTCTGTGAGATGAAAAGTTTTGTGTTTCGCACGAATGCAATATTATTTGCGTTTCGTGCTTCTGAATACCTCGCTACGCTCAGGTTTCTTTTTTTGAACCACTCGCTGCGCTCGTGGCTCAATTTTAGAAACCTTCGCTAGCTCGGTATTCAATACAAGCACTCGCCGCAAACAATAATTTTACATTCTTGCATAACAAATAACTATTGTATGCGTCTGATTAGGCCTTGATAATAGTCTGTTTAATTAGTGGGCAAGACTACTCTCTATCTAAACAATGTCCCAGGCACTGCAGCGTCCGAGTGGTCACTTCACCCATCTAGTGTGAGTGAAGGTGCCACTGGACGCTATCTCGATACATAGATGATAAATAGATGCAAAAGACATTTCGTGATTTTTACAGGTGAGTCGAAAAAAATATATACGACAACGCGTCCCATATTATACAGGGTGTTAAAACACCGCCAACAGACCCGAAAGCTACGCATACTAGACACCAAAACAAAGTACTTTTTCGATAAATTATTGCTGGGAAATGATCTTGGTTTTTTTAGGTTATAATTTTGAAAAATATTTTATCACGCAATGGACGTGTAACGCACAGAAGTCATATCGCGCAAGCGTAGGTATAAGTTTATGTTACTTAAGCTTGAGGTGCCGATGTTTAGAATACATTGCGGGTTGCAATTTTAACGTCGTTTTTTAAGGAAATATTCATAATTTTGATATGGCTTCTTGAGAATGTATGTTAAAAACTAGATACTGAATACATTTCTGCAAAAAAAAAAAATATTAATGTCCGACTTTGAACCTCGTTATCTCAAAAACCGTTGGTTTCCCAGGCATAGTTCCTTGGGCAAAAATGTTCCTTATGATGAGGACACTACGTGGTTTCCCGCTTTGTTTGCGGTCTTTTAACACCCTGTATAAGGTACCACCAACTGCTTCATTATTTACGAACGGGAAGTGTTTTAGAAACAACTTGAGATAAAATCGAATTCCCTCGGGATTGCGTAAAACACCTTTAGCGAGGCAAAGAGAAATAAAACAGGGCGAGATTGTGAGCTCTAAGTACTCCACAGCTAGAAATATAATGCTCGTCTAAAGTAGGTACATAACAGCTACAAATTAAATGCTTGTCTAAAAGCATCCCTAGTTGTTCAAATATCAACGTCGCTTCGCAGAAAGAAAAATAAATCACTGACGAGATCACCTCTTCAATAAAGTTTTGCCGCGTTTACTTATGGCATTTTGGAGTTTTCTGTCGTCGGCTATCTCAAATCATTTAGTGGTAAAGTTTAGATCCACCGATAGTGTTATCATCTTCATTAGCATTTAGCAGCCTCTAATGGTCCATTTCTGAGCATATGAATTTTCCAAAATAAAACAATGTTGGCGGTTTGCTTGGTGTGTCTCTCTCAGTGCGGATTAGCCATAGCCCGTAGCAAATGCTACGGGCCCCGGACATTTGGGGGCCCCGCACGCTTTCTGACCGAAAAAATATCTATTCAGATAGTTCTTATTATTTTGGGCGCGCTTCGCGCGCTTACTTTTTAAAATGGACAAGGGCCATGAATTTGCAGTTTTAGAAATCGATAACGTTTTCTTTTTAAGCAGTAAATATTAAATTGTATACTTAGACTTAAGGTGAATACAGGGTGGTCAAAATAAGGACGTCAACAATTTTTCCACCCTGTATATATAGGCACAACTAGCACCGCCAATGAAAATAATCATATCTTCTTTTTGGATGCAATATTTGCTAAAACCGAAGTCGCGCGCATCATGGGGCCCTAGATAATGGATGGAACATTTTAAATTGAGTTTAAATCCACAAAAGTTTTTTGTAACAGTTTTGTATTATTTCGTACCATAAATTGATAACCTATAGAAAACCAAGGGCCCCTTGTTAGAATTTGCTACAGGCCCCGCGCTGGATTAATCCGGCACTGGTCTCTCTACTAATGGAGGTTGACTGTCAGCCCTCTATACTCTTCTCTATTTCTTGGGAAGCGAAACTTTTCTTCAACGCTCCAGCTACGCGTCCGTCCATTCTTTGATGTTTCTGAGCCACGACTTCCTTCTTCTACAAAACCATATTCCCATCAACCTCATGGTCGGCCTGGTTTATTATGTAACTGGGGGCTAATTATCGGCATTGTCGAATGTGACTTGTTACTAAGGTTTTCTTCGTAGAATCTCGAATGTGACATACCCGAGAATTAGCCCCCAGATCGTCTTCCCAGAAGTTCGCCCAGAAGTCCTTCAGACCTCTACTTAATTTTTATTTAGTGATATATTAGTTATCTGCGACCCTGAAGAAGAAAAAATTACTATGATAAAGCAAAAGAAAAACAAGTAAAAAAATAAAATCTAATGCTAGGTACTTTGTTAAAAAAAAAAACCTTAAAAGCAACAAAAAATCGCTGACTGAACATACATGGGGGTGATTTGGGTAAATGGGTAGCCCTTAGTGTCTGCTATCTATATTTTCTCGCTTCACGTCTATGTTTTAGCCGCCCTGTATATTAAAGGCATTATTAAGCCTAGGACAGCCGCTTTATATAAAGAATCTGAAGCAATCGAGGCTCAATAGCCGGGAAATATTCAAGCAATTTACGGAATGGGCCCAGAGGTATTAGCCGACGACTATCGATTCTAATCAAACTTCAAAGCAGAGCTTGTTTCAAAACAATGTTTGGTGAAAGTAAAAAATATAAAATCTGCAATAAAATCACAATTTAAGAAGATGTGAAGAAACCTATCCTATGTGCGTAATTGAATATTAGGTATATTGGTGGGTTTTACTTTGTGGTTGTGAAAGCAGGATGGGTCATTCTTGTCATAGTACGACGGTGCGTAGTTTTAGTTTTCAAGTCAGACATTCTTTACGGATATCATGTCAGGATTTAAATGTGAGCCATGAACGCAATGTGACAACATTCCTACTCAAGACTGCAAATTAAACTACTGTCAGTTGTTTGGCAGTAAAAACGTATCAAAACATATGGTAGAGCCAGAGTTCACGCTTCCGCGTAGCTCTCACTATGCGTGATTGCACCTCGCACGTGCGTGATTGATAATTGTGAGTAGGGTTGTTTACCTCCACTGAACATTGAATTGGAACAAACTGTGCACGGTGCGTTGGTTTTAACGCGACCGTTATGTTTGAAGACGATATCTTCGCAACACCTGGCCCGAGTTCAGAGTTTAAATTACTTTTCAACTTCCTTTAATTTATTATGAGTATTTGCATAATGTTCCATCGAGCGGGATAAAAGCGAAAGTGAAACCTTTATCGACTGGCTATGAATTTTGATGAACAGTGAGTTTTGAGCCGCGGAAACCATACAATAGGTTGTCTATCTTCTTGTTATACTTTGAGTTACTGCGTACAAATATTAGCTAAACTTGATCATCTTAAATCCTAAAATGTAAGGAATTTCCTTAGTGACAGTTGTTATCGGCTAAGCTTCTATCTATCAGCAAAAAAAAAAATACGCCACGTTCATCATCAGCCTCTTTACACGCACTGCTGAGTAAAGGCCTCTATATATGCTTACGCCACGATCCTGTGCCAGCAGCTTGCGTTTTTTCTTAAAGCCACGTAAATGCTTTTCATGAATTTCTCCTAAATTCCTGAGTGACCGTGAATACTTTTCGACACTCTGTGAATATGGTCGCTGTTTCGTTCATAATGGCCCATTTTCAAATGACAGTTAAAAGTTGAATTCAAAGCACTTGATAGATGGCGCTCATAGGCGTGGCCATTGTAAAATTTCGCTCAAACGGATTCATTATATCTTCAGAAAAAACTAAATTTGCAGCTTTGAAAACGACTCATTCATCGATGTGGGCACGGATGTCAAGTCTCAAGATGCGGAAGAGTATAATTTCGTAAAGCTCCTCTTCTTTTCGCAAGCCTTCACCCATGCTGCGTTTAGACGTCGCGCCAGAATTTGGGAGGAAGCGTGATGTGCACTCGTCGCTCACACGATTTTGATGGAGCAGTTATCATTTTATTTTAACGACCGGCTCGCGGGTAAGACAGATATGTATCTTTCCATCATTGTTCGCCTATCGTTCTCGTGACCTTAAAAGCTCCTATGAACGGAAATGATTGAATCAGCAATGACGTTCGAGATTTAAATTCCTTCTTATTTCATCGACTAATTGGGCGTAAAAGGTTGATGCACATATTATAGCAGTAGAAAAAATAGAAGGCAGGGCAAAGAGCAATGTTAAAAGCTGATTCCAAACGCGGGTTCACGTTCCAAGGCTGCCATTTCCTTTTTTAGAATGAACATGCGGATTTTTCCACTCTCATGCATTCAGTTTTGTTTGGTTTTATACCTACAAGCCTTTTTTCCTGGAGAGCTTACGCTGTATAATTTATTGCTTTCTTTGTAATGCGCCCGGCGTTTAATCCAAGCCACCCACTTTCTTTCATTTACTGTTTGTTGTTTGTATTGGGTTCCACTCTAAAACACTGTAAGTATAGTTATTTAGTTAATTAACTTACATTGTTCACCGACTGTTGGACACACTTTTAAGTCATGTAAGTTTCCCTGGTTGTTTCCCAAATAGAGTCCGTGTGCACTGAATGGGGATAAATTGTTTGTAAAGCCCTGTTGATATGGATAGGTACGAGTATATCGAAAGCCTCATGTGTGAGAGGCCGTAGGCGGAATCGCTTTTCCTCGGAAAGGAAAAATTAAAGAGCCAATGAAGCGAGAATCCCATTAACGCCCGGCTCACTCGTATCTCGCGCATAAAGTATTTATTACAGTTTATTTATGCCTCTCCGAAGCCTCGCCGAGTAAGAACTGGGGGCTAACTCTCGGTTTTATGAACACCGACAAAATATATCGAAGCAAAACGTTAAATTCAATAGTAATCCGATATTTTGGTGCAGGTTTGTTTTACTTTTGTCTGATGCCGAAGCTGTTGCGTCTTTATTTCTGTGGCGTTTTCGTATGAAAATTGTATTTGGGCCATTAGATAGATAGATAGATAGAAAACTCTTTATTGTACACGAAAATAATTTACAAAGGAATTCTTAAACTAATCAGTACGCATACAATTGGCGGCCTTATCGCTAAAAGCGATCTCTGCCAGGCAACCATTGGATGGATAGGACAGAGATAATATAATATTCGGTAGAATAGTGTACACAAATATAACATAGGAAAATAATTAAATATACCTAAGAAAGTTACAAATGCGGGATGTAAATATATTTAACAGTTACAAATACATAATAATACCCATTAAATAGATACAATATTATATACGTACATATTATATCAATACACAAACTAATATATATTATTATAGCCATATAGGTACTTATACCTACAGATATAATAAACATACTTATATACACCATATTGTACAATTGTACATAGATACATACACATACGATAACAACAGAAGATAATTATTGGAAATTACCAGTGAGATACAAGCTTTTTACCATTCCCTTGAAAATAGGTAGGGATTTGGCTTTTCTCACCTCCACAGGCAGAGCATTCCACAGCTTAACTGCCTGTACTGTAAATGAGGAACCGTAGAATTGGGTGGTATAGGAGGGCAAACTAAGGAGCAGGTTGTGGGATGATCGGAGATTCAGGCTATGGGTAGAATGGAGAAAATGGAAGCGTTCTTTTAGGTAGGATGGGGTGGCTGGATTGAACAGAATGCTGTACAGGAGAAACAAAGTGTGTGCATTCCGGCGGAGACGAATGGGGAGCCACTTGAGCTTATAGCGATAGTCTGAAACGTGGTCATATTTACGTAAACCAAATATGAACCGTATGCTGAAGTTTTGAAGTCGCTCAAGTTTAGTTAGCTGCTCTTTCGGCCATTATCAGCAGAGACATAGGCCCAGATTCTGTATTGAGAATTTTACTAAGTAAATACTTAAGTATCGTCCCATCACGCTCTTTTGTGAGAAGTTTGCTGAGACGGAACGATACTTACGTATTTGCTTAGTGAATTTCTCAATTCAGAAATCGGCAGTTATTTGCCACATATTGATGGCACTTTTATTTATGTCTTTTCAGAGAAATTGTGTTCTTGCAGTGTACAGTTTTTTTTTTGCCAGGAAGGAGGAAAATGACATGGCTGTGTAATATAGAGGAATGGGTCGGCATCAAAACCGTGGAACAATTATTCAGGACAGCCATGAACAGAGAGCGGTGCAGGGAGCTGACTGCCAACCTCCAGTGATGGAGAGGCACTTCAAGAAGAAGAAGACAGTTATTTTTACCCATTTTTACCCGACTGCGGCGAAGCCCAAAAGGAGGGTTACTCCTATTGGAATGAAGGCCCGGTTGCGTGTTCACCGTTAATATTAAACGATAGTTTTCAACGCGTTTTGTTCGCGAGGAATCGGCCTTGAATCTTTTACGAGGGTGTTAGCGAAGAGTATTTTCTTTTTGAAACTCCGTTCGTATCAAAATCGGTCTGTTGGTTCAGTACAAAACTTTGAAAAGCAACGAATAAATTGAATCTAAACAATTGTTTAGGAGAAACTGGTAAGAAAAACAACGAATATTTGAATCAATGTTATTGTTTAAGAGAAATATTAGGTGGGTGCAGTCGTTCCTTTACATGCCTGCACTTTACTTGGTTACGATACGGGCGACTTTACAACAGTGTACCTAGAGTCTGACGTGCTCTGCACAATCCGAAGATATTAATAAAGATTTCTATAAAATCTTAATGAAGTTCCCTAGCACGAGTTAGTGCTTTAGAAAATACAAAAAAGTGCTCTATATTTTTCAGATATAACCTAAGTAATAGTTCTTCTACTTGACATATTTTGACTTAATTTTGCAGGCAGTTCTTTTATTATTTAGTAATTTTCTTCTGATAAAATTGCTATTTTTACCCGACTACGCGAAGCAAAAAGGAGGGTTATGATTTTAGCAGCGTATGTATGTATGTATGTGTATGTATGTATGTATGTATGTATGTATGTGGGTATGTATGTTTGTGTGTTCATCGGTTCCCTCGCAGAGCCTAAAATACTCGGCCGATTTCAATAAATGAGGTGTCGTTGGATTCGTCTTAATCACCCAGGTAACATAGGATAGTTTTATTTTGAAAAAAACCAAGATGGCGGCTGTGCTGCGCCCTAAAGTGGTGGAACTAAAAATAAAAATTATCGGATACCATCGTCATGGGTATCAAATAAAAGGACTTTAAAAGACCTTTTCAAAAATATATAACACCTGTAGCGTCAACATAACAAATAGAACAAAAAATTCCAAAATGTGTTTTTTTTGCCCTTCTTGGTTCTATTTTAAGCGATCATCCAAAATGATTAACTAAAAAGCTCAAAAAAAATAGAAGTTAAAAACTACAACCCGACTACTAAAAGGCATAAAACAAGACCTGCTTATCCTTAAAATAGACTCATAGATAATTAATCGTAGTCGGAGGACACCACATTCGCATTTGATAAACCGATGGCCTCCGACTACGATTAATTATCTAGAGCCTATTTTAAGGATAAGCAGCTCTTGTTTTATGCCTTTTAGTAGTCGGGTTTTAGTTTTTAACTTCTATTTTATAAAAATCTAAACATGGCCTTCCTATGATGAGAAGATGATGAGAAGAGTTTAGTCACGTTTGAAATCTCCTGCAACAGTTGTGTAACTTTCTATTCGTGAGGTTATATTATGAAAGTGTCGCAAATTTAGATGGAACAGCGGATAAAAAGAATATGAGAGGTGAAAGTTAGGTACTAGTGAGCTGACACCCTTACAGTCCTGTCCATCAAGGTTGTTTGGAAGAGATCGCTCTTAGCGATCAACTGATTAGTTTCATGAAAACCCATGTAGGTTATTTTAGGTGTATAATGAAGTTATACATAATAATATGTTTCAGGATCTATCTAAATATGCAATTCATTCCCGAACCCTGAATTAATAACCCAGACCTAATAACCCAATAATTCCCTCTCATACTTCTGTCTGAGGACCAGTTATTAATTTCCATCTCTTGGGCGAGGAATTATACTAAAGTGTCTTACGTTGACATGAATATTCAATTCGATAATTGACACTGCGGCGGTTTGACTCAGCTCCACAGAAGTTTGTCGGCGCTGCTAATCAGTCTAACAATACAGTCGGTTCCAAACCGACCTTTACTTCTTGCTTCCTTTGGCGCTACAGCCCTTTGTGATTGGCCTCCTACTTACCAGATTTCCACTTGTCTCTGACCCTTTCCCCTTTTTGATTTATCTCCTTTGCCTCTCGCAGTTGGTAAATTTTCCCATTTTTCTGAGGTCTTCTTCGAAGCAGTCAATCCAACGTTTTTTTAGCTGAAGTTATCACCACAAGCAACTTCACTGTAGCGCTTTTTAAAAAGCTTTATTCCTGAAACACGTCAACTTCTAAATGTGATTTCCAACAAGTTTTGTTTTTATTTGTTGAAGTTGACGCGTTTCAGGAATAAAGCTATTAAAAAAATGGCCCTCTACAGGGTGTTAAAAGACCGCCAACAAAGCGGGAAATCACGTATTGTCCTCATCATAATGAACATTTTTGCCCAAGGAACTATGCCTGGGAAATCAACGGTTTCCGAGATAATGAAGTTCAAAGTCGGACTTTTCAAAACTTTTTTTTTGCAGAAATGTATTCAGTATCTAGTTCTGAACATTCCTTCTCAGGAAGCCATACCAAAATTATGAATATTTCTTACAAAAAACGACGTTAAAATTGCAACCCGCAATGTTTTCTAAACATCGGCACTTCAAGCTTAAGTAACATAAACTTATACCTACGCTTGCGCAGTATGACTTCTGTGCGTTACACGTCCATTAAGTGATAAAATATTTAACAAAATTATAACCTAAAAAACCAAAATCTTTTCCCAGCAATAATTTATCGAAAAAGAACTTTGTTTTGGTGTCTATTATGCGTGGCTTTCGGGTCTGTTGGCGGTCTTTTAACACCCTGTATACTAACATAGTTCCTAGTTAGTTTTTATAGCAGAGAGCATTGGGGTAGTGGAGACGGGAAAGGAAGCGTCTGACTTTAATGAGTTTATTCAGAGTCGCTCGGAAATCTGCCGCCTCTGATGATAGCAGATTTAATACGGAATACTATTATGATAGTTTAGCAACTTGGGTAACTGTACTAAAACTTTCATAGGGTCAAGCTTTAGAAAGCACTTTACAAGCGCTTTTCAAGAATATAGTAGGCACCTCATGATTGGGTATCTACTTAGATTTTAAATATATTATCAAATGCACGCTATTCGCAAAATTTCAAGAAAATCTTTGTGAAGAAACCCGAGCGCCTGAACCATTAGTACCAGTCATAAAATGAAAACTGTCTCACAGAACAAAGAAGAAGAAATAGAAACATTCTCTAGTCAGTAGTTTCAGTGGTTGAACATTATCCCAGAAAAAAGGCCTTGCCGTGCCTCGAAGTGCCTTTCTATACCATGCTTCTTCTCCAAGAACGACCAGAGCTAGTGAAGCTGGAGAAAAAAAAGTAGCTAGATACTTAGTATTAGATAGTAATAAGTATCTGATTTATATCAATTTTTTTACTTTTGATAATATTTTGACGTTCAATGTAAATAATTTCATTATGGCATATTGAATAAAAACATTTGAATCTTGAATCTTGAATCTATAACCATGGTTAGTATAACAGTATAACGAACTTATCTACAATGTTAACGTTATCAAAATCACATTAAAACAATACCCTTCAGAGCACGATGATGTGACAGCGATCTCATTACCGATAGTGGGTCTGTAATCTATGCCGACTGGGTTCTCTTGTCATCAAGCTATAAGCCCGGATTACAGTCGGATAGAGGAGTGTCATCGCAGGATCCACCCATCAGTCTTTAGAGGCTAGAAAAAGAAAAACTTTTATTTACTGGCTACAATAAACAGATGTTTAGCACAAAGAAAAAAGTTACATACTTTAGATCAGGGGTCGTCAACCTGCGGCTCTCGATATAAGTTGCGGCTCTTCAGTTCCATGAGCAAAAGTTTAAACATAATAAGTGTAATGCATGGAGAGTTGTAAATTATCATTCGGGGGTCATGTTCCCTTCAAAATAAGAGTAAAATCGGCGGTAATTCTAGCGCGCTGCACGCGTTTGCTCTATTTGTATCGAAGGGCAGAATCGGTGAATTTTCGATTTGAAATAAATGGTATTCTATAATATCGAAACGAACATTTTGTGGCTCTTTAAAATTTGAAAATAATTGTGAATTAAAGTTTTGGCTCTTTCGTCTCAAAAGGTTGCCGACCCCTGCTTTAGATAATTTAGTAAATCGAAGGTTGCTTTGCCAGTTGCTACGTATCTACTCGTATGTGCACTGAGATGTTTTCAATTTCGACGAGACGCAAATTCGACTTGAGCTATCTACTTCACTCTGTCTGTATCAGATTCAGTAGTCGGGAGCCTATCAGCTTTCCTTCCAAACCCATTATAGCTTCATGCGAGGGTGTGTGCTCCGCGAAATAGGATTCGCTGATCTCCTGAGCCGTTTACATTACGTCTTCGCCTTGCACTCGACTGGAGTTGGCAGGGAAGTGGGACATGTGCTGGCGTCTAAACACATTGCCACGAGACGCTCTTCGGACAAAGGTATTGAGAAAGTCCTGGCTCGAGCTAAAAATACCGTCTGGCTCGCGAGTAAAGCCGCGTTATCATAGTCAAAGTATACTATGACGGAGCGCGTCGTCAAAAGTAAGCTAAGGCTTCTGATTGGTTATTTTGATTACAGCGCTACGTCACGTCACCAAAATGGCCAAGACGCCTTAGCTCTTTTGGATGGCTCAATTCATCATAGTGTACTTTTGTGAAAACGCGGCTTAAGACAGATCTGTCTCTGCTATTATTCTCTTGACCTTGTAGAGCCAACGGTTTTGCCCCAATACAACAGTATGTATCTAATCCAAAAAGATACAAAGTTTTGTCTTTTTACGTAAGTTTTAGTGGCCATCAACTTTTCGACAGTGAACTGCTCTAGGTACAACATATTCAGCCGTGTTCCAATATGGTTGACATAAGGAGTGGCTACATCAATAAAGAATGCATGTAAATGTGGCCCAACATTAAGGCTGATATGAGATGTGAAAACTATCTTATCGGCGGGATTCTACCGCTGAGCCTCCCGTGATAAGATCTCATCCAGGCTATTATTTTTTTGGTTCTACCAACTGTTTGCTTTAGGTACATACCTATTATTTCTTACTCGTGTAAGAGTTTAAGGTAATGCAATGGTTAGTTAAGAGGATAGACTAGTAGGGTCAATTTCATCAGATAAATTATTACCTAATTTTGGCGGCACTTTTTATTTATGGTTTTTAGCTAAGTTGATGTTCTTACCATTCTTACTGTGTACATTTATGTAGTGGAGTAATCAACACGTAACAGAGTAGCTACCACGAGTGCGAAAAAGCTGTGCCGGACGTCTGCCGGACTTCTGTCATGTATCCTAATACTATAATAATAAGGTTTTTTATCCAACTTATCACTTTCAGTAACAGTGACAGTAAAAACATAATTTTCTCTGAAAACCCACACTGTGTTTTCTCCTCTCCATATAAACGTAGTCCCCGATTTACTTCCTGGATTATGGCTGGGGGACATGTTCGTTCACCCCTTGCATGTCTGACCGTTTCGATTTTTTCTATGCGTTTGCGTATTTAGAAACGGTGACAAAACACGCCTGGAAAACTTTAAATAAAAAAAAAACTAAGACCGTCCGTCATCAAGTAGTTTCTTGTGATATCAGTGAAGAAAAAATTCAACATCAGACTAATTTTGTGAGAGGAAAATGGGCAATACGAAACCTCGATTTTGTAGATTTTCTTTAGGCATTATTTGGCTCGAGCTGCAGTTGTCCCTTTCGCTCAGTATTTGAGGGGTATAGCGCAAGCGCGACAGCAACAGATTTGTCAAATACCTATTTTTAAAATATCGTGTTCACAGTGGTTTTTTTTTCAGCGAGTAGAAGAAAACATGGAGCCCTGAGAAATGACCTAATGCATATTATGGTTCCCGTGTGGGCGGAGTCTACAGCTGGTTCCTCTCACGATTTTAGTAATTCGATAGACGTGACTTAGAGAAGACGTCAGTTTGACGCTGTCAGTATAATACGTCCAATAATATTAATAGCGCAAAAACTATCCACCAGTTTCTTGGTTTAAAATATTGTTGACAAAGCTGTCTGCGCGAGTAGATGCGTGTGCCGATTTTAGAGGATGGGTTGGCTTGAAGAAGTCCATGTTTTTATTCCTTCGGCGTTTTTTTCCCTAGAAACGGCTTTTTGTATAGATGGTCGTAATAACTACGAGCGTCCAAAAAAAAATGCCGCTTGTATAACGTTATCCCCATTAAATAATTTATACAAATAGAGCTGAGTGCTCATGAAAATAATACGGCACCTAAGATTACTTGGTATAAAATCTCAAATGTGGACGATAAAAAGGCCTGTCGTGCGCGGCACAATGAAATAACGCAGACCTTTACGTCTATTGGAGGTGATTTATACAGCGCTCAGTGGTACTTAAACCCTCTCTAGATTTTTCTAGTGTCCACTCAGCAAACGCTATATAGAGAGTTACGGAAAAACCTTGTCAGAGTATGACTCATAAAATGAATAACAACTTTAACAATAACAACATTCTAAATGTAAGGGCGGTACTCACTTAAATCTCGATTTAGTAGAATTTTGATAGATTTTTGTATTCAGAAACCGGTTTAAATAATTATAAATCTAGATTTACGAGACTGTGCCAGTGTCTTAGATTAACACACTCAATCGGTGCTTGCATTCGGATTTTGCTGCGGACAACCAACATTCTGTTCTGTGCTTAGAACGAACGTTCGTCCCACACAAACGAAAGTCAAACAAAAGTGGATAATATCACCAAGTACGATCCACTTAGACTTTATTGAATTTTCGTTGCAGAAATTCAATGAAGTCTAGTCCTTACTCTGTTTATGATGGCAAATCATAATCACAGTAGATATATGGCGTGCCTACCCAATTACAGGGTGTCGAATTTTGTTTATTTCGCAAACCACCTTTCAAAACAGTTTAGTTCTTACGTAACAATGAAATAGGGTACGAACACGAATTATTCAAATCTTTCCGACTTGTTTTTATAAGACGACGAAACTGCACAACGGGAATTCTTTACATCATAGTGTCCATACTCTAGAATTCCAGATTGAGGTTTCCGTTAAGGGTCAACGAAAGTAGCGTGGCGGAAAACCAAAAATTTTCCCAGTTTTTTTTCCTCTGAATTGAGATTTTATTGTTTAGTGATTTTGTTTCACGACAATAAAAATTCTAAACAACAACATCTTTTGTCATCATCATCAAGCCACATTCGTCTTTTCCCCTTCGCGCCATCCTCCTCGGTCTCTTGCTCTATGCATCCGGTATCAACACTGAAATAACTAGTGGTTCGCCCCGAACTGTGAACTCGCGACCCCATATAAACTTAACAACCTGATATCTCGGCAACCCCTCGACCGATTTGGCTCATGTTCGAACTTAAAAATTCTTTTAATTTCATTACCCGCCTACCAAATTTCATAACGATTCAACCTTTTACTCAAGTTATCGTCGAACGAACATTCATACATACAAACATACAAACATACATACATACATACAAACGCCGGATTGTTCCAGTAGACTCGGAGAACTTCGCTCGCTTCGCTCGCTCGTTCAATTATTTTACGAGAATTTTTAGCTATACAAAGTTCTAGAAATAATCTGAAATATTTCCACAAGATAATTAACATAGTATAATGTCTAGGTAGATAAGATTGGTGCAGCTAGAAATGTCTTGAAAATGTTCAAGTAGATCCCTGCTATACTCGGACGTCTCGAAGACAAAACAAACAGTCGTACAGTCAACTGCATGTCAGACGGTACAGTTTTTTGTAAAGTCGCCCGTATCGTAACCGAGTAAAGTGCAAGCGTGTAAATGTCAACGTGCTGTCGACTGTACATGCGCCGCCTGTCGTGCCGCTATACCTTCTTTGTTGATTCTGGTTCAAGGGTGCCTCGATTCAATATCAGTTAATGGACGCTCGCATGAGTCCGTCGCTCGCCGTAGAATGAAGTATTGACTTATCCCGCGTTTACGCCAGCCGCTTAATGGATCCTTACCTTACAGGACCAAGATAGGAACTCTTCAGCACAATTAACACTTAAGAATCTCCTGGAGCTCTCCAGACCTCTCGCTCACTCTTTTCAGCATTTTAATTTATTGTAAGAGAATGATTCAACTTTGGGCGATGAGATATAGTTGCAAACACAGATAATTAAGCTATCGACATGTGGACTAACTTTTGATTTTATATTCCTAGTAATAAAAAAAATATCCACTTCGTTTAAAAGTAGTAGTTCCGTGATATTTTTTTTATTAACATTACACAACGTTTCTCCTAGTGGCTTAAAACCTGACCCCAAGAAGTGACTTACCTTCGTAGGGCTAGGAGGAACGCGGTCAACAACCGATGCATATGAGTGAAGGTGCCAATGGACGCTGCATAAATCATCTCATTCAGGTGCAAAATCCTAGGCCTAAGTTTTTTATTAATGCTATAAGTCTAGTGGTCTAAACGAGGCTGAGCGCTGTGTCCTTGACTGAATAATAATCAGTGCCGATATTCTGGTATAACCCGTGTCATTAAAGAAAACATTTAGGATGAATTTCAAAACACTCGCCCTCTCGCTCTAATTAATACAGTCAAAGCGAGACAACGCTAGGTTTTTAACTCCGTCCTAAATGTTTTCTTTAATGACACGGGTTATACTAAGGTAGGTGTTTCAGGTAGAAAGGCGGTGATTTAATGCGACACGCGAAAATTGGGTTTCTTAAATAACGTGAGAGCCAATAACAGGTACTAACATAAAGTGATGTCCTTTTAAATGTGACTTTCATGAGGCAGGCTCGTGTTTTCTGAAGGAAAATTACATTATCGATTTATTGCAGTGGTCTTAAAATAGTCCGTTTGGAGAGAATAATTATTCGCTTGGCATTAACAATGAACACAGTTTGACCGGAGCGGAAAATCAATGGACTTTCAAGGAATTCTACAACATTACAGTCTAGTTGAGCTAACGCAGATTCGCAGAAACCGAAATGAAAATCGTGTCTACTTCATTCAGGATACCGACTTAAAGTATTGTGAGTAAGGCAGCTGGCAGCTTGGTATTGAATATTTTAAAATCTAGAGCCCTGTTTTCGTATTCGTGACGATAAAGATTTCCGTTGAGCCTGTTTGGCTTGAAATCCTAGAGTGTTTTCTCTCAAAATATACAGCTTTAATGAAATAGGCTTCGATCAAGGATAAAACTAGATACAACATAGAACTCTGAAAAGTGTCTGAAAAAATAGATGCCCAAATTGCCTTTGGGAGCTTATTTGCTCGTAGTCCATGCAATTAAAGTAAAACTGTACACTAATGCAATAAGGTTGACATTCGAATATCAGACGTATGGTCGAAATGATGTTTCGTATTGTTCTATTGCTGATATCTTTTGTTTCTGTGGGGACACGTTTTTATTGTGATTTTATACGTAGGGGAGACTGGGTACGGTTGAAACAGGGTACGGTTGAAACAACGCTTATAATTCGTAAACTATGGGCGGTACAGTGAGGGGTGCAAGCGGAGAGAGACGCGGCTAGTCAGTCCAGACATGAATCGCAGTGATTCGTCGCACTTCGCCGGCCGTGTACGTGTCTAGGTGGCCTCATTGTATTTTTTCGACCAAAAGTAAGTATTTTGTATTGTTTTCTTTTTCCAATTGTTTCGTTGATGTTAGAATTTGTGTTTTAAGTGTTTTACTACTTTGTAGTTAGACTATTAGGGTTCGGAAACAGTAATTTGTTGTTGTGTAGGTTGTTTTGTTTTGACGGTGTGTTAGTTTTAGTGAAGATTGAGGGGGTTGGGGACGGTTGAAAAGATTTTTGTGGGTACGGTTGAAACAATAATAACGTATGATTTTTTCGTTAAAGATACCCAGACAGCGTATAAAAAAGACGTATAAAAAATCAATAGGCGAGTGCGATGTTAATCACTACAAAATGGCCTATGAAGAATAAAAAAAGGAACTCTGATTATTAATTTTGTTCATTTGAGGACTTTGATAAGGATTTCTACGTTGCTGATTATTATTATCGTCAGCTTTTTTTAGTTAGTTCCTAAAGATAATTTGAGATATAAGAAAATCATCTTAAATTTCCATTTAATTAAGAATGCTGATTATTTTAAAGTAAAAACCAGAGCATTAGAGCTCTTTTCATTTATTTGTGTTAATTTTGATTGTTAATTTTGTTAATGTCACTATTCTGACTATTCTGATTAGGATTTCTAAGTTTTCGTTGATTGTGAATAAAGAAACTAATTATATATTACTGATTTGTTAATGTTTCAACGGACCCCCATCAATGTTTCAACCGCCCCGGGGGTGGGGACGGTTGAAACAGCAGCCCATCTTTTGAATAAACGCTTCCTACCTAGTTGCTATGGGCGTTGAGCCTTTTTTTATAATGTCTAATTGAAGACGAAAGTCTACTCTCTCATTTGAAGCGTTTAGTTTGTAAATATGTTTCTTAATGACAGTGCTACACGTGAAAAACCAAAAATTGTTTCAACCGTACCCAGTCTCCCCTAATGCGGATTCTATGGGATTTAGTTCGGTGGAAATAGGCATTAAAAGTTATACAATTTATAACGTAATGTTGTAGCAGCCACGTCTTGATCATATCATCAATTAATCATGCGATGTTAATAGGGCCCTGTACAAAACAGTGTTTGAAGCACCAAAAACTTAGCCCAACCCCAAATCCCTGGCGTCAAGAAGGCAAGGCGAACTAAGTAAAAACATCCAACGGCCCTCATTAATTCATCATCTCAGAGAATAGATAGGAATAGACTAGTCGAGGTCTTAGTACAAACTGATAATCTCTAAATTCTCCTCGCTTATTGTAAGATTCGGACTAAGCTCTGACTAGGGAATGTAAACGATTTCAATTCCGGTATTTGAAATCCCGCGGTACATACAACTATTATACAACGTGTTACAAAACATCCTAACTCTTTTTACAGGGTGTAACCTACTGGTCAACAGGATGTCAATTCTGTAAAAAAAAAGTTGAAAAAAACAATTTTTCTTTTATAACCTCAAAATTGAAATTTTTTCATAACATTTTTGTTCTTGGTATTAGCTCAAATTTAAAAATATGTTTGTGGGTGTAGGTGCATTTGCAAAGGTTTGAGTTGTTAAAACATTGTGAAAGTCAATGAAAACAATATTTAAAAAATACTTTTCTCCCGCCACACCGTTCACATTTTATTAATTTAAAAATCAACGGAACGTCGTAGAGCAAAAAAAATATTAGGGTTGTGATGGCTATCACCGGGTGATATTACCCTGTAAAAAGAGTTAGCATCTTTAGTAACACCTTGTAGTATTTAACTGTATAATTCAGCGTCACGGTTCTAATAAAGGGCATAAAATGGTTCTGAAAACAGAGTCGAGGAGAATCTCTAATAACTTCCCAACATAATTACTAATAATGTGAATATTTTTTGCAGTGTACATAACTATATTTTTAATTCTGTGCTTTTACTTTATTTAACACATCTAATTTTGCCAAGCGTAAGTAGTCGCTTTTTTGTACGAAACTAACCGTCTTCTTGTATATTACTCTATGATGATACTCCACCATAACCTTGAGTTGTGAGCTTTTTGAGTGCATGTATACAACGTCAAGCGAACGCATTTGCCAAAGTGCGACATTTAAGTTGTCAAGAACATTAAATTTTAATTAATATTTGGCTATGGCTTTGGTATACCGGTCTTTGCTTTGCTAGGTCCTCTAGGCATGTTTGATCTATCACCCATTGACCCAGGTGAAAATGAACTGTTTCAGAGTTGGATGAACCTGGCAAATAAAGGCGACGAAACTTTCCAATTTGTTCATCCAAGTACCTACACCTGAAGTGAAGTGCAATAATTATTGTCGTCAACCCCATACACTTATAAAGCTCACTTCTCATTAGAACGCTGTAACATCTCGCAGTCATTAGACTAAAAGCATTAGTGGCACTTGTGGCTGGCCCCGTATTTACATCGTAGTTACTGATTCATGATTGATTGCCCGCAGCCTGCTTGCTTGGGCCTACTGCTTTTATTAACGGTGGGCGCAGTAGGACGATTCTCTTTATACAGTGACGTCCTATTTCCCCATCAAGATTTTATCTTCCATCTGTTCATATGGTGACGCCTTTCTTCAATATCCTCATACGAGTACAGTGATGCCTCATTGCTTTTCTCTACAATGTCTCCACGTGATGCCTCAATATTTGTCTGCAATCTCTTGTACTAGAGTTGATCTCATGTACCTACCCCTATCTCTTCAATCTCTACACGTCTTCATAGTTTTCGATGAAGTTTTGTCCAGCACTTTACACAAACCTCTCAGTTTAGTCAGCCTAGCACATAGGAAAAACAATCGGATACGTACGGGGCCAACTGAGCTGCGTAACGGTGGACGCTACAAAAAAGTGTGTATTAATTTTATAATAATACCTAATTTGCAGGCCTGGGACAGGGCTACATATTTGCTCCTTTCGGCGTAGAGACCCTCGGGCCGTGGGGACCAGGTGCGCGACAACTCTTTAAAGAGATCTCGTCGCGCTTGGTTGATGCCTCAGGTGACCAGAGGGCCGGTGCCTACCTCGGGCAAAGGCTGAGCCTCGCCATCCAGCGGGGCAACGCCGCCAGCCTTCTGGGCACCCTTCCGAGCGACGGCGGCGATCTGGCCCAATTTTTTTTTTAAATTAAGTAGGTTAAATTAATATTTTCTTAGGTTTGCACGAGCACTATACATAATTTAAACACAGATTACCATGTCTCATGATGATTACATGATTGTCTACCGCGACCACGAGCCCTGCAAAGGTCTCGAAACGTTGGGAAAATGTAAAAAGTTAATAAAACGAGTGTTAAATCCGTTAAAATCTGTGTTTAAATTAGGTTAAATTAGTATAGTTTTCTTTTTATTATTTCTTATTAGTTTAGTTTTGCATATTTAATTTCGTTTAATAAATTATTTTCCCATACCTAAGTAATTAATTAATTAATAAGACACTGCTAAGCAGTTTGGCGAATATTTTTATTATAAACTCTGAGATAGTTTATAAGTAAATAAACAAAATAAAACATTCATTTATTCTGTGTCTCAGGAGGATATCTAGCGTGCTTGTACGTATTATGCACGTATTAACATACATCAACTCACATTCGATTCATTAATATTTCATACGAATTAGTGATGGCCTTGGATTCACCTCTTTACCTTGGGTTTCGTCTTAAAGAGAAGGCATTAGAGATGTTTTAACAAAAGTCATTGTATTTTAACCTAAACTCCGCCCTCACATGACCTTTACCATACTAGCTGCGTAACTAACTCAAATCTACTTTGTAAAAACATTTTCCATTTACAATAATTAGAAACACTGAATCGAAACTTGATTTCTCGGTCCTAAACTTTACATTTTACAGTTGACCCTTCGATGAACTTTAGTTCCTAATCCCTTGCAAGAGGTTGTCAAACGACAATATCGGATTTAAAGTCTGGGTATTATTCGTTGTCTGTTGATCAAAGGATCAAAAGAGAACCATTGAAACGGAATTGTAACTTGCACCTCTGAGGGTTCCCTTTGTTGAAATGTCATCTGTCGATTGCGGTGCATCGCAGTCGCATTTTAAAAAGTTAAATAGTTTTTTTTTTCAGACACAGTTCTGTCTTGTTCCGCCATACAATTAGTGACCTTAGCAGCTAATAAATCAAACAAATGTTCCAACCAAATGTTGTCAGATTTTCTTATCAGCGAAACGTGCGTCAGGATTAATTTAGGCTTTATTGCAGGGTCTGAAAGCAATGATAAATTCAGACCAGCCATACCATACCCATAAAACCGACTCCGTTGGCTTGGTCAGCTGGAAAGGATGGGGGAGCATCGAGCAGTCAAGAGGGCTTACCTTGGAATACCAAGCGGTCGAAGACCAGTTGGCCGTCCTAAATACCGCTGGAGGGATGAAGTCGGCAAAGACCTGCGCGAACTACAAGCAGACTGGAATGAGATCGCGCAGGACCGAGACCAGTGGCGACTTCTTGTGTCTGAGGCCAAGACCCACTTCGGGTCGCTGAGCCATCGGAGTAAGTAAATGTACCTTTGTAAAGGGTTAACCCGCTAAAGTATTCACAAGCGGCCCTAACTCAAAGTAGGTAAAGAAACTCTGCACGAGGTAACAAAGTCATTAATCTTTTCAAGTGCCACCCCTGGATGCAGGGCTCATTACCCGCCCCAACTAATGGGGAACAAAACAACTAAGCACGGGGAAATTTCGTACAAGCGAGTTAGAAAGTAAGTGGAGATGTATACAGGGTGTTAAAAGACCGCCAACAAAGCGGGAAACCACGTATTGTTCTCATCATAAGGAACATTTTTGCTCAAGGAACTATGCCTGGGAAATCGACGGTTTCCGAGATAATGAGGTTCAAAGTCGGACTTTTCAAAACTGTTTTTTTCGCATAAATGTATTCAGTAAAATTATGAATATTTCTTACAAAAAACGACGTTAAAATTGCAACCCGCAATGTATTCTAAACATCGGCACTTCAAGCTTAAGTAACATAAACTTATACCTACGTTTGCGCAATATGACTTCTGTGCGTTACACGTCCATTGCGTGATAAAATATTTTTCAAAATTATAACCTCAAAAACCAAAATCATTTCCCAGCAATAATTTATCGAAAAAGTACTTTGTTTCGGTGTCTAGTATGCGTGGCTTTCGGGTCTGTTGGCGGTCTTTTAAGACATAGACATATTTATTGACATTATTTATTGATAATATTAATTATAAGTCATTTGAGCATTTTAATATTATAGCATTAAAATAGGGTAGGTAATATTAAATTATCTTTGTAATATAATTTGGGATTATCACATTATGTCAATAGTAGGTATGTATATTAAAATATTAATACAATCGAATCAAATTAAAATTATTGGAAATGATATTTAAAACCCTGTAACACCCTGTAATATTCTCCAGCCCATTTATGTTGCCCACTGTTAGGCTTAGGCGTCTTCTTTGTCAAGCCGACCTTCCCGGTCCCTCGTTAGTCGTGCCCACTGCTTTCCAGTCGCCTTTTTGTTTGCATCGTCCCATTAGATTGGCGGGCTGCGCACACGACATCGAGCTGCTTTTGTTCACCGTCGGTCATCCCGTGTAATCAAATGACCGGGCCACTTCCAGTTCAGTTTCATAATTTGTGCCCCTCTGTCTTCGACTTTGGTCTCTTATCGAACTACGACGATGCGCATACGATCGATGTGGAGATACCAAAACTTAAAAGCTATTGTGAGTGGCCCTCTCTAGCCATGAAAAGAATCGTTATTTGTTATGCAAGAATGCAAAATTATTGTTTGCGGCGAGTGCTTGTATTGAATACCGATCTAGCGAAGGTTTCTAAAATTGAGCCACGAGCGTAGCGAGTGGTTCAAAAAAAGAAACCTGAGCGTAGCGAGGTATTCAGAAGCACGAAACGCAAATAATATTGCATTCGTGCGAAACACAAAACTTTTCATCTCACAGAAGCGAGGAAATGATTTTGTTAGCAAAACGGGAAAAACTCTATAGACAACTTACAGACAAAACAGGTGAGTCGAATAAGTTCCTTTTAAAAGCATATTTTACTGTAGTTATGGCTGCCGCACTAAAGTTTTCAGCTTCGTTGGTATTAAAACCATTCGTTTTATTAATAATTTCCTGAAGTTTATTTATCCAGACACAAAAATAATGTAAATAAAAGAATGTTTTTTTTTCCGGGTGCATTCTGAACTAAAGTGTACAAAATATTGAAAAAACGAATCTGAATGTTCTATTCCGTGACTTTACCTTTTTAAAAGATCCATAGGCCCCACTTACATTCACAGTTTTGTATAGAGAATGGGTACGAACAATCACTTTCGCTGAAATACGCGTGTAAACGAACTATGAATGAGGATCTTTTTTCAGTCGGGATCTGGCATCTACTTAAACGGCCAGTGTTTTTTTCTTTTTCAACACCATAGGGCGCGGGAAAGACTTTCCCGGCGTCGCGTTCAAATTTAGAAGCGCACTAAAATGCAGATAGTTTAAATCTGGCCTTTACACGATCGTAAGTTACTAGTAACAGCAAACTTTCCGAGCGTGGGAGATGAAAACAAAATTAAATGGAAGTCTCACGTGGCGGTCCCAGACTCCACGACGAAGTAATGTGAACAAAGAAGAAGAAGATTATTATTTTCAATGCTCATTTACTTTCAATTTTGACTGTCCCAGTAACGAGGATTTCGCTCCAACGATCATCTCGTGATGGCTCTTCAGCTGTTGTTTTGTTTCAGAAATGGGTGTTACGTTTATGTCTTGTTTTGGGGCTTACAACTTGTTTCAAGGAGCGAAGTTTTAAATGTTTCTGGCAACAATACTTAATGTGATTATTGGGAATCGATTAAGGCTTGCCTTTCTCATTTCCGTTTCGCAGCTTGTGTGGAATAACACCAAAGTGTTATAAATATAAGGTCAGCTCAAAAAAAAAATGAAGTATATGCTAACATTTTGTTTGGTCAGTACTTATACTGACCACAAAAAGTGTGTTAACGAGGTATTAGAAAAGAACTGCTGAACCTTTTTGCATAATAATTAGAATAGTTAGGAATGCCGAAGTTAATAAAACGAGTGTTAAATCCGTTAAAATATGTGTTTAAATTATGTATAGTGCTCGTACAAACCTAAGAAAATATTATATACAGGGTGGCCCAAACATAGACGTCAAGCGAGAAAATCTAGATAACTGACACTGAGGGCTACCCGAATCACCCCCATGTATGTTCAGCCATTTTTTTTCGTTTAGAAGTTATGAGGCTTTTAAAGTGACAGGTTTTTTGTACTATTCAGAGGACTAAGGCTTTGGGAAAGTTTTTGAAATCAATAAAAAGTCCTTCAGACCTCTACTTATTTTTTTCCGCATACTAACTTTTACAGTGATGTTTTCTCGAAAACAACATTTTTCGACTTTGGATCAAAATTGCGGTAAGTTCTAGAAACCCATAGCTGATCATTATTTTTTTGGTGATAGATAAGTTACTGAGACCCTAAAGAATAAATAATATCACTGACAAGTCAAAAGAAAAAAAAGTTACAAAATAAAATCCAATACCAGGTTTTTTTTTTCAAAAAAACCTTAAAAGCCTCATAACTTCTAAACGACAAAAAATGGCTGAACATACATGGGGGTGATTCGGATAGCCCTTGGTGTCAGCTATCTAGATTTTCTCGCTTGACGTCTATGTTTGGGCCACCCAGTATACAGGGCGTCCCACGGCTATGCCACATGGAGGGAAAGTACCTTAAATATTGTAGATGGAACATTTTACTGAAAGAAGACATTATTTTATTTTTAAAATCAATTTAAACTGCATTCATAGATATTGAAATAATTACATGGTTGAACCGGGAATCGAACCCGTTACATGAGAAAAATAATTACCCTGTAGTATTATCATACCGATCGAAAGGCTTCATGATAAGGATTATTTTTTGCTAAATAACACAATGTCAGAAATAAAAGGAAGACCATGAATTTTAACATTTAACTGGTAGTATGCAACAAATCGAGCCGTATCAAGACGCGTAAAATTTTGTCCATCGCAATGCGGCTGGCTGATTATAAAGAAATAACTCAAAAATGTGTTTAATTTTCATTCTTTTATTCTTTTGTTACTGTGATTTTCATTGATAAATTAATTAATGTTGTATTAAATTTTTTAAAATGTATAATTCTACCAGGTAAATGTTAAAATTCATGGTCTTCCTTTTATTTCTGACACTGTGTTATTTAGCAAAAAATAATCCTTATCATGAAGCCTTTCGATCGGTATGATAAAACTACAGGGTAATTATTTTTCTCATGTAACGGGTTCGATTCCCGGTTCAACCATGTTATTATTTCAATATCTATGAATGCAGTTTAAATTGTTTTTTAAAATAAAATAATGTCTTCTTTCAGTAAAATGTTCCATCTACAATATTTAAGGTACTTTCCCTCCATGAGGCATAGCCGTGGGACGCCCTGTATACATGCTTTATCTACCAACTTTGATTGCAACCATATTAGTTGCGGCGCAATTATGTCGTAAAATATGCTTTTGTTTTCTATAGTAATCCATTCATTATAATTTTCTATAGTTTTTAAACTATTTGTTGCGTCACAGATCTTAGTTTTGGAACTATCTAAGGTGCCCTTTGTTTACTGTGTAGATTACTGTTGTTCGGGCTTTTACCCACACACTTGTAAGTTCACTGATGGGCGTGAAATAAGTTGAAGTTGGTAGTCTATAGATTCCCGAAAATATTAATATGATTAATGACCCCGTTGTAGTTGTGATAATACTAGCTGATTAAAGACTAACATAAAATACGTGTATTACGTAAATAAATAGCGCTGCACAATGGGCATTGATCAGGGAGGCATAGATTGTCGTAAATTGAAAACCATTTCGAGGAATAGGGATACTAATTACTATTAGGGGTTTAAATAAGTAAAATTAAAACTGATTATTAATATTTCCGCCAAAAATGTTTACTTAATATTTCTTTCGATGAAGTCATCATAGGCGGTAGTTCCAATTGCCTACAAATATTTAAAAAAATACATTCGTCAACAACACCAACTGTCAAAACACACAACTCTTGTTGACTTGACACTGACATTTGTCAAACGTCAACATATTTTTATTAATTAAAAGCATAAATGAATGCAATGAACTTAGTACATAATGCCAGTGGTGACGTCATACACAAAACTTTTAGAAATTTTAAATAATTAATAAAAAAATATTTACATTAAAAATTAAGAAAAAATTCAAAATTAGTTTCTTATATTTGTCTGTATTTTAGATTTATAGAATAAAAAATAGGATTTGACAATGCCCATTTAGGGTTATGCAGCGTAAGCTATCTGTACGGGTTTTGGCCTGCACAACCAGTGGGCAGAACAAGCAACCTCTGATCGACAGCAAAGGTGAGGCATAGTACCACATGTAGACCACGACCGCTCTGACAAGAGTCTAACAACGAAGAAGAATAATCGTAACTACTACATTACAATTTTCAAATATCCCCGACATTTTAGCTTCGAATAAGCATATCTTATAAAAGGGAGCAGCCAAATACACATAGCGGTAAAACTTATAATACCCCTGTTTTTTGGTCGGGGCGGGGTTTAAAATAAGGTACTCTCTGATTTTGCGTTGGGTTGCCCGATTGTAGTTGCGGTGTGCGCTCGTGTGGAGAAACACTAAAAGGGTGGTATTAATAGTCGTCTGAGTTCACCTACTTGAGATCGATCTCAAGGAGGTAAATGTCAAGCCTTGGGTAATGTCATACTTGAGTAGCTGTCTGCTTATTAATAGTCACGATCTTGAGATTGACATTGACATTAGCCGACTTACTTGAGTGAGTTGACTTACTTGAGTCGACGCCATATTAATAGAGCCGACTTGAGCTCGGAATTGAGTGAGTCATTCATCTTTTGACAGTCCGTGACGTCTCAATTTCAATACAACGTGGTTTAGAGTACTAGGCATGCATAAAATGTTAAGAAGCTGTAAGATCACTTACTTGAGACCGGAGTCGCTGGCATATTAATAGACACAATCTTACGTGAGTTCACCTACTTGAGACCAGACTTGCGACTGTCATTTCCAAGTGCAGGCGATAGCCGACTCAAGTTCGTGTTTTTCATCACCCGACTACGCAAAGCAAGAAGGGGAGTTATTTTCTTTGATAATTAATATACAAAAATGATGTTTAGTCAGCGCGCATCCAAAGCGAACCTACCGCAAGAAGTTGCAGCTTAACAATATACTTAGGACCATCGTCGATATCGGAAGTTAAAGGGACCTTGTGGTGTGAAATAATTTGTCGTCGTCATTCGACCGGCACCTCTACCACATCGCTATGACTAGCCAGAAAAGTGTTTCTACCAGCCCGAGTTCTTCGAGCTGCAAAACTCCAGCAGTTCAGAGCCCCACAGTCATATTACCAAGAAATAACTCCGAAGAGCTGAGGTTTAAAAAAATAAGCTGGTACTAAGTTTGAGTTTAGTTTGGTATATAGCCTCAGACGCTCCGGTTTCCTCACGATGTTTTCCTTCACAGTCAAGGAGTGTTATGTATGCGACTTTGAAATAAATTAATGTCATGGGTAGGGTACATGCCCTCATCGGGACTCGAACCAGGATTCCTCGATTCCGAGTCCATTGTTCTACCCATTATGCCACCACCGCGTCACCATCTAAAACTCAAATACTTCCTATAAAGGCATGGTAGAATCAGAAGCTACGAGCTTGTACTTGGTCAAATACAGAAGTGTTGTCAAAATTAAGTTTTAATTTCAAAGAAATACTACTATTTGCAGGCTCCCATAATCTTGTAAGAAACTACACCACACACTAATAAAAAGGCAGAAAGTATATTTCAACTCTTTCCTTACTTACGATGTAATAGGGACTATTTTTGTACAATCCAAGGGAATTATTTCGTGAAACGCACGTACACACGACAACACGTCGACCTTTACACGCTAGTACTCTACTCGGTTACGTTACGGGCGACTTTACAACAAAAGTGTACACTTTGACGTGCTGTCGTGTGTACAATAGAATTTGAGTGCTGTAACGTGAATGACGTCATGTCAATGGTCTGAAGGTATTAGGCGTGCATAAACATCCGGAATCTCTTCTAAGGCGATTGGTGACAGAAAGTTTCATGTAGTATGATACATATCATGTAGATGGCAGCACAACATACAATTCAAACCTCTTTACTCGTACCTAGTTTTTTTAAGACAATTTGCCGGCCTTCAAAGCCCAATTGGACCATAGAGGTTACTAGGCATGCATAAAATATAAAGCGGATATAGTAGGGAAAACTTGAGGGTGTGGTATCATTCATACGAGTAGTAGTAGGTATTCAGTAAATTAAGTTGATACTTGAAGATAAATCTGAATAGGGAAGACCTTCATTAATGTTACATAATTATCTAATTTTTTTTCTAATTGGAAAATAAACAAGCCTGGGAGAGTTGTAACATATTTATTAATACAATATTGTTTCCTAATCATCATCTGAAATTTCTACACCTGACATGAATTTGCGCTGAGTCGAGTATTCTTCCCCTCATTTTATGTGTTCATTCTCCACACATTATTCCAGGTTTCGGGACCAATGCTGGTGTTTTAAAATTGCCTTGGTTTTTATCCCTCCTATCATAACGCCCTAACTTCGTCGATTATGCGTCGGACAGTAAAGTAGGTACTTTCTGATTTTCCTGGAATCAAAATAAAACATTAATGTAGTAGAATGATGTGCGCAACAATCAAACGTTAGGTTTGCAGTCGCTCTATAATTTATTATAAATTCGCTTGGCAAATTACTACTTTCTCTACGTAAACATAACCTCTAAAGTTATATTAAATGCGCAAAAAACGTTGATGATGGGGTATTTTAAAGACCTAACTGACGATATCTGTAACTTGTATCGTGAACTATGTATATTTTATACAATTATAGTGAATAAATACCTGTCTTGTCAGCAACTCGTTTGTAGAGGTCATCCAACTGGGTCCGCTAGGTACTGAAGCTCGAAAAACGGAAGCTCGAATAACAAAAGCTCGAATGAACTGAAGCTCTCTGTTGGAAGTTTCCGGCATGATATTTTTCGGCCAAAATATTGAAAATAACCTCTCTGGCGCCACTTATTATCCATAACCGACTAAAACGTTCAATATACTGAAAATCACAAGAATTTACGAGACATTTTTATAATAATTATTTTCGTAGTTTGACTGATGTTTGACAGTAGAAAAAGTTTTTTCTTTTATTCGACAGTTCTGAAAACCGTGAAAAAAGTTGTTCACCTTACGAACCTCTTTGAAGGTCAAACTGAGGTTGTGGCTAGCCTCTTTCTAATGTATGGTAGCCTAGTACATTCTTTACTCAAGCGTTGAAATCGTTCATTCTTGACTCAAGTCGAGGACTTGAGATCGGTCTCAAGTAAGCGCTGCTTTATTAATATGCTGAGTTACTCACTCAAGATCAAGCTCTCTGTTGCCAAAGTAACGAATAACAATGCTGAATAAAAATGGCTGAAGCGAGTCAGATCTGTTCCTTTTTGTCTAGACCAGGGTGCCGCTACAAAATTGTGTCGTCATATTGAACGAGCGATCGAAGTGTGTTTGTATGTTTGTATGTATGAATGATTGTGTCGTCATAAAAATATAATGGCGGCTTAATGGAATTAAAAGATTTTAAAATTCTAACATCCAAATCCAAATCGGACGAAGAGTGGATATGGGGTTAGCAAAAAGTTAGTTATCCTGAGTTCACAGTTCGGGGTGAACCACTAGTTATTATAATCGAGTACCTATTTGGAGTAGAGTTCGTGTTATATCTTGTAACATCACTTTTATGTTTGTGGAATCCTGGACTATTATAGAAATGACAAGTTGACAACTGAATAACACCGGACCATGGACAATTTTATGGACCAAAAGGAGGCCAAACTCAGGTTGTGCCTTTTCGAATAGTCTCTTTATAATGTATGGGCGCCTAGTACTTTTGAGTTGGGTTTAAGCTTTTTGACCACATTTTGAACTTTAAATGGTATCATTCGTTCAAATAGTTCATTCTTTACTCAAATCGAGGACTCAAGTTCGCGCCTAAGATAGGTTTATTAATAAGCCAATGTCTCAAGTAGGTGATTTTTGTTTTCTGAGTTCACCTACTTGAGACCGATCTCAAGTAGGTGATCTCAGAGGACTATTAATACCAGCCTAAGCTGAAAAACGGTAGCCGCGTATTTCGTTTGCTTTTCCGATCGCTCTCGCGTTAGGGGTAGAGCAATAAAATTCCAACTTTTTCGCTCACTCGCAATCTGTGTGATTGATTCGGCAGAGGGTATATTTGCAAGGATTTATTCCCCTTTCCATTCTCCGCGGGCGGCTTAGCCGATGGGTAAAGTTATTGAGTAGGTCTTGAGATTTTTTTCAGGTAAATTGTCTTCGGAAACTTTTTCCATGATGTTGACAATTCTTTTTTGTAACTTTTAATGATTCGTGTTCATCTCACTCAGTATTACTCATAATTTTGTTCGAAACGGGTTTAATCGCGAACCAAAAAATCTCTTTAGCAGATTTTATGAGGATGCAACTCCCGTGTAAGTTTTTCACTTACTGTATCCCAGCTCTCATCCAGTTTCATGATTAATGCTCCTTTATTAAAAATCCCAACTTTATTAAAAGAGACGAAGTATTTTTAAAAATAAAATAAAGGAATCTCGCAGCTGCGAAAGCTCAAGCAAACAATTGCGAGTAAAGCTAGCTAAAACTGACATGAACATTTTGATATTTTATTCTGCCCTCTACTGCTTTCTTTTTTTTTGTTCGTCAAAACAAAACACGGTAATGACAAGCCCACTACGGCGTAGCTGATACCCCGCTACGGAGTAGCTGCTAACCCACTACGGCGTAGCTGCTAACCCACTACGGCGTAGCTGCTAACCCACTACGGCGTAGCTGCTAACCCACTACGGCGTAGCTGCTAACCCACTACGGCGTAGCTGCTAACCCACTACGGCGTAGCTGCTAACCCACTACGGCGTAGCTGCTACCCCACTACGGCGTAGCTGCTAACCCACTACGGCGTAGCTGCTAACCCACTACGGCGTAGCTGCTACCCCACTACGGCGTAGCTGCTAACCCACTACGGCGTAGCTGCTACCCCGCTACGGCGTAGCTGCTACCCCGCTACGGCGTAGCTGCTAACCCACTACGGCGTAGCTGCTAACCCACTACGGCGTAGCTGCTACCCCACTACGGCGTAGCTGCTACCCCACTACGGCGTAGCTGCTACCCCGCTATGTGGGATATCAGCTACGGAAGCAGGCGGTGTAGCTATAGCTTTATCAAATGAACACATTCAATCACCATAGTCATAAAAACTCGACTGCATCACAGTCACAGCAGGAGAAACCATTTAACAAACTAATCGATTTGATTAGATATTTTTCAAAATATCAAATAAATAAATAAATAAAGAAATCAAATAAATAAATGAATCAATGCTACGATGAAAAATTTCCTAGCGAAATAAAAATATTTTTCCCGGTTCCTTACTGGAAAACACCGAATCCACTGTTGGAAGTTCCAAGATTCAATTCTCCGATCGCACCCTGTCCCAAATGGGATTATGTGACAAACTTGTTTTTTGTTCACCTACAATAGATTCAATTTTCTCAGCCCTAACTCAACCATGTCATTTGAGTTTCTGGCTGAGCACGGAAACTTACTTTTCAACTTATTTACAAACCCACACACAACACTATTGTAAGTAAGACGTAGCCTATACACGTGCAACTAGCTGTCTACCAAAGCAATCTCTAGCATTATCCAATGCACCAATGAGTTCAATGATTGGAACTCGAAAATAACGATGAGATGAAGTCTAAAACCTATTTCCGTTTCTTTCCATGTTCCTGACCAGGGAAAATCCTGATAGCTTGGAGTTCATCATGTAATTTAATTCCCCTATCCATCCATACCATTGATACCAGGGGGTCTACCGGCTAAGACGAAGCCGATTACCATTGGCGAAAATCAAAGTTCGATTTATGAAAAATGAACTGCAATGAACTGCCACCCAGTTCATTTTTCATAACTCGAACTTCTATTTTCGCCAATGGTAATCGGCTTCGTCTTTAGCCGATAGACCCCCTGAATCATCATTATTTCCACTTCACATTTTATTTCTATTAGACTATTTGTCTCAGGGAGCGAGACAGAGAGAAACTCGAGTAGCATGCTCAGGTTTCCTCACGATGTTTTCCTTCACGGTTACCGAGTAATATTGCTGCTACAAACTACATTCTTTACTTCAGTTCTGAAAAATAAAAGCTACAATTTGACAAGTACATACACTTTTTATTATGAATGTTTATGAAATGAGGAAAAAGTTTTTTGGCAGACAAGTTACTACGCGAAATTTAATTTTTATTTCAGACTATTAATTTCTTATTTAGGCGCAATATGAAAGGAAAGAAAAAAGTTGGTAAATACCTACGTGTCCTCTGTAAAATAATGTTAATAAATATCGCAGCGCCGGCTAAAAGGTTACCGCAGCCGAGCTCCAGGATTATTTCTATTTAATCGCGACTTTGTGAAGTACGTGACTTTCTTCGAGTTTGTGTTTTCATAAAACTATTGACTCGAGTAATTTTACTGCTCTGTTACTTAAAATAAATATATACGATACTTTCATACACTCTCTGTGACGTCTCCAAACGGTTACACACGCTGCATAAGCCAACCATTTACATTATGGTTTTATTTTATACTCTTTTTCTATAGCATTTTATTTATTTATTTCAGTGACAAATTAGAATACACAATCGATCTTTTATTTTCTGCGTAGGTACTATGCTCGAATGTACAAAATAACATTCTAAACGAGATATCGAGTACCTACATTGACTATAGTGCCAGTTTAGTCGGTCTTTCCTTCAGAAAACATCGCGAGGAAACCCGCGGCTTACTTAGCTCCGTACGCCCTTGTCGTTCCAATCTCCAATTTGTTGTTACTTTATCCACCTTACTTTCTCAAAGACAAAACTTTAAGCTTGGTCGGAAACTCAAATTGTATTTGCGTACTCAGATATTTGCTCGTGATTACATTTATTGCCTTATATATTGCCTTATATATTGCCTTCGATATCTAGTTTTTTGGCAGGTGGGTCCGATGTTTTGAGTCGATTGTATTAAAATAACTGTCAGTGATTTTGCAGGAGTCTGTGTGGATCCGGGTGGATGGTATGAGTAGTGGGCGAGCATCTTCTTCTTCTTCGTGTGCCTCTCCACTAATGGAGGTTGGCCGTCAGCTCTTCATAGTCTTCTCTGTTCTTTGCCAAGCGAAATAGATGTTCGACTCTGGCTATCTCCGTCCATTCCTTGATGTTTCTGAGCCACGACTTTCTTCTTCTACCAGCACGCCTCTTCCCCTCAATCTTGCCCATCATGATCACTTGAAGAAGTCGGTACCTGTCGTGGCGAAGCACATGTCCTAGGTAGCTTATCTTCTTCTTTTTTATGGTCAACATAAGTTCTCGGGAACGACTGACGCGTCGTAGAACTTCCACATTCGTGACTCTATGGACCCAACTTATTCTCAGCAAGCGTACACCATCAAAATACAGTCACTACATGTATCTAGTGTGACCGAAGGCACCATTGGACTCAGTACATTACCATCGCTATTAGGAAGTGGTAATGTACACCAGGAACTCCCAATAAATTGTAATGTTTATTGAAGTTTGTCAAAGTTAAAAAGCTTTTGGTTTTTTTTTTAATGACTTTGTCTTATACAGCATCTATGATGGGAGAAAGAGAGAGAGCCATAGAAAGAGAGATGAAAGGCCAAGTTTTTAAGCTCGCCAGCTTATTTGATCGACAATAAGAGATCCAGAAATAAAATAAAGAGGACGAACCAATAGAAACAAACGGTAATAAACCTTACATCGTATCTCGATATCGGTTAACTTGCAGATATTTGAGTTGAGTATTTCGACGTTGCTTCGTGATATTATTTATTTTCATCTCTCGCAAATTCTGAAACGCGAGAGTGTATGTTTGTTTACACTTAAGTAGATAGGTACACCTAACGTTTACGGTAAATAACATTGTATAAACAAAGAAAACAGCTTAGTTTTTTTTGCATTTCGACGCGCAATAAACTTTTATGAGGGTTTTTATTTATTTTATGTTATTTGAAACACACTCATTCGATTTTGACAGGTCGCCCTATAGCGTAACACAATTTACTTAAGTGTTATGTAAGTTTGAAAAAAGTTATTTTTGTCAAATGTCTATTTGCTCCAATGCATTGTGACGTCTGACCTTAATTAACAAAGGTAAATGAATCCGTACTCTATAAAATGTAATTGTGCAGTGCTTACGAAAGTTACAGTAAAGAAGATCGATACTAGTACTTATGTAGAGCGTGATAAGAGCTAGGGTATAAAGGAGTGTCGCTGGGTGTTCGGTGAATAGGGACGCCTCCGATAAAGGGGCCAAACAGAACGTGCGTCGCCTGTGGATCGCACTAAATGTTTTCCAATAAGTATCGGGCAGTCATTCTGGACATGCTACGCAAAAACCCACCATTATTATTAATTGGTGGCCTTTTTTCGTGGCCTGTAGGATGTCCCACTACTGGGCAAAGGGTCACCCACATAGTTCCTTAACCATCATACAACTGGGTGTTTCGCAGAGAAGTAAAAAAGTGTGTTTGAATAAACTCAAAATTATTCTAAAAAAAATGTGTAATGTAATGACCTCAAATAATAACGTAGAAAAGAAAAGTACTTCTCTTTTAAGCTTTGTTGATGAACCATAATGAATTCGATAATGAAACAGCCAAGTGCGAGTCGGGCTCGCGCACCGAGGGTTCCGTACCACCATTCTTTGCATTTAATTGGAAGAAAAATATAAAAATAACAGCTAAGTGCAAGTCGGACTATCTTTTGATTCCGTTAACTTTTTTAGGTTTTAAGGACGAAAGACCTGAATATTTTAATATAAATTCAGACAGACGGACAACAAAGTGATCCTGTAAATGTCAGAAAACGCTAAAGCAGGGCTTAAATTACCCGTTTTAAAAATGGGCGTGAGGGTACATAACATTTTGATGGATTAACATGAACTCGAACGAAATTCGGGAATTCGATTTTAAAGAATGACTGCTTTGGTTTACAAAGGGGTTGGGAAACGCTACAAATACAGAAATATAGCGCCAAAAATGTCGCCATGAATAGAAATAGCGCTTTACTATTGCTGTTGTTCCTATTGAATAATAAGCGGAGTTGCTTGTTATTTATGGAAGGGTTTCTTTATGCGTGAGATTTTTCGGTAGCATAAATCAGCAAAGGAAAAACTACCGTTTATTGCATATTTTTTATATTTTATCAGGTTATTTTTGTACAGGCTTCAAGATGATAAGGTATTGAAAATTATCCAAACAAGTCCAATAATAGGTCTTATATGAAATAGACGAATTATATGTATTACAACGCCGTTATTTAAAGTTAAAATAACATGTAAAAGTCAAAGTCACAAGGTTTTATTCAATAGCAATGAATAAATTATTTACATTGAATCAAATTAATAATGATTGCTTTTTAATACTAAGTATGTAGCTACTTTTTAGGGTTTCGTACCTCAAAAGGAAACAAAACGGAACCATTAAAGCATCACTTTGTTGTCCGTCCGTCCGTCTGTATGTTTGTTTGTCTATCAATACCCTTTTCTCAGGAACGCGTGAAGGTATCAAGTTGAAATTAATATCAAATACTCATGGCTGCAGTTCCTTGCCTACTCCATCAAAATAATGTCCCAGGCACTGCAGCGTCGAGTGGTCTCTTCATCCATCTGGTGTGAGTGATGGTTCCACTGGAGGCTGTATAAGTCATCACATTACGTAGATGCAAAGGCCTAAGGCAGTCCCTTTGATATTTAGGTAAGTTATATCCAGAGATTTTCTGTCAACACACATCTCAAAAGGGCGGTATGCGTGGGTTATAGTTTGGAGCAAAAACTTTTCTCATCAAATAAGTTTTATAAGTACCTATACCGCATAAAGAGATGCCTCTCGAATTCAGTTGAGGCCTCTTTGCTATGAAACAATTGGCTTTATTTTTGTCGGCTCATGATTGCAGAACAAAGAATTTTCAGCCTTTGTTCTTTGCTGGAATTCATGGTTTGTATAAAACCACAAAACGTTTTCATTCAGGCAAACCCTGACCAGTGTAGTTTTAAGGCTTCCCACACGAAATGTTTTGCCTTTGTCATGGTTGGCCTCAGCGTTCAAAATTGCTAAGTCGAGTCGCGGTGGATTTTTTCTCTCACCCTACCATCATCCATTGTTAAAGAATATGAATAGTTGTTTGATCCTTCACCGAGCTAACGAGTGATATTGCCATTAAAAATTCTCGAATATACGTAGCGAAGTTTTTAGAACTTTTAATAGCCATTAGAAGCGATTGAAGCTACGAGTTGCACTTGTATCATACCGGAGCGATAAAATACATTCATTCTATGTAAAATTTCAAGCATAACTTCATGCCTGAGGATGAGATTTAAGTAATTGCTCGACATTCAAAAGAAGAACAGGCAGGTTCGTCCTTTGTTTTGAGTTCGCAACGGCCGAAAACACGTCAAATCTACGCTCTTAATTAAACGTTAAAAAAAACATCGGGCAATACAAGAGGGAACATTGAGAGATAAATACTCAGCCTGTTTTTAAAACTTTTTTTCATATCGTTCACTTCAAATTGATTTGACGGGCTTTAGTTACACTAGAACCCAGTCAGAAAAGTTTTAATTTAACTTCAACAGAAAACTTGCCGGCTTTGTAGAAGCATTTCCATCATTTATACAGGGCGAAGCGAACACTTAGACGCTTGCCCAGCATCTATATGTCCTCTCATATGACGTCCTAGTCCAAAAAACAAGGTCAATACAAGCTAAATAAAGCAAATGGTAGTTGGATATAACACTCTAGGTAGGTACCTACAAATGTGTATCAAGAGTAGAAACAATCGCAATATACAAAATATTATAAAAATTCTAACAAAGAACTAGGAAAATATTGCAAAAGGATGCAAGAAACAGGGGGAGGCCTTGTGGGGTCCCAATTTCTTTTTAATTTTATTGTTTTTATTTTGTTTTAGGAATAATAAAATTAATATTTTTTTTAAGGTTAAAAATTTGCTCGGTACAGGACTTGAACCTCTTGCATACCGTGCAGGCTCTAGCAAGAGGTTGCGGGTTCAAGTCCTTATAAATCTTTATAATGTTCCCTAGTGCTATAGAAAAAAACAAAAAGTTTTTTATTTTATTTTAGAAAACGCAAAAAAAAAATAGGAGTTAAGGCACAATTAGGACATACAACTAGCGCCGCCAATGAAAAATAAAATCATACGAGTAATAAATTGTGGCCACTTTTGGCGAGAATCTTAAGTTCTAGGATCTGGAATCCAAACCTTAGGTCCTAAAAATAGTAAAGCCTCGCGTTGAGAAATCGCAGGAGAGTTTTTAGCAAAAAACGCATGCAAAAAGTTGATATGATTTTTTCATTGGCGGCTCTAGTTATGCGTCCTACTGGGCCTTAAATGGAATAAACCGAATGGAGGGCCGGGAAGAACTGTTAAAGTGTCATTTGGAGTCCCATTGAAACTGGAAGGCCAAAATATCGGTCAGCCGGCCTAAATAAATCATCGCTTAATGTCTCATTAAAATGAATCGTTATTTTTAAGGACCGTAGCATTATTAGGTCCGTGTGATAAAGTTCGAATCGGAACATGGCTGGAAGGTATAAATTTTACTTTATAAAATCAACGAATAAAATATAGAGAGTTTTTTTTTCTGCAGGTTTGGATTGTAAAAAATATACTTTTTTGTCTGTTACCAGTGAAAACCTGCCCAGTAAGGTGTGAACGAAAACACCGACAATACAAAAAACAGCCAATAATGTAACAATGTTATCATTCCATAAAAAAACCCGCTGATAGTCCTCAAAACCGGTTTATTTGCAGGAAAATATTTAAAATAAAAATATTTTCGATCAAAAATAAGATTGTTTATTTTGTTTGATAAGAGCAATTAATTTTTCTACAAATCCGGTGCATTTGCACTGGTTTCGAAGACCAGCAACTGTGCAGGTTTTTTTCAGAATAAGCACACAGACTACGAGTATGTGTGTTTTTTCTAAATACTTTTTTGAGACTCTCCCAAAAAAGTCCAACAAATAGTAGAGAAGAATGTTTTTCGCAAAATGTCTATCAATATTTGTATTTAAGTATATCATACTTCCCCTTGTTAATATTGGCTACGCTATTTCCTACTGTAACCTCATAGTAAAGTAGTTTTCATTAAGCCCCTAATTCCCTATATTAGGTCGAACCATACGTTAGAGATAGATCCGAAATATTAAATTTCCCACGCAACACAATAGAGCTATCAATTGTGTACAAAGAGCTCTGAAAGTGACCCTTGCCCTGCCATATTGAATTTCCCGGAGGTATTTTAGTGATTTAGACAACATTTGGGTAACGTTCAACATAACGCCGCCGGTACTACACATCTGTGGGCCAAATATGGGGATTGTAAAATGCGATATTGTCGAAGGATTCATTTTTGTCAGTTGCCTATTTTATATTCCTGCAGATAGATCACACTTTAGATATTTCGCTGTGCTCAAGTACAATGCTATCTGCAAAAACTGTAAAGAGTCTTTTACAATAAAAAAATACAATAAATTTACAATTTTGCAAGCAAATATTTCCAGGAATATACATTGGGGTCCCTTCGTATATACCGATTGTCCCGACATAAGCTCACGAAAGTACTAAGTATGAGTGTATGATCTATGAGGGGGTTGGTATGAAAAGGAAGAGACATTGTCCAGAATTTCCCAGCAGTGGGTTTAGCTCATCAGATGGCTATGATGTTATTGCAGCGTTGCAAATTAACGTTTCAGTTGATTCAGGTGCGTTGTTAAAACAGTTCTTGGTGAAAAGCAATTTGTAATCGCAAAAAAAAAAGGCTGTGGGCTAACACCTCAAAATCCGTTCGCTTAGTTAGAGTATTTTGGACTCCACCACTCTTTCTCTGGTTATTAAGTAGTACATTTATTTGGGGCTGCAATGTTTCCAATGCAATGACGATTTTTGGCATGGCCAACATTCGATGTTTCATGATTTGTAATCAGAAACTTTCGTTAAATATAAGGTTTTTCGTCACTGTAAACTTTCGTTGACACGTTATTCGAATTTTCGAGTTTCGGCACCAAGTGGCGGACTCGGCTAGAGAGCCAAACAGTGGGTTCTAGGCTTACATTCAATATAAGATACGGGATACGAGCGTGCGATGTGCGGGCGGCGCTAAGTGGCGATATGGTCGGATTTATAGCGATTCGCGGGGAGTGCGCGCGATTTATGTTTCTTCTTTGTGGTAGCCCGAAGTGTTGAATAGCCTGTTATCTATCTGGGGCGATAACCCGTAAACTTCGTCTCCTTAAACGGAACAGCTTTGTCTAAAGGTTTGTGTACGTCGGCGAAAAAAAGAAGATCATTTGGCGTGCATAAAAGCTTAGGGCCTTTGTGGGTAGGCTCGTGAAGTTCCGTAATTATTGGAGCCTTCTGACCAAGTATTACGAAACTTTCACCAAACTCAAAACTCTCTCATTTTAAAATTAAAATTTAGCATTTGTTTAGGTATTGAAAAAAACTTAGGTTTTCTTAAGTAACGTAAAATCTGTAGTGTGTATGTGTCTGCTATCATAATCCATACGTTATCACCGGTATGCAGTGTAAGTTTTGATACAGATTTTTTTGTCGTCTCGCCTTACTTTCCCCACAATATCTTTTAAGGGTCCTTACATAGATTTCGTGATATCGAAAGATCTCCAGTAATCTCGAGGTGTAGTTGGTGTGATATCTTAAATTAGGGGACGCACACACAATGGCCGGGACGATAATGGCATTTCCCAATTCCCAGTGACCCGATTTTTAGCTACACTACGCGTTACAAATTAAGCCTTTAAACCACGTTGGTACAGAGCAAACGATAAAAAAAAAACACTATAACCTCTAAATCTTAAAACAGCATTCTTTGAAATTTGCTTTATTTTTCATTTCTGGTGTCCAAATCGCTTATCAACTAGAAAAGAGCTGATGATAGCTGAACAGATTTCGTTGACAAAAACAAAACAAAAACTATGTAATCACAATTTTGGGACCTACGATGCCACATGACAGACACTCAAAAATAGATAAATTGTTAGGACCGACCAACGATTTTTTCCTTTCAGATATTATAGATTCTAACTATTCAGATATCATTATAAACGCGTTTGACGAAATTATGATTTTTCAGTGATTTAAGCCCAAAAGAAGAAAAATATGTCATGTAGATTGCGGCTTTTATAATTCTACTCATACTCCGCTTCATTACATCCGACGGGTCCTCACATACCACATGAATAGCTCCACCCTACTCGCGCCTTACGGACACTTGCACTAATTAGTGTGTAACATGGCTTTACGTAATAAAATAACTAAAAATGAAAAAAACCCTACAACTCTACATAAACTACTGTTTACTTTCGTTATAGCTGGGTGTAAGCGTTTTCTTTTTGCGTCCTCATAATTGAAGCAACTAGATCTTTCGCATATTACATCAGATTTGTGGAAATTTCTCACATCCCTTGCTGCTTGCTATCTAGCTCTTTTTTAGCTGCTGATCCCTTGGAAACTTGTTTGGGAGTTGCAATGCCAGAGATTATAAGTCTACAGCAACTGTAAACACAAATGGATTTGGAGAGCTGACGGCCAACCACCCTTGGTGGAGAGGCAGCGTAGAAGAAGAAAAAGTTCAGGTTTAAAAAGCCTGAAACATGAATCATCATTATCAACAGCCTGTTAACACCTACTGCTGAGTAATTAGGCCTTTTCATGCTCACGCTACTGCTCACTATCTTGTTCCAGACGCAACCACTGCTTTCCGGGCTATGTCATCGGACCATCTGTCTGGTGGTCTCCCAACCAATCTCTTCTCCTCTCGAGGTCACTATTCCACAACTAGCATAATATCAGTGCGCGTAAGCACCCCCGCCATCCTCGCAATTCGACAGTGATTATTTGAGGATGAAATGGCGGAGATTCGCCGGCCGTTTATGGAACAAAGTCGTTTGTTGTCGTCGCTTTTGTTTGCTAAATGGCTTAATACCTTTACAGGATCATCCATAGAATGCTCAGAAAAGGTCTTATAGTTATTTAGATTTAGTCACAGGCTTGTTGTACTCAGAAAGAAAAAGAGGACATAAAAACAGATCTCTAAAAGAGCAGAATGGAAAAAATTTTTTTGTCAAAAACAACAGTTTTTTTGCACCCTGCAAATTTTCCAAAATCTTATTAAATTGTTGTCATCTATGGAAGTTTTTTTCTATAGCTTAATCTATAGCCTAAGGTTAATGTTGATTCAAGTCAAACAAAAACAAAGGAAATTCTAATACAGCAACTTTTACCGTTTTAACATTCGGTAAACAAGGTCGCCCTCAATTTATTTACGGCCAGTATCTGTGATAATTATCACCCTAATTCAGGAGGCAGAATTTAAGGGCCCGTTAAACGAATTTATGTAATTAATTAAGCAGTTTCTAAATGCTAATTAGGCCATTTAAGTCACCTTGTACCGCGTTTTATTATAAGAACTACGTCGGAAAGGTTACGGCACGTTTCAAAGCAACAGGTAAGCTGGAGATATCAGTCTCTGCTGCCAAATGGGTTCCAAATACTCGTAATAATGCCAAATGGGTTTTTGCGTAGCATGTCTCTTTGCGTGCGTAAACGAGTACCTATAACTTTTCTTTGGTTTGGCGTTAAAGTAATGTTGGCTTCTAACATGATTGAAGTGTCATAAAGTTCAAGCATTTTTTTTTTGCAGATTAATCACATATCTATAATATATGTAAATGCCTGAAAAAGATGCGCAGAGTGGTAGTACCTAGAATATAGAGATGAAAAGATCGTGATCCATTCATCAAATTATTTGTCATGTCAATAATAGAAGATAGAATGGATAGTTGCTTCGTATAATGCCAAACATAATAGAGAACACTGTTCAAATTCGGTTTCAGTACGAACAAAAAAAAATATCATGTGTGAGGGTATGTGTGTGTGTCTGTGGCACCGTAGCTCTTAAACAGGTGAACCGATTTGGATGCGGTTTTGTATTTCTGAGTACAACAAGCATGGTCGCACGAAACGTCTACGAGCCCGTAATGAGAGGTCTATTGCCACGGCACGAGCATCGGATCTCCTCCATGACTATGACTTTTCATCAAAACTAGTCAGCTACACTGACGTTAAATTAAGTGGAGTGACATCAAAAGAAAATATTTCCACACGTTTTCCATTAATGCTACATTTATTTAAGACTGTTCTTTCAAATGCAATAGCCACAGAGTTTGTGTTTTTTTTTCAGTCGAGACTCTGAAAATAGAGCTATGCTATTACAATGCAATCTGGGAAATTTACTGAGAGGGGAACTTTTGTTCCATGCTTGTTGCATGCTTGCTTGCATTTGAAATTGAATGCAGTAATTGTAATAAAGTAAATTGTAGAAGATCGTTCAGTGTGGGTGATGGGCAGGCCAACTTATTTCTCTTAACTCTTCCAATCCTATGTGGTTAGAGATGAAAATAGATGAATTATCGTGCGACAAAGTTATGATGTGTCATTAAAGAAAACATTTAGGATGAACTTCAAAACACTCTCCCTCTCGCTCTAATTAATACAGTCAAAGCGAGACAACGCTAGGTTTTTGACGCCGTCCTAAATGTTTTCTTTAATAACACGGGTTATATTTCTTAAATTAAACGCACATTTCTTAAATTACTTTCAAATTACAAACCTCACCAATTTTCTGATAATTCTTTACTACAAAAAGAACTGACTAATTCAGCTTAAACATTTTCGAGTCAAATTGAACTGGCAAGTATTGCGGTTACCACTGCTGCAAACACTAGCCATTATAGTAAATTTGTGGCGTCTGGCGTGGATACTAAAACCACTATCTAGTCTAGCCGATCTCGGTAAAAATACACTGTATATCCGTGGGTTTTGTACTAAATTCTCAGCTAAAAGGTTCAAGGCGTTGGGACAGTATATTTAACAAGACGGGTGTTGCTAGGGTCCAACAGGGCTCTCAGTTTTCCTTCTAGGCTGGCCGTTCAATAGGCTCTGGATTCCCACTGCTTAGATAACAAAGAACTTGTCGAAATCAAGCCTCAAACAGCTTATTTCCCGAAAACACTGAATCTGCATTGAATTGAATAGACCGTAAGTTAAAGGAGTTTAGATAGAGTTTGGGCATATACATTAATAATATCTGAATTGTGCTCATCTCCAAAAATAAAGCTACCATCCTTTTATAGAATATACGTCAAAGGTTGTGCTTTAATTACATGGATAACATGGGTGATGTTACCTCTTAGAGGCTGCAATGCCTACCATGATAGGGTATTTTGTTACATGTTTTTGCTATGACCCTTGTTAAATTCAACCAAACCAAAATAACTTTTTAACCTTATACTCACTGCAAGTGAATAGTCATGAAGGTCAGAGGACTCAAAGGCCTATTTTTATTCGCATCTTTATTTCCATCAAATGGCCCATTCCGCGGATCCCGAATAAATGCGTTTCAATCAAGATGTAGATATAAAGTTGATGCAATATCCGTCGAGTCTAAACATGGCCATAAAATGTAAAAAGAGATAAAACTTTTATGCTCAGCTAGGCTTTGCCTGCTAATTTGCTCATGACTCAGAAAAATATAAAAACTATACTAGAAAAAACAAATTTACAGTTGGATTAATTTTTATTTAACAAAAAGGAACAACTTTACAAAATAAGACGTACCACAGCACAATAATATATATTATTGTCATCATACTTTTTAGGCAAATCAGGTCTTACCGACCGATCCGTTTGTTGTACAGTCGGCCACAGTCTCACATACCCCTTTTTGTTCGATTGGCGCCCTTATGCCGCGCGCGATAAGAGCTGCCATGGGGTATCTGAGATTGTGGCCGACCGTACAAGCAGTTTCTCGACTTTCTCCGCACAACACACCACTCAGGTAATTAAATTAGCTACTTAGTTAACTATTACGTAAAAGTGAAGCATAGAAAACAAACTAACAAGCCTAACACGTAACAACGAGCAGGGTTCTTAACGAAAGCGTGCCTCGAATCAGGTAGCAGGACCCAGGCCATTTCATTAGTTGTACGAGGTGTCAACTGTGAAAAACCGTTTGCCTTCGTCCTAAAGAGGTTGCCTTAGTTCCCTTTAGTGTAGCCAAGAAATATTGTGTTTAATAATGTTAGTGGCAATATTTACGACCATTCTACCCATACAACCACTTTATAGAGTGGAGATGGATTGGTCACACATTTCAAGAGGGACCGAGCAACAACGCAAACTTTGCTTTCGATTGGCAACCGCGAAGGGGCAGGGCAAGACTTTGATGCTCCGTTAACACTAGAAGGCGAGCTGCGAGCCGTTGGGCTAAGCTGGAGCGAAGCTAGAACAGTTTCTAAGGACATGAGGGGGTGGCGTGATCTTGTAAAGGCCCTCTGTATATCTGGGGTACCATAGGACAACAAACTTGGTGTGACTTCGTACTTCTTGGACCTCTTGTAGACATGACGCTATTTTTCAACATGGCGCAGTATTCAATATTTCAGGAATTTTGTTGCAATGTATGTTTTAACCGATTTTAAAAAGGGAGGAGGTACTCAATTAGTTTTTTGTGCGTGACTTAATTTTGATTATTATTTTATTTTTGTCCCATAAAAAATACATTAAAAAATTTAGTCCCATAAAAAAATGGTAAAGATCTGATGAAGAAATTCGGAGATGGAGAACACAACTCCTAAACAAACAGCAGTAAATCACTCGAAATCAGTGCAATGAATCCGTGAGCGAAGGGGTTAATACGTATTAATAAGGTTTGTAAAATAGAAACATGATTTTGCTATTAAAACACGGTTTTACTTACTAGTATTTTGTCGGTGTAGCTGACTAGTTTAATAGAAAAAAAAAACAAAAATGTGCATTGCTCGCGAAAGTTTAAGTTTAGCAACATGATGTTTGCGAGTTCATAGATAATTATTATCTAATAAACTAAATTAATCTTGACTCAATGTGGTCGATGGTAGAAGAGCTGCTGGTTTGTGACAAGACAGTACAACGGTACTGGTACCACGAGTGCTTACTGTCAATGTCACTGAAAGTGACAAGTTGCATAAACAACCTTACTACTATAGTATTAGGATACATGACAGACGTCCGGCGGACGTCCGGCACAGCTTTTTCGCACTCGTGGTAGCTATACTGGCAATTAATTCACTGTTTAGGCTTGAAAAAGCCATGTCTAAAATCTGGCCAATTGTGAGAATATCAGAATCAGAATCAAAGTATACTCCTTTCAGTTCAGAACACTACGAATAAGTTCAAGATGATTAAAATAGGCCGCTTTGCCTGTACAAATTAAATTAAGTTATTCTAAAACTCAAAGCCAGTCTTTTTTTTATATTTTACTCGAAAAAGCAAGGCTTTCTAGAATTGATTAAACTTGTGAAGAGAGAGTTTTTTTAACCCAACTTAGGGTGGCATTAATAGTCGTCGACTCAAGATCGAACACAAGTAGGTGATCTCAGAAAAGTCAAATGCTAATGCCAAGCCTTGGCTAATGTCAATGTCAATCTCAAGATAGTGTCTATTAATTTGCTGACAGCTACTCAAGTTTGACATTAGCCAAAGCTTGACATTATCATTTGACTTTTCTGAGTTCACCTACTTGAGATCGATCTCAAGTAGGTGATTTCAGATGACTATTAATGCCACCCTTAAAGATTAATATTTTTTAGCAGCTCAGTGGTTTGTATTTCTTTCTAATTAATCAGAAGTTTTTCTAAAGGTTTGCAGAATAATGTAGCCTTTCATCAGAAGTAGTCAGAAGCTCTTAAAATGTAAATTTTAACTTTGTGAACTTAAGTACTATCTTCAAGGGGATATTACTTGAGCGTATATCCTACAGAATTTAATCACATAGCAAAAGCTGTATCTGCAGAAGTACAGGCTGGAACGAAAATATTAGCAAATTTTTAATTAGGATATTAATTGAACATGGCTGAAAATATCGAGTTCTAACATGGTAATGGCCTGCTCTGTTTGGACTAAATTTGGTGTATTAGAATAGTGTGAAATAGTAGTTTTTTAACAGTGGTTTTCTTCCAGTTAAAGTGCAATGTGTGTAACATAGAACAAAGATCTTTAGCATGGATAACATCTCTTTTTTGCTAGGCAATATTGTTTTACCTGTCTTATATTGACGCACTACACATTCTGGTTCTTGTACCTCCGATCACACAAATTCGTTATTTATATTTAAGCCTATATGCGAAGTTTCCGTAATTTAATATCGTCATATATGTGCCTAACGCGCGACTTAGCATCTGCCGAGGTAATGGTGTTCTAACATAACGTTAGGGTTCCATTGCTATTATGGTAGTTCGTTTTGGTACAAAATATAGATTAGAATACGACAACTAAAACAAAACCAAAACATGTCTGTATTAACCAAAAAAAGTGTTAAAAAATATGAATGATGGTGAATGAAATTTTCAACTTGAAGTCGTGTAAAAAATACTTGAAGTGGTTCGAAAATCTGAAAATAAGGGTAGACGGAACCCCGAAAATATTCCTACACTATTTCCACCTTCATATCGATATAAATACATTACCATGATACAATGCTATTGTGCTCCTCCCGTACCCTTGAAGGCATTGGGCTGAAAGGGTAATACAATACATAAAAATATATGGCATGCGTAATATGATAGATTCTGAGAACGGTGTCCCAAACCCCGTATGCAAATAAGGTTGATATTGAATTCGGATAATGGAATAAAATAAAGAGAGCCGACCTTCAGATGATACGTATGTTGTGTCAATGAACTTTTGACGCTCTTCGATTGGTTTTAGTCGGATACAGTTTTTTATAGTCGTGCATAAAATTCGATGTCACGCTGTTTTGAATATCTTTCAAAATCCGACTAAATAAATCAAACTAATCAAGTGACTCAAATCCGGCTTTACAGTTTTTATCACCAAGAGCAAAAAAATGCCGTGCACAATGGGAATGCTACGATGACGTGCTTTGGAAGTGCTACGCCGTGCTACAGGAGTGCTACGCCGTGCTACGGGAGTGCTACGCCGTGCTACAGGGAGTACTACGCCATGCTACAAGAGTGCTACGCCGTGTTAAGGGAGTGCTACGCCGTGCTACGGGAGTGCTACGCCGTGCTACTGGAGTGCTACGCCATGCTACGGGAGTGCTCCACCATGCTACAGGACTACTAAGCCGTGCTACAAGAGTGCTACGCTGTGCTACGGGAAGGCTACGCCATGCTACGGGAGTGCTACGCTGTGCTACAGGAGTACTACGCCATGCTACAAGAGTGCTACGCCGTGCTATTGGAGTGCTACGCCATGCTACGGGAGTGCTCCACCGTGCTACAGGACTACTACGCCGTGCTACAAGAGTGCTACGCTGTGCTACGGGAGTGCTACGCCGTGCTACGGGAGTGCTACGCTGTGCTACAGGAGTACTACGCCATGCTACAAGAGTGCTACGCCGTGCTACTGGAGTGCTACGCCATGCTACGGGAGTGCTCCACCATGCTACAGGACTACTACGCCGTGCTACAAGAGTGCTACGCTGTGCTACGGGAGTGCTACGCCGTGCTACGGGAGTGCTACGCCGTGCTACACAGAGTTTGACTTGGCGAATCCTTAGGGTTTCCATTATTAGTACACAGGACAAGGCGTAGAACAAAAGTTGTTAGAAATCACATTTAGAACTTGACGTGGTTCAGGAAAAAAACTGTTTAAAAATTACCCTGTAAAACTATCACCAAATTCATTTCTATATTTAGTACGAACTACACAATTTTTTTAGAGTTGCATACTGCCTGTAATATCTGTGAGCAGAAATAGAAAAGTGAACCTTGAACACAGCGCACCTCATCACATCGCGCGCTGATTGCCCGCCCGTCGTTGTGTCACGCACAAAGCGCGCCGAGGTTCACTTTTTAATATTACTAATGGCGGGACTGATTCTGGGTTTAGCTGGGGGAAAAACTCACGAGTGCCACTATTCTTTTATTCTTTTTTACACGTACACCTCGATAAATACCGTAATTTATTATTAGAAGATAAATAGGTAGATAGACAGGAAGACAAAAAATGTCACGGAAATACAATGATAAAAAAAACAAAACATGGACACACAATAAATATTATTTACATACTAGATACAAGCGACATAAGTATCGGAACAACTACGCAGCTAAAAATAGGAACAAACTCAGCACTTGTTGTAGGTTACCTAAGTAAACCTACAACACTGATTTTCAGTCATCCGTAATTTATACCTTCACAAACCCACTAACTGGGGTTTCCCTCCAGAAAATCCTGCCAACTGCACTACGGAGCACCAGAGCAAGTGTGAAGATATGACAGGGTCTGCGTGGTTCCACATTGGCACGAAATAGCAGTCTGCATTTTCCGGCAGCATCCCCCACTTTTTTTTCGTCCCACCGCCCAGTTGAGGGCATACGTCAAAAGTATTATAATTATGTAGAATGCTCGTGCATACGACATGACAATATCTATCTATCCAGCCCATATATGACGCCCACTGATGGGCATAGGCTTGTTCTTTTTTAGGTCCAGACACCTTTTTGATGTCGTCGCCCCATCGGGCAGTCGTCGAGCAGTTTATGACAATGCCAATATGAAATGAAATCCCAAAACAGTAACAGAATACGCCTGTGCTGTTTACATTAATGCAGATGGCAAGGTCACGTGAGCGTATTGCGACCATGAACTGAACCTCGAAGCTAACTAGACCCAGAACCGTATCGGTTGACCATCGGAAACTCTTGGCACGAGTCAACAAATTGAATGATTGCGTGTGTAATTTTGATGGAAATCTCAAGTGAGGTTTATTTCCGTTCTTATTACGGGATTATGACTGTGTTTTGTGAAAGCTGAACGCTCTTTCTTTGAGAAAAGGGCTCGTCTTACTTTGTTTTCATCTCGTGATTTTATAAGGTGATTTTTATCTGGTGTTGTTTTGTAAAGTGACACTCGACTCAGGAATAATTATTTACACAATACAAAAGTAAAAAAAATTCAAATAAGTACGGCGCAAAATCACGCGGGCGTTTTGAAGAAGCCCCGGGTGTCTACACGTCACGATTATTGTAGAACAAATTGAACAAGGTAATTTGTAATAATAAAAAAACGTGTTTTAGTTTAGTTTCAAGCGTTACTAAAACTATCGTCCCTGAGCCGGGTGTCAGTAACCAAAACAACACACCGTATGGTTAGGTTATGTAATAATGAACAAGTTTAAAAGGTCTATCCACATTACACATTCTATCTGCTCCCAGTGGCTAGGCCAATCTCATTTGTCCAGGCGTTCTGTATGTTGATTCTGGGATACTTTAGATAAGTAGAAAAAGCGCGACAAAAACCGGATGTTTGCTTTTCGTACGAACTGAGTTTGCGTTACTTACTTGAAATGTCACATTTCAATCAGTCATCGCCTAAAGAACTCGTAATAGTTGGAGAGCTGGTGACCAATCGAGATATTTTTTCGTACAAGGCTGGGAGTTAGTAGGCTGATAGAGTAGACTTCGCTGAGTCTGGGAAAAATATTTTTTTGGTCCGGTCGCGGTTGAAAGTTAGATTTTTTCGACTTTGAAAGTTTAAATGTATGGGTTGAGTCATTTCTTTTTTGTCTACAAGGCTGGGAGTTTTTGGGCTGCCTTTTTAGTCTCCGCTGATCACGAAATCACTATTTATTACTAGCCAAACGCGGTAGAAATATTGTTTTTTATAACCTAGAAAGTGTGAATTTTTGGGTTACAAAAATCAAACTTTCAACCACGCTTGGCCAAAAAAACAAATATTTTCTTGTTCAACGGAGTCTCAACAACTAACCTAGAAGTTTCTAGCCTTGTACGACAAAAAAAATATACTGAACCCATACATTTAAACTTTCAAAGTCGAAAAAATCTAACTTTCAACCGCGACCGTGCCAAAAAAATATTTTTCCCAGACTCAGCGAAGTCTACTCTATCAGCCTACCAACTCCTAGCCTTGTACGAAAAAATATCTCGATTGGTCACCAGCTCTCTAACTATAAAGAGAGCTTTTACTTCAGTTAATAGCTCTGACCTTTACGAGGTACCATGTTCATGCGAGTATGATGCCTATATCTATTAATGTGAGGGTAAAATGCCTAGATATTAATACGACCTGCGTGGTAATAAGGAAAAGTTCCTTCTTCTACATACAATTCTGTACTGTTTTTCCTTCCTCTCGTAAAATTAATATTATGACTTTAGGGCAAACAATATTTTCATATTTTGTTTCAAAGTAATGGTATCTTAACGGTAAAAAAAAAGATATTTGATTCAAAACTTCATCGTCTTTTTTAATCATATTTTCGCAACCCGTAATATGCGTTAAGAGATTCTTGTGTAGGAGAGGCGAGAAAAGTTTCCGGACATTAACATTGTGGAGAGTTTTACGTACTGTTAGACGGGGTCTCGTAATTTATATTTTAAAAAAGATTTATTTTCACACGAAGAAACATTTATTGGAAATAAAGAAAATACAAAGGAAAATTGATGAAATTGGAAAAGCAGACCCGTAGGTCTGTTCGCGACGGAGGATCTATTGAGACTAAAGTACTCTCAGGTCTTGAGCAATGGCGGCTGGTGCTAGGACTGCTTAGTCAGCACCAGGCCCTGTTACTATAGGGTATAACAACCCCCCGTTTAGGAGTAAACTTATACCAAAAGTTAAGGGTGAAGTTTATCTCTATTCAATTTATCCTCAGTCGGGGTGGTTCAACAGACTCTAATTGTACATTATTTAAATTTGGGTCAGCTGATTGATTTTCAAAACATGGTCTAGGCTGAATTACATATTTTTTGAGATTAAAATGTTTGAAAATAGTATATAATAAGAAACTTATAAACAAAAAGGTTAAGATTATAGTCATAATTGGGAAACTTATATGATCCCTTATACTAGTCTTATCAATAGTCTTATCTAAGTCCTTTTTAAGTTGAAACGATAATGTTTTTAGTTTGTCCAAATTTTCCAAATTTATTTCGGGTTGTTTAATAGAAATTTTGTTAACGTGTAACTGCTTAAATTTTGTTATATCGCAACAGCTATCATTTATAAGGTTAAATTCAGAATTTATTCTATTTACTTTTAGTGTCACATTTGACCTTGACATGATTGTAAGTTCTTTACAGTAAGCAATGCATTGGGGTTGTAGTGTTAATAGGCCGGTACCTAATATATTAATATCGTAGGTTTTTTCATTACATTTTATTACAAGTTTTGTGGTTTCTGATTGAATGAATATCCACATGTTTTGTTGGAGCGGTTGCCATGTACTAATGTCACCGTATATAAATTCAGTTATACATTGTTCGGGTAATTTTGACAAAGCTTTTGTCATTATTTGCGTTTCACAATTAGGGCTGGAAACTGAAGAGTGTACAATATTTTGTTCGCACAATAACAATTGTTGTGTAACATGTTTACATGGTTCTAAGTGGGTTAATTCAAAGTAAAAGGTCTTATCGTCACTTAATCCTATATATTTACTGTTAGGTATAATCATAGCAAAAGATTTAGGACTTTTGTCATCATGCGGTACTGGAATGGGGATGACCTTATAAAGATTATACAGGGTGTGATGTGTCAGTGGAACCTTAAGGACAAATACAATCTTATTTTCTATAAAATAACAAACTAAAGTAGATACATTAATAATCAAATGTATGTTAACTATATCTAAAGTTATAGGCAATTCCTTAAAACTAGACATATATCTAATGTTTGAGTTTAATTCATTAAAAAGCTGTTTTGGCGTAATGATCGATGGGTGTAAGGTGTTGCTCTTTACAAGCAAAATAGAGTTTATCAAATCTTCTAATTTAAATGATAGTGTTAACAGGGTTGATTGCAGTATATTAAGAATACCACTAACTTGGATTTTAAAACTTACACTGTTAGTTATATCAGACAGATTTTTCATTGATAAAGACAATTCCTCTATAGCAACATTCAGTTGAGTTTCATGTTTATCTATAATTTTTAGAGTATCTTCATAATTAGAAACAGCTGTATTTGACAATATAATATTTTGTTTTACAAGTTTAGCCAAATCCTTTTCGTTGGTTTGCATATTTTGGATAATGTCATTGTAGGTATTTGCGTCATTTTCGTCCATTGTGCCAAATATGTGTTTGAAAACGGTTCCAATTCCAGAGAACCAAGCAGATCTTTTAGATTTAGATGGTATAAGGTGTTCAATAGAATTAAAGTCTCTAACGATATCATCATAAAGTGACCTTAAGGGTTGTATCATGTTGTGACATTCAATGTCACTGATCGCTTCGTTTTGTTGACAATAATATCTAGTGGTTCCGAATACGCTGTTTATGTTATCAATGTGGGGTTTTAAATATGCTATATCTATAGGGATGACAACCTGGAATTGACCGCTGATTAACTTAACAGTATTGATTGGATCAAAGTAAATACCAGGACTTTTGACAATCGGCTGGATGAAGTCTTGCGCCCTTAGCGTTGTACCCGTTAATAACAGGATCGCCCTGAAACGTTAAAGTCGCTTATGTTAAGGGGCTGGTTTTACTTCGTCAAAATGATGTTTCACGTGACGTCGATTTATTAAGAGGGTAAGAGTGTTATTGCCGTGAACTTGGATAATTTTGTAAGGGCCTTTCCACACGGGTGAAAGGGCCTTTCTTAATCGCAAATGATTTTTAAGGTAAACAAAGTCACCTGATTTGTATACTACGTTGCGAGTTCTCCTATCATAATAGGTTTTTGATAATTCTTTTGATTTGCGAATATTTTCGAGAGCAACGTCTCGTGAGTATTTGAGACGATGTTGAAGTAATTTGACATAGTCGTGATAAGTAGCGGTTTTAGTCATATCGTATATGCTATCAGGAATGAGGGCTTTATGGCCATATAATAGCTCATAGGGAGCAAAGTTGGTTGTGCAGTGGATGTTAGTATTGTATGCTAACATGGCGGTATAGACATAACGAGGCCAATCATTCTGGTTATCATTAACATAAGACTTCAGGTACTCTTTCAGCGTAGAGTGGCTTCTTTCGAGAGCTCCTTGCGTCTGGGGATGATACGGGGTTGACCATCGATTTTTTATTTTCAGGAAGTTGCAAGTTTGTTTGAAAAGTTCAGATGTGAAATTAGTACCCTGATCGGTGAGTATAATTTTAGGTATGCCAAACATGGATATGAAGTGCAAGAGACAAGAACAGGTTTCTTCAGCACTCCAGTTGGATATCGGGTAAGCTACTGAAAATTTCGTGAGATCATCTTGTAAGGTAAGGATATATTTAAGTTTTGTATTTTCAGCTTCAGGTAGAGGTCCTACGATATCGAGAGATACACGCTCAAATGGGCGTGTGGAAGTGGTGGTGATCTCCATGGGGGCTCGATTAATTTGACGCAGAGCTTTATTAGTTTGGCATGATGAGCATTTCTTTACGTAGGCCTCTATGTCGCTACGCATATTTTTCCAAGAATATTTTTCTTTTATTCTTTTCAGCATGCGTGTGGAGCCCAAATGTCCGGCGATGGGGATGTCGTGATTTTCTTTTAGGATTTTCGGGATTTCATGAATTTCAGGGAATTTAATGTTATCATGGTGAATTGTTACTGTTATGTTGTTATTATTAAACAGAAATAGGCACATGTTGTACAACTTGAGAAATAAGTGACTTTCAAATGGATTTTGGAAATCGGTGATACTGATTTGCGAGCGAGAGGTTACAATTAGTTCATTTCTCAGAGATCTTAGGCACTTATAAATGTCTTCATAGCTGGCTGTGTCAAAGTAGTGAACTTTCGTAAAGAGGAGGAACACAGTTCGGCCTTTATGGTCGAAGGATAAATAAGAATGTAGGACTCTCTCTCTCTCTCTTCTTTGTTTTGCAAATCGCTCAATACTTCTTCTACGTACAGGTTTGATTCATCAAGGTCGATAGACGTCGGGATCACAATGATTTCGTTGGTACTTTTCAAAACACTGTCGTTAGTTTCTTTGATTTGAGCATTTGAGGTGAAATTCTTCTGACCCGTTGTTTTTAAGAAGTTAGAATAAGAATGATCTATTAACTCGAAGGTTGTTAGTGGGTCGAGAATTGGACTTTGAGTAAGTGGATTTTGAATATTTTCTGTTGTTTCAGGATTGAATGGACTATTAGGTAGATCATATCCATCGCTTTGTGCATCTAGGGTAGGCAGTTCGAGGTCGCCTAGACTAGATGGATTTGGTGAGTTTACTGGGGCTAGATCATTTCCTCGTGAAGTAGAAGGTATTGGTTCTTCGTCGGCGCTTACAGGATGCAGAGGATATCTGGAAAGTGCGTCTGCCGCAGTGTTTAATTTACCTTTTCGGTAAACGATTTCATATTCGTAGTCTTCGAGTTTCAGCCTCCATCTTTGGAGTTTACTGCTGGGATCAGTGTGATTGAATAACCATTTTAGAGGTCGATGGTCGGTGATGATTTGGAATTTCCGCCCGTATAGATAAGGACGAAAGGTTTTGCAGCCAAATATAATGGCTAGTAATTCTTTTTCAGTAGTGCTATAGTTACACTCGCTTTTATTCAAGGTTCTTGAGGAATATGCTATTGGATTATCCTTGCCAGCTTCACCTTGGGAAAGGATACAGCTAATAGCGTAATTTGAAGCATCGCAGGTTAGGACGAAGGATTTAGTAAAATCAGGAAAGACTAATAACGGTGCTGACGTAAGTTTGTCTTTTAGAATTTCGAAAGCAGTTTGCTGTTCGTTTTGCCATGAGAATGCAGTATCCTTCTTTAAAAGGGCTGTGAGTGGTTTAGCAATTTTGGACAGGTCAGGGATGAAACGGCGATAGTAAGAGACTAGGCCCAAAAAGGACTTTATATCCTTAGGGGATCCTGGGACAGGAAATTCTTGAACTGATTTGATCTTGTCAGGGTTTGGTTTAACACCTTGATCGGTGATGAGGTGTCCTAAATAAGAAACTTCTTTTCTCATGAACTCGCATTTGTCTGGCTGAAGTTTGAGGTTAAAATGTCGGAGTCTTTGGAATACGTCGATCAGATTTTTGACATGAGATGATAGATCATATGAATATATGACAATATCGTCTAGATAGACAAAGCACTTAATGCCTTGTAAGCCAGAGAGAGCTGAATTCATCAGTCTTTGGAAGGTTGAAGGGGCGTTTTTCAACCCGAAGGGCATACGGTTGAATTCATAATGCCCTTGTGAAACAGAGAAAGCCGTCTTAGGGGAGTCATCTTGGGACATTTCGATTTGGTGAAATCCGGAAGCCAGGTCTAAAGTAGTGAAATATTTACTTTTCCCGAGTTGGTCGAGGATTTCTGATATATTTGGAATAGGGTAGGAGTCGCCAATAGTTACGTCATTGAGTTTTCTGTAGTCAATTACGACTCTCCATTTTCGTTGCCCTGAAGCATCCAACTTTTTGGGTACAATCCATATCGGTGCGGACCACGGGGATGTTGATGATTTTATTATGTTTTCATCTAACATTTTGTTAACTTGTGACTCAACTTCTTTTTTGTGTACTTCCGGGAACCTGTATGACTTTACATGAATTGGTTGATCATTTGAAGTTTTGATTTCATGTTTCATAGCTGGAGTAGAAGATAATGATTCACCTGGTAGATGGAAAATGTCTGAAAACGTAGTGCATGCTTCATAGAGGTTGGATTTTTCTTCGTCATTTAAGTGAGACGTTCTGAGAAGTTCAAGGACACGATCAGTGCGCCGAAGATTATTATTTTGTTGATGATCGTCGAGATGATTTATAGGAACATGAGGAGTACTCGTATCGTCTAGAGGTTGAATTTTTAGTCTTAAGTCTGAATTCAGGGTGATGGGTTCATCAGATGTATTGACGACAGATATATTAATTCTGTTGTTGGATTTGACAGTGACTATACAATTCGCTGTTAATAGAGATTCGGAAAGATGCTGGTCTAGGATGAGTCCTTCTTTTATTTCAGGGTCAGATACAGAACATTCTATGATGGTTTCACTTCTAGGAGCCAGTGTGTATATGGGCTTTGCAAATTCGATGTTGATACAGTGATTCCCGATTTTCAGGGTGTTTTCTTTATAATTTATGTTAGATTTCAGGTCTTTCAGGAGATCATTTCCGATAATACCATCATAATTCAACTGGATGATGTCAACGACGTGAAATTTGTAAGTAATGCTCTCATTTTCTATTTTTAGCATGAGTTGGGAGGACCCTAGGGTCATCATAGGGGTGTCAGTGTTATCAATTCCTTTTATTTTGATTTTATCGTCGCTTTGAATTTTAAGTGGAATTTGAATGCTTGATTGTTTCAGGATACTAACAGCGGAACCAGTGTCGACTAGGAGGGAGAGTTTTTTGTTTGAAGCAGAGGTTCGAATTAGGACGTGAGGTAGGAACCTTTTATGTGTATTTGGCAAGATTTTGTAAACGGGAAAATCGTCCGTGGAATTAGTATTTTTATTCATTTTAGATTCAGCGGATTTTGTAAGAGTATGAGACTCGGATTTTGTAGAGGGGTTGGTGTTAGGTCGGGGCTGGTTACCCTGTTTGTCACGCAACGATTTAGATTCAGTGGGTTTGAATTCAGTGGATTTAGTATTAGTGCTGATGTGAATTTGGGGCTGGTTACCGTGTTTGTCATGCAGCGACTTGGATTCAGTGGATTTAGTATTAGTGCTGATGTGAATTTGGGGCTGGTTACCGTGTTTGTCATGCAGCGACTTGGATTCAGTGGATTTAGTATTAGTGCTGATGTGAATTTGGGGCTGGTTACCCTGTTTCTCATGCAGCAACTTGGATTCAGTGGATTTAGTATTAGTGCTGATGTGAATTTGGGGCTGGTTACCCTGTTTGTCATGCAGCAACTTGGATTCAGTGGATTTAGTATTAGTGCTGATGTGAATTTGGGGCTGGTTACCCGGTTTGTCATGCAGAAACTTGGATTCAGTGGATTTAGTAATAGTGCTGATGTGAATTTGGGGCTGGTTACCCTGTTTGTCATGCAGCAACTTGGATTCAGTGGATTTAGTAGTTATGGTATCGACTTTGTAAATTTTCGCGGAGATTCCCGAGCGATACCGGCCGGGAAAACTTATTCGTTTAAAGGATCCGCATTGATTGGATCTTCATTGGTGTCTACTTCGTCGACACCTTGTTGATTTTCAGAATAGAACTCGATATTGTGATTTTGGCGTTCGCGATTCTGATTGGGTGACGGAAAACCGCGCGAATAGGAGTTGGAAGAATTGCGGTTTCTGTTATTGTATTCCCGTTTTCGGCAATTTGCAATAGTGTGCCCGGGAGCCTTGCAATAGCGGCAAATGATCTCGTTAGAACCAGAATTCCATTGGCCAGTGCGCTGAGGGTACGATGAGGATTGAACTTGACCTTGACCAGGTCTGTAATAAGTAGCCGCCCTCATGCCCTGTGGTCCTTGTTGGTCACGAGAATATTGTTGCCGGTAATTATTGTCTCTGGGCCCTGATTGGCTGAAATTATCGCGCCTGGGGTTTGCATTGGAGGAAGATGACGCAAGATTTCTCCTATAACTCTGTTGTAATATTTTCTCTTCTTCAACGGCAATATTAATTGCCTCATTCAAGGAATTCGGATTACGACATCTAGCAATTGTTGACAATCTTGGACTCAGGCCTGTCAAAAAGACATGTAAGGCCAGATCTTGCATTGCGGCGACACGGCCGGACAGTTCGAGTTTCTTTTTCGTTGGTATGGAGACATTTATTTCGGTGAGAAGTTTTGATAAACAAGATTCGACTCGAAGAGCGAACTGGTTGACGGTCTCATTGACATTTTGCCGACAATCTTGGAGGTCGGAGAGTAAATGTGTATAATGTTTGGTTTCCCCAAATTGGGACTTGAGAAACTCTTCGAGTTGAGTCCATTTTTCAAATTCTTTGATTGAGCAGGCTGCTTCAGCTCTGCCTTCGAGTTGGCTTAAGATGTACTTTAACAGGATTTCTTGTTGAGATACATTAGCAAGTGTGATTGCATTACGGCAATTATTCAGAAAAGCGTTTAACTTTTCTCTAGTGCCGTCAAATTTGTTAATGAATTTGATCAAAACATTTATATCAATTGATGATGTTTGAAAAATTGGAATCGGTGTAGTAAGTGCACTTGTAGTTTTACTGCCTGTAGCTGCACTCGTGCTAGTCGTAGTTTCGTCTTTGGTTGCCATTTCGCGATAAAATAGTTAGGTATTTGTTTAGCGGAGCGACGACAACGGAGCAATAACACGTCCGAGACACAGAGATAAGAGTTCTTCGGAAATAACGATTCAGCGGTTTGGCTCCGCTCGAGGACACAAAAACAAAGTCTATGATTAGAAATTAACCAGTGGCAAATCGATGATAAATGTCTTGTAGTTTCACTCAATGTTCACGCACTTGGAAAAAGTATTTAATGGAATTGAATAACTCACAGGAACTGGAACATTTCTTCGGGGATATGGTAGGTAGAATAATAGAGCTGGAGAGGTGGTCTCCGTAGATTCGGAGCTGCGGGAACGATGGATATAGACAGGCTCGGCGATGCTGGACAGACACAGAGCTCCCGTAGGAACGCGCTGCTGGCGATGGCTCTATGTCGTGCAGGTTGGAGTCGGGCTTGAATGGTAATCCAGTGGTGATGGATGGGATAGCTTTACGAAGATATCCAGGAAGTTTTCACTAAAAGCGGATTTTGATTTCCACTTATCACTTATGATTTTCCGGATTTTTCGGTATAGCACGGTTGGCACAGTCACTTTTGGACACTTTTCAGGCTTTAGCACTGAAACTTTTGACGGAGACGTCCGAGGACCTTTTTGAAGATCCCTTTTAGCTGCCACCAATGTTAGACGGGGTCTCGTAATTTATATTTTAAAAAAGATTTATTTTCACACGAAGAAACATTTATTGGAAATAAAGAAAATACAAAGGAAAATTGATGAAATTGGAAAAGCAGACCCGTAGGTCTGTTCGCGACGGAGGATCTATTGAGACTAAAGTACTCTCAGGTCTTGAGCAATGGCGGCTGGTGCTAGGACTGCTTAGTCAGCACCAGGCCCTGTTACTATAGGGTATAACAGTACGTAAACGAGAAATTTTCCATGATGTAAATATCTGTGTTTACTCAAGTCCCGCAGTGACAATGAAAGCCTTTATTGCTGCTGTTATGAGTTACATTTAAGGCTTGGAACGTTTTGTCGTAAAAGTTAAATTTATTGCAGTGATTTTAACATGCGCCTCTGTTACGATGATGAATGTAAGCATCCAAGCACGGATGCGGAGAAACTTTATTACATTTTAATTTTTCCTAAAGTTTAAAAAGGTAGGTCACTTATAGGTCTACAATTACTAATTTAAGCCTTTCTAGTAAAACAGTTTTCAATAAATGTGTGTTCAATGATTGTAGCTTTAAGACAGCTTGGGCGAACAACTGACTTAGCTGAGCTTTTTTCTCACATCAGTAGATTGCACTCCCCAAACCATAAGAAGTCATTAAGGCTCGGTATAAGGCTAACTAGCGCCACCAATGTTCTGACAAAATCCTAAGATGAGCTCATGCGCCATGCTTTTCTAGATTTTTAAGTGTAGGTACCCAACTCAATTTGTAGTCTTAAGCTAAAAAAATTTCGATAACCGCCAAAAACGGCCGCTTTTGGCGGTTATCGAAAATTTTTTAGCTTAAAAGTAAATTTCGAAGAGGGTATCTACACTTAAAAATCTAGAAAAGCATGGCGCCTAGGCTCATCTTAGGATTTTTTCAGAAACTTCTTCTAAAGGAAGATATGATTTTTTTAACATTGGTGGGCTAGTTAGCCTTATAAGCCTTAAAAGATAGCTCATAAGTGACGGCGCATACCGTGTATTATTAATTCCAAGGACGTGACAGCATTCGCACGTTATTCAATAACCGTGCCTGATCATCGCAAATTCACGCGCAAACATCGAGACGTGATCTTTCTACCTGCAGGGATGGTTCGCCTCCTTAAATGCCGACATAAACGCAAATCTGACACACGCAAAGAGGAAAAAGAAGAAAGAAGGATCGGTCCCCTTGTTAAGGTGGGATGATTTCCATACAAATATTTTTTTCCAAATGTGTTAAACTACGAGCTTTGATCCTTGGAGTTTCTTTACCATGCTTCTTCTCCAAGAACGATCAGAGCTAGTGAAGCTGGAGAAAAAAAAAGTAGCTAGATACTTAGTATTAGATAGTAGGTTACTTTGGATAATATTTTGACGTTCAATGTAAATAATTTATTTATGGCATATTGAATAAAAACATTTGAATCTTGAATCTTGAATCTTGACCGAGGTCATAAGCATCAGAATGACTACCAAGGAAAGGAACTTACGAACTTGCTCGCTGAACTTAATATTCTTCCGGTCTAGGATATGCTATTCTCGCTACAACAAGTCTTCCCTACGAGAAGACTTGTGCGTTTAATCAGGGGGTCTACCGGCTAAAACGAAGCCGATTACCATTGTCGAAAATTGAAGTTCGATTTATGAAAAATTAACTGGTTGGCAGTAAAATTAACTGCGTGGCAGTACATTTTTCAAAAATCGAACTTGATTTTCGCCAATGGTAATCGGCTTCGTCTTAGCCGGTAGACCCCCTGAGCAGAACAGTCATACAAAACGTGTTCCATGGACTCTGGGGCGTCTTTGCAGGCTCTGCAGACGGAGTCATTAGACAAGTTGGCTGAGAAATGCATCCGAAATCACCTTATGCATGACTAACTGCCCAAAACAGAACTTTGAGCCCTTTCTGTCGAGCTGATCTTCTATACACTGTTTTTATGTAGCACTTCTAGCCACGCACCTTTCGTCGTGATATATAAGAGTCATATAAGAGTCGTTTGTGTGCATAATGGTGCCGGAAAACAACCGTAAATGTTGGAGGAAATGACTTTTTTTCCTCATTTGCGTTTGTTACGAATAAAACCTCTTTTGCCCCCAATCTAACACGGCTAGAAAGATAAACGACGGCCATATGTTATTTTCGGGTGGAATTGTAACAGTTTACGGGATTTATGAGTCTTCGAATGGGCTTTGCAACAGTGTTTTGTGGGACATTATTGTCACCTCACGAGAACTTTTTAATGTTCAACAGCAGTAGCGTGGCTGGAAATTCTGAAAAACACAGTATTTTGTTTTATTTAGCAGCTAAACTGGGCTATTTTAACTATGTCCTTATATGCTTACTAAAAACTATGTCATTTATGTAAATATTGTAACTGTGTGTGTATAAACTTGGTCTGAAATAAAAGTTTTATTATTATTAACGACATCAAAACATGGATTCTTTCATTTTGATTCTTTCATTCTTTCATTTAAAAAAATGGAACAACATTACTTCAGTTGATTAGGTGCCAAAAAACTATTTTTAATAATTACGTTTTTTAGAATAATGAAAATAATACTGTTTTAGGGTCGCGAATACTTTATTCATAAACAAACAAAGCTCAATTTAGTTACAACACTAGTATTAAACTTAAGCCATCGGGGTCATACAATGTCCCTTAGGGACAGACACGTGACCCTTCAAATAGCAATGCAATTATTTAGCCGTGCACTAAGTAAATTACTCGCGCCAAAGAGAGCGTGGTGCGGCTCTCCATGAATTATTCACGATGCCTTCTGCTCCCGGTTGGTCGGCTAAATACCAGCAGAAAGAATATTCCCTGCTCGAGAACTGAATCTAAAATCACACGAAAATATTTGCACGGGCTGCGGAGTGGATGGCGAGATTACGCACGATACGAGCGATCGGTTTAGTAAAAACTGTGTGCTTTGGAAATTGCAAGGCGCACGCGAGCTGGTAAAAATGTTTGCTGGGAAAAGAGCGCTACTTTTTATGTTTTTTTAAAGTTGGCAAATATAATAAGTTATGTTCACCATAGTATGTTGTGCAAGTTTAAACTATAAGAATTTTACAAGACGACAATAAAACAATACAGTGGCCATGACAAGTCAAAGAAATCCAAAACCATACTTAATTTTGCGTTTTGCATTATGGCGACCCCTTAAACCCCCCCTGAAATGAAGGCTGAAACCACCCCTGGGTCACGTATGGGTTAAACCGAGTAAACGATCTGAGTGGGACAACGATATTCAACGTGATATTCAAAGCCCTTTCATCAGGAAATCGGGCTTTAATTATAGTTGCTTTATGCACAGTCTAAACGGGTTACGCCAAACAAATCCAATATATTTTTCGACACCCCAGTCACATTTTTACTATAGTTACTTTATGAACAAACAGAAAGGTTAATGTTATTTAAAACCTCGTTGGTCGAAGCGGGTTTTGACTATTTTTGTCGATAAGCCCGGCACATTATCAAAATTATTTGAAAGAAAGAAAGAAAGAAAGAAAAATACATTTATTGCAAACAGACACACCTAAAGTAAACTAAACAAACTAAAAAAAAGAGAATTAAAAAGACAGAAGACATAACTGGTCATGTAAAATGTCGCGGTGTATTGCAAAAGGCACTAACTCAGCATTGTGCGCGCTGAAGGAGCCCTCAGCGCTGATTTTCAGTTTGTGCCGGTTTTGCATTCCAGTGTATTTCTGTATCCCACCCATCAAACGTTGTTAACTAGCTGTTTGTCTTAAATTAAATAAACCGTGTTTTACACCGTGAGTCAAGAGAAGAGAGCCAGAATACTCAAGAGGACGACATTGTGAGTTTCGCCTGTATGAAAATTCCAAATAGTGTCAACGACGAAGAAGATCCTAGTCCAGCTATGCGTGGGCGAGCGGGCGCGCCACCGCGTCCGCCCGCGCCCCCACCACCCCCCGCACCGCAACTCTCGGCGCGCGCGCAGCGGCTACTCAAACGCAGTTCGAGACTAGCCGTGGCGTCACGAGGGCCGTCTCGTTCTCCATGAAGAAGGTCCCCGAATGAGAACCGAAACTAGTCGGCTACACCGACAAATTACTAGTGAGTAAAACCGTGATTTAATAGAAAAATGTGCAGTGCTCACGAAAGTTTAAGTTTTAAAATTAAATAAACATTTCAATAATAAATCACACGACGTAGATGCTTGTAGTAAGTTAATTTTGGAGTGTAGTGGCAAGGCCCGTCGAAGCGACAATATTATTAATGTCGCATCCAAGTACTAATTATTCACGGACTTTCCCACGTGTTAATTCGTTTACAAACAAGACCGCAAAACTGTGTTTTAACAGTTTAACGCTACGGCTACTGTCGCGAAGTTTTAACAGTGAGCGGCCTACGGAACGAAGTTTGTGAAGTTTATTGCGGATGCTGTTTGGGAGTCTTTTGTGAGGTGGTGAATAGAAATGCATGCATCTAGATGAAGATATATCACTCTATCTAGTTATTTTATTGCTCTATCTTGTAGCCTTTCTTACGACGTTTTCCTTTGCAGTTATTTAGTGGGATTGTTTTATCCACAAACAATGTTCAGGTTTGCGGGCACAATATTTAAACAGTTCAAGTAATAAGAAATTGTACATGCCACCGAAGGAAAACAAACTTGTGTCCTCTCGACTAAGAAAATAATGGGAAAGATAGCTAGAGAAAAGTACAGATAACGTAGAACGAAGATATCTACCACAACACTGCACACAGTTTGATAATGGCACAGTCTGCCGCTTAAAGTCAGAAAGCTGTAAATAATGTGGCCACTGTGGTATACCTGCTGCAAGGCATTTGTATATAGGTATATTATTATGTAACTTGGAAGTCAATTTAGAATCGGAAGAAATATCACTTTTAACACTTGTTCGATCTCAATGGCGATAGGATGAAGAAGGAGAGTTCAATTTATTGAACAAGCGGCATAATAGTTATTATTATTTAAATAGCAAATAAGGTTTGACACTAAGGCGGACTTGCGTCAGTCGGGGTTAGCCAACTAACTTGATTGACGTTAACTCAGAGTTAACTGGCTAACCCTGGTTGACGCAAGTGGACTTAAATAGAATGTGACTTTACTAGAACTGACTGTAGTCTTTGTCTAGTAAATTGTGATTTGCTTTGAGTAGTGCACTCAATGTGTTCCTTCGTGCCAAAAATACAGGAGGTGAATAAAATTGCAGATGCAGCTAGAACGTAGCTCCCGGGAGACTACCGCACTTTGTGGACGGCCCACAGAGTGACAAATCTCCGGACAAACCGCCCCTAGAGCCATTTATTACATGCAAACTCGGGCCAGAATATTGGACGCTCAAATGGCGCTCTCAGATTCGCTCCTTAAGCTCAAGTTGTTACATAAATGTCATCACATACATTTTGCGCGGATTTACGCAGTTTTATTTATGGTTTCCATTTAAACAGGGAATTTTTGTTTTAAAATATATTTATGCGTGATCAAATATGCGCTGGAAAAAGGCAGGAGAAGTGATATAAATTGGAGAGCGGACGCCGTGTTCGATACAATATTTTGTAGTGGAAACATCGACGCCGGCAAACCGCGGTAAAAGATTACTAGGAGCTGAGCACTTGTGAATTATGTATGAACTCCCGCTAACCGGCGCGAATAATTCATTTAAATGCGGACATGGCGCATCCCTAATCCGGTTTCGTCCGGTCTCATCCAGTTCTCGGATTCACTCCGGGTGCGTTTATTTGCCGTGTCTTTCGGGTCACTGTTGGGTCAATCTCGCCCCACTTAACTCTGTTACTGTTAATTGCATTTTAGTGGGTAGTGACCGCCCGTTTGTTAGAGTTTAACTAAGCATGAGAATTTAATTTACCCATTGATGTTGCGTTGAGTCTCTATCACTGCAGTATTTAGGTCTACGTTGAATCTATTAGTTGTATACAGCCCAAATTCTATAAAGTTACATATTTCTCGGTAGTCATTTTTGCTTCCCTAAATTTAGAATATGTTTTGTAAAGTGGATTGTCATATTGATTACTGTCTCACTAAGGAACCTACCTTAGGAAGGACTCTTACAATTAAGTAAAGTTATTAGCAGAGGTTACGGAACCTCTAACACCCCAGTTTGAGTTTACAAACTCGCGAAGATCGAGCACTAGCTCATGAATTTACGGTTAGATCCGAAGGCGCACGTGCTGTCTTCATAAATCTGCCACGTTCTATCTTCAAGCCAATTCTGGGCTGCAAAATGTTGAAATCGAATGAGAATGATTTCGAACTCTTTTTAGCTTTTTGATCGAGAGGTAAGCTTAGCTTTTTAGTTTTAGGCGTGGTAGGTCGGACAAGATCGTCATTACGACGGAGGGTTCATGGATGCGGATGGCGAGGGACCGTGAAAGGTGGCGCGAGGGCAAAAAAGCCTATACCCAACAGTGGGTAGAGGTGGGCTGATGATGATGATTGGTCTAACTACAGGGTGCACTCTAAGTCGATAGCGAAACTTTAAGTAGGTTGTGTACTGATCAATACAAACAAGTTGTACTAGGTGGCGACAAAAATAGAGCGAAAAAAATATCAGCTGTTTCATACATTTGGCGCAGTACTGAGTCGACCTTTTGTATTGAACAGCTAATATTTTTTTCACTCCATTTTTTTCGCCACCTAGTACAAGTTGTTTGTATTGATCAGTAGATAACCTACTTAAAGTTCCGCTATGGACTTAGAGTGCACCCTGTAGTTAGGTAGGCCAAAAGGCCTACGAGATATAAAAATATCTTGTTACTTACCTAGATGATTTATGCAGCTTCCAATGGCACCTTCAATATGTGACGACTTAGATGTTGCAGTGTCTTGGTCATGTAGGTTTACCCAGCACCCAGTCGGCAGTTTAATTCTACATTACATGCATAATATGTAATATAGCATTTTTAATTTTTATTTAGAACAATTTATAATGCTTGTATGGCCAATCACATTCTGAAATATAAAACTAATACGTAAAATATGAAACTAGGTGACCATTTTCACTAAACTCACCTCTTGACAGAAGACCTACAAAGTGATCCGTTTATCACCGCGAAGAAAACTCAAGCGATAACTCGAATGCAGCAGCTTAATATGCAAAAATGGAATAGCACTTTTCGTGGCTACTTTGTATGCATGGGGAATATTTCGTGTTCTCTTTTTGAACTCAGAGTTATATCGTGACGTAAGGGTCCTTTCGTTGCCCGATTTACTTCTTTTTGAGTGGAGTTGAGAGTTTGAAATAAACTTTACCGTGGTATTAAATAGCTAGGAAGGTTTTTGAACGAGCGAGCGAAGCAAGAGAAGTTCTCCGAGTCTACTGGAACAATCCGGCGTTTGTATGTAGGTATGTATGAATAAATGTAGGTATGTATGTTTGTATGAATGTTCGTTCGAAGATAACTTGAGTAAATTTGTTGTGTTATTTTTGTGGTAGTGAACGTTACCTGTTACCCGTTATTCTTTTAAAGTCATTTACCCGCCGATCAAACAGGTCGATCCGATCTTTACTCAAGTTATCATCGAACGAACATTCATACATACATACAAACACAAACGCTGTTCAAGTACACTCGGAGAACTTCTCTCGCTTCGCTCTCTCGTTAAATCATGTGAGTTTTCATTGGAATCATTTGAACTCCGAAAAAATGATCGAAATGCGCTCTAGAGTTAATTTTTACATTTGTATGCAAAGTACAGCAGCAGTGGCAGAAAGCACGGCCGACGGCTACAAAAGAGGTAAGTATTAATAATAAGGGAAAAATTCTTAGCGCACCAATACGGAATAATAAATCGAAGTGCTACTGAAGTTTTCCACATCGATTATACGAATGAACAATCTTTCAAGTTTCTGCCTCAGCAAAGTGCAATACGTTACACGTAGCACAAAGTACTAAAGTGGGAAGGGGTCCAACCGCCTAGTGAACACTGAAACTCCTTTCCTCTGCGAATTTTATCAATTACTGAGGGTCGTGGTCATTCAACTGGAGCATGTCATAAGTTGTTTTTTTTATTAGCATTCTTGCGCGCTCTTGAGCTTTTACAATCGTCTTGATGGACTGATCACTTTTCTATAAACCAAATACATTGTTTCACTATAACAATGTATTGGGTCGTAGATATAGTGTAGGCTCGGATGGCGGCGTCCCTGTTAAGTTAAGAAGTTACAAGTAAAGAGATTAGTTTCTTGCATCGACAGATCCTTGCTCGGTAGTTATAGCGCTTCTAGCACATTCAGTCAGTGGTTGCGGGTTCAAATCCTGTTCGAACCGGAAACCTAGTGGTGGAGAGTGAGAGGAGTTCGTGGTCATTTGTCGAAACGCATGTTCGATCGTGCAGACAACAGGCCGCACCGGCACCTCCACCACATCTCCCCCAACTACGACAGGCCAGGAGAGGGACGTCCTTATCCGAGGGAGCTCCTCGAGCTGTGTTGCTCCAACAGCTCGGAGCCCTAACCTCCCTACCTCACTCCCTAACCTAACAAATCAACGCCACGATGGCTAACCCAAGACCGGGGGCTGACGCTTCCGTGAGAGCCCGGGACAGGAGCTGATGCTCTGATGACCTGTAGTTACTTTTTTTGTAATATCTTAGCACGAAATCAATTCTTGCCCCTCTGTGCAGTATAAACTTCAGGTGGAAGATTGGAAGGAAGTGGTGCAGGACCGAGAGATGGTGTGTATTGGTTGCAGAGGTCGACATCTATTTTGGGTCACTGAGATAGCGTAGTAAGTTGAGGCAGTAGGCCCTTTGTACAGTTGTCTTGCCCGCAGGTTGTAAGCAGGCCAGCACGGGCACCACCGTGAGCATATTTATTTTTCACACGTTCCATTATTTTCTTGCAAAATGGCGAAACTTTCGTATGAGCCCGGGTTTTATTCCGTGAACGTACACAGTTTCGGAAATTCTAAACCTTCGTTAAAGGTAAAGCACGTTTGAGGTAAACGCGGCTAAAGTACCTAAATCCAGACACATTTTAGGAGAAATATGAAACTTAATGTTGTATTATTTAAGTAGACGTGCAGAAGTCATGGGTGATGCCGCGAAGGAAGCATTTAGACAAAGTTAAACGACTCCGAACATCCTACCTATGTGCCATATTGAGCAACGTGTTTAAGAACTCTTAGGCCCGGTTTCTGAATTGAGAATTTTGCTAAGCAAATACTTAACTATCGTTCGGTCACGCTCTTTTGTGAGAAATCTGCAGAGACAGGACGATACTTACCCATTTGCTTAGCGAATTTCTCAATTCAGAAACCGGCAGTTAGGCCTATTATTATTTCACTAAGCAAATGGGTAAGTATCGTCCTGTCTCTGCAGATTTCTCACAAAAGAGCGCGACAGAGCGATACGTAAGTATTTCCTTAGTAAAATTCTTAATTCAGAAATCGGGCCTTACTGTAATTATTTTTTTCTTGTCTCATTGCATTGATAAATGGGTTTCATCGCTTTTTCGTGTGTACAATCGCTTACATGAATGAAAAAAAGTCTTGTGAAATGAAAAGGGGACAATTCTGTACTGCTAAGCTTACGTCTTTTGAACCGCAATATTATGAAGCCTGTTGAAGTAACAAAGTATATGGTATGATAATTATGATCGCGGATAGCTTTTGAGATCTTGTGGTTGTTCCCCGGTCTTGTAGATAAAAGGGTATTAAGCAGATACATTTCTATGATCATTTTCCATTTCTGTAATAAGACGTTTAAGCCCAGACACCAGAAACATGATATAAAGTACGTGTCTGGCATTTAGAACCTTCCCGTCGTTTCTTCGAACCATCTCTTAAGTTCAACTTACAATCTGAAGGCTATTTTCAAGGGCTGTAAAAGCTGAGATTGGTTGCGGAGTGATATACTGTAACAAGGTTCTTTATACTTTATGTAATAATAAAAAAAATATGTACTTTATTAAATCATATGATAAGTTAAAAATAAATAATAATGTCACATTAATTAAGTTATGGAAGAGCGGGGCTGCCTGGCATAGGTATTTTATAACTAAAAGGGAGTCCCAACAAAAGTGTAAATTAGAAATAAGTATGATGGCGTAAAATAAATATTTTGTATTTGTATTTTGTATACTGTTATTCGAGAAGGATGTGATTCTGGTCAGCATTTAAAAATAACTTCAACAGACCTTTGCTGGTCTGCCCAAATAAGACTGACGACGGAACCACAGAACAAAACCTTCTTTTAGGGTTCCGTACCGTATTATAGGATCAATCGTGTGTCTGTTAGTTTGGCATTCATAGTCGTCAGTCCAAGCTCGAGCTCAAGTAGGTGATCTCAGAAAATAAAAAATGCTAGGTCAAGCCTTGGCTAATGTCAAGCTTGAGTAGCTGTCAGCATATTAATAGACATTGAAATTAGCCAAGGTCCCAAGTCACTGATTTTGTTTCTATTGTGTAGGCTGCCAATAAAACCCAAGGCTCGGAATAGACTGACGTTTATTTCATATGTAGGTAGCGGTGACAACTTATACCTACCTACGTACATATCGATACATAACACTTTCCCCCTCGATAATATGCAAACAAGTCAACAACTTACTCTACAAAACTTAACTACAACCAAAGGCATATCATCGATAATACGAAAGTATCTAAATAGGGAAGTATACCTTATGTATAAAAATAACTTAATATAGATAAGTATTAATAATTAGGTATCTTAGTTATCTTTAGTAAAGACTAAAACTACTTAAAATATAAAGTAAATCTAGTTACGCATCACGCAATCTTTGTTTACATTTTAAAGCAGCGGCCCGCACTGGCCGATCACATTTATAATGATTCCCTGAACCAGAAGGTATCGGCGACGATACTGGCAATGGAATCGGTGGCGGTGACGACACTCGACGCGAAGGCGTTAACGGCGAAGATGGCATCGAGCCCGAACCTACGTCATTGCGATCGCACTCGGCATCTAACCACTGATCGGTGCCCAGTAACTCGCCCGTGGCCTGTTCATTTGGAGGAACACACTCTAATTGATCATTGATTGACGGTCCGCTTAAAGAGTACCTTCCTATAGATTTACTACGAGTTTTTGTCAGCAACTGGTCGATATGTCTTTTACTTACTCTTCCATCTGCCGATCTAACTTCGTAACTAACAGGCCCTGTCCGACTCACTACTTTACCCTCCGCCCATTTAGTCGCACCCTTACCGTAGTCACGCATCAGCACTGCGTCTCCAGGCTGTGCTAACCTTAATGGCGGCACCGAGGCTCCCCGACGGTGTTCAGACGCAGTTTGCGCCGCGCGCACTACCTCGCCTGTGTCGGGCCTCAGTAGATCAAGACGGCCCCTCAATCTGCGCCCGAACATTAACTCGGCCGGTGATCGCTGAGTTGTACTGTGCTCCGTATTTCTGTAGGTAAACAAAAACCTACTCAATGCCTCAACATCGGTCACGTTTTCAATGACTGCTTTTTTGAGTACTCTCTTGATAGTACGAACCGCATTTTCAGCAGCACCGTTGCTCGCTGGATGATACGGCGCAACTAAAGTATGCTTTATTCCATTATGATCCATATAACTTTTAAATTCTGCCGAAGAGAAAGGCGGTCCGTTATCTGTCACTATGCGTTTTGGCAACCCAAACCTTGCAAACAAGTTCCTCAAACAAGTTATCACATTTATCGCGGAAGTACTGCCTACTTTTTGCACTTCGATCCATTTAGTATGGGCGTCTATCGTAATCAAATAGTACTTGTTATTAAAAGGCCCTAAAAAATCGAGATTCAGTCTAGCCCACGGCTCAGAAGGCCACGGCCACGAAAACAGCGGCGAAAGCGGCGGGTTAGCGCGCTGCGACACACACGCCCCACACTCACGGCTCACTCGCTCAATATCCGTATCGATGGTGTCCCACCACACATAGTTTCTCGAAATTTGCTTCATTTTCACTATCCCTGGGTGACCATCATGGATTTCTTTTAGAATAATTTCACGCAATGACTTTGGAATAACAACTCTGTATCCCCAAATTAAACAGCCGTGATCAATGTGCAAATTTTCTCTGCGATTATAAAATGGTTTTTCCGCTTCTTCAGAGATCTTTGATGGCCACCCAAACTTAACGTAGCCGCTTATCTTGCTCAACAATAAGTCTTTTTCCACTTCCGCTTTCACTTTCTGAAACCCGATTGGAAAAAACTCCTGGGCATAATTGAGATAGCTACACTCATCATCCTCGCTCTTAACTCGACGTTTTGTCGAGTCAAGAGGAAGTCGAGATAAAGCATCTGCAGGGCCGTTCGCTTCTGACCTAACAAACTCAATACTAAAGTTGTACGCGGCCAACTTCACTGCGTAGCGCTGTAAGCGACTTGCAGCCGTCACTGGTATACCTTTGTTTTTACCCAAAATATAGCTCAACGCCTTGTGGTCGCTACGCAACGTAAAGTGCCTACCATAAACATATTGATGGTGCTTTGAAATGCCGAATACGATCGCAAGCGCTTCTTTGTCCAACTGTGAATAGTTGGTTTCCGGTTCCGTTAGCGTCCTGGACGCGCAACACACTGGCCTCTCGCTACCGTCCTCGTATCTCTGTGATAACACCGATCCTACTCCATATTGTGAACTATCAACTGACAGGATTAAGTTCAAACTGGGGTCGTAATGGGCCAGTACCGGGGCACTGCATAACATCTTTTTGACCCTGTCAAATGATTTATTACATTCATCGGTCCAATTCCAGGGAACGTCCTTTTTTAATAAATTATACATTGGTTTAAGTATGTCACCCAGGTTTGTACAAAATCTTGCATAAAAATTAACTAGCCCTAGGAAGCTTTTCACTTGAGTTACATTTATAGGTGGCGGCGCTGACAAAATTGCCTCGACTTTCTTTTGATCCGTATGTAAACCGAATTTATCTATTCTGTACCCTACGTAAGTCACACTTTCTTTAAAAAATTTACATTTTTCAAAATTTATTTTCAAACCGTTTTCTTTTAGCCTACGGAGTACTGCCCGTAAGTTATTCAAGTGTGTTACTTTATCTTTGCCTGTGACACAAATATCGTCAGCAAAAACAGCTGTTGATGGAAGATCGCTCAATGTCTCTTCCATTATTTTTTGAAAGTTCTCTGGTATACACTTTATACCAAAAGGTACCCGTTTGTACACAAACGTACCGCAATGTGTAGTAATAGCAGTGACCGATTGAGATTCTTCTTCTAGCAAACATTGCTGAAACGCGTTTGATAAATCAAGTTTGGTATAATGCGCCCCACCGCCTAACTTGGCAAACAATTCCTCGATCCTCGGCAGCGGGTAATGGAAGTCTTTCAACTTTGAGTTAATCGTGACCTTGTAGTCACCGCAAATGCGTATACCACCGTTAGCTTTGATAACCGGCACTATGGGTGTGCCATAATCCGATCTATCAACTTTGTAAACAACGCCTTCCCGCTGCAGACGGTCGAGTTCGTCCCGGACGCGCTCGCGCAGCGCTAAAGGCAGCGGCCGAGCCTTCACAAACACTGGAGTTTCGTCGTTTAGGAATAATTTTATTTTAGACTTAAACGTGCCTAAACCGCTCGCGAATACTTCCGGAAATTCATTTTTAAGAGAAAGGGCTATCGACTCTTCCTCGGACATTTTGTGACAACTAACCAAATTTAGCTTCAAATGCCTAATCCAGGTACGACCCATTAGTGGAGGACCACCTTTTTCAATAATATACAATCTAAGCAAGCCTGTTTGGTCGTTACATGAAACATTCACCATTATATATCCAATAGATTCGATAACATCGCCTGTATACGACTTAAGTAACAACGACTTGTTTTGTATCGGAATATGAGCAAAATACCTGTCATAAAAGTGTTTTGAAACAGCTGATATTTTACTGCCCGTATCAATTTCGAATTTACAATTCACTGTTTCGACCGTCAGATTAACATAATATGGTTTGTCGTCGGTACTAATTAAATTGTAAAAATGACAATCATCATCATCGGATTGTTCAGAGTCATACATAAAAAACTGACCTTTTTGATCCTTTTTCTTGTCACTGTATCCAATTGAATCCTTGCTGGGGCACATAACTTTTAAGCCTCGCGTCCATTTGGCGGATCGGGGCGGGCCGGGCAGCAACGGAAAAATCCGCCTGCCTATATTTTGTATGGAAGTGCGTCCACTAGCACGCATCGGGGCGGGGCGGGCCGCAACGCAATATTTTTGCCGGCGGATTTTTGCCGGCGGCATGACCCGCCCCGATGCGCCTAGTGGACGCAGGGGCAGCAGCATGCTCGCGCATGCGAATGCGCGCGAGTGTTGCCATTTGTCGACCAGAATACATAATCGGCTGAATTATTGTTGTTCTTGTTTATAATAATGTAAAGAATTCTATGCCATTGGCGTCCAACCTTAAGGGTGGACGATAGCAACGTGGCGGGAGATTCAAATTTTTCACAGTTTTTTACATTTTGTAGCTAAACTGTTGTTGTTCAGCGATTTTTCGTTCGCGGCTATAACATAGTATTCTTTTCATTATTGTAAACAACAGAACAACAATAATTCAGCTGATTATGTGTTCTGGTCTACGATAAGTTTTTTGGGCAGTGCCACTGCTTCATAGACCACATACTAATCGGCAGAATTATTGTTGTTCTGTTGTTTACAATAATGAAAATGAAAGAAATGAAATCATGCAAAATAATTTCAATCTGTTGAAAATTTCTCAATCGACTAGGCATCAAAAAGTTACAATTTAGGCAATGTCACAAAAAGTCACAACGAGGGCTCAAAAGTTACAATATTTGTGACTAGACAAAGTGGCAACACCAAAAAATCCGCCGAGCCGATGCGCCGATCCGCCCCGATGCGCTTAGATGGACGCACCCCAACGTTGCGTTGCGTTGCGGCCCGGCCCGGCCCGCCCCGATCCGCCTCATATGGACGCTAGGCTTTAAATGACCTTTTTCACCACACGAATCGCACGAATAATACTTGTATCGACACTTGCCTTCCGGGTGCGAGCCCTTACCGCACCGGCGACACCCGCGGCCGGCCGGCCTGACTGCGCCCGCGCTGCCGCCGCCGCCGCCGCCCGCCGGTCGCGCCCGGGCCCCGCTCACTCGATGCAGACCGTCGTCCGCCTGACCGACAACGCTCGCCGCGGGCGCCGTGCTCGGCCCCGCCTGCGATACTGCCGTCGCAGCGTGCTGCTCCGCGGCTTCCAGCGCCAACGCTAGCTCCACCGCGCGTTTGTAATCAACCCTCTTTTCAGCGAACAACCGCGACCTCATCTCCTCACTGCACAATCCTGACACGAATTGATCGCGCAAATTGACTTCGAGAGTGCCAGCGTCGCCTGTGAAATTGCAAGTCTTCGCCGCATGCTTCAAACCTTGCAAGTATGCGCGAACGCTTTCTCCCTGCAATTGTTTTTTCTGCCTGAAAAGATGTCTCTCCGCTATTTCCGACCTCGCCGGTTCCAAATGCTCCTTCAATAATAACACCAATTCGTCGAACGATTTGTCTTCAGGTTGCGCGGGCGCACAAAGATCACACATGAGCGAATAGCAGTCCGCGCCAACACACGTAACCAACATGGCCACCTGCAAGTTTGGTGCGATGGCGTTGAGGGCAATAAATTGCTTTACGCGACGCACATATGCATCCCAGTCTTGCGCACCCACTTCAAACGTTTCAATTCTACCGATCGGCATCTTGAATTGATGTTTTCACACGCGTGTAATTAATATTTAACGAGATATTCGCGTCCTGTCGCCAATATTGTGTAGGCTGCCAATAAAACCCAAGGCTCGGAATAGACTGACGTTTATTTCATATGTAGGTAGCGGTGACAACTTATACCTACCTACGTACATATCGATACATAACAGTTTCTTGAGTTCATCTACTTGAGCTCGAGCTTGAATTGACGACTATTAATGTCACCCTTAGCCTGTCTGTCCGTCCGTCCGTCTGTCACAGCCAATTTCCCCCAAAACTGCTCAACCGATTGAGTTGAAATTTGGTAAACATACGAAATTAAATTAATTTAAACATGGGGGCTACTTTAGGAGGGAAATTAAATGGCTCGCACTTGGCCGGTTTTTTCCTCTGTTCTGATCTTAGCAACAAATAGGTATAAAACCTGAATCAAATCTTAAAATACCAGCGTTAAAAAATAAATAATATTTTGCTTTATTGCAATAGGAATCACAGACAACAACCTCAGGGCAATAAGCTCTAACCTTAAACCTCAGTCGCTGTTTATATCGAGTATCGATCAGAGTGACCATGTGCCCTTCATAGTTTCATAGTGCATGGAGCAATTTTCCAAGAGACCGATATGGTACAATATAGGGGGGCGTGAAAGGTCCACATATTCAAGAACATTCAAGTTCAAGCATTCAAGTTTTTATGTGTAAAATTATCCCCCTCTACGAAATACATCTTAGAAAAGGAGTGGTCTTGCCCAGAGATGGGCACGTACCCGGGTATATACCCACCTGTGGGTATTTACCCGATATGTACCCGGTAAATACCCGTATGCACCCATTTGCTGGGTACATTCAATTTGTGATTTCAAGTATAATGAAAATTGTTAAAATGAAAAACAAAGTATGCCAATCAGTTTTAAACCATGTTCCCTACGCAAAGTACGTCTTAGTAATTTTTCGTTGAACGCATATTTACAAAGTTATGCATGTTTTTGTGATTTCTTTGTATGAAAACGAATATTCATAAGGACATTTGTCTTATATTTTTATAGAATTAACAACCGGTATGTTTAAAAAGTACTTTGTCATACTTTGTATGACTAATAAAATAGTTTTTAATATGAATTTAACAATATTTTTTATTGATTAGGAACCAAGTGTCTTAAACTGATATTTACATTGAAATAGTAGACAATACACTGATGAAGTCAGGTCATTTCGGTCTAATTAAAATACGAAAACGGGTCAAGTGTTGCAAATAACAAAAAATTATAATCATAAAGTATGGTTTTATGTTTGTTCTTCCCGAACAAAGAATAACTAAAACTTATTAAATTCGTTTATTTTATTTTGCAAATGGCATTGTGCTCAAAATGCTATACGGTGAAATGTAAGTCGTCCAGCCACCTCATTACGTCCGAGTCAGCCTCATCGACACCGCCGCCTTGGATGGCGAACAGCGGTAGTCGTAGTTGATGTGGGACATCGTCTGAACCGCCCGCACACGCAACTCGGGTCCGACCCATAGTTACTCTTATCAACGTCTACGTCAGTTACATACCAAAAGTCTCCGGGTGATCATTTATGTAGGCGACGACAATGCCATCGTGAGTATTTCGATGGCAGGTATATTGTGTTTAGATCTGACCGGTCCGAAGTTGACACGGGCGAAGAACGTGGCGGTGGAGTGATAATAGCAGTGCGGAGCTCGTACCTACCACTGAGACGTGAATGGCCGGTTCCACCGCGCGCGCACGCTGAGTGTGTCTGGGTTAGCGTTCCTTTGAGCACTAATACAAGCACATATGGACCTTTCCTAAACATAGCTTGTGTTTACATACCACAAGGCGACGGTTATCGAGATGCACTTAATGCCTTTTTCGAATGTGCCAGTGACCTAATGAACCAGAGACCGCAGGATATTTTTCTATTAACAGGTGACTTTAATATTAAGTATGCTATCTGGGTGGGTACTGGGAGGGAAGACAAACCAGCAGAGTTGGTGCCAGGTACTTTGGAGGTCCAGTCGTTGGGTGATTTCTTATCGTTTACTAATTCAAATCAATTTAATCTGATGTATAACAAAAAACATAGAATTCTCGACCTAATTATTTGTAATAAAACTTGCCTTGTAACGGGAAGTGATCATCCATTGACTCGTGAGGATGGGCATCACAAGTCTCTTGATATTGCTTTGGATTTGGATTACACTAGCCCACTGAAACCTGCTACTAAATATGTTTTTAATTTTCGTTCGGCGGACTTCGAAGAGATAAGTAAGGCATTAGTTAACGTTAACTGGGATACCACTTTTAATTCAAAGACACTAGATGAATGCGTACAAACTTTTTATTCCTTTTTAGAAGATTTTATAGCTAAATTTGTTCCTCGTCGCGAGGTGAATTTATCAAACTCATACCCGATCTGGTATAGCAAACCATTGATTAAGTTACTTAAAGAAAAGAATACATATCACAGAAAATGGAAAACTTATAAAAATCCTCTGGATTATGAGAGTTTCTCAATCTTAAGAAAGAGGGCTAAATCTTTAGAGCATAATTGTTATCGTAAGTATATCGCATACTCGGAGAATAAAATTAAAGAAAATCCTAAATATTTTTGGACTTACATTAAATCAATTTTTAAAAATACAAACATCCCTCAAACAATGCATTATAAAGGAGCTTCAGCCTCTGATGGAGAGCAGATTTGCGATTTATTTAACGAACATTTTCATTCTGTTTTTGTGGCCCCTTCCTCTGAACCTGTTGCTGTCGAGGACTTAGGTCCAGCCCTCGAAACAGTTCTGGATATTTGCACTGTAGATATAAATGAAAGTATCGTTTTCAAATATTTAAAATTAATTAACACAAACAAAGGTGCTGGCCCAGATGGAGTCCATCCTCTTCTTATATCGAGATGTTCTAGGGCATTAACAATCCCAATCACAATGCTTTTTAGGAGATCAATAACGGAAGGTTACTTTCCGAAAAAATGGAAGGTTGCTTGGGTTACTCCTATACCAAAGGGTGGGCCATCAAGCCAAGACATTGAGAAATATCGCCCTATCTCTAAATTATGTCAATTCGGCAAATTATTAGAAAAAATAGTCTCCGACGAATTGGCTAAGGTGGTTTCTCGTTTTATAGTTCCTAACCAGCATGGTTTCGTGAGAGGGCGTAGCGTTGATAGCAACTTAATAACTTTCACGCAAACTGTCCTGAATGCTATGGAAGATGCAGGTCAGGTGGATGCTGTGTATGCCGATTTTGCAAAAGCTTTTGACAAGATATGTCACAATACCTTACTAGTAAAACTCTGGGAACTCGGTATACACGGTGATCTTTTCCGTTGGATAAAATCCTACGTCGAAAATAGGAGCCAGGCTGTTGTCGTGAAGGGCTATCAATCAGTTTCAAAATTGATCCCCTCTGGGGTACCGCAGGGATCACATCTAGGGCCCTTATTATTTACCCTTTATATTAATAATATTGTCAATGTTTTAAGTGGAGCTGATATTTTGCTATATGCCGATGATGCTAAAATCTTCAGAATAATTCGCTGTGTTGATGACTGCGATGTACTCCAGAGGGCTCTCAGTAGTTTCGAAGGTTTTTGCGGTTGCAATAACCTATTCTTAAACCCAGATAAATGTTATGTCATATCCTTCACCCGCAAGAAGAAACCAATAACGTATGACTATCAGTTGTGTAATCAGAAACTTTCAAGAGTTCAAGAAATCAGAGATCTAGGTGTCATCCTTGATTCCGAGCTAACATTTAAACCACACATAGAAAAATTACTAAGCAAAGCTTACAAACAGTTGGGTTTCATTTTGAGAGTTGGAAAACCCTTTCAAAATGCTGCGACCTACAAACTGCTTTACAACAGTTACGTTCGGAGCCGACTGGAATTCGCATGTGCAGTCTGGAACCCATTCTATCAGAATCAGATTGAAAGGTTGGAAAAACTGCAAAATAAGTTTTTGAAAAGTCTAGATTATAGAACTGGTCATATGTTTTCAGATTTTCAGTCAGCCGCAAAACGACACGATATTTCATCTTTAAAATGGCGGCGTGATTGCATTGATTCTGTATTGCTATATAAAATAATTAATAATTTGGTCGATACCCCTTTGCTGTTACAATCTGTCAATTTCCACGTACCGCGCAAAATACAACGAAGCTGTTGCCAAAGAAAATTGTTTAGTATAATTAAGCGTAAAACCCGCTATGCAAAGAATGCCTTTTTGAGACGTTCCTGTATCTTGTACAATTCAAGATTAGAAGATGTTGATATTTTTAAGTCTTCTCTGAGTGTTTTTAAGAAGAATATTAACGAATACATTTAAAATAGGTACTATGTATTACCTACTTAAATTAGTCATATGCCAAAAATTTTCCACTATTAAGTAAATGATGCCAGGCCATATACGGCAGAATTCTTAACGTATTGTTTAAAAATTGTAATTTTCTACAAACTCTTCATAACGAGTGTGTTGTACTCGTCATTGTTTTTACTTTTTTGTTCTATTTTGTGTCATTGTTTTTACTTTTTTTGATGCATATACACTTACCAAATTTATAGAAATATTATGAGAAACTATAGGTCTCTATATACTTTAAGAAACTTTAAATATAGCCAAATGTATGACTGTTTGTTTCTAAAATAAAACTAAAATAAAAAAAAAATAAAAAATATAAAATCACAGCACAACCTTCGACACTGATGGAGAAATGGCGGGATCTGTGGCCATCTGTGGACCTGCTTAACAAGCATCTCGAGTCCGAGCCAGATATCCGTGTGCCAGGTTTCCATCTTCCCAGAAAGCACTGGACTCAAATAAATAGATTCCGGGTCTTACGGGGAAGGTGTGCGGAGCTAAATACACAAAATGAAACTGTGCGTCGGACCCGAGTTGCGTGTGCGGGCGGGTTCAGACGATATTCCACATCAACTACGACTACCCGCTGTTCGCCATCCAAGGCGGCGGTGTAGATGAGGCCGACTCGGACGTAATGAGGTGGCTGAACGGCTTACATTTCACCGTATAGCATTTTGAGCACAATGCCATTTGCAAAATAAAATAAATGAATTTAATAAGTTTAAGTTATTCTTTGTTTGGGGAGAACAAACATAAAACCTTACTTTATGATTATAAATTTTTGTTATTTGCAACACTTAACCCGTCTTCGCATTTTAATTAGACCGAAATGACCTGACTTCATCAGTGTATTGTCTACCGTTTCAATGTAAATATAAATTTTTGACACTTTATAATAATTATTGTTAAATTCATATTAAAAACTATTATATTACTCACACAAAGTATGACAAAGTACTTTTTAAACAAACCGGTTGTTAATTCTATAAAAATATAAGACAAATGTCCTTATGAATAATCGTTTTCATACAAAGAAATCACAAAAACATGCATAACTTTGTAAATATGCGTTCAATGAAAAATTACTAAGACGTATTTTGCGTAGGGAACATGGTTTAGAACTGTTTGGCATACTTTGTTGTTAATTTTAAGTCACAAATTGTATATACCCAGCAAATGGGTGCATACGGGTATTTACCGGGTATATACCCAATGTACCCGGTAAATACCCAAATGGGTAGATTGGGTATATACCCACCGCCCATCTCTGGTCTTGCCCACGTAATCGAAGTTATGCCGTAGACGAATTGCACCATGTACAACGCGTCTATAGAAAATAAACTCTAATTTGTTTTGTTTCCGTACTGGAAAATGTATGAACTTAATAGTGAGCTTTTGTTATTTGCGTGTTAGCTATAGCGGTAACAGAACAGAGGAAAGACTCCTCAGACTCAGAGTGGAGCTGCAGTAGACTCTTACAATACATGCAATGTCATTGCGTGCCACGAAAGAAGAGACTTGACTCGCCTCCCGCACCCCTTTCCACCGCCTCCAATGACGCCCGGTCCCTTTCCACACTCAGACCAATCGTCACTGCGCATGTCAAACCATGAAGTGTCTCAAGTCGTGGCATTCATTGTACGTCGACGACACACGCTTGGCGAAACTTCTGTGAATCCTTATCACCCCAGTTCCGTGGCCTTTGCAGTTCTCGCTTCCACGCCCATGCGGGCTGGAGCCAGGTAGATAACGGCCCTATCTCTTGGGCGATAAGGTCGAGAGTCGCTAGGTAATTGTGAACTGGCCACACGTTAGCCTGCTTCGCTGATTATGCAGTGACTAGGCAGCGATACGCGAGTATCTCCACTAATGGCCGTTCTGAAATGTTGTGATAGCAGTATTACTTGTAAAGCTCAAAGCGTGTGTGAATTTGTAGAAGCAATACCACTCGCTAACTGCGAAGGGAAACATCGCGAGGACACCCGCAGCTTAATTGTCTCCGAACGTATAGGCTGACTTAGCTGTTAGGACTCAGGACCGTTTAGTCACTAGGCAAGCCTTCTCCATCTAAAACAATAGGTATCCTAGGCACTGCAGCGTCCGAGTGGTCACTTCACCCACCTAGTGCCATGTGAGTGAAGGTGCCACTGGACGCTGTATAAATCATCTTATTTAGTAGATGCAAAGGTCTAAGTTCAAGGCGTGGAAACTTTGGTTGTTTGATAGGTAGAGCAGTAAATTATCTTGCGAAGGGTTACAGTTCGGATCCCGGTAGTGGTATGTAACTGTTACACTATCTGCCACTAACGTGTCGTAGTTACATTGTAACTACCACTTGATTTTTACAATCGATTGAATATTCAGTTGTGAATTGTGATAATCAATAATAAAACGTGTAGTGTGGAAACGCGAGGTTTAGTAATTGGGTCCACTATGGTATTGGTATAGTTTTTTTTACTAGGATGAAAAGATTTGCTGCAAAAACGAAATTGGGAACTTCGCATTGACTAACACATTTCAGAAGCCGTTTGATCGTTTCAAATTAAGTCTTAACGAAACTTGATTCCTTGTGAATAAACTCTCAAATGGAATCACCAAAATTGTAACTTCTAATCTGTCTTCCAAACTCAATTCACAGTTTATAATTACGACATCCCAAGAGCCTAACTTTTGTTCTACGGCGTTCATTCGATTTTGCGACTTTATCTTCTTTTGATGTAATTTTACAGAAGTTTATTGTCGGTAAAGTGGTAGTAGCCCGGTGGGTAGAAAGGTTGACTTTCAAGGTCCCGGCCCGGGTTGCATAAAATAATTGACAATGACAATTCGAGGTACCATTGTATGACAACAGAAAATTAATAGTCGTTGACTCAAGATTAAACTCAATTACATAGGTGATCTCAGAAAATCCAAATGCTAATTTCAAGCCTTGGCTAATGTCAGTGTCAATCTCAAGATAGTGTCTTTTTCGTAATATGCTGACAGCTACTCAAGTTTGACATTAGCCAAGGCCTGACATTAGCATTTGACTTTTCATAGTTCACCTACTTGAGATCGATCTCAAGTAGGTGATCTCAGAAGACCATTAATACCACTAATAAATAATAAATTAATAATGTTAATGTTAATAATTAATAATGTCTTGAAATAATTGTCTTATAATAACCCGACCCGGGGAGTCCCAGTCGAACTGATGAACTGCCGGTAAACTGTGCCACAGTTTGGCAGAATTAGTTAAGTTTATAAAATGTAATTATTTTATTTTTGCTTATAAAATAAAAGAAAACGTTGGTGGCTCACGAAATGAATGAAGTGACCAAGGAGTTTCGGTATCATGATTCCTAGTATCAATATCAAGTAGGCTTATTTGGCTTAGTCCAAGGGAACAACTAGGTCAATACGGGGACTCTTACATGTTGTATAAAATTTAATCATCTGCAGTAAATGCCAGTTTATGTATGTGACATGCAATTTCTTTCAGATGAATGGCCCAGCGTGAAGGTAAGCGTAGGCTGAGACGAGGCGACGCATTATATCACAGCGAGCGCAGGGCAGAGCAGAACACAATGACATGACAGATTTCAAAGAACAGACACATGCATTTCACGTACCTAGTCTGCACCCCAGTGTACACAGCTCGGTAGTAGTTCATATTATAAAAAATCTTGGGCGGCCTAAAAAACTGACACCACTGGCATAAAAAAATATCTGACTTCCTGAATCGACCCAACCAATCACAAAATGTGTTCTGCCATGCGATGCGTAGAATTGCGTCGTCTGCGGCTGAGCGTACGCTTAGCCTTATTAGAATGTTAACGGACTGCTCCGTATTCATGGATGTCATAATGCAGACGCGGCTGTTTATGAGTTGTGAGGGTTTGTGCGTTCAATGGGGGGTATAATTTGCTCACAGGCTTTGCATAAAGGATAGAATCTATAAACAAGTTTCTGGTGGAAATGGTTTAAAGTCCTAGATCCTGGGTTCTAGAGTTCACTTTATGCTACAATGGTAGAGCTAATTAGTAGAGCTAGTTCTGTAAGGCAAACTATTCCACCTTTCTGTTGACGTATTAAGTCGGGCATTACACATAATGTTACCAAAAGATAACGGTGGTTTAGCGCACTAATTTGCTTGGCTACATCTGCATGATGGCCGACTTAGCGCAGTCATCAACGCGTTAGTTAGTACGCAGGTGGAGCAGTATTAACGCGTTAAGGCGCCGTGCATAGTGATCGCCCGCGCGCAAAGAAAAATGCACAAAATCGATTCCTGTGTCAAATACACTTAACAAATTAAAAAAGTTCACATATGAACCCTAGAATTAGGTGAGACCTATCTAAAACAGCCAGTTTCGTGTTGACATTCATAAATGTTTTGAAGATATTTTGCTTGAAAAAAAATAGGCGGCGCACTTTTTTTCAAGCAAAATATCTTGCAATCTGTTATGGATATCAACATGAAACTGGCTGTGTTAGATGTCTCAACTAATTCTAGGGTTTGATATGTGAACATTTTCGATTTTTTTTAGTGTATTTGATACAGGAATCGATTTTGTGCATTTTTCTTTGCGCTAATTCACTATGCCCAGCGCCTTAATTCGTGAGAGGAGAGGGGACCAGCCCCTGTATTCTCTAAAATAAGCACCGTAAACATTCCCATTATTAATTGACAAAAATATATTTTTGAACGAGCGAGCGAAGCGAGCGAAGTTCTCCGAGTCTACTGGAACAATCCGGCGTTTGTATGTATGTATGTATGTTTGTATGTATGAATGTTCGTTTGACGATAACTTGAGTAAATTTATCGGATCGTGATGAAATTTGGTAGGCAGGTAAATGAGGCCAAGATAATTTTTAAGTTCGAACATGACCCAAATCGGTCGAGGGGTTACTGAGATATGGGCTCGCGAGTTCATAGTTCGGGGCGAACCACTAGTTAATTTTAATAAGAGCTATTTTCCCGCAAATAATACTGTTTTGACCGTTAACGGAGAATAGTTGTCAGAGAATAGTAAAGTTGTCAGAGAATAGAATGCAGTTTTATGAAAGAGTAGAGCCATAACATAAAAAAGTGTTATAATCCGCGCGGAATGAGAATGGGATGCGACCTTTTGGAACTGAGACGCGCGCAGTAAGCAAACTCACGTCGATGCAACCTTGTCAAAGTAAAATACAGTATGTTTTCGATTGACTTTGACAAGGTTCCATCCCATTCTCATCCCGCACGCATTCTATTGTCGAGGCATTGGATCCATCTCTCGTGTCGTGCATCGGGTGCAATTACCCCAGCAGAGCCTGTGCCGTTGCCTAGGCAACCGCCCTGCCTGTTTCATGGCAATTAGTCTCTTCCAGTGTCGAAGAGGACTCTTAAATACTGTAATTATAGGCTTCGTGCTGCCAACGCACGCTCGTCCACGACCGATGCTGGCGTTCCATCGAAACGTTCGTGCTGTTTCGAATTCGAACCTAAGTTAAGTTAGTTGGTAAATTGTGTTTTGTGAAATATTTAAAGATTCATTTTAAGATTTAAAAATTCGCTCGGGACAGGACTTGAACTCGCAACCTCAGGCATACCGTGCCGGCGCTCTACCAATAATAATTGAGCTAACGAACCAAGTAACTGTTGATGCGTAATTTTCAACCTGTATGCCGTCTTACTGACAGAGGCGCCACCTGTGTGAGAAGTGCACAATTTGAAATGTGAATAATGTTTAAGGTTGGACGATAGCAACGTGGCGGGAAATTCAAAATTTTCACAGTTTTTTACATTTTGTAGCAAAACTGAGCAATTTTTTTAGCGATTTTTCTTTCGCGGCAATAACTGTTCTATAGTTTACAATAATGAAATAGTTATTTGTTATGCAAGAATGCAAAATTATTGTTTGCGGCGAGTGCTTGTATTGAATACCGAGCTAGCGAAGGTTTCTAAAATTGAGCCACGAGCGTAGCGAGTGGTTCAAAAAAAGAAACCTGAGCGTACCGAGGTATTCAGAAGCACGAAACGCAAATAATATTGCATTCGTGCGAAACAAAAAACTTTTCATCTCACAGAAGCGAGGAAATGATTTTGTTAGCCATGCGTGACAAACAATAGACATAGGTAGGTAGGTATCTACCATAGAGGTTAGTGAAATGAGTTTCCTTCTTTTTAGCTTCTTCACAATGGAGTATGTGGCGTTGCCTAGCAACGGGTTGTTGATTACAAATCGTGTCTTCTTGAAGTGTCATAAAATCAACAACCCGCTGCTAGGCAATGCTACAAGTTGAAGGAGTTCCTTTTTTTTTAATAGGGTGTCGAGTTCAAATTTCGAAGCGCACAAAAATACAACGCGGTTTAAAAAAGGATCTTCTACGATCGCATCTTTAAAGTAACAGCGTACTTTCCGAGCATGGGAGATGAAAAGAATATTATTTTATTGCCGCGAACAAAAATCGCTGGACAAAAATAGCTCAGTTTAGCTACAAAATGTAAAAAACTGTGAAAATTTTGAATTTCCCGCAATTTTGCTATCGTCCAACCTTAAGTTGTATTTAGAATCAAAGGACAAATCTCCCAAAATGGCTACTTCCCAAAATGAGTACTTATAAAACACGGGGCATTTTTGGGAAATGGTACCTAATAGAGAAATGTTTGTTTTAGGGTCACCGTATTAGGGTAAGCTGAAACTTTGTTTGGTTTTAATGCTTACGTTGGCAACGGAAATCTTGCAATTTTCTGTAGAGGCTTTCATTTCCTTTCACAGCCTGTTGACGTATCAGATTGCTCGTGAAAACCATGAAAACAATAATTCTTATCACATTTTCAGTTAAATAAATGGAATAAAATAGATTAAATTATTTTATTTCCACAATTTTGAGGTATCTACGTACCTCAAATTCCCAAAATTAAAAAGAATCATTTGCTGTATCTCCGTACCTCAAATTCCAAAAAATATAGGCTTGCAAAATAAATTCAGAAATAAATAAAGAACGTGTGGAAGTTCTGTGTATAGTAGGTATGCTTTTGAAAACGTATTTGTTGCTCTTTGAGCGGCCACCGGAAAGTTTTTTTACTTATTAGGTAATTGTTACTCGAAACGCGTAACAGTCGCTCGAAACGCTCGCGGCCGGCCGGCGACGACGTAAATTTATTTCTATTCAATTTCCAGTGTTAGTCGTCATCTCAAGCTCGAGGTCAAGTAAGTGATCTCAGAAAACAAAATCACCGACTTAGGACCTTGGCTAATGTCAATGTCAAGCTCAAGCGAGTGTCTATTAATATGCTGGCAGCTACTGAAGTTTGACATGAGCCAAGGCTTGACATTAGCTTTTATTTTCTGAGATCACTTACTTGAGCTCGATCTGGATGCCATCCTAAAATTATAAAAATCTGAATTTTATATGAGAATGCAGGGCCATATTTGAGCGGTCGATACTTACTTGAGTAGGTACTTTTTCTCAATCTGTTGATCTTCATAGAGGACTGTCAAAGCTCGATATGGTTGGTTATCCACAGCCAGCGGGTTTCTATGTTTACAGTTATTTTTTTGGAAATAAATCATTGAATTAGTTTCAATACACCGGTTTTATGATACACCAGTCCACTCAAATGATTATGTGCGACAGCGTCAGTTTATTGAATAAACTCATTTCGCAACGGGAGTTCGAAGCATTCGCTGCGAAACGACATGAGAGAAGAGTGTATACAACGTGTTACAAAAGATCCTTACTCTTTTTGCAGGGTGTATGTAACCTACTAGTTAATAGGATTATATTTCTGTAAACAAAAGTTTAAAAAAATAAATTTTAATTTTGCCTAAATATTGTTTTTTTTTAAGTTTTTTGTTTTTGGATTTAGTTTAAATTCAAACACATGATTGTGTGTGTAAGTGCATTGGCATAGTTTAAAGCTGATAAAACACGATGAAAATCAGTGTAAATCATATATAAAAAATACTTTTCTCCTGCCACAGAAATTACATTTTATTAATAAAAAAATCAACGGACCGTCATAGGGCAAAACAATATTATGTATATAATATATATTTTGTCGTGTGATCTCTATCACCGCGTGCTATTACCCTGTAAAATGAGTTAGGATATTTTGTAACACCTTGTGTAGTGGAATCTACGGTCTGTAAGAAATAACATTTATCAAGTTTGTTTCGTGATGTTATATTTATTCGCTTACAGAAAAAGGGTTATTAATCAGTTTACCACGTAAGTTTGTGCGATCGCTCCCCTGGACAATCAATCAATAGTCGGATAGACACAACTTCCTCTCTTTTAAGTGAAGGATTGCTTTTCTTTGGAACTTTATGTAGTCTGAAGTTCTGGTTATTTACACAATAATTGTAATTTTTTCTTTGGTGTGCACGAGCTCTATACAAGCTCTTAAGAAAAGGTCCTAACTCTTTTGGCAGGGTGTAATCTACTGATCAACAGAATGACATTTCGGTTAAGAAGTTAAAAGAACATTGAAACATATTCTATTACCCTGAAAAAAGAGTTTTATAACACCTTGTACACAATTACGTTCAAAGTTACGTACATTTGTGAATTTGTAGTAGCAATACCACTCGCTAACGGTGAAGGAAAACATCGTGAGGAAACCCGCGGCTTAGTTGCTCCACACGTATTGACTTTGTCTTTCCTGTGGGCTTGGCCGAATAAGCTGTCAGGATGGTATAGGTGCTGGGCAAGCCTACTCCATCGAAAACAATGTCCCAGGCACTGCGGCGCCGAGTGGTCTCTTCTAGTGTGAGTGAAGGTGCCACTGGATGCTGTATAAATCATCTCATTACGTAAATGCAAAGGCCTTAGTTTTGTACAATTAAAGTACACCTTACCAAATTTAACACACGTTTTATTTTGTGTTAAATTCGGTAAAAGTGTAGTTTCATTAAATTCAGCCCCTCTACCCCCATTACGGCCGCAATATGATGCAATTTACAAAATTTTATATTTTACAAATTAAGACGCATTTTGTGTTTTTATTGAATAAAACAGCCTTACCTTTGAATAAACATTACAAAGTATTTAAAATCAAAGCATTACTATGCGAATTCAAAGAGCAATTAATTTCAAAACTTTTTCAATTTGATCGCAATAGCGTAAAGCGAGGGTAACCCCCCAGTTTTGTGAACAAAATTCGTATTTGGGTTTGTGTTTGTGTCCATGATTGACTATAAAATAGGCTTGTCATTGCAAATTATTATGTTAACCAATGTGCGGCAACACGTAGGTGTTTATAATAGGGTGTTACGTAAGTACCAACCTTAGTCAGGATTGTAGACACATGTGGACAATTAATGATGATACAAAGAAGTCTCGTCCACCATACCTACCTAAAACGACCATACATAATTATTACCGTCACCTTAATGCTAACGAAACCGCCTTTACACGACGTACGAAATGTTTACACACCGACCGATTTAACAAGACCTCCCACACCTCCGTGTTTCTTTAGCCAAACAATACAGCACATGCATTGGCACGTTCCTTCCTTCGCTAGTCACATTACCGTTCGCCTGAAAGTAATCAGTCACACATGCTGTGGCGAAATTAGTTGTTGTTCTCCTACAAATATTGGGCGACATTTTGGCACTTCTTTGGGCTCGTCTGTATTGTTTTAGGGAGAGCTCATCGAATACGTGAAGAACGTGAGGGGCTTGCCTATGACAATAAACTGTATAAGCACCTACTTACTAGTGGTTTGCCCAGAACTATGAACTCGCGACCCCATATCTCAGCAGCCCCTCGACCGATTTGGCTCATGTTCGAACTTAATTTCTTTTTTTAATTTCATTTACCCGCCTACCAAATTTCATAATGATCCAACCAAATTTACTCAAGTTATCGTCGAACGAACATTCATACATACATACAAACATACATACATACATACATACAAACATACAAACGCCGGATTGTTTAAGTAGACTCGGAGAACTTCGCTCGCTCGTTCAATAAGGACCAGATATAGCGAAAGGGTACATATTCAAATATACTTAGCGAATGGATGGGCCGTACCTACAGAAAAAAACGTAACCTTCGTGGTAAATAATGTTAGTCTAGCAGTTGTCAGTCGTTGCGTGTGCGAGATAAAGCGTATCAAAGGGCTGCCAGAGGTCGATCGAAGGCCGCCACCTTCAATCACAACTTCTAGCCCTGATATATAAAGCCTGGTTAAAAGTCTATCGGTCGATAAATTTCTCATACAGAAATGCGAGTTTAATTTTATTGTTTTACACAGAAAACCCTCAATTTTAAACTTTGAAATCTAAGGCCCTCTTGCACCACTTCTTTAATGCCACTTAAGTCGCCATTTCAATCAACTTTTATATGAACATTTTAGTTAAATGCTGTAAACCACATTTAAGAAAGTGGCGCAAGACGGTCTTAATATTACAATGAAAAAAAATCTAGCTAATGTGCTTGAATGTGTTGAGTGAGTAAATCTCTTTGTCTTGTGACCTCCATTAACTGGCCTTCGCCTATGCCTGGGAGAGCCATTGGTTGCAGCTTCGTTATTATTAGCTAAGTAATGAAGAGCTTTATGCCCTAAGGTATTAAACAACAGAAATAACAAGAGTTTATCGCTAAGTATCGAGATTAAACACAACAGGCACCACGCTTATCTAAATGAGGTGGCTGACTGGTGAAGTTTAACAAAAGAAAAAATACAAAATCACATTCCATTTTCGAATTTCGTCGCAGCTTTTTTTGTTGCTGGCCTCGGAGTCAAGTCGAGCCCTGAGATTATTGGCAGGTGTTGGGATTCTGAGTGTCGTATTGGAATTTACGCATCGCAATATTGGGGTGCGGTGCGCGTGACATGTGAGATGTAAGGCTGTGGTCACACCTTGGACGGCGAGATTTACTAAATTATTAATAACTAAACTAAATTTTAAGTAATTAGTAAAAACATTTTAGTAATTAAATAATTATTTAATAACTTTTCGCAAGCATTCAATTTGTATTATGTTCATAAAGCCTTTGAAAAATATTAACCCTTTAATTTGGTTTGGTACAGTCGGCCACACGCTAGGATACCCCTTTTCGTTAGATTGGCGCCCTTATGCCGCGCGCGGTAAGAGTTTTCATGGGGTATCTGTGACTGTGGCCGACCGTACCTATGTCTCACTATGAAACTAGGTATGGTGACTCGAAATCACTCGACCGTCTTTATGCTCTTCTGCATGCTTGAAGACATTATACGGTCGGCCAAAGTCACAGATACCCCATGGCAGCTCTTACCGCGCGCGGCATAAGGTCGCCAATCGAACAAAAAGGGGTATCCTAGCATGTGGTCCACTGTGCTTACACTTTCATTGTCATTTATTGTCCTATCCTTAGTAGGTTTGGACCACATAGGTGCACCCGCTATCCCTCCCTAAACTTTATTCGAATTTTATGTAAGAATCTGACTGGCGGTTTCTGAATTGAGAAATTCGCTAAGCAAATGGGTAAGTATCGTCCTGTCTCTGCAGATTTCTCACAAAAGAGCGTGACAGAACGATAGTAAAGTATTTGTTTAGCAAAATTCTCAATTCAGAAACCAGGCCTGAGACGTTTGATTTTAATCGGAGACGCAACGAAATAAAACACTCCCAAGTGGCCTTGTGCTGAAATCACTTATTTATGGCTGACTATCTCGTGCTCATGACTTTCTCGAAAAATCATAATAAATTGTACCTTGTCTTGTTTTCATGTCAGAAGTATATCTCCCCCCGGTTTAGTTACCGTAACAATACAGGGTGTTAAAAGACCGCCAACAGACCCGAAAGATAAATTATTGCTGGGAAATGATTTTGGTTTTTGAGGTTATAATTTTGAAAAATATTTTATCACGCAATGGACGTGTAACGCACAGAAGTCATATTGCGCAAGCGTAGGTATGAGTTTACTTTACTTAAGCTTGAATTGCCGGTGTTTAGAATACATTGCGGGTTGCAATTTTAACGTCGTTTTTGTAAGAAATATTCATAATTTTGATATGGCTTCTTGAGAGGGTTTGCTAAGAACTAGATACTGAATACATTTATGTAAAAAAAAGTTTTGAAAAGTCCGACTTTGAACCTCATTATCTTGAAAACCGTTGATTTCCCAGGCATAGTTCCTTGAGCAAAAATGTTCATTATGACGAGGACAATACATGGTTTCCCGCTTTGTTGGCGGTCTTTTAACACCCTGTATATTGACAATTTGTCAATAATAACTAGTGGTTCGCTCCGAACTATGAACTCGCTTCGCTCGCTCGTTCAATTAATTAGTACTTTGGCATATAACAAATGACAATCGTCAACAGTGAAATTAATGTGGTCTCCGCGCATAGAGGTAGATACTACTTCTGCTTTTTGAAGTGCCTCTATCGTAGCAGTCAGTTTTTTGCGCCATATTCCTTCTTCATGACTTTATTTTTCATTATTCATAGATGTCCTGAATATTTCTTCCACGGTTTTGATACGGTCCATTCTATGATCCATTCTCATTTTCCTTCTTCATGGCCTTCTTTTTCCTTCTATGTTGCCCATCATTATGGCGTGCAGCATCAAATGATTCCAATGTACATATTCCATTGTTCGATCACGGAGTTCACAAGGGTAATGACGGTAATACATCCTGACCTGTATTATTAATACTTATATTCTTTGTTTTATGCCAAAAAGCAAATCAATGTATATGACATTTAATTTTATACACATTTTTTTTTAGTTAGCCTGGATCCCACTGCTGGGCAAAGGCCTCCCCTCCTGTCTTCCACGCATCTCTATCCTGTGCCACCTCTGGCCATCTGGGGAAGAACTTGTTTAGGTCATCCCGCCACCGTCGCCTAGGCCTGCCGCGCCATACACCATACACATAATGTTTTTAATTATTTTTATTGAGCAATTTAATCCTGATAATATTCATTACTATAATGTTTCAATTATTTATTATTTTATTATTAATTTAAATGTTTAAAATTAGATCAAAATTATGTTATTATAGTTTATTAAGATTTAATTTTGCTTACTAGAAGACTATGCATTTTTCTAATTTAATTATGTATTTTGTTAGTTAATTTGCCTAGTGGAAGATAATCTGTCGAATTAGATGATCTGTAAAGACAGTAAATATATGCAATAAATAAAAATTAAAAAAATAAAAATTTGGTAACCTTTCGCTGCCTGGTAGTGCGTGCACACGCTCGGGTTTTATCTATTAGATGCTTGCCGTATATACATTGTACTAGTTGTGCCCGCGACTTCGTATGCGTTTTACACATTTGACATTTAATTTAAATTCGACTGTGGAGGAAAACTCAAAAGGAAGGTTTTTTTTTAACCCCTACCAACAAAGAGGGGTGTCATAAGTTTGATAGCTTTGTGTGTATGTCTGTTTATGTGTTTATGAGGGTGTGCCTGTCTGTGTGTCTGTCTTTGTGTGCCCTAATCTAAACAATACATTTATGATTAAATATGTTTTGAGATTAGGTATCGCCCGTGTAAGATACCAGGAAGCTTAGCATAAGAATTACCTGGGAAGTATGGGGGTTTATTATGTATCTCTCTCGACGTAGAGTGGGATAGATAAAGTTATAAGCCCATAGATAAGGTCTTACCCATGCTCATGCTAAGCCAGCAAGCAAAGCATAAGGTTGGGTTAGAGCGTATCTACCGCAAATAACTCTGTCTATCTCTACGGCAAACAAAATATATTTTTTTAATATCAAGTTGGGCTCAGTAGAGTAAATATTTAAAAAAAGGCACAAATAAAAAATTTCAACCTCGCGTGGGTTCAAACTTAGAAGATTTCGACCGCGACGCAACAGTACTACATTTCTAACATCGATGAACTTTGTCCGACCTCCACCGAAAACCACTCACAATTCCCTCCAGCAAGCATCATAAGGCTGGGTTAGAGCGTATCTATGGCTCTATCCATCCCGCTCTACGTCAAACAAAAGAGTGAGATACCTATTGTTTTAAACCCATAGATACGCTCTAACCCGGCCTTATGCTAAGCTTGTAGAACTAACATTTTCCGCCAAAATAAAATAAAAACAAAAGCCGATTTTTCATTTACAATATGCGCCCCAAATGCCAAAAGTCGTAGCGTGCTATTATACAGAGTGTTAAAAGACCGCCAACAAAGCGGGAGACCACGTATACGTACGTATACGTATAGTCCGCATCATAACGAACATTTTTGCCCAAGGAACTATGCCTGGGTAATCAACGGTTTCCGAGATAATAAAGTCAGACTTTTTTTTTTTTTTCAGAAATGTGTTCAGTATCACGTTCTTAATATACCTTCTTAAGAAGCCATCTCAAAATTATGGATATTTCTCACAAAAAATCAAGTTAAAAATTGCGACCCGCAATGTAGGTTTTCGAAAGAATGTGGTTCAAAGTCGGCCTTTTTTTTTTGCAGAAATATGTTCAGTATCACGTTCTTAACATTCCTTCTCAAGAAGCCATATCAAAATTATGAATATTTCTTACAAAAAACGAAGTTAAAATTGCAACCCGCAATGTATTCAAAACATCGGATAGCCTAAGTTACTCCCAGAAACGTGAGTTACGACCATGTTAAGTTTGGTTGAAAACTATTCAGCGGTGTTCGCGTTTATCGTGTTCATACAGACAGACAGACAGACAGACAGACAGATAGACAGACAGACAGACAGACAGACAGACAGACAGACAGACATAAACCGTTTTTTTTGCATTTTTGGATTCAGTATAGTTTACTTAGTAACCCCTGCTAGTTTTTTTCTAAAAATATTCAATGTACAGAATTGACTTCGCTAGAGTTTTATTATAAGTATAGATTATAATTACTAAATTAAAAGTTTAAAGTACCCCCGATATTTTAGCTTCAAATAAACATTATCTCATAAACGGCTAAACCGATTTTTATAAAACATATCTAAGAACACCCGCTAGAAATCCTGCTTTTGTTAAGCAAAGTGGAGCTGCAAAGTTGAGCTACACATAAGTTTTCTAAACTATTTTAAACTCTTGCGAATTTTCATTTAGGGACTTTTTTAGTTTAAGGAAATGTTATTTTTTTAATTTGTAAGATTTTTGTAACTGTGTAAGTCTGTATGTGCTCTCAGATAGATTATCCGAACTTTTGTAAAAATAAACGTAAATTCTTATTATAAATAACATTTTGATAGTGCACATTTCGCCCTTTCTTTATGCATGTTGCCTGCATATTTTTATCATTTTGATAGTGCTTATAATCCGACGTCTAGACAGTGATAACATATTGTACACAGACTCAAACAGACCATGATTCCTCGCAGTTTATAATTTATTATAACTCAAGCGCGAGATATAGCCTCATGAAAAATACGTAAGGGAGGAGTAATAAGTGATTTCAGCACAAAGCCACTTCGGAACGATAAAACGTTCATCGCCGCGTCTGCTTGGGTACCTATTTCACCCTGCCTACTGACTGGGATAGAATACAACGTGTTACAAAAGGTCCTAGCTGTTTTTGCGACATATATGCCAAGTATAGTTTAGTATTAATTTTCCCTTTACTACTTAAAGTTTAAATTATGATGGGAAAGGTGGAGGGAAAGAGAGCTCGAGGCAGATCACCCGCTAGATGGACGGATATTATAACCAAAGCCACGCAAAACACCTCCACAAACTGATCCACATCGCGCGTGATAGAGCGCAATGGAGAACTCTACTCTCCGCCACCTTCAATGATGGTCACGATCCTCAGCACTGAGGGAACGACTGAATGATGATGACTTAAAGTTTGTAAAATCTGGGGCCACGCTAGTGGCCCCGCCAAGACGAGCACCGAAGCTCAAGGGGACACTACTCATTACACATAAAAAGTTTCAATTGCATAGCTGTTATACTTTAGATTTTATTGACTTTTATAAACCCCCAATTTCGACACTGACTCACTGACGATTACCATAAATAACTACTACGACGTAGAGGAGCTACGCCTCTACGAAAACCGCTACGAAGTTAGGGCTTGTAGAGTTAGGGCGTTTAGAGCTAGAAGCTTGGCTCTAAATGAGATCTGGTACCTTTTTGACAGTGCGGGGTCTCGTCTTGGCAACATTTTACATGAAAATGTTTTTGGTGCGATATGTATTACGTGTATTACCCATTAAAACCATCCAACGGTAGATGAAAAAAAAAGTTGATAAAACATTGTGAAAATAAATGAAAATATTATTTACAAAATACTTACTGTTTTTCTCCCGCCACAGTGCTAACATACAATCAACAAAAGTCATGGATGAAAAATATATTGGGATATTTTCATCACCACCAGGTGTAGGTACATCCTGTAAGGATAGTACCTAAGGACCTTTTGTAAAACCTAGTAATATAACACTTGTATAGAGAAAAAAATGTGCGAATTATGTTTCTGAATGCGCCGGTTTTTTTATACAATAAATGATTGTATTGAGTTACCCGGGGTACCCGGGCTTTAACGTCCTTATTAAATTTTCTAAATAAATGCTCGCTGGATTCTTACTTTATTTATTTTGCGACCATAACGCCCTACTTAAAATAAAACGGCGTATAATAACTCAGATAACAATGATAGTCGCTACAAATGGGGACGTTTTGCTCCGGAACTCTGTAGTGTCCCTACACGAGCGTCATTTCAGCGATTTAGACCCGGTTTCTGAGTTGAGAATTTTACTAAGCACATACTTACGTATCGCTCTGTCACGCTCTTTTGTGATAAATCGCTCTGTCACGCTATTTTGTGAGAAATCTGCAGAGACAGGACGATACTTACCCATTTGCTTAGCAAAATTCTCAACTCAGAAACCGGGCCTAAGGCCTGAGTTGAGAATTTTGCTAAGCAAATGGGTAAGTATCCGATGATGATGATGTGCGATGCGTAAGTATATGCTTAGTAAAATTCTCAACTCAGAAACCGGGCCTAAGTAGCTCAATGTCGACTTTCTGCAAAATGTCTACTAATAAAAAACATCATACAACTTATCGCACTATGCCAACTTTCTTAAATTTGAGTATCAGAGATCGCTGAATGCCGACTTTTCGATTTATTGTTATGTTTAGTATTGCTAAGCCGACTTTTCGAAACTCATTCCTACTCGTATTACATATCATAAAGCCGACTTTGGTACACTCTAAAACGATACCTCGCGAGCTCAAATCTATCAAGCCGTTTAGGCTACAGAGCGTGCCAAAGAAATATACATACAAACATACATACGCATACATCGAAAAACATAACCCTCCTTCTGGGTCAGTTGGGTAAAAAAATAGAAGTTAAAAACTAAAACCCGACTACTAAAAGGTTTAAAACAAGACCTGCTTATCCTTCAAATAGACTCATAGATAATTAATCGTAGTCGGAGGCCATCGGTTTATCAAATGCGAATGTGGTGTCCTCCGACTACGATTAATTATCTATGAGTCTATTTGAAGGATAAGCAGGTCTTGTTTTAAACCTTTTAGTAGTCGGGTTTTAGTTTTTAACTTCTATTTTTTTTGAGCTTTTTAGTAAGTCATTTTGGACGATCACCCAGAATAGAACCAAGAAGGGCAAAAACAAACGCATTTTGCATTTTTTTGTTCTATTTGTTATGTTGACGCTACATGTGTTATACATTTTTGAAAAGGTCTTTTAAAGCGCTTTCATTTGATACCCATGACGATGGTATCCGATAATTTTTATTTTTAGGTCCACCACTTTAGGGCGCAGCACAGCGGCCATCTTGGTTTTTTTCAAAATTAAACTATCCTATGTTACCTGGGCAATTGAGACAAATCCAACAACACCTCATTTGTTGAAATCGTCCGAGTAGCTTAGGCTCTACGAGGGAACAGATGAACACACAAACATACCCACATACATACCCACATACATACACACATACATACATACGCTGCTAAAATCATAACCCTCCTTTTTGCTTCGCGTAGTCGGGTAAAAACAGGACCCGTTCGCTTCGCTTCGACTCTGCGTCAGTGTGAGTTGAACCTAATTTATGGCTGTTGAGCTAGCTATACAGGGCAATTCTTAAATAGCTTTTTTGCTCAGACACCCCAACTTCAAAATGTGATTTTCAACAACTTTTGTTCTACGACTTTGGTGAAAGCAAAAATTTATTTTCCATACAAAAACATTTTTTTAAAACTTTTTTTTTTAATTTTTTTATAGCTCAGGGTAACAAATAGGGGCAGGAGAGGCTAGAAAGGTGGTTGATAGTGGAGGGGCACGAAAGCGCGCCGCGCAGGCAGCAGCGCTGGAATTGTAGAAATGCACACTTTTAAAGGATAAGAAACGTTAAATAAATAAAAAGTGTCGAGCTTTTAGAAAAGTCGTAGAAAAAAAGTTGGTGGAAATCACATTTAGAAGTTGACGTGTTTCAGGATGAGAGCTATTTAAAAAAATTATAGGTGATTTGCGTGCTGGCACTTTTTGTTACAATCGTGTGGTTAGAAAAACGCTCGTTTGGCGCGACATAGAGGTGGACATTTTGTCCCGCGGGTGTAACCAAAGCGACGTCAAACTGTAAGCGGAATTAACCGCTTGTTTTTGCGACTCTGCCGCTGTGTTTGGAATATCACGATGTGACGTCACAAAACACACGGTACGTTAGAGGTGGGGGCGTTACACTGAGCGAACACGACCTAACCAAGCTACTTAGGGCATGTGCTTCGCCACGATAGCAACTTCTTCTCCAAGTGATCATGATCGCGTGTAGAAGAAGATAGTCGTGGCTCAAAACACCAGGGAATGGACAGAGATAGCTAGTGTTTCGCTTGGAAAGGTACAGAAAAGAACTTGACGACCAACTCCCATTAGTGGGAGGGCAAGACAAGAAGAAGAAGAGCACAACCCCTGAGAGCATTACGCACTGCGTCCGATCCGAATCCATGTTCCCATGTCTCTATAAATGATCAGAGCAGCTACTACGAGTGCTTACTGTCACTGAAAGTGATAGGTTGGATAAACAATTAGGATACAAAATTAAATGACAGACGTCCAGCAGACGTCCGGCACAGCTTTTTCGCACTCGTGGTAGCTTCTCTGAATTGGAGAGACTGGAAGACGGAACTCAATGCATCAGTAAACCCAATACCAAATAATACAACATCTACTTCGTCAGAACGAAAAATTTCTGTGTCTACTACCAGGCATAGCACTCCGCGGCTGACCTCAGTAGGATTTCTGCGGTAGTGTAGCGGTAGAGAGGGTGTGTTTTCATTTATGCGTGCGTGACTTTAGGAGACGGACAGCATCGCTGTCACGAGACGTCACAGGTCACCCGTCCCGCACCAGCACTATGCCTGTACACACGAGCATTTGTCTCAGATTCGGATCAAATGTAATGCGTAAACGTTTTGGAGCATTGGTGATGATGATGCTATCCTTTTATCCCGTATCAGGGACATCGGGCTCGAAAAAGAATCGAGAGGGGAAGAAGATAAAGATAAAGATAAAATATTCTTTATTGTACACCAATATAAATACAGGCAAGGAAAAAAACTAAACAAGGTACAATTGGTGGCCTTGAAGAAGGGATATTTCCATGACCTTCGACTGAGCAGAATGGTCTAAACGCACCACGACAAAGTAAACAAAACACACGGACCGATTGCGCCAGTAAATGTTTCGGGCTATTCTGTTATAATTATGACACTTAAGCGCCTAAGCCGGGCGTACTGAATGTATGAGAAAATAATACTATCTTTATTGTACCGTCATACACGTACCCCCGAAGGGTACAGAGGCAATAATCCTGACGAATAGGCTTTTGCTCAAACGTGAATATGTTTTACTTGTGTTCTAATAATTTATTAATTGTACGGTTTGTTTCCCAAATAAAGTAAAAAAAACTTCATCTTCAGTGAGCCATAAAATAAAAATACAAAATACTAAGACAATTTGGTGTACATTGCGTACCTTACGAATTCGATGTAATGTAAACCAACGACGTAAAAAAGTACGCAACGGGTTTACAGTGAATTGACAAAATAGTAGGTAGTTTGATGAAATAGCTGTCAATACAATAATTTTTACCGTCTATAAGGTTTTAAATAAATCTAAGTGCCAGTAGCAATTAAAACTGCCTTTTTAGTACAACTTTCATCAACGAACCGAACAGTACATTTTACAGAACCGTTTTTATTCAAATAACTTGCCCTTTGCAATCAAAAGAAGACGAGTTTGGAATAATTAAGGTGAAGTTGTTTTACTTTCGTAATTAGTTGGACAATTTCGTAGTTATACGAGAAAAATAATGTCGAATTTCGAATGAATGAATCAACTCTGCGGTCTTCGAACGAGAACAATTGTATATTTTGCAAATACTTAAAACTTAAAGATACATAATATTATCTTTAAGTTTTAATTAGAGTACATATTAATATTCAAAGCTTTAGTGGGTCTTTCTGAGAAATCAAATTCAGATAAACCCACAATTTAAACTCAGACACTGTTCTCTGGCCTAGTTAAGGCTGGAAGATTAAGGCTGGAAGATAGCAACGTGGTCGGAAATTCAAAATTTTCACAGTTTTTTACATTTTGTAGCTAAATTGAGCAATTTTTGTTCCGCGATTTTTTGTTCGCGGCAATAACATAGTATTCTTTTCATTAAATATTGTAAACAACAGAACAACAATTAAATTCATACGAAGCAGTGGCACTGCCCAAAAAACTTGTTGTAGACCAGAACACATAATCGGCTGAATTATTTTTGTTCTGTTGTTTACAATAATGAAAAGAATACTGTTTTATTGCCGCGAACGAAAAATCTCTGAACAAAAATAGCTCAATTTAGCTACAAAATGTAAAAAACTGTGAAAATTTTGTATTTCCCGCCACGTTTCTATCGTCCACCCTTAAGTGTATCTACTCCAAACAAGTACCTAAAGTCAACATTAACGAAAGAGTAATGTTTCTTTGAGCCATCTAAATAGGCTCAATACTGACCATTGTACCGAAATAAAAGCGCTGCTTTATTATTCGAAAGTGCTGGCCATTACGAAAGTAATTATTTTTGTTTTGTACGCGTTCATAACAAAAGTAAAAGTTCATTCCAGGAGGGCTGCCCTTGACGCCATTGCGTTCATATTTACAAAGTTTGAAAATTTATTTCTCTTTTACATCGCATAGTCATCCTTTTATTTTATATACTTCGTAATGTTTATTCTAAGGTAATACTATTTTGTACAATACCAATATAAAATGAGTTTTAATTCGTGAAATATAGAATTTTGTAAATTCCGCCATATTGAAAAGAATGCGTCAAGGGTAGAGGGGCAGTTTATCGCTCAAACATTTGTCGAGCTCAAATGTTAGGACTGTATGTCGTTTAAATAATCGAATACTGTAAATTGTACCGATTGAAGCACCAAACAGAATTTAATAAAGAGTTCATTTATTAAAGTCTGAGGATTAAAGCACGAAATAAATACGAAAAATCACATAATTCAAATATTAACTTAGGTACCAAAACAATCGTTATCATAAGATGCCGCCATGAGATTCTGTCTTAATCTACCACCACCTCCGAACAATTTGATTTGAATAACTTAAAGATGGATATACACCGTGCAATTTTAGTGGTTTTAAAGCCGAAGGTATTTAGTTGCACTCGTGATTCTGAGCCAAACTCCAAAGTTTTACTTAAAAACGAGCGAAAAAAAAAAAAACACTTCCCAATACAAACGGCTATCGCCAATCGACACCATTTGTAAGGAGAAGTGAATTTTTTTTTCGCGCATTTTAGAATGAAATTCTGTAATTTGGCTCAGAATCGCCAGTGCAACAAAATATCTTCGGCTTTAAAACCACTAAAATTGCACGTAGTAGAGATAAATAATTTATTTGTACTTCTTAACACACACAAACACACAAACTAACATTATACTTCGTCGCATCATTCGAAGATATCTAATTAACTATGTAGTCCTTTTAGTCTACAAGGCATACGTCGCACATTTTTTAAAGAAATCGATAATCGATTCCGCAAATTTTGGTATTGTATCCCCATCACTACAGCTGTCATTCTTTTTTTGTGCGAGGCAGCGTGCGCACGCGCTAATAAAATAAAACTTATTTTACTTGCTGTAAAACGTTGTTTACCATGCCGAAAAGGCATAGAAGTGACCGGATTGAACGTTATCGCAGGAAACTGCAAAAACTAGAAGAGGAAGATCAACGGAAACGAAAACGAATCATCTATTCCTCGTCCGATTCCGAGGAAAAGTCAGGTAAGGATTTTTATTGTTTCTGTTACATTATTCAGGGCTAAAAACACTTTGTTAGTACCTAGAGGTTGACCGTGGGTCATCACGAAGGTAGCATATATACCTGGAGGATAACCGTGGGTTGTCACAAAGGTTTAAAAATGGTAATGTCCTGAGGTGAACTGCGGGTTCACACACGACTGTTGGGTCCGAATTTTCATCAATACTTACATAAAATGCTATTTACTCGAGGTTAACTGCGTGTTAACACAAGAAAGCTTTAAATAAACCATCAATTCTTATGGAATAATCTAGAATCTAACCTAAAAGATTTTTTCAAATAAAAATCTAACTTCCTACAATAACGTGCTATTGTATTCTCGTTTTGTAGATAACGAGGAACCAAGCCCTGAAGTATATCCGGATGACCCTGGACCCACGGAGGACGGCCCCGAGCTAGACGCTGAAATCCTCTCCGCCCTTGGGGAGGCAACGGAGGAAGCACCTAAATATGGCCCCAGGATTCACGAAAGTCTTTCCAAAATATTTTCTCCAATCCTAATCAAGGGCCTCCCGAAGGAGGCCAGAGAAAAATTGACAAAACAACACCAAATACCGGAAAACCTAGCTTTTCTAAAAGCGCCTAGCATGAACCCCGAAATCGCTGCTGCTATATCCGAATCCGCAAAGGCGCGGGATAAGAGGGTGGAAAGCATCCAGCAACAGCTGGGTGCTGGCATTGCAGCCCTTACCAAGGGCCTCGAATGCCTTCTTGACAATGAAAAACGTATAGAGGCCATAAAGGTGCTAAGTGACGGTTGTCGGTTGCTGTGCGATTTACACTTCACAGAAGGTGAAGCAAGAAAGAAATTTATAACACCGGGACTTGACAAGTCATTCTCCAATTTAATCCAAGACGTGCCAAGAGACGATATGCTCTTCGGCAGCAAACTACCGGAAAAAATAAAGGCTTCGAAGCTGATCGAAAAACAAGGTCTACAAATAAAGAGACCTCTACCAGTACAGAAGCCGGCTGCACCATCTGCCCAGCCATCAACTTCAACGAACCGCCCACGTCCGTCGGGAAACTGGACAGGCCCTCCTCGCTTCTCCCCGAGGGGGGGGAGGGGGGCGCAGAAGAGGGGCAGCGCAGTGAGCCGCGGCAGGCCTCCCACAGCCTCAGCCCCGTCGAAGCCGACGTACCAGCCCAAGCAACGTGCCCCCAACCAACAATAAAGGTACACGCAGGCAGAATTCAGCACTTCTATAATTGTTGGCTTAATATAACGGATAATCAAACTATCCTCCAATGGGTCTCAGAAGGAATATCCATTCCATTTCGAGACGAGGTTCGACAAATCTCTTATCCAGGCAAGGCATTTTCACAAAGTGAGTTTAATGATATGACACTGGCTATACAAAAGCTTAAGGACTTAGGTGCTATCTCAGAGTGCGAAAGATTAATAGGCGACTTCACGTCCGGAATCTTCTTAGCACCCAAGTCTAATGGAGGTAAGAGATTTATCTTAAACCTCAAGGCCCTTAACAAGTATGTAAAAAATACTCATTTTAAAATGGAGGACTATAGGACAGCAGCTAAACTTATACCTAAGGACGGCTTTCTAGCCACGGTAGACCTAACAGAAGCTTATTTACTAGTTCCTGTTAATAAAGAAGATCGTAAATATTTACGCTTTGAATTTGGTGAAATATTATATGAGTTCAACGCGCTGCCCTATGGTCTGTCCATCGCTCCTAGAGTTTTTACAAAATTAATGAAGGAGGTAATCACGCATTTAAGAAACAAAGGCTTTAAATCGGTTGTATACCTCGATGATATTCTGTGCATAGGCGACACGTATGAGGAATGCAACGTCAATGTAATTGAGACCTGCAAATTACTGCAATGTCTAGGATTTGTATTAAACAAAGAAAAAAGCGTGTTAAGTCCACAGCAAACCTGCCGCTTCTTAGGTTTCATGTACAACACGGTAGAACTTACGCTAAGCTTGCCATCGGACAAAAGAAGTAGCATACTGCTACTCATTCGAAAATTCATGCGCTTACGTAGATGCACTATAAGAGAATTTTCGCAACTTATAGGGGTTCTCGTAGCGGCCTGTCCAGCCGTTAAATATGGATGGCTTTATACGAAATCTTTCGAACGCCACAAGTTCTTAGCTCTCCAGAATCACAACACTTTTGAAGCTAAAATTAAATTACCAGAATCAATTTTGCCTGATTTACGTTGGTGGGAACGTAGCGTAGCCCAATCAAAGAACACGATGCGCCCAAAAGAAAATTTCAAGTGTCAAATTTACACGGACGCTTCCAGAACAGGCTGGGGTGCCTTCAGCAATGGAAAGCGAGCGAACGGCGGATGGACAAGAGAGGAACTTACTTTCCATATAAACTATTTGGAACTACTAGCTATCTTTATGGGCCTGAAATGTTTTGCAAAGAACCTTTCTGATTGCTCAATTTTGCTACGGGTAGATAACACAACTGCCATCAGCTACATTAATCGCATGGGCGGTGTCCAATTCCCACATCTCAATAACCTAACCAGAGTAATTTGGCAGTGGTGCGAGAGGCGTAACATCTTTTTGTTCGCGTCATATATCAATACACGTGACAACGTAGAAGCAGACGAAGAATCGCGCAGAATAAATCGATGGCTCCTACGTAAACTACCGTATCCCACAAAATGGCGATTTTCATGTTTTTCGTGTTTTGTCATTAGATGATTATTTCGCATCTTTCCCAAAAACAAAAACTTAATAATATTAAAAAATGAAGATTTTTTCAGACGTAAATTATCGTATGTTGATTACGGGCGCGCCGTAAACTATCGTATTGACCTCTTGCGGTAGTTTACGTGGGACACATTGCATGCTACGCCTATCGTAAGTATATCTTACCATTCTCTACGTGGAAAGTACGTAGATCTGAGTTTGTGTTTTATGATGAGGCATGTTCTTACTAAACCTGTTAAGTATTCAGTTTTGTTAGTTTTGCTGCGTTTTCTATCAATCTTGTTCAAAACTACAGTATGTAACACATACGATTACGTACGTTGATTTTTCGAGGTGATATGCTATAGTATATTACACATACCATTTTGTACGACGTCGATAAAAAGTTATGTTGTATCGTATGTAACACGTACGATTATTTACTTGGATTATATGAACCTGTTAACTATTGTATGTGTCACTTAGATTTATTTACGTTGCAATATTAGGCTGAGCTTATGACAATATCTTACAGATACGATAGTTTGTATGGAAGTTGAACAAAAAAAATAGATCGTTTATTCAAATAATTCAAATTGTTTTTACCACTTAAAGCAGATTTGATTAATATTAATTATATATTCTTCTTTTATATTTTAGAAAAATATTTTTAATTCAACACCATCACTGAAATCGACTACTTATCGACTACTTACGGAAGGAACAAACTAAAAATTAAAACTAAAAACAAAACCATATCATAAAAGTTTCCCCTTTGTGTATCGTATGGTGGAAAACTAATATACTTACTTCATGATGGTAAATTACACACTACTGTTTGGGATCTTCATGAAGATAATCTACCCCTGCAAGATAATCTTAAACACTTTCACTGGAGTTATTTTTAACAAGGATTTGGAATTAAACATGGATGTGGTTTCTTATAGACTGACCAACCATTTATGCATGCATACTTGAGATACACTTTGGTTGACGATGAAATTTCACTTACCCGAGTTCTAAATATCCGAGACTAACTCGGCGTAGGCAAACAACCTTCCTTGAGGTAGGATTAATCAATACCAATAGAAGCTGAACACCAAACACATAAAGGTAACAAGAAATTCATTCATAAAATATATTGTTTACTGAAGATACAAATACTCTCCACAAAGGAGCTTCAAAACAAATATCAAGAGATCCTCATTTGGTTCATCAAATACTCGCAAACTTAGATCCTAAGGATTTAAAAAAGCCCAAGCGTTTGCAACAGACTTTTAGACTGAAAATCTGTTCATAGCCTGTAAGTTAATACATTTAAATATTAAAATCATAGATAAATCTGTATTTATTCTGAATAAATCCTTTTGGCCAGTTGGATGGACACAAGACTTGTTGAGAACTATGTCTGTATGCTTGACAAGCTCAGCCGTCACCATAAATTTCATTTGGTCTAGTTCCTAGACACGCAGAGTTCATGTGCATGGTACTACCGATAAGATGATAATGGAGCAGTGACCTTTAGATAAACAGTATATGAATGCTTCTATGAACACAATAGTAAGCCAAACTGAAACTCCGATCTGCGTGGTGTATTGCATATTCCAAAACTTTCATTGGTGCATAAGGTACAGGTTTGGCTTAGCTTCTTTTACTAAGTCTGTATAATAACAGGTGAAGTTTCTGACTCATCTTTGGATCACAACGTAACCAACAACCACCACAACCAAAGAGTATAATATGCTATCTCGCACATGAATAGTCAGAGGGTATTATCTCGGAAAATGCAATTTTTTTTTTACGACGGATTCGAGTTCGCAAAATTTTTCTCTACAATCTGGCAAGACAGCCATATCTGTAGGTAAGTTTAAAGCCGAGAAACGGAGCTTTACGACTGTCTTCCAATTTGGTTTGCGATATATTCGAGCAGGCAAGACTGTCACATTTTAGTTAGCCACTAAGCGCCATCCGAAATTGACGGGTCACTCGTGTTATTTCAAGTTATGACAGGTGCTCTGTCAATAATAACTATAAAAAGTTAAAATGTGAGCAGTCTAGAGCGTATTATCTTTTAGTTAATACTCTTTAGCCCGTTTTGAATAATTCGTCATTTGTATTATTTTGACTTAATACTCTATAGTCCGATTTTTTTTCACAACTTTCTAAATACCATTGGTTTTATATTGACTTAATACCATATTGCCATCGGTTTCTTCTAGATACTACTCTCTGTCCAGTTTTTTTTGTAATATTTTTTTGTTGTAAACCGAATAATACCCTTTTGACCGATAATAAATTCTAAATTCTTGTGCAAGGAAGGTGGTTTTTGCTGCCAATCCTGCTATCAAAGTAGATAATAGTGCTGAAGACCTGGAAATAGCGTAATAAGACTGTGATGATGAATAAGCCGACCCCACTTATCGTCCATCTGGAGAATTTCTGCCTCTAAGTTCCCCGGATATTATACCAGATCACCAACTTTTGCATTGCTAACTTAAGAATAACCTAACATAGGTAAAATATTTGAGCCAGATCGCCAAAGTCGCTCGGTAGGGTAGGCTGGCGGCGTTGCCCCACTGGATGGCGAGACTCAGCCTTTGCCCTTGGTAAGCACCAGCCCTCTGTACACTCGAGGCGTCAACCAGGCACAACGAAATCTCTTGAGAGAGTTTTCGCGCACCTGGTCCCTGAGGGTCTCTACGCCGAAGGGCGCAAATATGTAGCCCTGTACCAGGACTGCATATTTGTGCCTCTTGTACCCCGCTGTAGCCGCACCAACGCCGCCGGAGCGGCAGGAGGCCACTTCTATAAGAGACTGTGCTACTATGTCGACTTACGTAGTGTCCCAAAGCAGCGACCGCCACAGTGAGCGTCACCCCATCAGGCCTATTGCCATTGTCTCTGGCTATGCCATGCTAGGCTAGGCTAAGCAGGGACCCGGAACAGATTCAGCCGCAGATCCTGGCTTGGGCCTGCCATGTCTCGCCAAGCGCTCCTGGCCGATTAGGTCGATCGTGCTGTCGACCGAGGACAGGAACGCTGGCAGCGCGATGCTTGAAGGCATTCTTATGCCCAGGCAACGTTGACGGATCGACAATTTGGTCTGGGTCTATCCTCTAAAACAATGTCCCAGGCACTGCAGCGCCGAGTGGTCTCTTCACCCATCTAGTGTGAGTGAAGGTGCCACTGGACGCTGTATAAATCATCTCATTACGTAGATGCAAAAGGCCTTAGTTTTTTTATCCTCTAAAGGGCAATTTAGGACTGCTTATAAGGTTTATCTTATAATTTTGCCTCAATGTTGAATAGCGTAATACGTACAATAATTTATGAGTAAGAAAAAAAGTAAGATGTAGCCTGTACAATTGTACATGTCCCACTAGCTGGGCAAAGGCCTTCTCTCTCTACGCGTGCTATACAATGCGGATTGGCTATTTTTGGTATAATGCCTCATACGCTCAGGTTTCCTCACGATGTTTCCCTTCACAGTCAGCGAGAGGTAATTGCTACTACAAATTCACAAACAATTCTGTCATATTTGGCAAATTCATCGAATTTGATGAATTTAATCTTTCGTAGGAATCGTCCTGCACTGGGGATCTTAGGAGGCACAGTGATGAGTGAGTAAAAATATGAGGCCAAGTCATGTTTTTCTTCGTCAAGGAGGTTCTCTCTAAGCTCGCACTTCGATAAATTGAGTTCGAAACCAATCGACTAACAATTTTGTGTCAGCTATTCCTGCCCCCTTAGCACGCTACCATTTTGCCTAATCTCAACTGTCACCTTAGCCACTGTTAACTGTCACCTCAGTAGTGTTAAGCGGCTAAGGTGACAGTTGAGAGTAGGCAAAATGGTAGCGTGCTAAGGGGGCAGGTCTAAAATTACTGTTGTGTGTCGCCTCCATGTTTTCTCGCTAGAAATATTGATTGTTCCTAGATTTTTAATTACAAACGACTACCTTTAATAACTTTTTCTTAAAGTAAATAGCACAGAGGAAGTAGTTTATTTGAAATGAATTAATTTAATTAAATTATAAGCGACCTAAAACTAAATTAGATTGTATTAGTTTAAGTACTTTATTGAAGACTGAAATACCCAATTATTTATACCAATTTTTGTTTGTTGGGAAATATGTGACTTATTTTGTTATTTACTTCATGATTACTTAAGAAAACTAATGTCAATGATAACAAAAGTCTGTTTTCATGATTTTAAATTAATTTTAATACACTTTAAAAGATATAATTTTCAAATTCAGGTAAAAAGACCTGTATTATTTTGAAATAATACATTAGAATTGCAAAAAAAAACTGGCTATAGAGTCATAAATACAAATTAATTCAATTTTGTCGGGCTATACAGTATTATCTTGATAGAGAGTCAGGAAAAACAGTATAACTATTCATCTACTTCTTTTCAACTCTATTTTTTTCATGAATCATGCAGAGAAAGAATCAACCTACAACGCAATTACAAAAAGTTATCAATATGTGGCCTGCATCAAATGTTACGAATTTTCAAATATTCAAAACGCTTTTTCTCGAAACTCACTTTTTTGAGATAATACCCTCTGACTATTCATGTGCGATCTGTCATCTACGCCAGAGAAAATACACGTCTGAGTCTGAGTGACTGCTGCAGTCTTCTTGGGATAACTATCATGGACTCATAAGCTTGAATAAAGTTTAGCTCTTAGCCTTTTGTATGTCCTGAGTAAGAATAGGAAAATGGCTGATACAAGTTATCCAGAAATCGAGTTGATCGAGTACCGAATGCCGTCATCCGACGTCGAACGAAGGTAGACGATATCGGCGATCGAATCTCGAGTCTCAAGTGGAAATGAGCAGGACACCTGGCGAGGATGGAAGATGGCCGGTGGACAAAGGCAGTGACAGAGTGGCGGCCGAGAACTGGACGACGATCAGTCGGAAGACCAGCAGCCCGATTGTCGGACGACATTGTCTCAGCGGTGGAGGGGCCATGGATGCGGATGGCTAGGGACCGTGAGAGGTGGCGCAAGGGGAAAAAGGCCTATACCCAACAGTGGGCAGAGGTGGGCTGAGGATGATGATGATGAGGGTGGTAAACGCCACTAATTTTATCCAAGTTCCCACCCCGATGGCAGTTTCGAAGGGGACAGTTGGGAAAACAGAAAAACTATTATACAAATGGATTGGTGGAATGGAAGTATGAAAAGTTATTTCTTAAAAATGTCTCTTTTAAATTTAGGTTTAGGTTCTACTAAATATCATGAATGAAGTAAATATTAATCATCACTCAGATAGACCTATAAACCCATTTAAAAAAATTGTATTTCCCTACGTATTTACTGAATTAATGTTACATACCATACTATTTTTCATATGATTTACAAAGTAAAAAACTGTAAGTGCTACATACATGTAATTTTACCTGCGATTTATCCATGTAAAACATGGTATGTGAAACATACGATATTTTCAGTCACCTCACCCACGCCGTAAAAAATGGTAAGATTAACATACGATATTTTCTTACTGCGTTACCCCGTCGTAAAGAATCGTAACAACAATATCTCCAAAAGCATTCAAAATACAGCTTTTACTTTAGCACATAAAAATCGAACCCAAAATAACCTAATTATGGTAAAAATTTGAAACCAAAAGCTTTAAAATCAAAAGAACGGTTAAAGAAAACATCTTTAAATGGCTCTCCTGAAAAGTTAGCTTTTTGAACATACGGCAGTTTACGTAGGAGCCATCGAAATATCGATACAGAATGGGAATTATGCGATTCGGCATATAATAAAATAATTCGCATTCTGGGCGTACCGGTAATTGATCTGTTCGCTTCCCGCACCAACACCAAATGCGACCAGTATATTTCGTGGAAACAAGACCCCGATGCCCTGGCAGTCGATGCCTTTACAGTGGACTGGCATTCTAAATTTTTCTACGCATTTCCTCCGTTTTCTATGGTTTTAAAATGCTTGAGAAAAATCCTCGACGATAAAGCCACCGGTATTATGGTATTCCCCTACTGGCCTGGACAAGCCTGGTTCCCTCTCCTTAAGAGCATGTTAAGGTCCGAAATCATCGTCTTCGAACCTAGTAAGAACCTGTTGCGTTCTCGTTTCAGGACGCTGCATCCGTTACACAGCAGCCTTTCCCTGGGGGCCGCGACGCTCTCAGGTTTGCCTTTTTAAGACGGAAGACCCCAGAAGAAGCCCTAGACCTGATGTTAGATTCCGTGTCAAATAACACCATGAAACAATACACTGTTACATTTAAATTGTGGTGGCAGTTTTGTAACAACTTACGCGTAGACATACTCGAGGCTCCAATAGGGTTAGTCATCAAATTTCTCGTTGATCAGTACAAGAAGGGTGCTGCTTATGGTTCCATCAACAGTCATCGTTCTGCCCTATCATTACTACTAGGAAGTAACGTAGGGTCAGACGAACAAGTCAAACGGCTCTTAAAAGGGATTTATAGAAATAAACCTAGTCGCCCTAAGTACTCTAGCACCTGGGACCCTCAAATCGTACTAAACTATGTATCTAACTGGTTCCCTAATGATGACATAAATCTGGAAAAACTAACCAAGAAGCTATCAATCTTATTGGCCCTCTGTACTGGTCAAAGAGTGCAAACTCTGTCTGCTATTAAGATTGATAATATAAGAAAATCTCCAACTGGCTTGAAAATTATTATTACGGATATGTTAAAAACTTCGGCGCCGGGACGAAATCAACCACTGTTATGCTTACCATACTTCACGGATAACCCGTCTATATGCGCGGCAAAGACCCTCGATGATTATCTCGTAGCTACAACGGGGTTGCGTCCTGACGGAACAGATAACTTAATCGTGACCATTAAAAAACCACACAAGAAAGCTAGCCCCCAGACTTTAGCTCGCTGGATCAAGCAGACCCTAGCTGAGAGCGGCGTGGATGTGACGGTGTTTGGCGCGCATAGCACGCGCCACGCGTCAACATCTGCGGCGGCCTCGGGCGGGGTTTGTGTTGATACTATACGTAAGACTGCTGGTTGGTCCAGCTCGTCTTTAACTTTCGCTAGGTTCTATAATAGACCTATTAACGACGATGGCCTGTTTGCAAGAGCAGTTTGCTCCATAAGAAGCGACAGCGCAGACTGATTATGTTAATAATTAATTATTAAGTTGATTATGTCACTAATTATTAAGTGGAATATGTTACCAATTATTAAGTTGATTAAGTTTATAGTTACCTAACTGTAACAAAAAATGATTATTTCTTTCGTTCACATTGAATTGGGTACTTAAAATAAAACTTTTCATATTGTACAAAACATCAGTTTATTAATCATACACTAATATCACTTGCTCTACCATTAGGTACCTAAAGATCACATAGATATTCTCTAAACATCTACATAGTTAATTAGATATCTTCGAATGATGCGACGAAGTATAATTGATGATTAAACGAACTAAGTGAAGTTCGCTCATAATTATACGAGTCGCATCATTCGAAGATATCAAGACCCACCCACCCCTGTACCCAGTGTCATGAAAAGTTTATTAGTTTCCTCTAAAACAATGACAGCTGTAGTGATGGGGATACAATACCAAAATTTGCGGAATCGATTATCGATTTCTTTAAAAAATGTGCGACGTATGCCTTGTAGACTAAAAGGACTACATAGTTAATTAGATATCTTCGAATGATGCGACTCGTATAATTATGAGCGAACTTCACTTAGTTCGTTTAATCATCAAATATAACAGAAGCAACTTACAAAATCAAATTATTCAAAGACACTATACAAGGTGTTACAAAAGTACCTAACTCTTTTTACAGGGTAATAGCACCCGGTGATAGGCATCACAACCTAAATATTTTTTTTGCTCTATGACGTTCCATTAATTTTTTAAATAATAAAATGTGAACGATGTGGCGGGAGAACGTATTTTTTAAATATTGTTTTCATTGACTTTCACAATGTTTTAACAACTCAAAGCTATGTAAATACACCTACACGCACAAACATATTTTTAAATTTGAGCTAATAACAAAAACAAAAAAGTTATGATTTTTTTTTAATTTTGAGGTTATAAAATAAAAATTGTTATTTTCAACTTTTTTTTACAGATTTGACATACTGTTGACCAGTAGGTTACACCCTGTAAAAAGAGTTAGGTACTTTTGTATACCTTGTAATGCGGTTGCGCTGTATGTAAGTATGTTTTCGTATGGGGAGGGGCCTATAATGACAGAGGCTTTAGACCAATCTTCACTTGCTACGAAGGCGCAAGTATCCCTCTATTTGTAAGGAGCCAGTCAGCCATAAAAGTCTATAAAAGACAAACAGATTGGTCCGGTCAAATTGTTAACTGTGACAAAAGCTTAGCCGCCATTCTGAAAACCTTTGCAAAGTTTCCTCTTTGACGTTCGTTTCTTTAACTTTTTCCACAGATAAATAACGATCAACTGATCGAAAGATATTTCTAGCAATCAAACGAGACAAATTTGCACTATCATAGTGACTCTCCCACTCTCTCGCTGACAAAAATAAGCCATGATGACAAAAAGAAAATCGTATTTATTGACACCAGCAAAACCACACATAGGCTTGATGTCTTAATTGAGTGGTAGCTTGGTGCAGATCAAAAATCAGAAAACGAAGCTAGTAGAAACCGAGTATAATGTGCGTCGTAGCTAGCTAGCACTGGGCCCTTTGTACTCCATAGAACATCCATTCCCACTCAGTCGATTTACACTTCAAAAAGTACAGCAGTGAGTTCAGTTATTTGCCGTTGCTAGTTAAGGCTTTAATAGGCGCTAACTAGCGCCACCAATGATAAAAAAATCATGACTTTTTTTATAACCCCCTTTTTGAAAAAGTTAAACGGTAGAGTTTTCCATATTACTATACCTAGCAATTTTTAGAACCATCAGCCCAGAGCCGAGACCCAGGAATCTAGGCTACAATTTAACTTTTGGCAGAAACGGCCGTTTTTGGCATAAACGAAATTGTAGCCTAGGTTGTTGTTCCTAGATTGCAGGTTGTAGGTTCTAAAAATTGGTATCCCACCAAAAACATTCTGTAAAAACTAGCCAGGTCTCGATGGAGCTGCTTGTTTATCTCTAAAAAGTAATGAAATCTAGACAAGGTCGTGCCAAGTCTAAGGTTCCTTACTGCGATTTCTTTATTATTATAGTTAATGTTGTGTGACTTGGCCGTTGAAGGGTACACAAGCGGTTCTGGCGTCAGATTGGTGTAATGGTGTCATGGAGCACCTGGTTTTGTACCCTTGTATACCCTTCAACGGCCAAGTCACACAACATTAACTATAATAATAAAGAAATCGCAGTAAGGAACCTTAGACTTGGCACGACCTTGTCTAGATTTCATTACTTTTTAGAGATAAACAAGCAGCTCCATCGAGACCTGGCTAGTTTTTACAGAATGTGTTTGGTGGGATTTCACTTCTTTTTGTAGAAACGTGGGCATATTGATTTATTTCATTAGATTTTCTTATTGGAAACCGTTTTTTAATTTGAGTAATGTTCGAGTAGAATAAAGTTAATCGTTCGACTATTTGTTTTTGTTAAATTGTAAGTATAAGTATAAAAGCCAGTCTAGTCTTATCCAGAGATTTCCTTTAATTTTATTTATATGCGTATTAAAAGCTGAAGGGGAGGCATTCGCCCAGCAGTAGGACGCTATAGGCTAGATTAAATTAGAAGATGTGTCCCACTACGCTGGATTTCTGCAATGACAGTCGATATTTTTATGTACCAATAGTAGAAGGGGGCATTACCATAATACAGCTGAGACCAGCTAGGGGAGCACAATGTCACGATAAAAGTTTTATCCCATTATCGGCTATCGCCATCTTGCTTTATTTCACCGCGTAAAGCGAGATGCCTCTAACCGATAGTGGGATAAAACGTTTATTTTGAAGTTGTGCTTCCCGGGCAGCTGAGGGTTCTTCGTCAGATACTTCAGACCTTCGATTTTTGACATCAAATGAAGCGGCCCACCAAGTTGAATATTTTTTGTAAGGGCGGTATATGTCGATCTATAATAGTTTGGTTGGGCTCTTGTGTTTTATAATCAGGGTCACCAGGTACTCCAGATCTTCGATTATCCTAGTTTTTATAGTTTTCCCTTTATATGGCCATTAAACCCTAAGTCTGTACCAAATTTCAGCTCTCTGAGTTTATGGGAAGTACTAGTTCTATTAGGGCTCTTGTGTTTTCTAATCAGGGTCACCAGGTACTCCAGATCTTCGATTATCCTAGTTTTTATAGTTTTCCCTTTATGTGGCGATTAAACCCTAACTATGTACCAAATTTCAGCTCTCTGAGTTTATGGGAAGTACTAGTTCTATTAGGGCTCTTGTGTTTTCTAATCAGGGTCACCAGGTGCTCCAGATCTTCGATTATCCTAGTTTTTATAGTTTTCCCTTTATGTGGCCATTAAACCCTAACTCTGTACCAAATTTCAGCTCTCTGAGTTTATGGGAAGTACTAGTTCTATTATGATGATCATGAGTGAGTGAGTGAGTGTGTGTCATAAATGCGAAACTTTGCTTTCGCTTAACTTCGGAACTAAATGACCTACAGACTTGAAATTTTGGATTTTAAGTATGTGATTATAGCTTACTAGATGACGAAAATTTCTGCGTTCTGGTCTTATCCAGAGGTTCTCAAATAGGGGCCTGAAAATGCGGCGAAATGGTTTCAGTAAAGGATGGTACGGCAGTGTTTGCTTCGCGCTCGACCTGGCGGGGGCACTGCCGTGCCCCCAGATAAGTAATATAGAAGACTCTTTAACTTTTTAACTCTTTTACTTTCTCGCCGTTTAACTTTTTTTTAAAAGGGGTTATAAAAAAAGCCATGATTTTTTTATCATTGGTGGCGCTAGTTAGCGCCTATTAAAGCCTTAATTGTTAAGTTATAAGTAGCGTCGTAGCGTCAACCCACACACATAAGTTATGTGGCAGTTCTGCGATGAAAACTACAGGCGGACGCGAGGAGGGGACTTCGCACTTGACTCGTCGAAAAATAGGATCGCCGTCTAAAATTTGACCACTTATTACTTAAGGGTCCGTATAAGGCTAACTAGCGCCACCAATGTTGAAAAAATCATATCTCGCTTCAGAAGAAGTTTCTGACAAAATCCTAAGATGAGCTCATGCGCCATGCTTTTCTAGATTTTTAAGTGTGGGTACCCAACTCAATTTCTAGTCTTAAGCTAAAAAAATTTCCGTCCGTTTTTGGCGGTTATCGAAAATTTTTTAGCTTAAAAGTAAATTTCGAAGAGGGTATCTACACTTAAAAATCTAGAAAAGCATGGCGCATAGGCTCATCTTAGGATTTTTCCAGAAACTTCTTCTAAAGGAAGATATGATTTTTTCAACATTGGTGGCGCTAGTTAGCCTTATACGGACCCTTAACTCGCTTGTGGCGTTCAAACACAATAACAACTTATCTCGCCATAGTGGCAGTTAACTCGCTATTGTACTTATTGAAGTGTAAATCGGCCTCTAGGGATCGGTGTATTAAATGCTTGATAATACCTATGGTCCATCATAGTGTTGTAGTCGGCTGGAATATACACGATTTATAGGAATTTCGAACGAAATGCACTCTTAAAATACCAGAATAAAACCCCTGTCGCCTAATAGCCCTGGGCCCCTTTGAAGTCTACTTCTGAGGATTGTGATTCGCCGGGCCCCTTGAACTTGCCAGCTGAATTTGGAAGGCGAGATGCCGTTAAGTTGGGCGATGATTAAAGGAATGTGTCGAAATGTCGTCTCGTTTGTTCGATATTCGAAAAGAAAGGTCGTTTGTTCTGCTTTGTTTAAAGCTTTTATCGGCGGCTTTGCTTCTCTGTTTTCTTTACAGTCGGAAGGAACTACATTGTCAGAGGTCGCGACTTCGCGAGTTGAAGTCCCGATCCGAAGAAATTTTTAAATAATAATTATCTGTAACACACTTCTAGTTGGAGAGCTGGTGACCAATCGAGATATTTTTTCGTACAAGGCTGGGAGTTAGTAGGCTGATAGAGTAGACTTCGCTGAGTCTGGGAAAAATATTTTTTTGGTCCGGTCGCGGTTGAAAGTTAGATTTTTTCCACTTTGAAAGTTTAAATGTATGGGTTGAGTAATTTCTTTTTTGTCTACAAGGCTGGGAGTTTTTGGGCCGCCTTTTTAGTCTCCGCTGATCACGAAATCACTATTTATTACTCGGCAAACGCGGTAGAAATATTGTTTTTTATAACCTAGAAAGTGTGAATTTTTGGGTTATAAAAATCAAACTTTCAACCACGCTCGGCCAAAAAAACAAATATTTTCTTGTTCAATGGAGTCTCAACAACAAACCTAGAAGTTTCCAGCCTTGTACGACAAAAAAAAATATACTGAACCCATACATTTAAACTTTCAAAGTCGAAAAAATCTAACTTTCAACCGCGACCGTGCCAAAAAAATATTTTTCCCAGACTCAGCGAAGTCTACTCTATCAGCCTACCAACTCCTAGCCTTGTACGAAAAAATATCTCGATTGGTCACCAGCTCTCTAACTATTCTCTCAATGCTTTCTTGGTATTGGATTTAGGGTGGAATTAGCTAATGGTCGTCAGATCAAGCTCGAGCTCAAATAGGTGATCTCAGTAAACAAAAATGCTGATGTCAAGCTTAAGTAGCTATCAGCATAAGCTTGAGCTTGACATTGACATTAGCCAAGGTCTCAAATCGGTGATTTTGTTTTCTGAGTTCAGCTACTTGAGCTGGAGCTTGAGATGACGACTATAAATGCCACCCTTAGACCTTCGTATTTATAGAAGGTAATTCATACAGAGTCGTGAGACGGACGTGCGGAGTAAACTAAGCCGTATGGGCACAAAATATTCCTCACGCAATCCGGGCTCTTCTCTTTCTCTTTCTCACGGACAAGACTCACTGCCGATTTCTGAATTGAGAAATTCGCTAAGCAAATGGGTAAGTATCGTCCTGTCTCTGCAGATTTCTCACAAAACAGCGTGACAGAACGAAAGTTAAGTATTTGCTTAGCAAAAGTCTCAATTCAGAAACCGGGCCTAAACAAATAAATAAATAAATTGGACTTCATCACATTTTCAAACAAAAAAAGTCTTGTAGGTATCTACATGGTTAAGTAGTAATGCACCGGATAGAACTTTAGAAAACTGTAGAAAAATCAGAAAAAGTTCTAGAGAATTAAGCTTTAACTTGGTCACACTAAGGCCTGATTTCAAAATTGAGAATTTACTAAGTGAATACTTATAAGTATCGTTCTGTCACGTTATTTTGTGACAAATCTGCAGAGACAGAACGATACTTACCTTGCTTAGCGAATTTATCAAATCAGAAATCAAGTAACCTTCCTTCACTAATCTCATCCATTGCTTTCCAGACGACCCCTTCATGGTTCGGTGGCAGGGCCTGACTACCAAACGTCGACCTGCCCCTCTACCCTTGACGCAATTTTTTCAATATGGCGCAATTTACAAAATTAAATATTTCACGAATTAGGACGCATTTTATAATTTTATCGTAGAAAAAAGCCTTGAATAAACATTACGAAGTATACAGGGTGTTAAAAGACCGCCAACAGACCCGAAAGCCACGCATACTAGACACCAAAACAAAGTACTTTTTCGATAAATTATTGCTGGGATATGATTTTGGTTTTTTAGGTTATAATTTTGAAAAATATTTTATCACGCAATGGACATGTAATGCACAGAAGTCATATTGCGCAAGCGTAGGTATAAGTTTATGTTAAAACTTGAAATGCCGATGTTTAGAATACATTGCGGGTTGCAATTTTAACGTCGTTTTTTGTAAGAAATATTCATAATTTTGATATGGCTTCTTAAGAAGGTATGTTAAGAACTAGATTTTGAATACATTTATACAAAAAAAAAGTTTTGAAAACTCCGACTTTGAACCCTATTATCTTGGAAACCGTTGATTTCCCAGGCATAGTTCCTTGGGCAAAAATGTTCATTATGATGAGGACAATACTTGGTTTCCCGCTTTGTTGGCGGTCTTTTAACACCCTGTATAAAATCAAAGCTTGTCAACTTTAAGACTTTGTCAATATGACTTCAATAACGTCAAGGGTAACCCCCCAGTTTTCGGTCACTTCTCTGTGACATCCTAACGAACCTTAGGGAATGCCTCTGCTTTGCTTGAGTAGTTTAGGGCTTGTATTCTCTAAAATAAGCATCGTCAATAATTCCAGTAGGTATTAAACGTCAAATAGATGGTGTGTTTTTATAACGTGTTTCGGCAAGGCGTAGTGAACCCGTTGTTTTTATACTTTTTGCTCTATCGCAAAAACGGTAAAACATACAAGCATCAAACTTGGTATGATTACCTTATAGTATAACAAACAACAAATTATAAAAAAATGGTCAAGCACGAGTTGGACTCACGCGGAACCCTTAGTGCGCGAGTCGAACTCGCAATTGGTTATTTACAGATTATAGACTCACTGATCGCCATCTTCTGCCTTATAGCCAAATCTTTAGTTTTTAGTTTTTTTATGTTTGGCTAAGGACGTTGAGTAAATTCATCTGTCGTACAAAGTTATATTGAAACTTGGAAGATTTAAAAAATCGTAAGTCGGGACTTGAATACGCGACCTCTAGACCACTGTAAGTAATCTTCGTGCTATTTTTGTAGTCTTAAAAAAATACTTACCTTACCTGTTACGTATGATCAATGATGTCCCAAACGGCTTTGTACAATTTGCTTTGATTGTAGAGCAGAAATTTATTGTATTAGCTTTATACGTCTTACCTACACACACTCGGAATACCTAATATTTTAACCGACTTAAAAAAAGGAGGAGGTAGGTACTCAATTCAACCCGATTTTTTTAATGTATGTTAGGTACTCAGACTAAGCTAAGCGGTGGTGGTCTAGTGGGTAGAACAATGGACTCAGAAGCGAGAGATCCAGGTTCGAATCCCGGTGTGGACATATACCTATGACTTTAATTTATTTCAAAGTTACGTATATTTGTGAATTTGTAGTAGCAATACCACTCGCTGACTGTGAAGGAAAACATCGTGAGGAAACCTGAGCGTATGAGGCATTATACCCTCAACGCAAAAATCGCCAACCCGCATTGAGCACGCGTGGTGATTAAGCTCGAACTCTCTCTCTGGGAGAAGGTCTTTGCCCAGCTAGTGGGACATGTACAATTGTACAGGCTACATCTTACTTACTTTTAGGTACCTCGGAACTTTTTTCTATCACTCGGAATCAGAGGGTGCAGGGGCACGAAATTCCCATACAAACGTAGTTCAGGTTTAATTTCTAAACTACAGGCTGGATTTTGCTGAAACTTGGTTTATATCAGTAGATGACCAATATGGAGGTTTGCAAATAGTTTTTATAATAAAAAAATAGCCTGAAAGAAATTAGAGCGATGCGTTTTTCGCGCCGAAAAAGGGGTTACTTTCAGCTGTTATTTACTTACATTATTACACTGTCTATTGGAGTCTAACTACCTTGGAAACATCAATAATGTATTGTACACACGACATCACGTCGACCTTTACACGCTAGCACTCTACTCGGTTACGTTACGGGTGACTTTGCAACAAAAGTGTACAGTGTGACGTGCTGTCGTGTGTACTTGCCAGAAAAAAAAAGATTTTTGAAATAGCTAATAAAATGTAGGAATGGCAGCGGAACTATGAAAAAATTTGGGAAAATAGATCTATTACATTACAACTACAACTAGTTACTCGCGAAAGGACACGAACACACGTAGACTCATACAGGCGCATTGCCTCTCACTTTTCCCGCGCTCCGTCTCGCTATGGCTGAAACAGCTATAGAAAACAGTGTTTCACGCTCTTGGCCATCGCCGAGTTCCCAAGGTCCTACAGGGGATTCTTAATAACTGTGTACCTTTTCACCAGTGAAGTCGTTTTTTTTTTTAATTTTGTTAAGTTTGTATTATTATTTTTACCATTCCAATAACAAGTTTTTACTAAATAAATCAATCAACAAAGTCAATAAAAAACATATCTCTGCATCGCAGGGAATGAACCTGCAATGTATCGAACAAATTTGTCACTAGGTACTCTACACTATAACACCACGAGCACATTGCACTTTCATACTTTAAGAGACAACTAAATGATTCATGGAACATCGCCAAGGGCCTGCATCGTCTACACAAACTCTATCCTTGACATGCAATCAAAAGTTAGGCACATGTTGGAGAACTTTGAACTCTACTGCGCCACTTAACTCCGTTAACACATAGGTAGGTACAGTCGGCCACACGCTAAGATACCCCTTTGTGTTCGATCGGCGGCCTTATACCGCGCGCGGTAAGAGCTGCCATGGGGTATCTGTGACAGTGGCTAACCGTACAATAAATTGGTTCCCTACGTCAAATCGAAACTTGTTTGTTCTAAAACACTATGACAGCTCTATTTTGCAATACTTTATTACTTCTCAATTCATTTATTTCAATAATATTAAGTACTACATAATTAAGTACTTCTAAGCTTTATATGACCGATGTAACGTTTATGCGAAAGTCATTATATCGATAGTTATTATATCAAGAAGACATTGTATCGACCATTTATTTGAGCTAATCGAAAGATTTTCTCCCGTTTGATGGGATAGATCCTTTGGGATGCTCAAAGCGTCAGCTATTGAGATACATTTTCGTAATTAACATAGTTGGCATAGTTAGCTAAGTGGGACTATAATAATATTATAATGTATACTTAGTTACGATATAAATATGTTCTTGGCGCGATGCAGGATTTGTAGCGAGGTGGCGTTACTGAGTATATGTAGCACTTTACTGTGCAACCGACACAGAAGTCGCTACACCATTGCAACCACGCTAATGCACCTAGCCGCGAACTGCCATTGGCCTTAGCCTGTAACGCAATGGTGCCAAAATTGGCTCCCAGTTGACGGCTTCAATTACGATTTATTAATGCTGTCGGTCATTTTAATGTTTTTGTAGTACAGCAAAGAATATTATGATTCTAATTCTAGAGGATTAGTTCTCTGGTTGTAGGAAAAGAACGAGGAAACACCAGTTTTGCCCTTCGGCTGGGACGCCATCGACACGCCATTGCGTTACTGGCTAAGGCCCCAGGTACGAACTATCTCTAAACGTAACAAAACACCTAAGTGTAACGATTCAACGCTCTCACCTTTCACAAAAGAGTGGCTGCAACCCAGTTGAGAATATAGTTTATTATCAATGCAATAGGACACTAATCAGGTTCGACAATGTTCCAAAGTTTGGCGCCTGAAGCGATAAACTTCCCCGTATCTGCTATCTCGGTGTGGCATACATAACATACTGTGTAAGTTGTGTGACTTGATAAACAAAATAAACGGTATAACAAAACAAGCTACTCAAGTAGAAGTGTGTGGTTTAAAGTTAAGTGTTCATATTATGATTCACAAGGCCGAAAATAACATACCTAATCTATTTCACCGTTTTGGGACCAGTGAAGTGAAATCCACCATAATATTCTCAAACGCGTCAACTCGCATTATCTACTTTGTTTGAGTAATAGGTAGATATTATTCAAAACATAATTGACACCATCATCGGTGGTCGTCTGCTACCGCCGCTTGGCCGCGCAGTAGTAGGTGCGGGTTTTGAGTTGGGTTTTGAGAGTACTCCCGAGGCATCAGCCCCCTGGTCTTGGGTGTGCAATCTCCTGGATATGTGGTCAATGTGGCTCCGAGCTGCTGGAGTCTTGCAGCTCGAGGAGCTCCCGCGGGTATGGACGTCCTTTTACTGGCCGGTCGTAGTTGGGGTGGCCACTACCTCACTAGATTACCTACCCATAATTAGGAAACAGTTGATGTAGCACGAAGAACGTAATATTTGATTGCGCTCATATTGTCCTTATGCTAGACGTATTGGTTCACTCTCCCACTCTGCAGTGGGTGATAGAAAGTACATGTGGACAATTCAACGAAGAACTGCAGGCACTTAGGACTAACTAGTAACTAGTGAGTAAGTTTCATAGTGCGCTGGTCCAGGCGTGCTGCTGAATTGCAAGAACTGTATTAGAAAATACTGACACCAATGAAAATTCTACTACATTATCAATACAGTGCTATCATGTTCTATTTTCGTTCTTGTTGCGTGACTCTAGATACTAAGAACTACAATTTATGTCAAAAGTAACAGTAGTTAAATACGCACAAAATGAGTCAGACAAAATGTCCCATTTATATCCTAGCTTTTCATACCAATCTAACCAACAACCGATAAATCGCACATTTAACTTTTTTGTGACCCTCTTTTGGACCCTCTTTTGTGACAACTGGAACCAGTTTCTCGTTTATTAAACGGCCCTCTATCAGGCGTAATTAATATCCTCGATTAAAAACAAAATGGTAAGGCAAAAAATAAAATTTAAATACAAATCACTGAATAGAAATAATCGAGTATGAATATTAAAACGCTTAGGCCCGTAAAATCAATCACAGTTTAAACAAAAAAGGCTAGTTTAAACCCTATCTGTCGATTAACTTTCATACAAAATGCGAGGTTTAATCTATGGATTGAGTTTAAACTGTGATTGATCTTACGGGCCTTAGGCTCGGTTTCTGATTTGAGAAAATCGCTAAGCAAATGGGTAAGTATCGTCCTGTCTATGCAGATTTCTCACAAAATAGCGTGGCAGAACGATAGTTAAGTATTTGCTTAGCAAAATTCTCAATTCAGAAACCGGGCTTTAGTCTTTACTGGGAAATTGTTTTAGATGGAGTAGGCTTGCCCAGCACCTATACCATCCTGACAGCTTAGTCGGCCTAGCCCACAGGAAAGACAAGTCAATACGTAAAACAATGTCCCAGGCACTACAGCGCCAAGTGGTCTCTTCACCCATCTAGTGTGCGTGAAGGTGCCACGGGGCGCTGTATAAATCATCTCATTACGTAGATGCAAAAAAGGCCTTAGTTAGTCTTTACTATCCATCTGCTTATTCTACCTTTAATAGGTCTTAGCTCTAGCGTTTATAGATATAGGTACCCTACCGAACCAATTCATGCTCACAAAACTAGTAAATTACACATTATTTTCCTTGGCGCGCCGCAGTCGGGCAAAAAGTCGAACGCGACTAACGAGTGTGACAATAAATCACTATCCTGAACAAATTGTCTCTGTAGCGAGACACTTGCACAAAGGCAATCACCTCTACAAATGTCTCGTTAACTATCTTGTTGTCCTTTTCACTTTTGTCCTCTGAGAAAAGGACAAATTCTTTATCTCTAGCATCGAGTATCAAAGAGGCGAGAGACATCTAAGATCGAACAATAGGGGGAAATTTCTTTTAGTCCTACAGCAGAAGTACCTACGAATCTAATGGTAAGACAGTTAACTCAGTATTTAACCGTCTCCATATAACCATTGAAAGTGAAAGGTCCTAGGTTCGATTCTCGGTGCGGGCATGTATCTATTGACTTTGTTTAATTTCAAAGTTACGTAAATTTGTGAATTTGTAGTAGCAATACCACTCGCTGACGGTGAAGGAAAACATCGTGAGGAAACCTGAGCGTATGAGGCATTATACCCTCAATGCAAAAATCGCCAACCCGCATTGAGCACGCGTGGTGATTAAGCTCGAACTATCTCTCTGAGCGAAGGCCTTTGCCCAGCTAGAGGGACACGTACAATTGGGAACGCAAAGTTTTTTGTTCGAAAGTCCGTTATTGGCTTAAACTTATCTTTAGACAATATTGAGAAACTAATTTAAATATTTTTTATTTTGGTCCAGTAATTTTGTTTTTATGCGCTAAAATGTTTTGTTGCTATGACCGCCAACAGTATGCAGACCGTCGCGTGAAGGTATCTTTGAAACGTTGTAAAATCCAAACTACTGAACCAAAATTAAAAATATTGAAATTAATTTCTCAATATTGTCTAAAGATGAGATTAAGCCAATAACGGACTTTCGAACAAAAAACTTTGCGTACCGAATTGTACAGGCTACATCTTACATCTTTCAGGTAGGTGATTCATTGGCAGAGTAGTATTTTAATAGGCACGGGTCAAAATACAAAACGCCGTATATTCAATCCCGCAATGGAAACGACTGATCCTGCAAGGGAAAATACGGGGTTGTCAAAGACCTGGCCACCCAAAAACATCATGGCTACAAAATCTCGCAGAATGGTTCAACACAAACCACACACCATTCTTCCGAGCCCCAACATTACGGGCCAAAGTGAGTGGCCGTCATGATAACCGACCTCCGATAGGAGATGGCACTAAAAGAAGAAAAAGAAGAATGAAAGCGATTGGCTCACTAAACCACGCAAGGTTGCTGAACCGCATTCTAGCACATCCATATATTATCTAGTTTAAATCTGTCCAGCCCATGAATCTCGCCCACTTCTGGGTATAGGCCTCTTCTTTGTCACGCGAATCACCCTGGTCCCCTGCCAGCCGTATCCACAGTTTTCTACCAGACTTCCTGATGTCATCGACCCATAGGGTCGGCGGCCTGCCCACAGGATGTCGAGCAGTTCTAGGCCACCGCTCAGTGACTGCTTTTGTTCATCGTCCGTCATCCCGCCTAATCAAATGTCCAGCTCATCTCCACTGAATTGAGTTAACTTGAGCTCTTCTTATTCCGCTTTATATCGTCCACTGCCTGGACATGCCTCTTTATGTATGTCTTTTCCATATAAACCGGTCTGTGGCTATTGTGGTCCAGTTTGAGCCAGTAGCTTTGATATCGTCGGACCATCGTGAAGCTGGGTCTGCCCACACTTCGCGTTCCTGTACGGGGCCTCCATGTCAGGACTTTTCGGCTCCATCTACCATCCTCTCGGTGACATACGTGTCCTGCCCATTGCCACTTAAGTCGAGCTATCCGTTTGCCGATGTCGATAACTTTGGTGCATTGGCGGATCACTGTATCCTTAGCTTAATTTAACCTGAGTTAAGCTTCTAAAAGTGAATATTTCGTGTCAGCGGAAAGAGAACAAGAAGCGATTTGCGCTGAAGGCTTTTAATGAGTCTCTATTCGCGGAACGTTTACAGCGACGAACGACGATTCCTTTTGACGGTCCAGTAAATATTTGCGCTGAATCCTCGGCGGAAACACTTGCGGGTGAAAAATGCTCGCAGAATTTTATTGTAGAAATCTAGAGCTTGCGGTTTTTAAGCCCCTGGTGGGAAATAGGGATACAATCGTGATGATTTTCTTTGTTTTGATGAAAATATCAAATAAATAGCCCTTTCCCTGTGACTTCATCCGCGCAGACTAAGAGCAATATTTACAGAATATCTTCGGTATTTACAGAGTACGTACAGTGTTCGAGCACTATATAAGCAACTCAGTTGCTTCCTTTATTTTCTCGTGGGCCGTCCCTGCTCCGGGCGATAAGAGCGAACATAAATTACCTTCAGCACCCATTTGCACCATTGTGGCACCTAATTCCAGAGCTTCAGAGGCGTTTTTCCAACAAGAACGTGGCGACTAGATAGAATTAACTGGGCAAAATTAACTATCCGTCACTCGCTAAATGAATGGACTAATCCTAATTCCATTGTGTGCGTGCGTAGGTAGAGTGCTACTCGGTGTCTATAAATTTTCTGTTTGTCATTTGTAAAAACACGTGAAAAGAAACAACGTTTTTGTTACTTTGATGTACTTACTTAGTTCTTCTTCTATTGTGTCGAAAGCCTCAAACTTTGCGCTCCTAAAAACACGGTAGGGGCCACCTCCAGGAGATTCTGCCAGTATTTGTGCAGCATCAGGACAGATGTGAAGATGCGACATTGTTTGTGCTTAGTTACATACTTAACTAGCCACCTATGCTGTAGTTTTTAATGCTTGCTGGATATCATTAGGAAAATTTCGATTTTTTGATGTTCAAATAACTGGACTCTATCTTTTTTTACTGTTGGCTTTTTTGCGACGTTCTTGCTAAAAAACGCATCAGTCATAGATGTGACGGGATGTGACGGGACGTAACCAGAACTATCAAAGATTCCTTATACACAGTACACATACAGGACAATTTTTAAATACCTAGCTTTATTCCTGAAACACGTGTACTTCTGAATGTGATTTCCAACAACTTTTGTTCTACGACTTTTCGCATAGCTCGGTAGGTACATACGACAGCACGTCGGACTGTACACTTTTGTTGTACAGTCGCCTATAACGTAACCGAGTAGAGTGCTAGCGTCTACGTGCTGTCGTGTGTACTTTTTATTTACTGAACTTGTCGCACTTTTTTACAGATCTCCTAAAAGTGTATTCCATCTGTCTCAGACACTGCAGCGTCCAAGTATGAGTGGATATTCTGTTTTGTCGCCGCTTTTTACTTATGTTATTGTAAATAGAAAGCGCGTATAGAGGGTATCTTGTTAAATTCAATCATACATTAATTAAGCTAGGAGGTACATGAAATGCAATTTTACAGTCAGGTTGTCACGGCTATAAGCCAGCATTAAGTCGCTACAAAGAGTGTCACCACGTATAAACCGTTGGTTGGCTTTTAAATTAATATTTTTGTGGTGCGAAGGGTTGAGAAGGGGTTTTGACTTTTGGCTTATCGGTATTAAGTATACAGCGGAATATTTGGTTAACTGGCTGAGCTTTCTACTTTTTGTTTCTGTGAGTACTATTAAAGTAAAAAGGTTCAATTCATACATATGAAGTGCCAATATTATCAAACTTTATCAACATAAAATTTTTTTAGGGAACAATTTCTTATGTGTCAGTTATAGCTTTACAATGTAATCTGCGGCTAATTTATAAAAAAAATGAACACGACGGACAGCACGACAATGAGAGCTAGCCGTAATTACAGCGTAATTTTTAAATAGCTTTAGTTTTGTAATAAGACTAATAAGTCAACAGGTAGAACAAAAGTTGTTGCAAAATACATTTATGTTGACGTGTTTCAGGAATAAAGCTATTTATGAATTATCCTGTCTATTTTTATTCGACTTCGGTTAAAGCTATTCCATAAAATACTTTACCGACATCACAAGTTCAAAGATTGTAAAGGTTTCGCAATCTTCTTACAACTTTTTAATAAAGTTACCGTGCAACCATTCTGATCTTCCAAAGTGCACGGAACAAGTTTCATATAATAGTTTTAAGTTAATTCAATATTCATAACAAAATATTGTAAGGAAATTTTATTAATGAAGACGTTTATATAGGTTTTATATAAGTATATCTATACTTATAATAAAACTCTAGCGAAGTCAATTCTGTACATTGAATATTTTTAGAAAAAAACTATCAGGGGTTACTAAGTAAACTATTCTGAATACAAAAATGAAAAAAAAATCGGTCTATGTCTGTCTGTCTGTCTGTCTGTCTGTCTGTCTGTGTGTTACCTCATCACGCGAATACCGCTGAACAGTTTTCAGTCAAATTTAGGACCGTGATAAGTCCTGGTTCTGGGAACAATCTAGGCTATCCGATGTTCAGAATACATTGCGGGTTGCAATTTTAACTTCGTTTTTTCTAAGAAATATTCATAATTTTGATATAGCTTCTTGAGAAGATATGTTAATAACGTGATACAGAACACATTTCCGAAAAAAAAAATGCATTTCCGAAAAAAAAAATCTGACTTGGAACCTCATTATCTCGGAAACCGTTGATTTCCTAGGCATAGTTCCTTGGGCAAAAATGATCGTTATGATGAGGACTATACAGGGTGTTAAAAGACCGCCAACAGACCCGAAAGCCACTAGACACCAAAACAAAGTAGGTACTTTTTCGATAAATTATTGTTGGGAAATTATTTTGGTTTTTTAGGTTATAATTTTGAAAAATATTTTTTACGCAATGGACCTGTAACGCACAGAAGTCATATTGCGCAAGCGTAGGTATCAGATTATATTGCCGATGTTTAGAATACATTGCGGGTTGCAACTTTAACGTCGTTTTTTGTAAGAAATATTCATAATTTTGATATGGCTTCTTGAAAAGGTATGTTAAGAATCCCCTGAAGCTCTGCAGCCCTCTCGCTCGCACTTTTGAACATTTGAATTTATTGTAAGAGAATGATTCAACTTTGGACGATAAAATATAGTTGCAGACATAGATAATAAAGCTATCGACATGTAGACATACTTTAAATTTCACATTTATAGTTTAAAAAATAAATTAGAACTACTACTTTTAACCGAAGTTCCGTGATATATATTTTTTTATTAGTAGGAATATGAAATCAAAAGTGTGTCCACATGTCGATAGCTTTATTATCTATGTCTGCAACTATATTTTATCGTCCAAAGTTTAATCATTCTCTTACAATCAATTAAAATGTTGAAAAGTGCGAGCGAGAGGGCTGCAGAGCTTCAGGGGATTCTTAAGAACTAGATACTGTATACATTTCTGCAAAAAAAAAGTGTTGAAAAATCCGACTTTGAACCTCATTATCTCGGAAACCGTTGATTTCCCAGGCATAGTTCCTTGGGCAAAAATGTTCCTTATGATGAGGAAAATACGTGGTTTCCCGCTTTGTTGGCGGTCTTTTAACACCCTGTATGTGGTCTCCCACTTGGTTGGCGGTCTTTTAACACCGCTCGGTATTCAATACAAGCACTCGCCGCAAACAATAATTTTGCATTCTCGCATAACAAATAACTATTGTTTACTGTTGAGCTGGATAGACAGAGTTATTAGCCGTATGCTTTGCTTGCTGGCTTAGCATGAGAATGAGTAAGACCTTATCTATGGGCTTATAACTTTATCTATCCCACTCTACGTCGAGGGAGATACATATTATACACCCTTTTACTTCCTAATCAATTCTTATGCTAAGCTTCGTGGTATCTTATCACGGGCGATACCTTAATGTAAACAATACATATTTATTATTAAATTTATAAATGTATTGTTTAGATTAGGGTTTTTATTCTATTTTATTCTATTGCTTTCTTTTGAGCCCTGCTACCGCAAGTTAAGAAATAATAACTATTAAAATACCCCCGACATTTTAGCTTTGAATAAGCATATTTAATAAATTGCTGAACCAATTTTGACAAAACATAACTAAGAACATTCGCTAGAAAACCTGCTTTCAAATAAATAAAAAATACCTAAAGCTTCCAAATCGTTCACCCATTTAAGAGCTACGGTGCCACAGACAGACACACCCTCATAAACACTTATACAGACACACTCACAAAGCTGTCAAACTTATAACACCCCTCTTTTTTGGTCGGGGGTTAAAAAAAACCTTCCTTTTGAGTTTTCCTCCACAGTCGAATTTAAATTAAATGTCAAATGTGTAAAAACGCATACGAAGTCGCGGGCACAACTAGTAGTTTATATTTTATATAGTTATAGAGTTATAGGTATAACTTTGTATAGGTATCTATCTGTTTTGGTGGATAAATAAATGGTGTTGTTTGTAGAGTTTGTTATACATTTTAATATCATTATCATTCATCGTGAGAAAATGCGCGGCTTAGTTGGCTCCTTATTAACATTGGGCTAGGCTGACTATTGAGAGGATGGTAGGTAGAGTCTAGGATACCTCATGGTAGCTCTTACCGCGAGCGTCATAAGGGCGCTAATCGAGCAAAATGAGGTATCCCAGCGTGTGGCCGACTGAACAAGTGCTAGCCTACTTCATCTAAACATGTCCCAGGGACTGCAGCGTCCGTGTGGTCATTTCACCCACCTATTGTGAGTGCCACTGGACACTGTATAAATCATCTCATTAACTAGTGGTTCGCCCCGAACTATGAACTCGCGACCCCTTATCTCAGCAACCCCTCGACCGATTTGGCGCTTGTTCGAACTTAAAAATTCTCTTTGTCTCGTTTACCTGCCCTAAATTTGCCCTATACGACTAAACTTACTCAAGTTATTGTCCAACGAACATACATACAAACATAATATACTAACGCCGGATTGTTCCAGTAAACTCGGAGAACTTCACTCGCTTCGCTCGCTCGTTCAATTAGATGCAATGATATTGTAGACATACTGATGACGAATTTGTAACGGTTTTCCCGCCATCAAAGTCATTATTTAAGTCTATTGTGATGGAAATAAACAGATTCTTCTAAGAGTACGTATTGAACGTTAACAATCAAATTGCCTTTATGATTGGCCGGGAGAAGTTTGATTTATTTTTTCAGAGCTTCGGGTAATTGCGATATAAAGAGCAGCGGCTGTCGGCCATTAACAATTTAAAATTTTTCCCCCGTTTATTTACCCCGCATAACAATTTTTCTCGAAACAAACAAGGGGCGGACGGGCTTAGTAAGGCTGCCTACCCATCTCTATCTACAGGGTGCACTCTAAGTCGATAGCGGAACTTTAAGTAGGCTGTCTACTGATCAATACAAACAACTTGTAGTGGTGGCGACAAAAATGGATCGAAAAAAATATCATCTGTTTCATACATTTGGCGCAGTACTGAGTCGACCTTTTGTATGGAACAGCTGATATTTTTTTCACTCCATTTTTGTACAAGTACAAGTTGTTTGTATTGATCACTAGACAGCCTACTTAAAGTTACGCTATCGACTTAGAGTGCACCCTGTAGATAGATGTTCAGCCCAAGAATGTCGCCCACTGTTGGGCATAGGCCTCCTTTGTCACGCGATCACCGCCTCGGTCCCTTGCCACAAATTTCTACCATATCTACTAAATTAAAAAAATAAAATAACCCCGAGATTAGCTTCATATAAGCATATCTCATAAACGGCTGAACCGATTTTGATAAAACATGTCTAAGAAGACTTGCTAGACTTCAATTAAAAAAATTACATCCAAATCGGTTTTCTCGTTTACACACACACATAGCGCAGATAGATACACACACACATAGCGGTCAAACTTATAACATCCCTCTTTTTGGGTCGGGGGTTAAAAATAGCAAATAAGTATGTGTCGGCAAAGTTCTACGCATTACTGATAGATAGATAGCATTATCCTAGCTAGTAGACATGTGTAGGTAATGCTTGTAATATTACAAAAGACATATTACACAACGGTGTCATGAAATATTACACATTACACGAGAGAATAAAGCATGGCACATAGCATTTCATTACACTAGATGACATGAAACATGACACATGGCATTTCAGCACACTGTACGTACTGCAATGAAAGTGTGCTGAAATACCGTGATGTCATGTTTCATGTCTGCATTGAAGAAATACCATGATGTCATGTTTCATGTCTGCAATGAAGAAATACCATGATGTCATGTTTCATGTCTGCAATGAAGAAATACCATGATGTCATGTTTCGTGTCTGCAGTGAAGAAATACCATGATGTCATGTTTCATGTCTGCAATGAAGAAATACCATGATGTCATGTGTCATGTTTGGTGCCATGAAATATATCAAGACTTCGAAGTGCACTGTTTCGCGCATGTCTACTAGCTAGCCCAAATGCCTCCTGAACTCATAACTTACCTTAACTTGTATAGATTTTGATGTAACACTGCTGCTTCACATCTAGATTTGGTAGGCACCGTCGATTTTAAAATCCAAACCGGCGGTGAAAGAGCAGCCTTAAAATAAATAAATTGCCACTCACGTAGAAGAGAAAATAGTACAAAAATGTTTCCACAGAGTTCTGTGTAGAGCAACTTTGGCCAGCCAAGCGAACCTAGGGTAAAAACTCAAACGGCAACGTTTAATTACTCCACGTTTATTACAATAAATTCAACTTTACATAGGTTTTTTGTTTCTTTTGATACGAGTGTTTGAGGAGCTTCGGAACAAATCCTACAGGTGTGTGGAGGTCTTGTGATAATGAAGAGAGTCGCTTAAATCACCAATACAAACAACTATCACAATGTGGCTAGTATAATATTGTCAAAGTGGTGCGAAATCACGAAAAAAAAAACTGCTTTTCAATACTTCAGTACGTACCTATTTTGTGGAACAGCTGATATTTTTTTCGAGATTTCGTACTTACCACGATTGCATTACAATGTGGTCCCATAATAAAAGTTACTTGTATCGATGAGTTCATGACAGGACCTTTCTGAAACACCCTGTATAAATCACGTACAAATTTTATTTTGGCGGGGTTGAAAAACATAAGTTTATGACTTTCTAATGGTTGTTGACAATACCTTTCGGTTAATAATAATAATAAATTCTATATTCATGTGTGCTCTTGTCGAGATATAAAAAAATAAAGTTCTGACGCTCCTCATTTGATATCTTTTAACATGTTTTTTTTCTATTAAATATACATCTCTATACAAGCGGTTAACAATATCCCGCGGTAACTGCTGTTCTAGGCAAATATATTTCAGAAATAATGTATATTTACAAAATTTTATAAGACGTATTCAGACACTTACCCCCGAACCAATACCTTATAGTCACAGTGTAAAAGAGATCTCTATTTAATTCCAAAATGTGTGTACCGAATGACCCAAATGAACGTCCAAAAAGTACATTATCAGAAAGCATATAGGCCAGCCACTATTAACATCCAAGGTAGCAAACGCGTGTGTACCGACAATTTTTGTATTATGTTGTTAGTGTTGTCGACGATTTTTTTATACGTGGTTAGGACCCCTAAAAGTGGTTTACACAGAAATTTGCAACTCTTAACCCTTTAAAGTAGCACTCGAAATTCTGGCACCTATACCAGTTTTTAAAAAAAAAAATTTAATTGTTTGTAACAGTATTTAGGGTGCCACCTGAGTATCGCAGGGATTCAGACTTGCAAATTTGGGTATAACCTAGAGTAGGTTATACCCAAACAAATAGGGGTCCTAACAACATATAAAAAATTCGTCGATACACGCGCGTTTGTAATGTTAGTATTGATATTATGTAGATATTGACTGCTCTAATAAAGCTACGAGTAACTTTCATTTCAAGCTCTCACTTGACTTTTTTTTTGTATTAGATGTAACTTTAAAGCCGAGAGTAGGAATGTCTGAACACGCCCCTAGTGATAACACTCTGCTACAAATTACATTTTATATTTACAAGCTGTTGATATATTATGTACCATACACAAGCTTAACAACACAACAAAGCATCATTGTCCGCATGTTATTTGCCCCGAAACCTCCTGCCCCTTATTCAGTTCCATTATTCAATCTGATACGATACGACAAACCAAGCCTATTTTTTGCCACACAAAAAACTAAGTGATGATTTTCAAAAATATGTGGAGTTATTCCGATCAGCAGAATCCTTTAAAGAGTCAATTCTAATTTATGCGAACAACTAAAGTTTAATACAGAATTAAAGAAATGTATGGAACAGCTTGTTTTACGATTTTAAGGTTGTATTCATATTAAAAGTTATCTATTTTGACGAGTAGAATGATCGGTAATGGATGATGCTGACCAAAACAACATATTCAATGTATTTTTTGCGGTAAACGATTTTTTCAACTTTGTATATTATCGAAGTATTACGATTTCTGCTACGTATCGAGTGTATGCGAATAGGCCCTTCAAGCCTCTTTTTGTTTCTACCAACGATCCATGTATAGCTACCGACGACGGTCGCTCAACAAACAAACACCGCCCTTTAGGATTTGGTTTCAACTCGCCCTTTATTCACAAACGATTCTTTACTGCGTGTGTTAGATAAGGCTTCAACAAATTGGAGCTTTTTCCATGCTCCCACAAAACACTGTTGTGAAGTTGTTAAAAGTTTTTTTCTTTTCTGTGGGAACTCTTACCAGAGCTTGCATCTGGAAGTTTATTTTATCCAGCATCCCCTTGATAGCTCCAAATTCTTGCAGAATTTACATTATTTTCATCGCAAGCATAAATGAGCTATTTCGTTGAAATGATTTGACCCGTGCTTTTATTGCCCACAGATTTTATCCCAGCTTGCCAAATCCTCCAAAGAAGAACAAAGAACTCCATTTTTATTGTCACTAGACCCCGTTATCTAATGCTCAGTTTGGGGGCAAGTGATGGGGCAGTTGCGATAATCAATGGCTGGAATGAATGTCTAGAGCGTTCATAAAATAAGAATTTTATTTTGACAAACAACCCTTAATAGATAAATATGAATCGACTAATAATGTGAAGCAACATCACTATTTGCCCCCAAACTGAGCATAAGATAACGGGGTGTAATAAAATTGTCATCCAGACCTTTGCCTTATAAATGTATAATGACTTAGTTGTTAAAACATTTTTATTAATTTGAGATCTAAAGCAGTCCAGTAACGTTCCGCTAGAGCTTAAAATTATTGTACAGTATTGGAAGCTTTGTCAAAACGAGTGCAGACTGGGGCTTTACAGCTGGAAAATTGGTGACCAATCGACTTATTTTATCGTACAAGGCTGGGAGTTGATTTAAAAATTTTTTTTTTGGTTACGTGCAATTGAAAGTTTGTTTTGTATAACCTAGAAATTGTAGAATTTTGGTAGTGATTAATAGTGATTTCGCGATTATCGGAGTTAAAACAACTAGCCTAAAAGCTCCCAGTCTTGTACAACAAAATAAGACGATTTGTCACCAGGTCTCCAGCTATTAGTATCACTCTTCCTCTTCATGTTGCCTAAAACCAGTGGGTCCGGAGGCTGGAGGCTTTTACACCCCCTTAGACAGCGGTTGCAATCACAACTCGATAGAAGCTAAACCCCCTCCGGTTGAAAGTTTTGGATCGCGTTTTTACATCATGGTTTCCCAACCAAGACATTCAACTTTTTATAACTTTAAATGTTGGCTAAACTTTTGCCCAATCCAAGGCCGATTCCAACAGATTTAAACCATGCTCAACCCTCCAAAAAAGTACGAGATACTCTGCTGTCTATATCGGCCAAACCATCACCCAAACCAGGACCGAATGCGTCGAAAACTTTTCCACTATCGGCTCGAAGAACTCAACAACAAACTCTTGGAAGCTTTGTCAGAGCGAGTGCAGGCTGGCATCAGTGTCATTCTCCACGTTGCTTAGCAACAGCGTGGTCTCCACGGGGCGGGGGCCGGAGCCCCCCTCGGGCCGCGGCCGCAGTCACAGCTCTTTTGGCGCCGACCCTTTCTACGTTATGCCGGCTCGGAGGAGGTGGTTTTTATGGATTGGCTCGTGAACTTACCTACGCTTGCTGAACCCTCCAAATAAGTACAAAACACTCCACTGTCTATATCGCCCAAACCATCACCCAAACAATGACCAATTGCGTCGAAAACTTTTCCACTATCGGCTCGAAGAACTCAACAACAAACTCTTGGAAGCTTTGTCAGAGCGAGTGCAGGCTAGCATCCGTGTCACTCTCCACGTTGCTTAGCAACAGCGTGGTCTCCGCGGGGCGGGGGCCGGTGCCCCCCTCGGGCCGCGGCCGCAGTCACAGCTCTATTGGGGCAGAACCTTTCCATGTCACGCCAGCTCGGAGGAGGTGGTACAGGCGGAGCACGCACCACATCGAGAGGCACTGTTGAGGGGAGAAGATGGGTTAGTCTGGTGTTTGCGGATTTGCGACATAGCATCAGTGACGTTCTGGCGGTTGTCTACCGCACCGTCAATATGTCAATGAGAACGAGATTATGGCCCGCGCATGTGCACTGTGCAACCATTTGGACCCCACGAAAATTAGCCTGGTTCGAGATTGACTCGCGCCATAAGAGTTTTGTAGTCTTGGCAGGTGTAAGGAATAACAGAGTAATATTGCATAATTTATTTATTCCTCAAATTAGCACGCCACATTTACCAGTTTTATTTAAGACTGAAGTTGATCTTTTTGGGTTGTTTTATTTTGATAATTAGCATTGACGAGGCTGGCAAATTCAAATATTATGGTGGCTTCTTTGCGGCCTGCAGGCAGGTTCCAATTAAAATTCTGTTTTGGTAATCTACGGTAGGTTGGCTTAAGCTAATACTCTCTACTCACATTTAGGAATATCCTCGGCACCAAGAAAGATATTTCAGCTTTGCACATCGCGTCGAATTGCTGAAACAGACAAATTACAATTAAATCACTGCCTCGCAGTCGGTATCCAATTAGCACCTCGCAATGCAATTATTTAAATAAGCAACGCTGATTAAAGAACGAGCTTTTAGTTTCGAATTGGTATAGGGTTTCGAAAAGAGAGCTTTTTGGGGAGATTGTTCGCTACATGTTGTGAACAACATTTGTTACGCCTAATGACGACGGTAAACGGAAGCCTGATAAATAAAAGTCTGATTGACTGCCTGTTTGTCCATGCATGATAGCACAATTAATATTGTTTAAACAGATAGTCGATACATAATTTAAATCGGGAAAAGTTGCTGATTCCAGACAATTATGTAAGTAGGTAATGACTGAAGTTGACTAAAAAACTTAGGGTGGTATTCTAGTACGCTACTTAAACTCAGTTTAAACTCAGTTCAGACTGTCGATAAAACAGTGCATCTTTTGATAGCAACGGCGGATATTCAAATCAAAACATGCACTGTTTTATCGACAGTCGACAGACTACTAAACTCTACTTAAACTGAGTTTAAACAGAGTTTAAGTAGCATTCTAGTTTGAACTGTGTTTAAACAGAGTTTAAGCAGTGTTCTAGTTTTAACTGAGTTTAAGTAGCGTTCTAGAATACCACCCTTAGTGCCCTTATGACGCGCACTTTTTCATTACAATTTTTTCATCTTTATTTCTCTTACACCCAGCGATACAAAATGAAGGCGAGTCTCCATAGAACACTTATTTTCAGCACGGTAATTTCTTGATTCTTTACCCAAATAATGAAGCGACCCTTTCGTTAACAAAGAGCCTTAATATTCACAAAAGCGGGATCTTTATGCTTAATTCCGTTTTCGTTTGAATTACAGCCGAAGGGGTGTTTCAAACGGTGATTTTGTAAATCGATACCCATTAAACGGAATAGACAGAGGGCACTGAAGCCTAAAAGCAAATAGGAAGATAAAGAAGATGAACTAAAATATGTAAACAGTTTGGTACCCGAAGGATTCAGTTACAATGCTCCTTTTGTTTTCAGGTTTTCACGAGCGCTACATAGAATAAGTTACCATTATAACTAACACTATGGATTCGTCCGAAATAAAAAGTTTTGAATTGAATATAATTAAACTAGACTTTTTTTATTTATCTCTGTCGCCATCGACTAAAAAATGTAAAAAATATATAAAAAACCAGTCAAACGGTCGGTCGGTCGGACTCGCGCTCTGAAGGTTCCGTACCGCCATACGGTTTCACGGTGCGTGAGTCCAGAACCCTAAAAAATAACAGAAAAATCCGTCAAAATTGTAGTCTACTTAATATTCCGTGTTTTGTTTAGACTAAATACAAAATGTGCAGAAAGTTTAAGTAAATTCATAAACTACTAAAGCCATTTTCAGGAAAGCTTTTATTAATTAGTGGTTCTCTGCGCCTCGTGTCACCTAAAAGTATATCAAGGTTACCTAAAAATTTAGATTCTCTAGAATTGCTGAATCTCGCCGAGACAGTTAATTGACCTCTTTGTTTCGCCTAATTGATTCCATTAAAAATTCTCTTTGATTCTTTCGCCAGTGTTTTGCGATTATTTGAGCTCATGAATTCTAGGTTTTCAAGACCTTTTTTTGTATTTCGTAAACGGTTAAACTTACTTGTATTATGTCGGTGTAGCGAACTAGTTTCGGTTCTCATTTGGAGACTTTAATCATGACCTTGTTATTAAGTCCAGTCCCCGAAAAAATAAAGTGGGTCCTATGTGCCATGTATGTCAAACGTTACCTAAGTTAATAACATTAAAGCCGTAACTTCTTCAAGTTGGATTAATGAAGTCTCACTTTGGTAAAATCATGCGCATCGATCACTGTCCAAACTTGATTAGATACTTAAATAAATCTTGCACACCTGAAACTATGAATTATTCTGAATCTAAATAAACAATCTGGAATATTGGCCACAACATCATGGGACTTAGGAAGCGCCCCCAAACTTTAAGTAGATTTCTGGAATTTTCCTAATCATATGCCGATATCACAAAATAGTAACATTCAAAATGATGCATCTATTATTCAATTGAATCTCTCGGCTCGCGCGGAAGATAGACTGGACTCGTGTCGCTTAAAATATTCCTACGCCACACATGCCTACATACATAAAGACCTTAACCGCCAACTGGAGATACGACGAATAGTCATACACACATACTTTACGAGTAACAATGATTATTTTAATTAGGCCTTGCTGCCTTTTCGGATAGTAATGGTGCACCGTTACTATCCGAAAAGGCAGCATTACTTCACCTCTGTATATCCATCCTTCTTCATGTTTACTGTATATGTATACAGGGTGTTAAAAGACAGCCAACAGACCCGAAAGCCACGGATACTAGACACCAAAACAAAGTACTTTTTCGATAAATTATTGCTGGGAAATGATTTTGGTTTTTTAGGTTATAATTTTGAAAAATATTTTATTACTCAATGGACGTGTAACGCACAGAAGTCATATTGCGCAAGCGTGGGTATAAGTTTATGTTACTTAACCTTGAAGTGCCGATGTTTAGAATACATTGCGGGTTGCAATTTTAACGTCGTTTTTTCTAAGAAATATTCATAATTTTGATATGGCTTCTTAAGAGGATATGTTAAAAACTAGATACTGAATACATTTCTGCAAAAAAAAAGTTTTGAAAAGTCCGACTTTGAACCTCATTATCTCGGAAACCGTTGATTTCCCAGGCATAGTTCCTTGGGCAAAAATTTTCAGTATGGTGAGGACAATACGTGGTTTCCCGCTCTGTTGGCGGTCTTTTAACACCCTGTATGTATAGAATATAGTAAACTAGGTAATTCTTCCCAAAAAAAACCTTAAAAGTCTCATAACTTCTAAACGTCAAAAAATCGCTGAACATACATGGGGGTGATTCGGGTACCCCTAGGGGTGCTCTATCTATGGACTTCCGCTTGACACTATTTTTTTGGACACCCTGTATATTTTTATTTACTTGTTTAGACCATCTGTTTCCATCTTGTGACGCCGCTCTTCCTTGCATATTTTCATGAACGTAATCCCTTGAGGATTTGATGTAGTGGACCCTAAAAAGGCCTCGAAATGATTGGTGGTTTAAGTAAGAGAACATGATCGGGGTAAAGACAAATTGGCTATTAAATCCTACTTAAAATATTAAGCACAATTTGTTCAATGATCTTTGAGGGGATGCCGGGTTTAACGTTGTTACGAGTATCATGATTATTGAGGTCAGCCAGGCCCTTGGGTAGTTTGATTAGTAGAAACTAGATACAACGTTCTATAGGTATCTGATTTGAATTTGATATTTATAAAGGACAAAATCATACAGTGCAGGATGGGTAAAAACTAATGAAAGCAAATAATGAATTTAACGCCGACTATGTTTAAATAATGGCATAGGTAGGTGCTGGGAAATGGGAAAATGGGTGTTCTCAAGAAAACAAAAGAAATTGTCTAATTTATTGTGATAAAGATTTTTATTTCGTGAGCTTTGGATTATTTGTCGATGTGAAGGAATGAGTTAATTTTAACCGACTTAAAAAAGCAAGAGGTACTCAACTCGATACGTATTTTTATTTTGTATGTTTGTTACCTCAGAACTTTTTTCTAGGCAGACCGATTTTAATGTTTTTTTTTGTTTGAAAAGATATACTTCCCGTGTGGTCCCATAAAGATCTGTTTTTTTTTTAAAGATCTGATGAAGAACTTCGGAAATGGAGAACGGAACTCATCAACTGACATCAGCAGATCATTCGGAATCAGTGATGGTCTACCTTTTCACCAGTGATTACAAATCCTAACCAGTCTGATGAAGAACTTCGAAGATGGAGAACGGAACTTGAAGTCGGTTATTATTATTTTGTTAATTCCGATTATTTCACCATAGTTTTCCCCAAACGTAATTTCCAGCTATTACTCGAACCGGAAGCGAACTTGTAATTTGCGTCTTATACGTACAATTAGTTAAGACGAGGCTTTCAGCTGTCGTGTCATTGCCGTCCCAAGGCTACGTAAATCGTTAATCAATAGTGATATCGGCTCTTAAACTACTAGGTTTCACGATAACATTGTATTAAGTGTGTCCAATGAGTTTGAGTGTGTCAGATAGCCGTGGTACTGACGGCTACATGCTAATCGCTATTATTAAAGTACGATTTCCCATTCACTGTATAAGATCTATCTACGGACGAAATAGAGTTAGAATTTGACAGAGATACCTAGTTCATAGGAGATTAATGTATATAAACAAAAACATAGACATGATTTACAAAAACAGACACATTTTGTAGCTACACGTCCACCTTTACATTAATCGATGTGGATTTGCTCCTAATCCTTCCTTAGTGTACCTTTACATAACACAATTAAATTGTAGAAAGGTTTTTAAAAATGTGTTTTTTAGAGAACAACTCAAACGTTGCAGTTGCAGTGCGTCTCAGTACGTTGTGCGCTCGACGCAAATCTCAGTTCACGTGTTGATTCGCCAACTACAGCTCGATGTGGCAGGCGGTCGTCATTCCCAGAGACAGCCACTAGGAAACGGACCACGTCGGCGGCAACCCGCCCGCTCCATTGCCACGGGAAGGCAGTTAAATATTACTTATGAAATTAATAGCACAGATAGACCGGTCCACACTAGCTCCTGCGTAAATCGCCAAAGCGCACGCAATACAACTAGTTTAACAAAGTGCATGCAACCGGCTTCGATGGGTTTCCGAACAACATTCCGAGCATTTGAACAGATCTGAGAGATCTGGAGGCGACCCCCAGCGCGATCAAGTTGGCACCTTTCTGGGAGCGCGACGTGTGACGCTTTCGATACGAGAGAAGAAGAATCTCACACACCTGCATCTTATTTAATTTTAAAGGTACTGAAAACTGACAACCTTGATGACTGAGCGAGGTGCAGCCGTCATTATTATATCCGCATGTTAAGCGTTTAAGTCGAATTGAAAGTTGAAGACGCAATATGAACATCGAACATAAAAATTACGAAAATTCTAGCGCTAACGTGACCGGAAGCCGTGAAATGACGTGAGTCCGGAATACCACACTGCGCTCTAAAATCCATGACGTGACGTCACTGCGCTCTAAAATCCATGACGTGACGTGAGTCCGGAATACCACATTGCTCTCTAAAATCCATGACGTGACGTCACTGCGCTCTAAAATCCATGACGTGACGTGAGTCCGGAATACCACACTGCGCTCTAAAAATGTTGGTGTTGCAACCGCTTGACTGTAGTGAAGCTTAGATGTTGACAAGTAGGTAAACCTCGCCACTGACTGACTGACACTGAATGCTATATGATGAGGCCGTGGCCGGGCAATAGCGGGGCCATTTTGAATTGAATATTTGGTACAAAATTTTACTGGAATTTTTTTTCAGTTTTTCGCCTTTATCTCTTAAAATAGGCATATTTTGTGTCCCACATTAGATGACACAGCTGGAGAAAGGTTGGAGAACATCAAATTTCCTAAAGCTTTTTAGGTTATCCAGGTTTTCAGGTCTAATATTAGCGGAGATACAACCGTTAAAATTTTCTCAAATCCCTCTTTTTGGGTCGGGGGTTAATAAAATAAAACAAAAAGAACAACAGGTATTTGTTCTTTTTAAGTACTAACTCGTTTTTTTGACCCTACGATAATGCTATCAACACGTACTTCTGTTTATATTTATTGCAGGCAAGAAGGCCGCTCTATGCTAACAGGGTCTTGTCTATGCAAATACGGACTATTTGTCTTGTCCCGGCGCCACGGCTGAGGTGGGTTGGGTAGACGTTTGCATGGAACCGAAATACTTTGCGTTAGTTACTAGCCCGGATTTCATGGTACAGTTGGAGGTTAGGTGGCTGTAGTTACTAATTTCAGGTAATTAATTAGTAAGATTTAGAGTGGAAAAGACTGAATCGCGCTGGAATATATTGGGAGCTGCTATTATGCTATATTTGCGACCTATCAATATTGTTTTTTCGATTTGATAACTTGGCCGCGTCGAAATTTTGGAAGTAAATCAGTTATTATTTTTCTGAATTTATTATTATCTCTGTACGTTTGACCGTATTATCGTTTAATAATATATTATACTTCTCTATTATCGTACTCTTCCTAATATTTAATTGTAACTATGACACAAACCAAGTCCTGTTTTTTAAGTAAAATCTCTATGAAGTGAGTCAGAACGCTACAATATACTTAAATATTTGATGCAATGGGACCTGAACAGTGATGCTATACATAAAAAACATTAGACTGCCAATGAATTGGCCATCTCTACCTCTCTCTGATAATAGGCTGTGTTGAGGTGAAATACGTCAGCGCTGCGAATTACGAGCTACGTAGCGTAGCGTGCTACGAACGTAGCGAGCTACGAGCGTAGTGTGCTACGAAATTAACATTACGCTACTGCTACGCGCCTACATTGAGGCTTATATCAAAAGATTCGAATCGACTACCGAATGAACCTTTAACCCTTGATTTACCCGGTGACTCAATACATACGCAATTTACCCGGTGGAGTCCCTGGGACTCCCTGTGATAAAATCGTAAAATTAACATGAATGAAAAACTTTTTTTAAATGTAATGCTATTTATATTAATTCATTATTTATTAGGTTTTATAATGACATAGGCTTTTTCTTAAAATTATGAATTCCCAACTTTTTATTTAGGAACACTTTGAATAAGGCATTTTTATTAAGAAAATTACGAGACCTAACTTTATGTCTCAATATTTAGAAGAAAATAAAACAATATAAAAATATTTTTGATAGAATATTTATAGAAATATAATAAATTTTATATACAAAGTAAAAAAAATACTTCTTTGGAACAAATAATAAAAACGTGCAAGACCTTCTAAATCACGATTGGCGACGCAGACATTGCATATTTTTTTTGTACATCCACGGCACACAGGCTTAGTGCAAGTATGGCAAAGATACGCAGTCTTCCTTTTTAGACGGGGTGGACACAGGTGACAATATTTTCTTTCATTCCGGGGTAGTTTCTGTTCATCATTATCGCCTAGCCTGATTCAACAGTAAAATTTCTTGATTCTCATCATCAGTGTCGGTTTGACTTAGTTCTTTCAGCCAATTGACCACCACTGACTCAGCATCTTCATATAAGACATTTATGTTACTTGTAGACGCTATAATATCGCCTGAAAACAAAAATAATACGCAATGTAAAAAACCGTATAGAAGCTAAAACTACAACATAAATGCTCCGGTGGAGTCCCACGGACTCCCGATGCGTGTTTACTCACCAATCGGAGCCGCGCACGCTGACGTCCGCTCTACCCCGCGTTGGGCGCGTCACCACGTGAAGGTACCGGAACGCGCTATTTGTGATTCCAAAAATTAAAGATTTTATGAGCGCGGAAAGTTTTTGATGAAGTCCCAGGGACCTACCGGGTAAATTAAGGGTTAAACAGTTTCCCTTGCTTTTTGGAGTGATCAATTCATCGAGGTTTTATCAATATTGATATAGACCGGCCGTAGTAGCATTTGGCTAGCTATCTTGTCTGACAGTAAACGCAAGAGGCTATTTGGCGTGCTTAGATTCCTGCAAAATTCAATGTTTTCGAATGATAGCACTTAATTTACCCTAGAATTTCTTAAAGGAATGTTAATATTAAATGTAAGGGTACTCAAATATGACCGAAGTATTGCGGATCGGGGACGCCCTCGAAAGGCTGAGATGACATCTCGTGGTCCCCAAAAGCCACAAGTGGGTCAAAGATTCAATAACCATCGTGACTGATCAATAAAATCAGTCCTTAAAGTGGAAATGAAGATGGTCGTAAGATGTGTCGAGGTTTTTTATACGCGATTTTCAGCGAAAATAAATGTATCTTCAAGCATTCTACACTTACAGACACTAACAGCAGTTTTCTCAAAACTGTACTGTACTCGTTAGAAACAAAACTTACTATGACAAAATAATGGTGCCAGTTAGAAGTAGGAGGTATATCTTTTGTCGATAAGTGAATTGGGTAACTGCGTAAGTTTCTCGTCAATAAACCTTCGGAAAGCGATGCAATTTCAAACTATTCACAAAAGGGATTAATAAATAATCAACTTATTAAAATTTATTGAAATAAAACAATAAACCTACAATTTACATATAATTATTTTTTTTTTTTTGGGCCTCTAATAATTAGTTACAATTAATAATTTTGCACCAAAATGTAGGTCACAATTAAATTATCTAACCACATATGAACAGAGCTGGGTAATATTGAAAACCAACTAAAATAAAAAGATAACATGCGTTGATTCTGTCTAATATGTAGTCTAAAATAGAAATGTACCTACTTTGAATTTTAATTAGTAGTCTCAGACTGGGTGATGTAATGTCATAACCATATTTGTGATCCTTCGTGCTTTTCACACTCGTTTCGTAAAAGCCTATGATTTGCATCCCTATACACACTGGTTGGCGTACTATCAGCGCTTCTATTTGTTGTTTTCGCATACTAATTGCTTCTATTTTCCTTTGTTGGTGCCGGCGCGATCCTTGCTCGGCACTACAAAGGAAACTGACGGAAAGGAGCATTTATATTACTCGGTGGAGCGATTTTTTCCCGTTAAAACTTAATTTTATGCACATTTTTATTTGGTAAATTACTTTTTCATCTCCCTCGCTCGGAAAGTTTGCTGTTACTAGTAACTTACGATCGTGTAAAGGCCGGATTTAAACTATCTGCATTTTTTTGCGCTTCGAAATTTGAACGCGACGCCGGGACAGCCTTTCCCGCGCCCTATGGTGTTGAAAAAGAAAAAAACACTGGCCGTTTAAGAAGATGCCAAGTCCTGAGAGAAAAAAGAGCCTCATTCATAGTTCATTTACACGCGTACTTCAGCGAAAGTGATTGTTCGTGCCCATTCTCTATACAAAACTGTGAATGTAAATGGGGCATAAGCATCTTTTAAAAAGGTTAAGTCACGGAATAGAACATTCAGAAACGCGGTTTCTTCTTATAGTCTTTTCAATATTTTGTACACAATATTTATTTTATAATACCAGTAAATAAAAAAATTGCTTCGCTTCTGTTTTATCAAATAGATAATTATGTTTTGGTTTGTTAAATACATTTTTTCAAACGATATTACTAATTTAATTTTTTATCTCCTAGAATTTTTTATATTATATGGTAAAAGTTCAGAATGCACCCGGAAAAAAAATCATTCTTTTAATTACATTATTTTTGTGTCTGGATAAATAAACTTCAGGAAATTATTAATAAAACGAATGGTTTTAATACCAACGAAGCTCAAAAATTTAGTGTGGCAGCCGTAACTACAGTCAAATATGCTTTTAAAAGGAACTTATTTGATTCACCTGTTCTGCCTGTAAGTAGTTGTCTATAGAGTTTTTCCCGCTTGGCTAACAAAGTCATTTCCTCGCTTCTGTGAGATGAAAAGTTTTGTGTTTCGCACGAATGCAATATTATTTGCGTTTCGTGCTTCTGAATACCTCGCTACGCTCAGGTTTCTTTTCTTGAACCACTCGCTACGCTCGTGGCTCAATTTTAGAAACCTTCGCTAGCTCGGTATTCAATACAAGCACTCGCCGCAAACAATAATTTTGCATTCTTGCATAACAAATAACTATTATTTATGTCGGTATAGCCGACTGGTTTCGGTTCTCATTCGGAGATCTTAAATAAAATATTAGCTATAGTCCCACGACACTGTGGGTTGTCTGGGAAATATTTATTAAAAAAAACCAGCCAAGTGCGAGTCGGACTCACGAACGAAGGGTTCCGTACCATTAACTATAAGAACGGCAAAAAAAAACACGTTTGTTGTATTGGAGCCCCCTTAAATATTATTTTATTCTTTTGTTTAGTGTTTGCTGTTATAGCGGCAACAGAAATACATCATCTGTGAAAACTTCAACTGTCTAACTAGTGGTTCGCTCCGAACTATGAACTCGCGACCCCAGTTACAGATGTGTAACTTTGCTTACGCCATTCGCGCAGGCGCGCGCGCCCTTTGCATATAAACTATACAACCCCATATCTCAGCAATCCCTCGACCGATTTGGCTCATATTCCAACTTACAAATTCTTTTAATTTCGTTTACCTGCTACATACATACATACAAACGCCGGATTGTTCCAGTAGACTCGGAAAACTTCGCTAGCTTCGCTCGCTCGTTCAACTATCACGGTTCATGAGATACAGCCTGGTGACAGACGGACAGACAGACGGACGGCGGATTCTTGGTAATAGGGTCCCGTTTTACCGTTTGGTATGGAACCCTAAAAAACAAGAGCTCGCTTTTTATTTATTTTTTGCAATAGATACTGTATTGCAATGAAAATTCCTCTTATCTTTTCGAACTGTGATAGAGGCCTGTGTAGCATACCGTGGCACCAATTGCAATTCAGAATACAATTCGGCGAATGCCACTGAGACCTTCCGATAACGGGATTGCAACCACCATAAAATATACCCTACAGAAGGAAAATTCAGGCATATCATTCAGATATGAATTTCCGTTTTATATTTCAGGGTTCCGTACCCGATGGATGCCAAACGGGACCCTATTACTCTGTCCAAAACGTTTCTACCTGCGACTGACAAGACCTACATTTTACGAGTTGTTGCATCTGATACAAAACGACTTTCGACATGAGGACACACACCTACGATTATTTATCAGTGTCTCCTGAAGAAATGCTCTTTATTACTATAAGGTACGTTTCAAAACACTGTGTACGCGAGTGTACAAAATGACGAACTCGCTAGCAAATCGCTAGTTTGTTATGGCCCGGTTTCTGAATTGAAAAATTCACTAAGCAAATGGGTAAGAGTCGTCCTGTGATCCTGTCTCAGCAGATTTCTCACTTTTGTGTTTCGCTCTTTTGAGCGTGACAGAACGATACTTACCCATTTGCTTAGTGAATTTCTCAACTCAGAAACCGGGCCTATGACTCTCAGTCATAAGTCAGTAAGCACGATTATTTTTAAATAGGTATGAAGAAAGTAAAATGAAAAAGCTATCAGTTTGCCTGTTATTTATTGTGAATATCGGTTTCAATTTTGTCATTCACTTGTGTAGGTACAAATAGCCAATTTATGTTGATGTTTATTGATTTGCTTTGCTTCTAAGTAAACCGCGTGATGATACCTATGTGTTTTTTTTATGTAAGCTATTATTATCCATTCCAAATTTCATCCAAATCGTTACAGCCGTTTTCGAGATTCCCTGTTTAAATATATAAATAAAGGAAATACAAGATTAGCTACAGGATAAGCCTGGTCATCCAAAGAGGCAACGTCGCAAGCGTTCTGGGCTCACTGCCTCGGGACAGCGACCTGGGGCAGGTCTTTTACTTGTAAATATTATTTTTAGTTTAGCTTATTTTAATTTTAATTTTAGTTCGCATATTCATAGTTTGTATTTAATTATGTTCTAATAAAAAAAAGCTCGTTTAAAGTAATAGGGTGATAATAGCAAGTTAATTCGGTGGCATGGTCAGCGACACGTTAGAATCCGTTTCGTGGTTGTATCATCGCCAGTCGCACAAAAATGGTATCCTATTTGTACAAAGTCGACGTTCTATAATATTTTGTGGCAGCGAGGACTAGCAATTGAGTTACAAGCCGAGGTCCAAACAATACGCTACTGAGTTGTGTTTACACTAGACGCGATGCCCAATATTATCCTTTCGTGCAGGATACTAGGAACTGCGAAAGGCGAGATAACAAAGATAAAATAAGAGGGTCTTGTTTATAAACGCGGCTTAATTTATTCCGAACTTAAAATTCATTTTTTTTTAATATCCCCAAGTGTAATCCGATTGAAATCAATCAATAAAAAGTAAAGACAAAAAAAAACATTTTAGTTTGAAAGACAAAGGAACACACATGTTACTCTTTACTTTGGTTTGGATGTTACACTGTGTGTTGTTAGTAAGTCCCCAAAATTGCCGACGTGTTAGGGAAGCGTTAAATTATTTTGAAATGAAAAAATTTTTGGGTAAGGTCTGTAATGTTGGTAAGTATTTCACAAAGGTGTCACCTTAATACTCTTTGCCCTTTCTTTCGTATCTCGACACTACTCTACGGCTTCTCCCATAGCGCCGTATGCAGTGCACTCGACAAATTGTTACATTGCATCGACACAAAGAGATAACAATGCCTTTGTGCACTTTGTATGTTCGACATCAGGCGCCTGCCACCGAGTATTCACTGTGAGAAGAATAACTCAATGGGGAAGAAAACTGACAAATAATTTTAGGTTAGTTCAGGCTATGTCCGAAAACCGGCAACTGATTGCACCTACGGATGCACATTAGTTACAAGCCGAGACATATGCCCTTTTGTTTCCACATAAAATATTACTGTATTTGTGAGTACTATGTTCGTGTTTAGTATAAGTGAAAATGAAATTTTTATTTGTGGAAATGAATAAACATCTTCTATTCTATTGTATTGTATTCTATTCTATTATATTCTATTCTATTCCGCGAAGGGGGCGCTAAATATTTGTCACGATCACAAATATCCATTTAATATGTACCTACATAATTATATTGTTGTTTTGCTGGTTTCTGTTAAAGATTCACGCGAAAGATTCGTAGACAAATGATCAAACATGTACTTGACATGTACGTTTTGTATTGAGTGTGTCTGTGTGTGTTTTGTTTTGACATTTCTGTAACTTTTAATTTTTCTAATAAATATTCGAATGATCAAACAGTCTCGAAACAACAGCCACCTGAAAATAGCCCATCGGCTTTAACTATCTTTGACATGGGTATCCTCAAGTTTAGAATTTTGACACTATGACGGTTTAGGATATCTCGGCCTTTACTGGATTGTAGTATCTATTGTGAGTGGAGGTGCCACTGGACGCTGTATCTAAAAGTATGGTGTGAGTAATCAAATTTGAAACCTTAGGGTCGTCTGAGGCTTAAAACCCTCAACGCGAAAATCCCCAATCGACAGTGGGCACGCGTGATAAGCCCAAACTCTCAGAAACACGTACACACGACAGCACGTCAGACTGTACACTTTTGTTGTAAAGTCGCCCGTAACGTAACCGAGTAGAGTGCTAGCGTGTAAAGGTCGACGTGCTGTCGTGTGTACAATACGAACTACAAAAGATGAGACTTGACAAACGACTTGATTTGACATGTGCAGTAGACGATTGATTAGGTCTCTTTAGCGGTATGAGGTCCGCGGGAAAGGACCGGGCGTCAGAAAAAGTGGAGGCGCGGACAGTTCTCATTTTTCGTGACACGTATACAAGGTGTTACAAAAGTACCTAACTCTTTTTACAGGGTTATAGCTCCCGGTGATAGGGATCACAACCTAAATATCGATTTTGCTCTATGATTAATAAAATGTGAACGATGTGGCGGGAGAAAAGTATTTTTTTTATTATGTTTTCATTGACTTTCACAATGTTTTAACAACTCAAAGCTATGTAAATGCACCAACACGCACAAACATATTTTTAAATTTGAGCTAATAACAAAAACAAAAAGTTATGAACATTTTTCAATTTTGAGGCCATAAAATAAAAATCGACTTTTTCAACTTTTTTTACAGAGGTGACATCCTTTTGACCAGTAGGTTACGCCCTGTAAAAAGAGTTAGGTACTTTTGTAACACCTTGTATTTAATTATTGTAAAGTATTTTTTTTACCTTATTGACGTGGTCCCGAAGCACGTTGGAGTACACCATCGCCATCGCTTCCAGGGCCATAAACGTCATACAGCCAACCACCCAAGGCACTAGAAATGCGACGTTCTCCTGTTGAGAAAAAAGATAATAATTATATGGATGGCGGCGCTTGTGATTCTACAGGGTGTTACAAAAAGGTCAAAGGAAAAGGGCGAAATGTCAAAAAATATAATAGCTGTTTCATACATTTGGTGCAGTTTTTATTTTTTCCTAGATTTCGAAGTTCACTACAGTAAAAGTTGCTTTTAATGATGAGTTCAGCAACCCCACTTATTTTTTAAACGATGACGATAGCTCTAGGTAATTTAACTAAATGCTAGACGTGCTGCAAAGCTACGCTTGGCTATTTGCGAGATAATTTCATGCAGAAGTATGATAACGCTCCGAACGTAATTTAAAATTTAAATTAATATGCCCGCCATGTAGTTTAGTTACTGTCGAAGTGGGTTTTAATCCAATATGTATGTAAATAACTCCACTGACTCCACTATTATAATCTCATCACGGATTCCAGCTGAGCGAACTCAAAGTGGTTCAAAAGTCGTTACGAACGGTAGGCGCTTGAAACTAAAATTCCGAAAATAGGTATTTGTGCTCATGATTAGCTGTTTGTTTATTGAAGGTTTGATGGAAATATTTTAAATAGGTTTTAGACTCTATCCCTCTACATTGAAATTTTCATGATCGGTTACTTAGTAATATGCTGTCCTAAAAGTAGAACCTCTGAATTTATTTTAAAAAGCGATTCTTAAAATAAAAGTAGGGACTAATTGTTGTCGGTCTTCCGTGATTCGGAAGGAACGTTAAACCGTTGGTCCCGGTTGTTGTTGATTAATAACAATCGTTAAGCCATGTCAGAGACCCTTTGGGTGGCCTAAAAACTCTGACACCAGGGGTGGCCACTACCTCATACGATTACCTACCTTATGATTAATCTAGATTTTTTTAATCTCAATAGGCCTTTGGCTAACAAATGGTTTAGGTTGTGTTTGGGTACCTAATGCGTGGAAAATTAGAGATTTGTATGGGTTGGAAAGAAGAAAAAAGTGCTTTAGATGCTTTGTACCACCCGTTCTAAAAGTTGTTAGCTACTTGACGTTAATTTTACGTGCTAACAATTTTACCGGATTTAACACTCGTTTTGTTTACTTTTTTACATTTTCCGAAAAAAAAATTAAATTCGTAAAAATATGTATCAATTATGTATAGTGCTCGTGCAAACCTAAGAAAATATTAACTTTTACTTACTTTATAAATTCCATAGAACAGGAATATGCTGAGCATGATCATGAACATCTGTGTGCCTATAATCGCGAAGTATGCTATCTGTACACCTGCAACAAAAGAAAATATTATATTGAAACAAAGATTACCATCAAACTCAAAAGATAGAATAAAACTTTAGGGTTTTTGAACTTTAACTTTCGTAAGCACTGCGTATTTTTTTTTTTTCAAGTGTGAGACCGGCCGCGGCTTTGCTAGGGCCGTTGAGATCCGAAACTAGTTGGCTATCCCGACGTATGTAAAAGTAAGTGAAACTTTTTACAAAATACAAAACTTTGATGATTGAAATCTTCAATACAAGTAAAGGAAGTCACTCATCGCAAGGATTCGCGAGTTTTGCTTGGATTCGTGCGTATACAATCAATCAGCGCGTCCAGCCACTTTATTCTCTAAAATTAACAGAGTAAATATTTCTGTTAGTCATTGTGTAAAAAATAGTATATTTCATTACAAGTGTGGAAAGGCTGTCATTGCAACGAGTTCCGACAAATGGCTACCCGAGCCGCGGCGCAGCCGAAGGCGAGGGTTGACAGTCGGAACAAGTTGCAATGACGGTTCCGCACGTGTACTGAACGACTATTTTTAATACAGTTGCGAAAAAATGAAGCAATTTAATAAAATAATAAAAACACAATAAACTCAACTAACTTGACATTTTTGACTTTTCCGGTAAAATGTTCTCCGAAGCATTTTGTGTAATTATACTGAGTTCCGGTGGTGTTCATTTAAAAAAACTAGGGTAGAAATTACTCATTTTGTGCAACAAACAACTAAACTCGCGAAGAAAATTTCTGAAAAATCAAAATCGCGCCAACCGTAGAATATAAGCAGAGTTTTTTTTTCTTCACCCATTCTGGTAGGCAAAGGCAACTATGCCCATACAGCCAAGTCTTCAGTAGAAGTTTTTTATTGATATGAAATGAAAATGAAATTTAATGAGATGAAATGAAATGAAACCTAACCAAACTCATTCAATCAAATCATTAAATCTGATATTGAAACAAATTATTACTTTTTAGAAATATACGTATTTGCATGAATCATAAAAACTTTTTTAGTTTAAACTTCATGGTTGGTTTTACTTTTTAATAGACATTATTTTGACAGTTGGGAAAGAGAACGCACGAGTGCGGGAAAGGTAAAAAAAAAGCACGCGTGTGTAATAGCCCACATCCCGAACGCTATACGTCCCTGCAATACGCCACTTTTTGAGCAACTGTATTAAAAAATATTTTTCATCTCCCGCGCTCGGAAAGTTTGATGTTACTAGTAACATACAATCGTGTAAGAGCTGAATTTAAACTATCAGCATTTTTGTGCGCTTCGAAATTTGAACTCGACTAAGGACGCCACCGACTCCTTTGTGAAGAAGCAAAAAAGAATGAAACTCATTTCACTAACCTCTATGTAGGAACTATGGCTATTGTTTTTCTCGCCTAGCCGACAAAATCATTTCCTCGCTTTTGTGAGATGAAAAGTTTTGTGTTTCGCACGAATGTAATATTATTTGCTTCTCGTGCTTCTGAATACAAGTACTCGCCGCAAACAATAATTTTGCATTCTTGCATAACAAATAACTATTTCATCTCCCATGCTCGGAAAGTGCGCTGTTACTATAAACATGCGATCGTAGAAAATCCGTTTTAAACCATTTTGCATTTTTGAATTTTGAACTCGACGCCCTAATAAAAATAAATATAAGGAACTCCTTCAACTTATAGGGTTGCCTAGCAACGGGTTGTTGATTTAATGACACTTCAAGAAGACAGGAATATAAAAGTTACACATGAAGCTAAGTAAATTAAATATTCATGAATTTTTTTTTCTAAAGCACTAACCCCCGAAAAAAAAACTATAGTGTTTCCATTCGTTTATTTAACTTTTGACAGATAACGCACATGAAGTTTCACAATAACTTTCGGTAAAATGCACAACAGAGAATACCGTACTTCATGCCCACATAGTGATGTGCCATTCGTATAATGAATGACCACATATTAGGAGTGGGCGTTATTTAGCGTGACCGGTGACTTTAGTGATTCGGTGACATCTCACATAGCCCGTTATTTTAAAAATAACGGGCTATGTGAGATGTCACCGAATCACTAAAGTCTAATTCTTCATTCAAGATAGTACACTGACGTTTACGGTGTGACCAGTCTCTGGTGAAAATTAAATAGTGTGGTGACAAAAAGTTTGACATGAATCGAATTGGGTAATCGATATAAATCGATTTATAGGCCGATTGATGAAAAGCTTATTATACGAAATTAACTAAAAATGTATTAATTAGTAATAAGAAAGTGTGTTTTGGTCCACTTTTTTGAGGAGTGTTAAATGCGTTAAAAATTGTGTTTTTTAAATGATTTATGGAAATATTGCGTCCCGAACGTTTTTTTTTCGTCCGGAATTCCTGACGCACGGGCTACCATGCGGAATTTCGTACTTCGCTTTTTTTTTGTGACTGAGCTGAATCGCACAACGAGTGGAATGCATCACTATTACAATAAATATGGCAACATTTACATTTAATGGCGTTACTCAATAGCTAAAAAACGTAGCTTGTGATAAGAAACGTCGTAACCTAATCATAATGGCGATCTGTGACAGTGACGCTGTAAGGGAGTTCTGAAAATCACTAGTTTCTGAAATCACGTGTTTTCATAACTGGTTCTTAACGACCCACGCCTACGCCCCTACCACAGACTATAAAAATCGACCTGTCAAAAGTTAAATAAATGGTTGGAAAGACTATAATAACTAATATAAATGTTTAAATATTCATAGTACCTACGTACTGAGAACAATAAAAAAATAAATAATGGGATCTAATATTTCTAATTTTTTAAATTATTTTTCGTTTGAAGTATTAATGAACTACATCAATCAAGTAAGTTTACTTGATTGATGTAGTTCAATCAAGTAAGTTTACTTGATTGATGTAGTTCATTAATACTTCAGACGGAATATTATTAAAACTTTGCGAAAGGCGACTTAAAACACAAATAAATATTATTTTTATAAGGTTAAAAAATTCGCTCGGGACAGGATTTGAACCCGCAACACATATGTTTTCTAATGGGATGGGATGGGATTAGTAGGGGGTTTAGTTCGGTGGTAGGATTAATGAACTAGTAGAGTGAGACGTGGATTAGTCGTCATTTTCGTCGGATTGCGAGTTCAGTTTAGCCAATGCATACAGACTTCGTTCCCAACTTTTCTTTTCTAATTCGCAAATGGATAGGCAGTGCTTAAAGTTAAGCCATTTTCACTTTGTGACGTGTTGTCATTTAGTGGAGGCTTTTATACTTTTTGAATTCGATAGTTTCCATGCAGTCGGACTCGGATTAAATAAAAGTTAGTTTTATACTCGTAGTTGGCCTTTCAGGTGAACTCTTTTTGACGTTGAAAATGGAGTTATGGACGTTGAATTTATTATTTATGGAAGCACTTTGTGTTCATCTGTCAATCACACACATCCTTTTATTTCCGAAATAATTTGACCACAACTATACGTCTGCAATTTTTGGGGTTTTGTACCCAAATGGTACAAACGGAGGATATTCAAATCCTATGCTGTCTGTCGGATCGTCAGTTTTACCTTCAAAGGAATGTTTTTGGTAAATACAGTTAAGCCAGTAGATAGAATTTTTTTACTTGTTTGTTTTTTGTGGGCGGTACTAAACCTTCTGTGGTCGATTCCGATTCACTTATAAACTAAACACTTCGCTGGTTCAGCAGAGCTTCAAAGTCAAATGACATTGTAATGTAAAGAAATAATATAAATAAAAAAAATGCTCTACAATTTGCAAATTTCTTATTTTTAATAACATAATAGTTCTCTACAAGTGAAGATGAAATTGAACTATGGCTTAGTCAATCCCAAAACTGTAACCTACAAAGCTTTATCATTATCAAGAAGAAACAGTTACCTATCTACTAAATATCAGGCAAGAACCCGTTTCATTTATTCGTCGAAGTAGAGTCGTATTTTCTTTCTCTCAATGTCGGTTAGGCTCTCAGGAGTCTCAGGCTGTCTCGCCTTAGGAGGCAAATCGCTTTACCTGTGATTGATTTAAAGGTATAGTGTACCCTTTCTGTATTGTTTAAATCATGCAACAAATCGACGCGACGGTAAAAAAAAATATTATCTCAGGTTTGCACGAAAACTAAACTTTGTTTTACTTACTAAACTTTGTGCACTCGTTTTGAATTAATTTTCACATTTTCCCTACGTTTGGAGACCTTTGCGGGGCTCGTGGTCGCAGAAAACTGAGGTGACAGGTTGTCTTTAATGTCAAAACATAGTATAAACCGGCCAAGTGCGAGTCGGACTCGCGCATGAAGGGTTCCGTACCATTATCTGTAAAAACAGCAAAAAAATCGATCTTAGATAGGTTTTTTTCATAATATTCTCTGTAGGATGTATGTAGGATGATTGTGCCGGTGATTGAGAATCGTTGATTGCACAAAATCGATTCGATTCAATTCGATATCGAGCAAACAAATCAACTTCGAAGTTTCGCGGAAAATTACTTATTTCTTGCCTCGTCTCGTCTCGAGCGGTTTTAATGAAGCATTTATATTTAAAATTTGTTTCATGTACAGTCAGCGATAGACAGACATGTGGGTTTATTTTATTGCATGATTTTGACTACTGTTCTGGTAATGAGGGCTACCGCGCAGGAACTATACCAGGGAAATCAAGGGTTGTAGAGATATTTAGGTTCAAAGTCAGACTTTTTTTGTTGTTGCAGAAAAACTAGATTGGCCTAGGAAATACCGGTTTATCCATACGAGCTTCGGCTTGATTAGTTTGGCCTAGCTAGGCTATACCAGTTCGTCCATACGAGCTTAGGTTAGGTACACTGGTTCGGCCTTAGGCGAAACTAGTTTATCTGGAAATCAGGTTTGGCCGGTAACATATACATGACAATAATGTTTTTGGGGAATACATCTAATGAGTTGTCACCTCTATGTACCTCTGATCTCTATGGTAATATGTGAGTTCATACTTATTTAAGTAATAAAAACGAAAAGTAAGCATGCTTCCACTACATATCTCACTAAGGACTATGGGCGTATTTTAATCATTTTTGCACGTAATCGAACAACCTCTGTCTTAGAGATACAGAGGTACAGCCGGCCACACGCTAGGATACCCCTTTTTGTTCGATTGGCGCCCTTATGCCGCGCGCGACGAGAGCTGCCATTGTGGTACAGTATGTGACTGCGGCCGACCGTACCTTCGTTATCCTACACAGATATTAAATATCTGTAGGAGCCAACTGTACCCAATCAGCAGCGCGTAAAGTTTAAATGTCACGCACGACCTCAGACGTCGTCGTGGAAAAGGCTCACATATTTTTCTCGATCCAGGAGATTACGCAATACCAGTAATTTGTAAAAAAAAAGTTATATTACTGCTACTCCGACTAAAAAAAAGAAACAATAAAGCAGGATCCAGGATTTTTCATGGAAAAAAGCCTGCCCAGCTAGGGTATCCTTGGTAATGTGTTTCTGGAAATGCTATTCTAAAGCTGATTCGCAGTAATCTATTCCCAGGCGGCTGCAGCTTCGTTAAAACGGGGTTGAAGTTCAAATATCGGGTGCTACAGTGTGTGGTGTTCATAGTCACGATACGAATACGATCTCAAGTTCTTACGATTATTCATATATCGGCGATTTAATTAAGTCATCTCACACAAGATACTAGTGGTTCGCCCCGAACTACGAACTCGCGACCTCATATCTCAGCAACCCCTCAACCGATTAGGCTCATGTTCGAACTTAAAAATTATCTTTGCCTCATTTACCTGCCTACCAAACATGACGATCCAACAAAATTTACTCAAGTTATTTTCGAACGAACATTCATACATACAAACATACAAACATACTTACAAACATACATACATACATACAAACGCCGGATTGTTCAAGTAGACTCGGAGAACTTCGCTCGCTCATTCAATTATGTTGACAGCTACTAAAGATCGAGATTGGAGCAGAGCTTGAGGAGACACTATTAATACCACCCTTAGAGACGTAGATCACAAGTTTCAGCACAGGAATTATATTGATTGGGATGCAGATTCGAGCTTCGACTTTATACCTAATGGGCATTCTTTTAGCTGGGCCGGAGGAACATCGCTGGAATTTGAGCTGACTGCCGAAGATAATAATATGTTAATTAAGAGAGAGAAGCCTTGGCTTCCCTGTTCACGAATGAATTCTTGGTAACAAATAAAAACAAGAGGTTACGATCAATATCTTTACGTGATATTATGAAGCGACTGAAATGTATTAACTCGTGGAATATGAAATTCCAAGTTTTATATTTCTAACTTATTTGTAAATCTCCATTCTATCCCTTACATAGTAAGACGGATATAGTTACCACTCAAACACTGTTTAGCTACCTCAGTGGGACATGATTTAGTTGGTTTTGAAGTTTCTTTACCATGCTTCTTCTCCAAGTAGGTACGATCAGAGCTAGTGAAGCTGGACAAAAAATAGTAGCTAGATGCTTAGGGTAGTATGGTAGTTTTCTTACGACTCTACGAGTTAGAGCTTTGTCCTCCGCGATTTATATTCTGAGGGCTTAGTCCGATTCTAGTGGGTTCCGCGGGTTTTCAATAAATTATGTATTTGTGCGAATCGTCCGCTCCATCAAATGGGAGTAAACAGGGACGGACGGACGGACCGGAGTGTTTACGTAATTACGTACCAGGCGCAATATTCCGTACAGAAGTAGTATTCAGAGCTCTGCCCACGTTATCCTATGGCTTCATCCGTTAGGGAGACGGACTGATGCACTGGTCTATGCAATTATTTTTTTAATTTGTTGATTCATCCAACCTTGCTGCTTATCATTTTTGGTGTACGGAAAGTTTCAGTCATACGAGGCGGTCGCTACACTCATTAATAAACTGAAGCCATTTTTAGGGCTAGATCTCGAATCTTGAAATAACTGTCAGCTGCCCAATACATAGATCATGTATTTTGAAAAAAACTGAAAATGTAGAAACTGCTATTTTCCATTACTAATAAATCTATCTTTTGTTCCTGCTTATTCTGCTATTTTCCTTCACCCAAGTTTACCTTCTAAAATGTTATTATACACACTTGAAGCCCAGTGTGAAAAATTTATGATTAATGGTGGGTAATGGAACATTGTGTTCTCAATTCTATTTGCAGATGGAATTGGGTCTCCTTTTTTCGGCCGCCAGGGTCTCTCATACTTCATTGTTTTTTAAAACAGTTATGAATATTCATAAGCCCGGACAATAGAGAGTCAGAAAATAAATGGAAACTATATTTTTCCTTAATTACCTAACTCTTCTGGACGTCTTTTTTACTTTAAGTTTTGAAACATTTGAAGATTTAAGTATTTAAGGTTAAAACAGGGCGCCAGACTGGTAAATTTCAAACTATTAGCTGTTTGCCATTTTCCTATCCAATTGCAATACATTTATATACATGTATTCTGTACTTACACACTAACAAACATACAGCCCATACTACACGACACTTCTATAGATATTTTAGACACACATAATTACGTAGACTGTAAGTAGCTGACACACCCACAGGCCGAACACACCATCGACTATTGGACATAATGTAACAATTTTGAACTAGGGAAATAAATACCATTCTGATTCTGATTCTATCCAATGCAATAGTGTACCTACTTTTTCTGACCCAAGGAGCAACACAGATCCTATCAGTAAATTCCACAAATCACACATATATAGGACCGTTCGCATCCACTCCCGGGAGGAATTACTTTAACCCGTTGAAGCGTAAATCGGCTAGCATTCCTGCGGCCTGCCGACCAGGGGCCATAGCCTGTAACGCAGTGGCGTGTCGATGGCGTCCCAGCAGAAGGACAAAACCGGGGTATCCTCGTCTTTCTCCTACAACCAGAGAACTCATCCTCTAGAATTAGAATCAGAATATTCTTTGCTGTACTAAAAAAACATTAAAAGCATTAATAAGTCTTAATTGAAGCTGTCAGCTGGGATAGAAGGGAACCCATTTTTGCACCAACGCGTTATAGGCTAAGGCCCCTGGATGGAAAGACACAGAAACTGCACTTCAGTATGCTTGCTTATTCTGTAAAAAAAATCAGCACAGTTTCTAGTCCTCAAAACCGGTTTAATTGCGGGAAAATACCTCTTATCGAAATAAACAAGATTTTTATTCATATTTTCCCTTGAGAACTAGCAACTGTGCGGATTTATTTTACAGAATAAGCGCACTGCGCCGCCGCTGCATTTTCTAAAATGACGAGACGAGATACATATGAATCATGTACTAGGTTTTCTGGTACTAAAACGATTGGTTTTGACCATTCAAAAACCAAAAAAGAGCCATCGACCATTTTGAAACCTAGTAAGCGAATTACTAGGTTTACAGATGGATATTTGGGCCTGTTTTTTCATGGTGGACTTGCTACGTTTTTTTTTAATTTTTACTTTGATCTAAGCAGTTTTTTTGAGATTTTGACAATGCAATTTCGTGGGCCTAAAGTGAAGCATACCTAAATAAAAAAAAAAACGTTTTTTCACGCATGTCGCTTAAATTGCTAGGTTTTTAAATAGCATAGCTCTATTGTTTTAACGCATTCAATGACTGGACCTTTTGAGTGTAATTGTGAAGTAGTCAGCATACAGTGGCGGTCAAAATAGGTATCTAGTACACAATCTTGATGAGTTGGCTGGTTGGTCTTGGCGAGGAACTATGTAGGTTCGGTCACATAATGGCTTGTATATGGGTTGACCACTACAGAGTTAATAAGTTTCAGGTTTATCGGGCTCTAACTTCAATGATTTTAATGGTTTCACAGTAGCTATTATGAGGGAGCAAAATTAAATAATATTATGCCAAGAAATGGTCGGTTTGACTGCTTAATAGTGAATTTTTGGACAAAGGTGCAATGTTTAGGCTCAGTGCGTGAAACGAGACAGAAAAATTGTCATGACTCATGATCAAACCTGAAAATCTGAGAATTAGGTATCCAGTGATATTTTTTATAGCGTTTCGTTACCCTCAAAGGGTAAAGGACTTTATTAATAAGACTCCGCTGTCCACATGTCTGTCTGTTCGACTGAATTTCCACAGATGATGTATTTCTGTTGCCGCTTTAAATTTAAGCCTTTCGATTGCTGCCGTTTTTGTATACATTATAATGGTACGGAACCCTTCGTGCGCGAGTCCGATTAGTACTTGGTCGGGTTTTTTATGGCCTACATAATATAACGCCTACATATAATATAGAGCGGTGGTGGTCTAGTGGTTAGAACAGTGGACTCTGAAGCAAGAGGTACCCGGTTCGATTCCCAGTGCGGGCATGTATCTGTGACTTTGTTTAATTTCAAAGTTACGTACATTTGTGAATTCGTAGTAGTAATACCACTCGCTAACTGTGAAGGAAAACATCGTGAGGAAACCCGCGGCTCAGTTGGCTCCACACGTATTGACCTGACTTTCCTGTGGGCTAGGTCGACTAAGCTGTCAGGATGGTATAGGTGCTGGACAAGCCTACTCCATTTAAACAATGTCCCAGGCACTGCAGCGCCGAGTGGTCTCTTCACCCATCTAGTGTGAGTGAAGGTGCCACTGGACGCTGTATAAATAATCTCATTACGTAGATGCAAAGGCCTTAGTTTTAGTTTTTTTTTTAAATATAAGACTTCAACAACATTGTTACTTTCTACTCTTAACTGCGGAAGTCAAGTCTTTAAATCCAACTGTGAGCGCACGTAGAGCGGCGATATTGCAGTATCTGTAGCCTAGTCTCGTTTTAAAAAGTTTCTTAGAAAATTGTGGCACATTGTTGTGGCCGTCGGACGCTCTCCAACGACCGGGGAAGTAAAGGAAACGGAAAGCTTGTAAAACGCAAAATAACCTTCTAGAAAACTTGGGGCCCAGCAGCCTGCAGCATATTGCAGAAGCAATTTTAAAGTCGGCGAAAGGAAGTACGAAAATAATAGCGGACTATGAAGTTTTCAGTATCCGCTCCTTAGTTTGGTCGGTTTTTAACTGAAATATTTTCGTAGTAAATAGTTAAGCAGTAAAAAGGGCGCCCACTTCAATTTATAACAGAGTTTAAAACATTAGAACCATTAAAGGTTTTTTGAGAGAAAGCCAAAACTCTATTACCCTTACTAATAATGACTTTATTCATTGAATAAGCAGTGAATAAGAAAAGTGCTACTAAATCTGCATTCAGCTGTCACAAACATTTCTATGAAATCTCACACGTATAAAGCGTGGGTAAGGATTCATTAACGTATTTTTTCAGTGGCAATGGCAGTGCATACAATGCATAATATAACTTCTCATTTCTGAATTAACCACAATTCATAATTGAACAGTGAAAGTTACTTAGGTACTCTGGTTTTATTTAACTCTAATGTAGCGAAAAGTCTGCAGAGTAAAATGTCATAACCATAAAATTGCTAAAGAATCCAGACAACTTTGCGCTTCCTGGCGCGTCGTGAAACTAAGGCCCGGTTTCTGAGTTGAGAATTTTACTAAGCACATACTTACGTATCGCTCTGTCACGCTCTTTTGTGAGAAATCTGACAGGACGATACTTACCCATTTGCTTAGCAAAATTCTCAACTCAGAAACCGGGCCTAAAAGTATATTTTAAGAAAGAGGATTCTAAATGTAACCGTGACATAGCACGGGTGGCATTAATAGTCGTCGACTCAAGATCGAACTCAAGTAGGTGATCTCAGAAAAGTCAAATGCTAATGTCAAGCCTTGGCTAATGTCAATGTCAATCTCAAGATAGAGTCTATTAATATGCTGACAGCTACTCAAGTTTGACATTAGCATTAGACTTTTCTGAGTTCACCTACTTGAGATCGAGCTCAAGTAGGTGATCTCAGAGGAGTTGTATCCACCGATCCCGGGATCAAATGGATGTCTCCACGGATCCCGCCGAGTTGTCTCTACCGATCCCGGGATCAGTGGAAACATCAAAATGAAGTTAACGTTTGTATCCTGTGATCCCGGGATCGGTGGAGACAACAAAATAAATTTATTTTTGTGGAAACTGATCACGCTGTACAGAAAGAAAAAAGATCACGGATGGACAAATTTTCTTCCGCGAGTTTTTTCCGGAGTATTGCAAGAAAAGATATTTGATGGAAAAGTACACACGACAGCACGTCGGGACATACACTTTGGTTGTAAAGTCGCCCGTAACGTAACCGATACTAGGTCTACATAAAGTCGTAGGTGCCTTAGGCTCAATGCCTCAGGGTTCACATCATATAATGATGTGAGAGGTTGCCTTGCTTTGCCAATAATGGTGCCGAACTGCACACCGAGTCCGACCTACTCAGCGGCGCGGCGACCTATGGCGCGCGCCGTGCGCGTGCTGGACGCGCGTGAGGCGGCCGCCGAAAATGACAGCTGAACCTTCTTCTTTTGTTTTTTTGCTGAACCTTCTTCTGTTTTTTTCTGATTCTTGGAATGTAAATAAAGAAATACATCGAACCAATAGTTATTTGTTATGCAAGAATGCAATATTATTGTTTGCGGCGAGTGCTTGTGTTGAATACCGAGCTAGCGAAGGTTTCTAAAATTGAGCCACGAGCGAGTGGTTCAAAAAAAGAAACCTGAGCGTAGCGAGGTATTCAGAAGCATGAGACGCAAATAATATTGCATTCGTGCGAAACACAAAACTTTTCATCTCACAGAAGCGAGGAAATTATTTTGTTAGCCATGCGAGACAAATAATAGACTATAGGTACCTACATAGAGGTTAGTGAAATGAGTTTCCTTCTTCTTTGCTTCTTCACCAAGGATTATGTGGCGTTGCCTAGCAACGGGCTGTTGATTACAAATCGTGTCTTCTTGAAGTGTCATCTAATCAACAACCCGTGGCTAGGCAACGCTACAAGTTGAATGAGTTCCTTATATTTCTTTTTATTAGGGCGTCGAGTTCAAATTTCAAAGCGCACAAAAATGCTAAATGGTTTAAAAAAGGATTTTCTACGATCGCATGTTTAAGGTAACAGCGTACCTACTTTCCGAGCATGGGAGATGAATAATACGTTACGTTAGGGGTGACTTTACAACAAAAGTGTACAGTCTGACGTGCTGTCGTGTGTAGACGATCTGGATGAAGTTTTGTTTTAATTTTAATTTTGTAAGTAATTTTTGTTCGCCTACCTATAAATCTTCCATTCCCATGGTCCACACTTAATTTTTATATTAAGTTGTAAAGTACAAGGCCTACCTACGGGCTGTGGTTAGTTATTTTTAAGAAATGAATGATGAAATTTAAGAGACGTAAATGCCTACGACTCTATGCAAGCCTAGTACAGCTGACAGATATTATTTTCTTGCAAAACTCGGGAAAAAACTCGCGGAAGAAAATTAGTTCATCCGCGATTTTTTTTTCTTTCTGTACAGCGTGATCAGTTTCCACAAAAATATATTTATTTTGTTGTATCCACCGATCCCGGGATCACAGGATACAAACATTAACTTAATTTTAATGTTTCCACTGATCCCGGGATCGGTGGAGACAACTCGGCGGGATCCGTGGAGACATCCATCTGATCCCGGGATCGGTGGATACAACTCCATCTCAGACGACTATTAATACCACCCTAAATCTCGAGTAGCCCTTCACTCAGAATCATCCTGAAATTTTTATTTCCACTAATAGATAGGAGCAAGAGAGGAGGGCAGACTGGGCAGACCTCTTTCCGTCAATTCTTTTCATGACTCAACTTTTTTTGTGAATAAACTCGGCCCTTTTTGCTAAGCATGCCTTTGTTGGGATATTACTTAACTGGGTACTTGACGATTTATGATGCGGGGTATTATGCAATGAATTCGCGCTGTCACCCACCCAAAACTTTAGCTATTGTGCACATGAAATATGTGTGTTGGTCAACTTTATTCGCAGTGAGTCGCGCCGAATCACTAATGGTTGAGGATGGAGAAAGGTACATATAGTTAAAACCGGCCAAGTGCGACTCGGACCCGCGCACGAAGGGTTCCGTACTATCTATTAAAAACGGCAAAAAAATCACGTCTGTTTTATAGGAGACCCTTTAAATATTTATTTTATTCTGTTTTTTCGTATTTATTTGTCGTTATAGCGGCAACAGAAATACATCAACTGTGAAAATTTCAACTTTCTAACTATCACGGTTTATGGTGACAGACGGACGGACAGCGGAGTCTTAGTAATGGGACCCGTTTTACCCTTTGGTACGGAACCCTAAAAACGAAAGAGATAACATTATTATCTTGTAAAAAGGAAACACAAAAGTTTAAATTTATGTTCCACAGTGGTACAAGTTTTTCTAACAAAGCTAATACTTTTCGTAATCCGATTTGGAGCAGCAAAACAGCGGAACAAAATTGTACGAGCGTAACATGAATAAGGTATATGCATGAAATATGAGGATATCAGTCGGAGATATGGCCGCAGTACGGGGCGTATAATGAGCGCAACATTGCCTACAATGACTGCTTTTATCTTTTTGAGTTTGTTAAGGCGCCGTGAATAGTGAATCGCCCGCGCGCAAAGAAAAATGCACAAAATCGATTCCTGTATCAAATACACTAAACAAATTGAAAATGTTCACATATCAAACCCTAGAATTAGGTGAGACCTATCTAAAACAGCCAATTCGGTGTTGACATTCATAAAGGTTTTGAAGATATTTTGCTTGAAAAAAAATAGGCGGCGCACTTCATCTTGCAATCTGTTATGGATATCAACATGAAACTGGCTGTGTCAGATAGGTCTCAACTAATTCTAGGGTTTGATGTGTGAACATTTTCGATTTTTTTTGTGTATTTAATACAGGAATCGATTTTGTGCATTTTTCAAGGTGGTGGACATATTGTAACTTAATTATCAAGGTGGACATATTGTATTGAAATCTGCATGACTCCAATTACAATGAGTGTTGGTTCCATTCAAATCGTCCTACAGGTATTGCTATTATTATTAAATTCTATTACTAGTGGTTCGCCCCGAACTGTGAACTCGCGACCTTATATAAACTTAACAACACCATATCTCGGCAACCCCTCGATCGATTTGGCTCATGTTCGCCTACCAAATTTCATAACGTTCCGACCAAAACTCAAGTTATCGTC